>OZ025290.1:286211914-287459789 GCA_964019185.1 Maratus speculifer
ATGACTTATTATTAGTGAGGACCCGCTTTTGTCGAAAAGGGATCAAGAATTTTAGAAGTCCTGGGGATCCAGAATTTTTAAAGTCCAGCTGCATCACTGACACTAGCTACAATTCCACCCCGCTGGCTACAATCTGGAGAAAAATCGAAAAAAATTTGCATTAAACCTTACAGTCAGTTGAAATAAGTAATGGCAAATAAAATATCTAATTAATAATTTGATCGTTTTCTTTATGTACTGTTTATTTAATTTTTAGCAAATTATAATTTTACATTTTATTATGCTGAAAATTTTAGATGAATGCAAAGTAAGATTGATTTATATTCAAGGGAGGGGGGGGGGGGGGGGGAGGCCACTCTATGTGTTAAAATTATTTAATCAAATTTTATGTAGCGGACCAGTGATGATGTCTGCGGACCAGTAAATTCTCATGCTTACTGGTCCTTGGGACCAGTGACTTTTTTTTAGGAATTCTAACGTTGCAAAGTATGTTTGAAATGATAATGAGTTGACTTGTGTTTACCAGTAATTAAAAGAAAAAAAATTGTCCACATATTTTGTTAATAAAATGTTTTGCTGTTACTGAATCAATGCACACCAGAATTAACTGGAGCAAATCTCATATACTGCTTCCATTTCTGTAACTGATGAATGAGGCTGAATAGTTCGAAGGGAAAATATGAGAATTTGTATTCAGATTTTAACCTGGTATAGAACAACTTTAATTGTTTTTGTAGCAATATCATACATGGGTGTTCGTTTAATTTTAATGTTCTTGTTCTTTAGAAATAGCATAGTAAAGAACCCTTTATTCACCAAAAATGTGCGTATGAATGTTAGAATAACCATTCGAAGGTAAATGCCATAGCAGAACAAAGCGGCTTATAAAATAACAATTGATCCTTTATTATTTTAAGAATATTACTTTTTATCTCTCAGATATGAAGTGCTGCATACATTTTTCAAACATATGCAGCAGAATTGATTATTTTGAAGAAGAGCGTAATAAATTTTTCATGCATGTAAAGAAAAAAAAAAGGAGGGAATCATGGATTTAAGTAATAGCAGAGATAAGATGTGTTTCTTTTCCTTTTAAGATTTTAATTAGATTGATTTAGACTTAATTTTGCATTTTACTGTAAAAAAGAACAGAAAGTAAAATTAGCCGTATTTAAGAAAATATAAAGTATTTAAGTGGAATATAACTTTTTTATGATTGATTTTTATTTGCAAATCAGCAGCTGCACTTGATTTAAAATTAATGAATCAATTAGTATCTCTCTTTGTTTAAGAGAATTTTTCAGGCAATTTTTCTTTCAGATTTTCTTGACACAAGAAATTTTTAATCAAATTTCATCCATATATATACATTTTGTATCAAATAGTGAACCAAATTTTCCTGTGGTGCCTCTTTTGATTCCTGTTGGGACATCCAGGGCAAATGACCCCTCCCTCCTCCTTAGTTTAGGCCCTGTTCAAGTGTGCTTGAAAAACAGATTTATAACACCTGTTGGGTTAGTGGTCATAAGAAAATTATTCTTTGTTATGTGTTTATTATAGGATACTATTCTTATCCTATTCAATGAATTCCCTTATCTCTGCAGTGATTGTGTATAAGGTAAAGCAAGCAGAGGGTTGCTGTTGAAAATGAGAACTTTCTTAGAGCGTACTGAGACATACACAATTATTTTTTGTTTGCTTTAACTAACAAACACTTTTTTTAAAGAGTACTGGAGTATACTAAGACTACAGGACTAAGACTTACTAAGAGTACTGGAGTATGCTGGAGTACTAGTGTATAGCTAAACACTATTTATTAAAGAAAAGAAAAATGAAATTGTTTGATTTTAATCAATGATATTTTTTTAAAAAAGCAAATGATTGAAGTTGTGATTTTAGTCTTGATTAATATCAAACTGATTTAAATAGCATGCTCTGATGACTGTTAAAGTCCCTCCTCAAAATAATGAAAATAACAAGCAACAATTATTTTCTAACTCATTAACTAACTTCATACATTTCTAACTTCTTTATCTGTTACAAAAACTTTGAAAAATAAATCAATAAATAAAAGTAAATAATTAGGTAAGTAAATCATTAGAAGTATATAATAAAAGAAAAAAGTTTATACTCGGATAAAAATCTTATGAAAACAATTAAGAAAAAAAAAAAAAAAAAAAAAAAAAAAAAAAAAACAGCAATTTTTTTTCTTTTTAATCATTTGAATTTATTGTTTGAAGATTAACTTTTCACTTTTGGGCATTTTTCTCTTTGATCTTCTCTTGATCAATGCTAAAATGTGACTAACAAAAACATGCTGAATTTTGACTTACATACCATTGTAGATCAAAATTTTGCATATTATCGACTATTCTATATTATTCTGAATTATTTTCAAATTTCTAGATTACTCTTAATTAATGTTGAGCTTTTTAGATTATTCTGGAACATTATAGCTCATTCTAGATAGTTTTAGAACAATTTAGATTATTTAAGATTCATACTCATTAAAAAAAAAGAAAAAAAAAATCCCCAGAGAATTTTTTGATGTACAACTTTTACATGTCAGCAATTAATGACACTTTTTAAATTAGTATTGTGACACACCCACCTCCTCAAAATAAAATAAAAACAAGGTAATCTCAAAAATAAAGTTTATACCTCACTTATATAAACATAATTTAAAAACCTTAACTTGTGTAAAACAAAGATGAAATTTGTATGTCAAGTGGGCTGTTTTAAAAAATTTGGCAGCTTGCTGCAAGAACTAAATTCCCACGATTTTATTATCGCTTTGAAAAAGCAGTAAGAATAAATATGAAGGCATCAAGTGCCAATGTCAATTTTAAAATATCCTTTATTTTTCTTAAGTTCCTTTTGAACTGTTGTCAAACTTCGCAATGTTAAAAAATATGTTTAGTTTCTGAGTAGATGTCAACAGATGTGATATCATAAAGCATGCAAATAACAGCAATTATCCTGAATTACCCAAAGTAGCCAGTCGTTTTGCCATATTTTGGGATTTTTTTTAATTATCCCTTGGTTATGGTTCTCCATGAATCCCATAATCCACTGAAAAGTATAAACTCTGTTATTATCAAACATCCCCCAGAATATTCTAGATTACTTTAATACACTTTAGATTATTTTCGAACATTACACATCATTCTGGATCATTATCCAACATCTTGGATTATTTTAGAACACTTTAAATTATTCTGAAATCTGAATATTTTAGCTTAAAACATTTTATTCTCAACCATTTTAGAACATTTTGAAATTTTCTGGAAAAAATCTTGATCAATCTAAAAAATTTTGAATTTTTTTAGAAAATTCCAAATACATCTCTATTTTTTACAGATACATGAAATGCCACTCAAAGCATTATAGGCTCTATTCATAAACATAATGGTGTGAGAAAAAGAGAGATTAAATCATTTCACATTTTTACTACCTACACCCACATACCATGATCAAACTCCTTTATTGATAGTAGGAGACCAAGGGCTATCTAACAGTATAACCACAAGTGGATGGATGTAGGCAGTCATGTAGAAAAATATGTAAATACATAAACACACTTGCTTTATATGTATATATATTGATGAATAAAATATGTTTTCTAATATTAATTATTTATTCCACATTTATCTTTCTCTCAGTACATAATTCCAGTTTATATGTTCTGACAAATAATCATAATATACATATACAGCTACTGTCAATTATCCAACATATCAGATGGATCAAATGTATGCACAGTATCATCATCAGATATTGGTTGCATATCTAGTTTTTTTTAAACTTTCAACTATGAAAAGAGGTTAGCTTCTCTGAACTGAACTATCAATAGAAGTTAGTATTAGCAAACTGCCATGTCCGGCATTGCCTGGGTCCATAATAATATTCTTAAATGAACCTGAAATTTGTATTGTAATTCTGACGAAATGTGGAATTGAAACAAACTCCAACCGAGTCCCTGATACCTACAGCACTGTATAGCAGGTGTACTATGCAAGCAATATATAAACATAATTTTTTTAATGATTTTTCTCCATGAATCCCATAATGCACTGAAAAGTATAAACTTTTACACACTGTCAAATCTTTACATTAGGGCACTTGAATTCATATAAAATGTGGAACTGAACGAAACTTGAACTGGTTCCCTATTGCCAATGGCATCAAATAGCAGATGTACAGAGCATACACAGCTAGACCCCTTCTTTTAAATGAATCTCTACTTTATACACAAATCTTGAATCGAACCATCACCAAACTGGGTACCCGCTGCCTGTGGCATCATGTAACAGGCATCTGTGCCCCTTCTTTCTGACGAATCTCTAATTTCTATGCAATTTTTAAAACGAACATACTCTTGAACTGGGTCACTGCTGCCTACAGCATCATGCTACGTACTCACTGCAAGGTAGGACGCTATATTCTTAACAGAACTGTATTTAAACAAAACTCTGTTAAACAACCTATCCTTAGATATATTAGTCGAGGTGATGTCATTTTAAAGTAAGAATTTAAGATTTTTGCAAAAATTACTATTCTAAAATAGTCGCACTTGATGAAGCATATTTTTCTGTATAAATTTATATTGTGTGTTGTAAACTATCTAAAAGCTTCAAACAGATCAAGCAAGAATTTAAGATTTTTACAAAAAATATTGTTAAAAAATAATGGTATTTGATGTGGCATTCTTTTTTATTAATATTTATCATGTGTTATGACAAACACACTGTTTAATTTCATCATACATTAGTTGAGGTGGTGGCATTTTAAAGCAAAAATTTCAGATTTTTACAAAAATTACTATGCAAAAATAGAGGTATTAGACCAGCCATTTTTTTTTTTTTAATAAAATTTTTATCATAATGTTTCAAACAGACTAAGCCAGAATTTAAAATTTTTACAAAAATTATTATTAAAAAATACTCATATTTCACATGGCTTTGTTTTTATAAATTTTTATCATATGTTATAAACTGTTTTTCACTTTCAAACCGATCACATTCTTAGAAAATCTAATTTAAACAAATTTGTGTGTCGATGGGGAAAAAAAATAATAAAGAAATAAAGGTTTTTAACGAAAATTATTATTAGAAAAGAATGGTATTTGATGTGGGTTTCTTTTTTATAAATTTTTATCATATGTTATAAGCTATCCTAAAGTTGAAACAGATCAAGCAAGTATTGAAGGTTTTTACAACAAATTGAAAATAGTGGTATTTCATGCTGCATCATTTTTCATAAATATTTATCCAGCTTTACCCTTTTTTGCTTAATTCACTCCTCTAGTAAGCCCACTTTTAAACAATGTCAGATACAAATAAACAATTTAAACAACAAACGATGTTTTCAAACAATTGCTCTTATTTATTATTAAAAAATTAATATTTTGGCAATTAATTAACGCATCATTACTGCAAATTTACATATCTGAAATCAGCAAAAAATTTTATGTAATATTGTATAAAAATTTTATTTGTAAATTTAATATTTAAAAAGTTCGACTGTAGTTTTAAAAAATCATGTGACTTGCTTAAATTCTGCAGATACAGAAAAATTCATCTGCTGTCACTGGAAACTTTATCTCTCATTAGCCTTCAACTTACGGCCATCTTGGCTGTAAGCTCTATCTTTGTTATTTATAATAGTTTTTTATGGTTTCATTCATCTGATGAAACCCTATTCATCTCTGTCCTCTGTCTGTCACAGAGTCCGTACACAAAAACTACATAGTTAGACAGTTCAAATTTTGTGTACTTATAGCTGAATACCTCTTGTCACACAACAAGTCATAAAATTTTGAAAAAGGCTGCTATTTCAATTTAAATATTATTTTTAATATCATGAGTCCATTTTTTTGTTGTTTTTCCTTATCTGGTTGTTGCACGCAAGTTTAAATAGATATAAAAAATTATTTCTTTTTTTACCCTTTACTTTTAAAAGAAATGAAGAGCTTCTGTTGCCACAATTACATAATTAAAATTAAAAACTACAAAAAAAAAAAAAAAAAAAAATCTTAAAAATAAATTGAGATACAGCTTTTAAACAAATTGCATTTAAAAGTACACATTTTACTATATACTACAAAATTAAAAATGTGCAATATTTAGAAGCTTAAAAATTTGCAGTAGCACAAATTTCAAAATTGAAATTTCATTTCTTCTAACTGTTGCATGCAAGTTGCAGCCTCTGGTGATCAGTTTGAACTCCCTTAAATTTATGCTAAGCTTTGAAATATTTTACTTTTATTCATAATTTTATTTATTTGCGTACCTTTACTAAATCTGCAGATTCTGATAGAGAAACCAACAAATCTTTTGATCAAGCATCATTTGGGGGAATAATTAAATATTCTGTTATTGTTGGTGTGATTGGTGAAGAAATCCCAAAATAGCATCAAAAAACCATTTTTTGTCTGTTGATTTAAAGATATAGTGTTTTGAAGGAGATACACCCTGTCCAAAACGTTAGACAATCAGTAAAATTTGCATTATTATAAAAAGTAATAAGGTACAATAAAAATTCATGAGCTGGATAATAAACAATAGTAATTTTACTGATATACATATATAAATTATAATCAAAGGTTTGAAATTAGAAAATATACATTAAATAATATAATAATATACTGTCCCAAAAGTATAGATACAATATAGCATTGCATGTTTTCTTTTAAATTTTTGTTCACAAGATAAAATAAAATATTTTTATTTTTGTCTGCTTCTGTAAATACAGAATAAACAGAATACTTTCCCTTGAAATATTGTCTGTTATATTTTTAGCATAATAATTTATTGAAATTTTATGAAATCAAATGAGTTCAATTTATTGATTTGTTTGTGATTTGGCAAAGATCTTTTCTGCATATTCTGATAAAAATGCCACATTCTTAAGAAATTTCTAAAAATGAAATTTTTAAGATTTTACATTTGAAAGCATTAGGACAAAATTCTGCACAGATATTGAGAAGAATAAAGAGATCCTTTAGCAGTATTTATAGTTTTGATATCAGGTGGAACATGGAATACTAGAAAGAGAGTCGGAAAACATAAAAAACAATGTTATGTGATGATAGAATGTTTCTGAAAATTGCTTCAGTTGATAATTTATCTGTGCATGAAATTGTATCAATTTACAGAATTTCAAAAAGTACTGTACACAGAAGAATTAAAAATTCAACGAATATTGTTTATGGGAGAATGAAAGCAAAGCACTGCTTAAAACAGAGACATACATATGCACATATAAAGTGGCCTAGAAAGCATATGTCATATGGTGAAAAATGGATTTCTGTCATTTTCAGTGATGAAAAAAAAAATTGAATTTAGAAGGCCCTAATCATTATAAATTTTGGTGTGATCAAGAAAAGAACACAAGAACTGTTTCAGCCGGCAACAAGGCAGAGGATCAGTAATGTCCTGGAGAGGATTTTCTTTCAACGGCCAAATATTTCTAAAATTTATAGACAGAAAAATGAAATCAGAGGATTATCAGACTATTTTACATACCAATTTACTGTCAATTATAGATTTGCTAGCAAGACCAGACTGTGTTTTCCAACAAGATGGGAATTTCATCCATACCTCCATATCAATGAAAACATGGTTTAGGCAAAACAATAGCACATTATTATACTGGCATGTACATAGTCCAGATCTGAATCCCATGGAGAACATAGGAGATCTTATCTCATAAAATATGTGAAAACGGAAAGCAATATATATGTGTAAATGACTTAAAAACTGCAATTGACAAAATGTGATATGAAATATCTCCTTCTGTAATGCAATCCTTAGTCAACTCAATAGAGCAATGTTATAAATAGATGTTATAAAATATTGTTGCAATACATTTCAATATTAAAAGTAAGTTTTTAGTTTCTTTTATAAATGTAAACCCCCCCCCCCCAAAAAAAAAAAAAAAAAAAAATTACAATTGTCTATACTCTTGGGACAGCACATTATTATATAATTTAATGTATATTTTCTAATTTCAAACCTTTGATCATAATTTATATGCATATATCAGAAAAAAAAGCTATTATTTATAACTTATCACACTAATTTTAATTGTACCTTTTTACTTTTTGTATTAATGCAAATTTTATTGACTGTCTAAACTTTTGGGACAAGGTGTATTAAACAAAACCTTCTATGCGACCTGTGATCACACTTAACCATTAGTTAAAATTCTGAATGTCAGGTGCATCATGAGACCTTTGGACTAGTGTCAAAAAACATTTGAGATTTTGTAGCCATCACGCACACACACAGAGAGACATACAGACAGTATGACATACATACAGACAAAACAATTTGTTTTTTGATTAGTAGATATTTTTAAAACTAATAAAAGATGCTGTATTAATGGAATATATAAATTTCTCATTGAATTACACACATTTTGATCAACAGGGCTATCTGGACAGTTTGAATCTTGACTCACACTGCCATTAGAGGATGAACTATATTTAGATGGTAATGGTGGCAGAGTTCTGGCTAATCCATCTGGCCAAACCTAGAGAGGAAAAAAAAAATGTATCTATCTATCTATGTCAATATATATATAACTACTGAATTCATTATACTAGACAATTCTTTATAATATTCTTTATACATAAGCCATATTAAAAACTGCAAAAACTTAATTTTAAATATAAAAATAATTACAAAACTAATGTAAAAGAAATGCCCACAAAGAAAAAGAAAAAGCTTTAAAATTTATTGAGTTGTAAACAATCAAAAATAACCCTCCCCTCTTTCATATACATGATTTTTTTTTTTTTTTTTTTTTGAAAAAGTGTCTTTATACGCCCTCTCCTTCAAGATTTGTTTTCTGATGCTTTCAATCTTTCTGTTTTTTCAGGAAATTCCATCACATTTTTTTTCATATCTCCTAAATAAATATATCTTATGCAATTTTTATCTATTTTCTTTCACACCACTGTATTAGAATAGTAAATTTCAACTTATTTATGCGTGTGACCAAATCGTTGAAAGGAATGTTCTTTTCAAAGGACACTATTGGGCAAGTCACACACTAAGGCAACACATAAGACATGTCGTTTGAATTCGCTGGAAAAACTGGTTTGAAACAACTTTTTTCTTTGTTTCGACCATGTTTTTCTACTATGTTGCACTTCAGGTTTATTCTGTTAAGCTAACTGGGCTAACAGGTAAAGCATTGGCCTTGTAAGCCAAGTATCTAGGTTTGTTTCCCAGCCTGGGCAATTTTTTGCTCAGTTGGAAAAAAGTTCAATTCATACGATAAATTTACCAATCAGTTTGATTGTGTTAAAATAATTGTATATCTATGTACCTATCATTATATAGAGTTCCTCTATCTGTGGTTTATTATGTTGAGCTGTCTAAATGACAGACCAGATGCTATGACCAATAGGGTTATCTGAACGAGAAATTCCTGCCGTTTGTCGCCCAGTTAGCTTAACAGGTAAAGCATTGGCCTTGTAAGCCAAATATTTGGATTCGATTCCCAGTCTGGGCAATTTTTCACTCAGTTTGATTGTGTTAAAATAATTGTATAAAGTAATATAATTTTTAGAAAACTAACAGTAAAAAGATAATTTTATAAGTTTACTTTGTGTGTCTGCATATGCTTTTTCACATTTGATTTTTGGGCAAATGCTCTTCCACAAACTATACATTGAAATGGTTTTTCTCCAGTATGGCAGCGTATATGCTGTTGCAAGTCAAAGTTCTTTGTAAAAGATTTCCAGCAATAAGCACAGTTTAATCTATGATCCTAAAAATGCAAATTTCATTATTATATTATGTAAAGTCAAAATATACAGCTTAACACTTAAAAAAATAAAATACATACAGATTTGATTTACAGGAAACATCTTTAAAAGTGTAAGAAATTACATTTAATGAAATCCCTTTTTTAAATAGGATATAAAAGTATGTAATAAATTACATACAGGGTACCGTAATTTCCTACCTATAATCTGCGGATTATCTGTTAAAAAATCTTAGAAATTAGCTAGTGCGGATTATAGGCCGCTGCGTACAATCTTTTGTTTTTCCCCCCTTGCCGATAAGCAAGTAACTTTTTGAAAATAGGTAAGGATTATTTTTTTTTGCAGAAAACAGATGGCGTTGATTGTCCCCGAACAGGAAATCCTGAAACATTCGAAATAGCAGCTGACTTTGTTCATACTCTCACAAGAATTATCAGCCCACCCTTTTTTAAAATTGGCCAATCATATTTATTACTCCATGTAGCGGTAGTAGTTCACATACACAGTGTTGCCAAATCGGTTACAAATAGCGAATTGGGTTACTTTTGAAGATTCTATGCTATTTTTTTTAAAATCTGGGTTACTAAAAAATAAATAAATAAATAAAAAATGGGCTTCAATTTGTTACTTTTAGCTTTCGTCTGCTCTATCTTTTTTTTTTTTATATTTAAATCAGGGTTGGGTTTCTTCTGGAAGAAACCTATTTCTTCCAGGACAGTGGAAGAAACTGGAAAAAACCGGAAGAAACTGGAAGAAATGGAAAAAAACTGGAAGAAACTGCCAGAAACCAAAACAAATGCTCAAAGTTAAAGTATATTAACTATGTAAAAGAATTATAGTATAATTACATGAAATCTAAATTAGAAAATTTAATTATTATTAAAAATATTTTTGCAAACATAAGTTACTTTTTTCATAACAGACTTCAGGTTCAGCAGACATTTTCATGTGATGAATTTTTACTACTTTAGAGGTAGAAGGATTTATTATTATTATTATTATTATTAATTATGTCATTTATGTGAAAAAAAAGGGAAAAAATATCTACAATTGTTTATTTTTCATATAAAAATATTATCTTTATACAAAAATATATTATTTTAAGCTGTGTAACACAGTAAATAAATAAATTTGTAATTTTTTACACTACCATCTAGCATGAATATCTCAATTTCGATTTTAAAAAATTAATGTTCTAAAAATATCTATGGTTATGTTGAAATGCATTTAAAGTACCCTGGAAAGTGTATGACTTAAAAAAATAAAAAATAAAAAAATCTTTTGCATTCATCCAATTTAAATTGAGAAACTGATTGTTGCAGCATCCTACTGCTAAAAAACTTTTTTGCTATACTTTGCTGCATTGTACTAAGAAAAATGAGAATTTTAAGAATTTTTAATACTGAGGATCGACTAGTACAGACTTCTAAAGCCAAAACCGAATTTCAGTGACCTTCCTAGTTTCAGCCGAAAATGAAAACATCCAGAATTTTTTTTAAAGTAATTAAATTTTTTAATTAATTAAGCTATTGTTAAAAGTAATTAATAAATACATACATATATACATAATCATAAATTATGTGAATAGTATTTATTAATTAGCACGATTGTTAATTATCCAAAAACTTTATTTTTATACGTAATAAAACATAATTAACCAATGACACAGAAATATTTTTCTAATCATACAAATTTCCTTTAATTAAAAAATATTTTAGTTTTAAATAGTCACATCTTGGTTTTTCTTCTATAATGATTTTTGTAAATGTTCATTTGGTATTCTAGAACTTTCTCAAAGATTGAAAGACTATTGAAGCACTAATGCAGTTTAAACTAAAAATTTTCTATGAGATTGATTGATAATTCATGCCTGATAATTATAAACAAGAAATTTCATCGCAATACACTCATTTGAGCTGATACAATTCAAATCAATGATTAATGTTGAAAATTGAGGCAGAAACAAGATTTTTGGAATACTGAGAGTTTTGGTCAGGCCAAATTTTCAGCCAAGTTTTTGGCAAAACCCTGACTTTGGGCCGAAAACGAAACAATATTTTTGGTCGATCTCTATTTAATACAGTAATTACTGTACATTATTTACATTAATAAAATTGATATAAATTAAATACTTTTATTTTAATGGATTTCTTTCTACTGTTAATAAAGAATCTCTACTATTTACTACTACTTTCAGAAGTTTAAATAATTAAAGATATGTTGGTTAAATTGAAATGGATAACATTTAATTGATTTTGTGTATTTTGGTTAAAATTTCTTTTCATTTAGTCAATGATTCAAGATCTTTAGACAGGAGTTGTGTGTGATCTTAGCTAAAAACTGATGTAATTTTTAATTTAGCATATATACTTAAATTTCTTTTGGTCCAATGGAATTAATTTATATAAAATTATAGGAAGAAGATATTTATCTTACAAAATTGAAAATATATGGTAAATTCTGACAGAAAAACAGTTTCTTCCATTTCTTCCACTTGGAAGAAACCTATTTCTTCCGGTCGGTTTTTTCCATGGTTTTTTCCGCGGTTTTTTCCACTGCGGAAGAAACTTGCCAACCCTGATTTAAATATTTATGGATAAATTAGCAATGCCGTGCGAAGGGGGGGGGGGGGGCAAAGAGGGCGGTCGCCCCAGGCACGGAAATTTATACTGCCAACGTCAATTTTGACCTATTATAATAAAAAGTTGGGGGAGGGGGCACCAAATTCTAGCTTTGCCCTGGGGGCAATTTTCTTTTTGCACACCCCTGTAAATTATGAAAAATATTTGGCAAAATGCTTTTAAATCCATTTTTTTTTCTTTGGAATAACAACATTATTTTAGTAGTATCTCGTAGCACGTGTTCTGCAGATGCAGCTGTGAAGTAGAAAGTGTCTTTTTAGCGCCATTTTGATGTCCGTCTTGCATTACAGTTTAAGTGCTTCGATCTTGGAAAAAAAATGTCTTCTAAGAGAAAGCGTGTTAGTTACACGTCAGAGTTCAAGCTGATGGTCATTGCTAAAGCTGAGGAGGCCAGCAATAGAGAAGCCGGTAGATTGTTTAATACTGACGAGTCAAATATAAGACTTTGGAAGAAAAATAAAACAAACTTCGAAAAAGCAGATCGAAAAAGAAGAAGTAATCGACATGGTCAGCCATCATGGCCTCTTTTAGAAGATAATCTCCATGGTTGGATTATATCGCAGAGAGAAAGTGGTATATCTGTTTCTACTGTAAAAATTTGTATAAAGGCACGAATCTTGGCTGAAGAAATGAAAATAAAAAATTTCAAATGCAGGGCGACATGGTGCTATAGGTTCATGAAGATAAAACACCTTGCTGTAAGAAACCGTTCTACTGTGGGCCAAAAGCTGCCGGACGGCTAGAAGTCTAAAGTAGAAGATTTTTTAAACTATGTTAAAAAAATTGTTGAAGAAAATAATTTTTCACCAGATATTATTATCAACATGGACGAAGTAGCGTTGTGCTTCGATTGCCCTCCAAATCAAACTGTTGATTCTAGGGGATTAAACAGCATTCCTACCCATACTACAGGCAATGAAAAACAGCTTTTACTGTTATTTTGTTGTGTGCCGCAAGCGATATGAAATTAGCTCCGATGATGGTCTTCAAAAGGAAAACTTTCCAAAAAGTGTTGAAATATGGGGGGGGGGGGGGGAGGGATGATGGCATATATTTTCAACTTCAATGCAATAAAGTGCAGTATAAAATTAAAAAAATTTCTAGAAAAATCTTTCCATAATAATAATTCCAAAATTCAGCACAGAAAGAAAAAAAAATGAATAAACTTTGTTGATTGAAATCAACCTCTTTTTACTAGTGTGATAAAATCACAATGTCATGCAAAATAAATAAATAAAAATAAAAAATAAATAAATAATAAAAATAAAATAAATAAACAGATTGCATATAAAATTTATGAAAAATGAATAAATCATTGTACAATTTCCAAATGAACCTAACATGGAATTTTTTTTTACGAATGTCAAAAAATCATTGCAAGATTTGATGTAAATATTCCAAAAAATCTTTATTAAAAACAAGTTATATTCTTTTAATCCAATATTTAAAATTTAGTTCATTGTAATTTTTATTATTTCAACAAATTTTTTTTACATAAATTTTAGCATATTCGCATATTTTGTAGCAAGTTCAGTTCTATTTAATTTTGTCACAAAAAATAGCAAATTTGTAAACAAATGAGAAGAAAAAGTTTTAAAATAACTTTAAACTGAAAAACAGAAAAAAACCCTTTTATTTATCACTCCCTTTGTTGCAAAATGTAACAAATCAAATTTACAATATACAGTAATTCAGGCTGATATTTCTCTATTTTTACAAAAGTATTCATAGTTGTACTTTACTTTAATCAAATCAAATTATTATTTTTTAAGAAATGCCACTAGACAATATATATTTTTTACACCAACTAAAGAAATAAATAAACAAAACCTTAGATCTATTACAATTTAAAAATATAGGGATGTCTGTAACTTGAGAGAGCAAACAACTTGGAAGATTACAATTCATGCTTTACCTTTTTTATTTGATTATCTTCATTTTCAGCCTCACTTGATTGTTTCTTAGTTTTTACCATACTACTATGGAATTCATTTATAATATTTACAGTACTTGGTTCTTTTTCATTCACAGTTTGCTCATTTTCATTAATGATTTCAGATGGTTCAGAGACTGATTCAACAACAGATGCACCAGTGTTATCAATTTCAGGGTTAGTACAAATAATTGTCTGTGGTTGAGAAGGATTACTAATATTTAAAACAAGACTTTGTACAGCATTACCATGTTGTTGACTTGTCAGAATTAAAGGTCTAGACAGGAATTTATCATTTAAGACAGAGAGTTCAACAACTTGAGAGCGTTGAGAATCATTAGTAGCAATGAGCTGACGTAATACTTGATGTATCTGAGTAGGTACAGTTTGACTGCTGCCAACTGGCTCATGAACTAATGAATTAGAACTAATTTGTATATTAGGATTCGTTACAGCTGCTGTGGTAATATTAGTATTTACTTCAGTAGCTGTAAATTGTAGAATTTCATTTTCATTCAGTATTAAACTTTGTGGATAATTTGTCAAGGATGATGAAGGAATCTGTAAAGAATATAAAAATACGTAATTAAAACACAATATATTAAAATGTCAAAAGTCATTACAGCAGGTATTTCAAAATGCAGAGAGAAAGTGAAAAATAATTCAAATTGACTATTTTCTGTAAACATGTTTTAATTATTATATTTAACAGGGATGTGTTTGAGATACCGAAAAATTTAAGTTATAGAAATATACCTGCATTTTGATAGTAAATTATTGGCAATGTGTGAAAAAAAATTATTTATTTTTTAATCCTAATTTTATGAAATTTTAATAAGTGGTGTGAACAATTTATAAATAACTTCCTATATCAAGGTGAACAAAATAAGCAAATATCAAATTAAGAAAAAATTAAAAATAATAAAAAAAAATATTCCTTATTTCATGACTGCAATTCATGTTGTTCCAAAAAGATTGTATTACAATTAATTTGACATGGGGACTGATTATGGAAAATTCAGAACTTTAATTTAAACTTGGTAGAAAGCACAAATGAGTAAGTTAATTAAAAATTATGATGTTTAATCTGCTCCTTTTTTACTGTGTGACAATAGAAAAAAAATTATTTAAACTGTCTACTCCGGATTTCTAAATTAGTTTTCCAAGGTATAATCAAATTTAATAAATATCATACATTATAACACCAGCAAATTTTGTATGAGTGTATTTACACTTTATTAAAACACTGCTCTAATCATTTTCATTAAATTTTGTATCATATCATCTAGGGATATGAGGAGTAGAACTGGATGCCCAGTCACAGAACTATCTTCAAGTATCTGCAAGGCTAATAATCTTTTCAAAATATGCTGTAAACACTTTTGGTATGAATGAAAGAAAAAAAAAAAAAAAGTGTATATATATATGTATATATGAAAACTACAGGTCAAAAGAAATTAAGTTAATTTGACAAAAATGAGTCATTACACAGTAGAGAAAATGTCACTCATTTTACTGATTTTGAAACAAGAGTTTCTTTTTTATTGAGTAATTTATTTTAATAGATTAATATAACACAGAAAATGAAATTATAAAACAAAAACAATTTTCTAACATTTTTACTTGGACCTGTGAAATGAAATTTTAATTTATGGTAGAAGCTGTTTATACATAAAAAAAAAAAAAAAAAAAAGCATGATAATGATAGATTATTTATATTTAATACTCTGACGTATTTTTTTTTTTTTTAAATTTAGATTCAGTAAATTATTTTCAAATAACTAAATAAAACTCCTCATTACTTGGAATAATTCATTAGGTACTAAAGATAATTTGCATAAAATACAGAAAACAGTAAAAAATATTATATAAATTACATTTTTCTAAAGTTTTTTAAGATGTCCCATACTTACTTGAATTTTTTGAAGAACCACTGTGTTTTGGGGTATTCCATTAACATTTGCAGGTAAAGAAATATCTGATAACTGATTAACAGTGTTATTGCACTCAGTTTTATGATTAACAAAAATATCAATTGATGAAAACTGCTTTTTACAACGTCCACACTGAAATACATCACTATCACTATCATCAAGAACTGGAGCTGAAAAAGAAGCAAGAATTGTAAGTGATTGTTACAGATAAAATTATCAATATATAAATTTTTAAAAAAGTAACAGAAAAGATTAATAAACTGAAACACTATTTATTTGTGATAATTGTAGTGAAATCAAGCCGGGATGGAGGGATTCGCGCCCAAAATTTTGAAATTCTGCCCAAAAGAATAGTGTGAAAAGGAGGCTCCCGCCCAAAAAATTTTGCATTTTGAAATTATGATCAACACCCACGATCGTTTGGTGAATTTTATGATTTTTCATGCGACTGATTGACACATTTTGTGAGTTTTTTACCGCAAAAGATTATTGAAAATCCTGATTTTTTTTGTGTGACCGATTGACAAATTTCACAATTTTTTTCCTGCAATTGATTGATGGCAAAAAAAAAAAAAAAATCTGTTCAGTTTTTTTTTTTTTTTTTTTTTTTTTTTTTAAGGTTAAAATAAAATAAAAATAAACCATTCAATCTTAAAAATTATGAAACAGTGATGCTGCGGACGCCTTATGGCACGTAAATTACACAAAAAATCTGAGTTGGCACACAAAAAAACAACAACTATTATGCGTCCCACAGGACCAGTGTTAGAAATTAGCAGTCGTTAGTCGTCAAATGCAACTAAAAAATTGAATTTGACGACTAGAAAATTATTCTTGGTCGTCAAATTTGACGCCTAGCTTTTTAAAAAATTTATTAGACATTCAGCTCCGAAAATTTAAAAAAAAATGGTCTAGTCTGAAAAATCAGAACTAAAAAAACATCGCGAATTTCAAGAAGTAGTCGCAAAAAAAAAAAAAAAAAAAAAAAAAAAAAACAAATTTCATCAATTGCTCGTATAAGAAATCGCCACTTTCGGCAAAAGATGGGAGAAAAAAACGATTTTTTTTTTCAAAAAATAACAAAAAAGCAAAAGTTTTTTATACGATAGCGTAAAAAAAGGCAAATTTCTACAAAGTATTGCGAATAGAGATGCAAATTTCGTCAAAGAATTGCAAGAAAAACGCAAATTCCATAAAATAATCGCAAAAAATTGGGAAAAAGACGAACTTTGTTATAGAATCGCAAAAAAATTCAATTTTCTATGAAGGATCGTGAAAACAAATCTTAATTTCATCACAGAATCTTTAGAAAAAAGCTAATTTTGTCAAAGAATTACAGAAAAATAAGAATCTTGTCATAGGATTGCAATAAAATCTGTTAATTCCATCAAAGGCTCGCGAAAAACGCAAATCTCTTCAAGGAATCCCAAATAATCAGTAATTTTCGCCAAAGGGTTGCGAAAAAAAAAAACACACATAATTAACGGGGGTGGGGGGTGTTCCCGGCCCTGCAGAAAACGACAAATTTTGTCAAAAGATTGCGAAAAAATATTGGCAATTTCGTTAACAAATCGCAAAAAAACATGGCAAGGTTTGTCAAAAGATCGAAAAAACGGCAAGTTTCGCCAAATGATTGCAAAAAAAAAAAAACACGACAAAGTTTGGCAAAACATCACAAAAAAGGCAAAATATTTTTAAAAAATCACGAAAAAACCAGCAAGTTTCATCAAAAGATTGCAAAAAAAACAGCAAGTTTTGTCAAAAGATCACGAAAAAAACAGCCAGTTGCATCGAAAGATCGCAAAAAGAGCTGCAAATTTCGTTGAAAGATTGCGAGAAAACGCCAAATTTTGCCGAAAGATAGCAAAAGTCGTAAAAGTGGTGCAACCCCCCCCCCCAAAAAAAAAAAAATAAATAAATATTGGGAGTGGATTTTTTTCTTGCCTGAGTAGTAACCTTAAAGAAAATTTGACGCGAATTCCAAAATTATTCTTCTATTCCAAATCACTCCAAAATTATATGCAGTATTACAGTAATATTAATATGAATTTTAGAAACTGCAACTAAAAATCTTAATTTGACGCCTAAGGTTTTTACAGTAGTCGTCATTTGACGCCTGCCTTTTATCTCCCAATTTCTATCACTGCACAGGATGTGTAATTTCGTAAAGGTTTGCGAAAAAACAGCAAATAATTTTAAAAAATCATGAAAAAATGACTAATTTCCCGCAAATTTCATCAAAGGATTTGCAAAAGTTTGGTTAATTTTGTCACAGAAACCTGTAAAAAGGCAGTTTTCGTCAAAACTGGTGCAAAAAAATGTCAAATTTTGTCTAAAAATCGCAAAAAATGACAAATTTTGACAAAAGACTCACTATAAACAACAAATCTCCCACAAAATATCGAGAAAAAAAATGTCAATTTTTGTCAAAAAATCACGATAAAACGGCAGATTTCATCAAAAAATCACAAAAAAATGCCAAATTTTGTCAGAAAATTTGCAAAAAAACAGCAAATTTTGGCAAAAAATCCCCCGCCCAAAAAACAGAATTTCCTGAAAAGATTGTAAAAAAAAAAAGATTTCATTAAAAGATAGCGAGAAAATGCAAATTTCATCAAAGGGAACCCCCCCCCAAAGCCTTCCTCAAAAAATAATATTGCAGTGAGTGCATTTTTCTGTTCAACAGGCCAATTTTCCTGCTTTAATTATTTAAAAAAATATATTTATTTGTTGCTCTAAAATTTGTTTCTGACAGCTTCAAATCTTTCTGGGTGATTACAATTCCTGAAAGTAGCTATTTATTAAACAAAAAGTATCCCTTTACTTAACTAAAATATTCGCTTTTTAAGAAAAAGTCTGTTTTGATAAAGTTGACTTGCATCTTTTTAAAAGAAATGCGAACAATAGGTGATACTTCTTATCTTCTACACTCAAATAAGCATTATTTTATAGTGAAACTTGTATATCTTGCACATTTAATATACAGAAAAATAATATTGGTTTTAATTATAACAATTATAAATTTATTAGGATGAGTGAAGCGAATCCTCTACTAGGCCACTCAAGTTACATTTTGTCATACACTTTATAAAAAAACTATTCAATATTTTGACTTGAAATTAAACATAAGAATAAATTATGATTTGTAGATTTGCACAATGTTACTTTTTTACAGAATAACCTTTAAAAAATATTATTTTAATAACAAATTTATTCTACATGTTTTTCCATTATGGACGCATTTTTGCAAATAAAAAATTGAACACATATCTTTTTAATTTCAGAAGGAAAATAAACCATGGGGTTAGTAATTATAGACAGAATCATGATTAATTAATTAAATAAAATATTTTTTCATTATTCCACCAAAATCATTTGCAAATAAAAAATTGCGCCTGTATCTTTTTATTTAAGAAGGAAAATAAACCATGGGGTTAGTAATTAGGATGAGCGAAGCGAATCCTCTACTAGTCCACTCAAATTACAATTTGTCGTACGCTTTACAAAAAAACTATTCAATATTTTAACTTCAAATTAAACACAAAAATAAATTATGATCTATAGATTTGCAGAATATAATTTTTTTTACAGTAAAACGTTAAAAAAATTATTATTTTAATTAATTTATTTTACATGCATTTCCAATACGGACGCATTTTAGCAAATAAATAAAAAATGAAACGCGTATATTTTCAGAAAAAAAAAAGTTTAAATCATGGAGTAAATAATTATAGATAGAATCATGATTAATTTATTCAATAAAACATGTTTTCATTATCCCGCAAAATCGTTTGCACAGATGACACTTAAACATTTTAAAAGAATTGTATTATGGATTTTTTTTTTTTTTGTAAACTGGCAACAAAATAATTGTAAACAAATAAAATTAATTCTTAAATTTGTTATATAAATGAAAAATTAAAAGTTCTGCGTGAAGTTGTTGGTTCAAGCTCTTTATAAATATTTTTGCGACGGTCGTATTGTGGCTAAATAATATCGACTCATTAATCAGAAGGATTTTATAGAAAAATAAGACTTTAATAAGTTCGCAAACACAACAATAATTATTCGTGAAAACGTCACTACGAGAATGAGAGAGCGTTTCGTTAAAAGGTAATTCCATTAATTGAGTTGCCATTCGCAGAAAGTAAAAAGTTCTCCTACGCGGAGAGAATTACAGCAATTCTCATACGCTAACATGTATAAAAACAAAGAAATTAAAATAAAATGTTTTACAATTAAAAATTCATAGTATCAACGAAAGCAGATTTCAAACGTTTTTTCCAGAAAATAGGATTTTGAAGAAGTAACTTTCTTCAAATATATTATTCTAAAATAGCTATCAAAGATTATCGGATGTTGATTACAGAGATAGGAAACATGCATATTTCAAACAATTAAAAAACACCAGTGGCTACTTGAAATTGTAAAAACATCTTTAAAAGAGCTTTTAGTTGAAAATTTAAAAAAAATTTGTAAAAGTTTGCTTCGAAAATATCTTATTATGCCAGTTTTACATCATAAATAAAAAATTAAAATGCGCCAAAACATAAAATAACGTTTTTGTTTAATAAAGATGCAAAAATAATAATAAAAAAATATTGTTACTTTCAAATATCTGTTTTATAAAATAATGCTTCGCGAATCCAAACAAAGCATGGCTTTTGCTAGTTATAGATAGAATCATGATTAATATATTAAATAAAATATATTTTCATTATTCTGCAAAATTATTTACGCAGTTTATGCTTACGGATTTTAAAAGAATTATATTATGATTTATTTATTTGGGTATTTTCTTTGGCAAAGTGGCAACGAAAGAATCGTAAACAAGTAAAATTAATTCTTATATTTGGTATTTAACAGAGCCTCTGGTATTTAAAGTCAATATTTTGTTAAGTTTGGTAAGTTTCTTAAGTTTTGTATTCGAAATAAAATATTGGAGAATACTTGAGATTGAAGAATAATTTAAGAATATTTTAATTGATTGAAGAATAATTTAATTGTACCAAATTAAATAAACTTTGTTTATAAATAATATTTTGGAATGTATTAGTAATTTAAAAATGCCGAGAAAAAGAACACTTACTGGCTGGAACGAACGCGAACATGATTTAGCTTCAAGGCAAGAGGCTAGACATCAATATTCGAAAATATTTTTATTTATGCCAGCCTTATATCATAAATAAAAAATTCCGAGGAAAATCTTAGTTATTTGACTGAATTTACATTTCTAAAATTTAAATGTGCCAATACATGAGATAACGTTTTTGCTTAATAAAGATGAAAAAATAATATAAAAAAATATTACTTTCAAATATTTATCTTTTGAAATAATGCTACGCGAATCCAAACAAAGCACGGTTTTTGCTAGTAAATTATAAATTTATTAAATTAATTAGAAGTTTTATTAATTATTATTAAAACAATAATTAGACCTTAACAAAAATAATTAGCAGTGGGAAAGAATTTATCACCAGTGAAAACTAGACAGTATATATATATTTTTTTAAACACATTTTGCGTTATTATTCTGAATTGTTGATAAAAATTGCTTCAGTTATATTTTGTCACGTCTGTATTCTGGTAATTCTTTAAATAGCACATGAAATAATAACGTGTTTTAAACATTTTTTTTCTCCCTCCCAAACGGCTAAACTGCCCTGCATTTATAAACGTTGGTAGGGAGACTCACCTCCTTCGAAAAATTGAATTTCAAGTCCTGAAATTACATTTAGATATATTCTGGACTGCAGAAAGAGTCTATGTTTTGATTACTGATCCAAATGAAAGTGCTTAAATATATTATTAAAATTAAAACTTGAATGATTAATATTTCAAAAAGTAATTCAATACAGTCGAACCTCATTAATATGAACCTCAAGACTAATCAAAATTTTTTCATGTTAACAGTAATTCATTTTATCAGTATCAATTCTTTGTATTCGTTTTTATTAGGAACTGAGAAAATAATTCATATTAAAAGTAATTCATGTTAAGTGTGTTCATGTTAATGAGGTTTAACTGTATAGTCCCACAATCACAAATCCGTAGCTTAACACTAAAGATATATATAGCAGATTTCGGGCAACTTTTTAAAAATATATTTTTGAGCTATTAAAATAAAATTCCATGATATTGACCTTGTTTTGTTGCATTAAAGAAAAATATTTCAACAAATTAAATAAAATAATATATGAATTATACATGGGGAATATACATTTTTGTAAATACATGGTTTTTTTTCAAATCATCATTTTTGAATAAGATAAATAATTTTATTATCTTAAAGCTTTTTTTTTTTTTTTTTTTTTTTTTAATTATTATATCATATTTTTATTTTCAAGATAAAAAGCTTTTTTAAAAAATATCAAGCTTTTCTTCCAATCTTTGACCACAATCCTTCAGTATCCATCCAATATTTTTGGATGCCACTTATAAAGAGCTTATTTAAAATTCCAAATGCACAATAATCTACGGGGGGACATATTAAGTGACATAGATGAGATACATTTAAATGAAATAGGTTGATTTTTCAAATTCTCGTTTCATTTCTCTTTTTTTTTTTTTTTCTAAAAATATAACAATACATTCAGGGTCTGTTCGGAATCTTATCAATGGAAATTGACACACTGAAGACTGTTTTGGTAACATGATGAAATATCTTCTTTGAAAAGAGGTGTTATAACATATTTCTGACAGTAATCAAAATTAATTTGGGCATTTTTTTCTACTCTCTTTATTTAATTTTGTACTATAAGAAAATTTAGAAATAACTATAAAATCTTTAGAAAACTTTTCTTGTTCTCTCAAAATCAAGATTTTTGGTAGCAAATAGGTCTTTTTAGATGCGTTTGCAATCATGTAAATAAGTAGAACTTATAGTCATCATTCAGCCTGTCCTTCTGCATATGACAGAGCAAAAACTACCGTACCGAATCATTTGAAATTTAAAATTTATAATTTTTGCATATTTTTGTCAAGGCATTTCTAACTCATGAAAAGCATATGCATAGTTTAATTACAGGGACAACCAAAAGTATTCCATTACATTATGGACATTGGAAAAAAATAGTTTCAAGTGCATTTTAATGGTGTTACATATTTTCGTACATAATAAAATTGATATATTAATATGCATCTATGAAATATTACTAAAATGTACAATCTGTGATGCAAAGAATATTTGTTATTAATTTACAGGACAACACAAAAGTATTCCATTACATAATGGTATAAGATGAAATATTTTTTGGCGGGTGTTTTAATAATATTAAACTATTTTACATTTTATGAGATCAAAACGCACTGCTGGGGTTTACTATAAGTTACTGTATAATAGAAAGCAGATAGCCTAACTACATGTCAAAATTAGCACTAGCCACAGGACCAAGAAAATGAGAAAAGGTGGCCAGTGAAAAATTATCTATAAAGCGGGCACCTTGTGGCTACTTTTTTACAAGGAGAGACTACAATTTACTTACATTTCATCAACAATTCTACTTTTTTAGGTTCCAATATATTTATATTAACATATTTATTTCAGTGCTATTCAGTTTTATATAAATACTTATAGAAATTTTAATTGTTTAGTACTTTTAAATAAAAAAGTGGCCATTTGAAAAATTAGTCTTACTTGCCAGTGGCCACTAAAGAAATTTCCCAATTTTGCCCTATGATCCTAACAATAGTATAAATTTATGGTAATAAATCAAATATTCTAGAGAAATTTAATCCAGAATATGAAATTTTAAAGAAATTTTTGGTCCCTTCTTTCCTAACAATAAAGTGCTTCTTTAAAAGAACACTTTGGACCCTTAAAAAAATTTTTCATATTATCTTGATTCTTACACAATATCAAAGAATGTGAAAGAATAAAGGACAAAAAATAAATAAATAAATAAATAAAACTTAATGCTACAAGAAATAGAAATATCAAAATAAAAAAAATTGCAATAAAATATTTAACAAAAAAGAAGGAATAAAAAAGGAACTAGTCAGAAATTGCACATTAAACATATCAAATGAGGTGCATTCATACTACAACGAAGTTGTACAAATATTTAGATCTTGGTGTGATAGTATAAAGTACTTCAGATATTATACAGTATCCAAAATCTTTTATGTGTCCCTGTAAATACAAAATGCTTTCTTTTCTGTTACACAGGAAGTAACTTGTGTAAATCTCAGAAATCTATATCATTTTCATAAAATGAGAAGTAGTTCAATATAATTAAAACGTTCTCCAAACAATGTTTCTGTTATACTGCTATTTAATGGAATACTTTTGCATGGCCCTGTAAATTAATAAAAATATTATTTGCACCCCAGATTGTACAGAATGTATTTTTTAGAATATACTTGGGTCATTTTCAAAATAAGTACAATTCTGTGTCTTACTATTCTAAAATTTATAATATTAAAAATAGATAAAAATTTCAAACCCTTAATTGTTCTTCGTTTCTTTTTCTAATAATCAGAGTACTAAACTAAGTAATTTATATAAAAATAAATTAAATTGGGCAAAAAATAAAAATGAACTATTGACTTTTCAATGGGAATCATTTTTGTCTCAAACCCAAACTTTGATTTTCAACATGCTATAATTTCTAATTAATAATTGCTATTTTCGTTGATTTGGGTCATTTTATTTTGAGAACAATATAAATTTTGTGTACTTATTACAATTCTGTCTGAAAATTGATTTTAATATGGATTAATTAAATTAAATAAGACTGTCTTACGTGTTTTGTGTCACTGGTCTAACAACTAATATTTTTCAATTTTAAATATTATTCTGATGATAAAAATTGATTGAATTGGCTTTTTTATGTTAACAACACTGTTTGTAAACAAAATAGTGGAAAAACTAGCTGTCTTAATCAGGGGCGTATTTAAGTAGAATTCATTAGGGGGGCGTAAATGACGATTTTGCCGACTAACTTAAAATATATATGTTTATATCTTTAAAAGTATGTTTCTGTATTTGTATATATGCATCTACCGCAGGGCCGTAGCTAGAAGTGTACGATAGGGGGTCTCAGGGGATTATAGGGGGGCTCAAGGGAATGTAGGGGGGGGGACTCATATTTTTTTGTTCTCTGTCTAATGCAGAAAGATAAATTAGTGCATATTCACATTGTAGGTACTATGTTTCTCATTAAACTGTTGTAATAACTTCATTTTATTCTAAGAAAAGTATATGATGATGAAAACTTTGAATGTATAACTGGTGCAAAATTAAACATCCTGTTAGCTTTATATGTATTAATAGGATGAGGGAGTGTTGAAACACGTATTTTAGATACAATTTAGTAACTCTACAAAACTGTGAAAGGGTCTCAAAACTAAATTAGATTTTTGAACAGAATTTCATTTGGATTTTCGGAACACTTAGTGACCTTGGAGCTTTTTCCAGGGAGGGGGGGGGGGCTCCAAATATTTTAGGGGGGGCTGAGCCGCCAATAGCGCCCCCTTAGCTACGGCCCTGATTTACCGGATGTCCTAAAATTGACTGACTGCTTTTAAAACTCAGTAACTTGCAAATTGTGGTAGCTGTAAAATTAAATTCCTACAAGAGTGTTATGTAAGAATGTAAGATAGCAGGAGTTTTTTACCGCGATTCTCGATTTTAATTTAAAATAGCGGGGATAGATGGTACTGTTAGCAACAGGCGCTAAATCTGAGCCCTTTTGGCCTCTTTTCTCAATTTTGGTGTGAAAGAAAAAGATTAAATATGTGCAGCGGACTCCTAATAACAAAATTACATTAGTAACTGAGAGTCATTTAATATATATAATCTCCTTTTGTCGCAACAAGACTGAGAGTGAAGAGACACAAAATATCGGCCCCCAATTTAACAACCCAGCAATGTCATGCTGGGTCAGCAATGTCATGTATTTCTTCTATTTTAAACTTAAGTCGAGAAACGCTGTAAAGAACACTTCTCACATCTTACCTAACTCTTCTGCAAATATTTTTTAAATAGCTGCGACCATTTGTAAGTTATTGAATTTTTAAATCAGTTAATTCATTTTAAGACACCCTGTATGTTCTATATAAAATTCAACATTACTAACCCACCGAGTTTAACTCATTAGTGCCTAGCGTCCCTTTTTAGGGACAATTACAAAAAAGACAAAAAAGCACTTTTCACATCAGTAAATAGAAAGATAAATAAGTACTATTTTTTAAGAGACCTCAATAAATTAAGATCAAAGTTATTCTTCTTTTAAAAGTGGTGGGAAACCCAAAAATTTCATTTTTATTGAAGAAAATAATTTGGGCATTAATGGGTTAAACTTTTCACTTTAAAACATCGAATATTTTACACTTATTGAGGAGACTATCAGATAGATTTAAAGATGGACATTCTATACTACCCCTTACATTATATTGCTATAAATATTCCAGTTGCGTATTTTCATATTAATGAAAATTTGTTTATTTTATTGCTGATAGTACAGCAGGAAATTCGAATCCAAATTAATTAAACAAATTGAAATTTTTAGTAAGAAATTGCTTGGAATTTATTTACAGTAAACTTATTTATATTAAAAAGGATTAAATCAAAATTTATTTTATTACTCTTCCTAGGTCGGGCTGGGATAGCGACTTACTTTTTTCCTGAAAGATCGGATCAGGCCGGGCCTAATTTATTTTTTCCGTACCGAGCCGGGACTGATTTCATTCTTCTTAGCCTTCACGGGCCAAAATATTTTGTCCCAGTTTTGAGCCAGCCTATACGAAAATCATTGTCTCGGCGTAGCCAGGTCTGTTGAAAGATCAGTAAAATTTGGCCTGAACCAAAAATTTTTGCAAAAAAAGCATACAGTTTAAAATCGCCTTTATTCTTCAATTAAATATAAAAATTTATTATTTTTAAAGAATCGTAGATTTCTAAGCTCATTAAAATGTAGTAAAATGTATAAAAAAGTATTTGCCTATGGCGGAATAATGTTTTAAATTGAAAATTGCGTTTCATCCATACAAAAATAATGCAATAATATGTGAGGGTAAAATATAATGCATTTTTATACCTGCTAAGAAGGAAACATGTCTATAACGATTTTTTTCTTTCCTATGCGATTCCGTTTTAGAGGACTTTACTGTATACCATTTTTAAGATATTTATATCTCCAATACATAAAATACGGATTAATAGTATTAAGGATAACTGAAAAATTTACATACAACAAACAGCGGTTCATTTTAAACATAAACTATGTCATTTCTATATAAATGAAGATCATAAACGTTAGAAAAATTCTAAGGTATTTTTTTAAAAATCAGAACTATTTAGTTTAAATTCAATCGGACTGAGTTGGAATTTTGCGGGCCGGTTTCGGGTGAAATTCCAACTTCTTTTTTAGGGCCGGGCCAAGATTTTTTTCGAACAGGTCGAGTCTGAAAATTATGGCCTGTGTGAATCTCTATCTCTAGTCTCTAAAAGGGATTAAAAAAAAACATTTTATTCAACAGACAGGTCAATTTTTCAATAATTGGCTTTAGACGTAAATAATCGACTAAATGATTCAATTATTCAACTCATTTCATTGAACTTTACCTATGTCACATCAGCTGCGGATATCTAGAAGATAAACAAACACCATCAGACTGAGAATCAGCTGTACGGATCATCACCATATCGAATTGACGGCTGAATTTTCAACTGGTCTGCCAAAGTCATTCTTAGTGCCACCTGCAGACCTGATTTTCGTCAATGATCGATAGGTTTATCATCAAATTTTCCTGTATTAGAGCCAGAATTTCACTATGGGCCAGAATTTTCAGGCCCAGTCCCGACTCGAATGATAGTTATCTTGGACCGGCCTATCCAATGTAAAAATTTTAAGTTTGGTCCGTTTATATTTATAGTACACAGCCCCGCCCTGCGCGATCTGGCCCAATTCAATTTCTGTAAGAAAAAAAAAAATTACAATTTTGTCTCAACTACAATTAAGAGTCCTTTAACAATATTGTATGCATATTTATATAATAAATTTACAGTATATCTTACAGTATATACAGTATATTACGATGCGTTCGCACGACAGAAAGTACATAAAAGCAACATTAATGACTACTTTTCCTAGACGTTTCAACATTCAAATAAGGATTCATAATAAATAAATAATAAAAATAATAATAATTTAGTTTAGAATGCTTTTGAAGCTGTTTAATAAAAAGTAGATTTGTGAAAATATTTTTCCGACATTTATTAAAGTTTTTCAAAACAAAAGGGCTATTTTTTGGACACACTTCTGAATTCATTTTTTTTCGGAAATGCATAAGATTGGCAGGTGTTATCATTAGAAGCTATTCAATCGAATGACGTTATTTATTTTTTGGTAAAGGCAATGCATCTTAAATAAAATAGTGTTAAAGAAAGCGTTTTGAAACGAATTTCCAGTTCCGACATCACGAAAAAGGAGAAAAACCTGAAGCCGTAACAAAAATCTTTTATTGTCAACCTTATATATATATATATATATAAATTACTATTGGATTCAAAATCGCTTCAATAGTCAGGCTTGTCAGTTTTAAGCCTTTACAGGTAAAAGTAGTTTAAAAATGTGCTGTTTAGCAATACATTTGACCACCTTTCGATATATTTCCAAAGATTACTTTAACAGAACATTATCGTTTTTAATATTTTTACAAAACATGTTGTCTGCGCTATACATCCTGAGAACAATTAAGTACAGTTCCAGCCCGTCTCGACTTCACTGAGGAAACTAGTTGGATGTGTCAATCCCGAAACTTTCTTCTATCTCATAAGTACATTTTAATATTTAAAAAAAAAAAAAGTGGTGACCCCAGAGTTACTCATTATCGAATTTCCTCGAACATTTGACCTAGCCTAATGAGATTCTGGTATCCGAAATGCCTAAAACGCAAAATTTAATTAATATTCTGAGAAAATGAGCTTAGTAATGCCTCATGTTGGGTAATTTATACTAAAACCTAAAAAGCATCTATTTATGTCAAGACCTAACAGAATCTGAAATTTGATGGAATTTCGTCCATTAGTTCTTGAGATATAGTTATAACAAAAGATTTGCAAAACGTAGCACAGCAACACCATATCGTGGACAATTTATGCCAAAACGTAAAAAAGGGTCTAATTATGTTATGGTGTAAAAGAATATGAAGTTTGATGAAATTCTGTGCATTAGTTCTTGAGATATGGCTAGTTAAAAAAAAACCGTGTAAAATATAGCACAGCAGCACCATCAGTTGAAGGATTTATAACAAAACGTAATCATCGTGTAATTATGTTATATGTCATTTTGTAACAAAATCTGAAGTTTGATGAAATTCTGCGCGTTTGTTGTTGAGATATAGCTATCGGAAAAATCGTGCAAAATGCAGCATAGCTGCACTACCTGTTGCAAGGTTAATACCAAAATGTAATCAGCGTCTAATTATATTATACATTCTAGTGTAACAGAATCTAAAATTTGATGAAGTTTTCTGCATTAGTTCTTGAGATATAGCTATCGCAAAAATCGTGCAAAATGTAGCATAGCAGCGCCACCTATAAGGCAGTTCACACCAAAACCTTATCCGTGGCTATGTATCTCAAGGTATCGCGGAATCTGCAGTTTGGTGAAATTCTGTGCATTAGTTCTTGAGATATAGCTATCATGAAAATCATGAAAAACGTGGCATAGCAGCGCCACCTGCTGGCCAATTTACACCAAAACTTAATCGGCGTCTATGTATATCAAGGGGTCATAGAATCTGAAGTTTGGTGAAATTCTGTGCATTAGTTCTTGAGATATAGCAATCTTGAAAATCATGAAAAACGTAGTATAGCAGCGCCACCTGCAGGCCAATTTTCACCAAAAACCAATAGGCACTAATTCATATCAAGGTCTAACTGAATATAAAATTTTATTAAATTTCGAGCATTAGTTCTTGAGATAGAGCGCCCACAAATTTTTTGTCACATACAGACAGACAGACTCACAGACCAGACACACAGACTCACAGACAGACGGACAGACTCACAGACAGACATTTTCTAAAACTAGTCAAAACGTGTTCAGGACCTTCTAAAACGTATAAATCCGTCGAAAACCGGAAGTCGAAAATTTTCATGAATCCAATACTTTCTTCTTGTAAAGATAGAAGAAAGTAAAAAGCAAGCTTGATTTCAGCACTGCACGAATCTGCTAAAGAAAAAAGAAACTCAGCTCAGACACCATGCCTGATGCCGACTTTTATAGTGGACATGCAACGTTTCTGTATTGATTTATCAAACTAGCATCGGTTCATGACGAACATTTACACTTATTCTCCCGAAAATCATATTCATAGAAACTAGCCAATATTTTACCGGTTTTGCTTACTCTTTTAAATCAAGCCATCAAACCCACAATTTTTTTTTTTTTTTTTTTTTTTTTTTTTTTACCGGCCTACCTGGTCCGTTTAATTTATTTGCTGGCATGGCCCGTATTTTTCGTTTATCAGCCCGTTGATAAAAATGTCTTAATTCTGCCGACCCAACCCGTTTGAAAATTGTCTTTATTTCGACTGGCCGACTGCGGGCCTCGGATCAAGCCCGGGCCCGTGCAACTCCCTTATCTTGTACCCTAAGATATGAAAAACATAGACGACTGGGAGCAGGAAAACACAGTGATAAACCTTCCAATTGACCACTAAAATAGAGTTTTTGACAGTTGTTTCCACCAAGTTATGGCTTTGGCAGATCAGTTGCATTTTAATATGATAATCGAGTTCTGTCCAATCCTAGAATTTTGGCCACAAACTCAATGAGGCCTGTATAGTGGCTTTCCTGTCCAATAAGAATGAAGAACATTTTTACTCAACTTTCCTTTCGTCCAATAAACAGTCTTTTTCGGATGGTACATAGTCGCCGAAGTGTGATTGTTGCCACTCCTGGGTTAAGTCCATGCACACGAAAAAATATGAATATTTTCACCGAAGTCGTCATCATCTTTAATGCTAGTTGATCTATTAAGAACTCTACTCATCTACTGCAAATTCTCAGAAAAACTAGTCTTTCCTTTGTTTTTTTTTTTTTTGTTTTTTTTTGTTTTTTGTTTTTTTTTTTTTCAAATTATTTTCAGCAGTCACGAGAAGTCGAAAAATGGTGAGGCAAACTTCGGATTTTCGGAAGAAATCCTTTAGAAAAATACTAAGGATTGGTGTTTTTTAGTGTATGTTTTAAGTAAAAACATGTAAAATTGGAAAAAAATGGGTGTTTTACAGTTGTATCGATTGATACTGACTACCTAGAATTTGCCGACTGTCATCGAAGTTGCCGACATTAGGGGGGCGAGACGCCCCCCTACGCCCCCCCAGTAGCTACGCCCCTAGTCTTAATGTGATCTACTGCTTAAAAAAAGAAAAAAATATTCCTAAGTCAGCCGAGTTCTTTTATTATGTGTCACTGGTCTAACAAGTATTCTATTAAACTGATAACAGTTAAATCAATTTAATAAAAAGATTATAATAATACAACATATAAAGTTGTGTTTAATACCCTAAACCACAATATTACAATTTTTAAATAAAGAATAAGAATTCATTTTTAAAGAAATGTCACTGGTCTAACAGTCACTGGCCTAACAATACATTTGTTATGCTAGTGACAAATCCTGTTATACCAGTGACACAATGCTAAGCAATGAAATAATTTCATGCAGAAAAATTGTTTTTTAAAAGTTATAATAATATTATGATTATTCACAACTTTAATAAAGAATGTCTTTGGATTAATAGAAAAATGTTACCAATCTAATGCAAAATGTCACTGGCCTAACGCATGTCACTAGTCTAACTAATGCTTACTTTTAAGTAATTACTGTATTTGTGTTAATGAGCCAATTAAGCTCAGCCATTGCATTATTTGAGTTACAATTACCATTTTATTAAATATAATAAAATATTTTGTGGAAAAAATCGTACTTTAAAATTTCGAAAAAAAATTGCTGAAAGTGTACCTTATTTTGAAAATGACCCACTTCATAGATGCATATCAATTTTATTATGATCAAAAGAGTAACATTATTAAAATGCACTTGAAATTACTTTTCCCATTGGTCATAATGCAATGGAATACTTTTGATTATCCCTGAAATTGAACTATGCATCTGATTTTCATAAAATTCGAAATGACTCGACAAAATTATCAACAATTATGGTTGGATAGTTTTGAATTGTTATATGCAGACAGATGGACTGACGATGACTATAAATGCTATGTATTTATATAATTTTAAATAGGAAAATAAAAGTAAATAAACAATTTATTAATGAATATACAACATCTGGGTTACCATATCAAATAAAATAACTATACTTTGGCACCAGTTACGGTCCCTAGTGCATGCATAACATCTGAGCTGCCAATTTTTCAAGACTGAGGTAACCTAAAAGATTCTGTGGGAGGGACTTCATGAATCCTCCAGTGCTCACAATTTGCTAAAACATGTAGTTCGATTAAAATTGCAGAAATTTAATATTAATAGAAAACAGCAAATAATCTCAAATATTGCAGTGCGAGAGTCTCATAAGATGCTTCAGGCCTAATGTGGGACAAAATGATTTAAAGATCTCCCTTGTTCAATTGATTCCAGCTTCAAATTACTGATATAATTATTTTCTAACATCAACTAGAGGATATGGGACTTTTCCAATAATAAAAATTATAACAGCATGTAATTATTTATATAAATTCCTTTGTCATTCGTAAGTATAATAAAAAGAAGTGAGATCTGGTTATTTGAAAGACAGTTTCAAAAAAGGAGATATAAAATACCTGCTTCATACTGAGCAATCAAAGGTTGTTCCAGCATTCTATGAACAGTTAAAGCAGCGGAACTTTCTGCCGAATCAGTTGAGGATACTTTAGAAACTACTGTGATAAACAAAAAAATAATCAAGATTCTTTAAAATGTGTAACTTGATGATCAATTAGAGGCAATTACTAGAAGAATTTGGGTGGTAAGAGTTTAGAAACAAATAACAATAAAATCTTTAAATCTAATTATGAATTTTAAGCACAAAGAAATGTAAGGAGAAAGTTTTAATAACAGTAAAATGTACGTAAACATAGACTTTGTTTACCTGGAACAGACTCAAACAACAGCTGCGCCATATTGGATTGGATGTATATTAAAAGGAAGTTGAGTTGTACCACGTTACTGGCTACGGAGTTGGAAACAATAGGCGTGTTCGGAGAACATTCGCACTGTGCACGCACGCTCAGAAGATTCTGCATGGAGTAGATATTACAGAAGAAAGGAATTTTAAAGTTATTCAATTATTGCACTATTTTTATGGTTTAAAATTGGTAAATACAAATACTATATCTCTTTATCTTTCCAAAACATGGTTCTCGTAACAGAAATACATACCTGTGGTCACTCAAATAAAATCCAAAATATTCCAGAAAAATATCATGTAACCAATTTCATCTAATTAAGTCTGATCAGAGTTTAAAATATGACCACCAACCCTGGCCACAGCTTGTGCGGGCGACGCAAAAGAAAAAAAACTGCTGGGCGATTTGATTACGTGATTGTGCGTTTTGTGCGTATCTGTTATTGACTGCTCTTTGTTTAGTAGGTTGACTGATACAATTTAACAATCAATTGGTGATTTAAATAATTTTTTTAATAATTTTCTTTTTGTTTATTTTAAAATAAGTTGCTTTATATTTTTCGTGTTAAATAGAATGCTTATTATAAACCAAGATTAAGATATCCACATATTACAAGATTGATTTGTAATCCACAATACTGGATGGATTTCAATGGAATTCGCATTGTTAGTTAGACAATTTTTCATAGAAAGTTTTAGTATGTACACATTTCTTATTTAATGATTGTATATTTTAATACCGTTTGGATAACAGGCCAAAATATATCATAAAATATGAGAAACAAACAGCATCCGAAATCATGTGAGTATAAACAAAACACTTATTTATACTTTCAATAAAAAATTTATAAAAATTCTAATCACACTTTATTCATTACAAAATTAGAAACCAAACACCAAATATTTCACCTCTTTAAAAAATATGTGTGCAGATATTTTTAGTTAAAAAATGTATATCTTTTACATCTTGCTTTTATAATATTTTCCATTTTGATTTTAACACCATAAAATATCCACACATGCCCTATATTTAGGGACCGTTCAAGTATTACGTAAGCATATTTTTAGTCATTTTGTACCCCTCTCCCCGCCTTGTAAGAAAATATAAGCAAATGCTAGACCCCCCCCCCCTTTGCTTACGTAAGATTTTATGACAGTTTATACATCAATACTTCTTGACTTATAAAAAGTTACCAATCAATTACATTATTAATCCTACAGATTTATATAGGCTTATAGGGATTGTGATATCAAAATATATAAAATGGTTTTAATATATTGTTGCTTATTGCATTAAACAAACCACAGAATACAATATGGTTTAAATATATTGTTAGTTATCACATTGAACAATAAAGCAAGATGTACAAGAAGTCTTAACTTAGTCTTTTGCAATATCTTCTCAAAGCAATAAAAATTAATTAGCACATTCTTTTAAACACACGAAAAGAGACTACAGTAGGTAAATATTATTGAGAGACAGGCATTTTTTTATTACATTTTTTAACAATTTATAAGCAATTAAGGCATATATTACTTCATATAGCTAGAGCGGAAACGCTAATCTGTAATAAGATTAAGAAATATAAATCTCAAACGTCTTTTTGAAATAAAAGACGAGCCAACTGACTTACAAAAGAACAAGTAAGAAAAATCATGCGTTAAGCATAGATTTTGAAGCACTTTCCAACACTTAATGAAATCATTAACAAAACTTTGTTATTTAGGGAAATAATAGTGTATAGCCAAATATGTATTTCAGTACATTAGAACAGCCCTGTATTTCATATGTCAGTTCATATAATGGGAAAATTTAGCTTAGCAAGAAAATACCCAGTAGCTTGAAATTTCTTTTCCAGCAATTCATACTATTAGATGGAAACATACTTGGATACTTTTGTTCAGCCCTGTAGTTTACATTGTATCTTTATTACACGTCAGCATTAGGCTAAAATTTATCTTAAACTAAAACCCTTTTAAAACAACTGAAATCACATTCTCATAAATCATCATTCATAGGCGTCCATGTACCGAATTTTTTGCGTGGCCCTGTATATCACTTTATCTATATTCTGCAAACATTGCTCAGTAAATTGAATGCAGCTCAGCGTAAAAATGCATAGCTTATTTAAGAACCACGTTTAAATAATTTACGCTCATATTCAGTAACGTTGGTGAGCTCTTTTGGGTAGCCCTGTATATCAACTATAACATTTATACACACCATATAATGTGCCTATATTTAGTGAAATATAAACGCGAATATCATAATTAAAATGCATTTCATCCCTCCATCAGCCATCATCGGACACATGTACGGTTCTTCGGAAAGAATATACTATTTGATATCTTTTGTATAGCCCTATAAATGCTATTTACTTCATATTATGCAAGATAGTAGCGTATACTTTATATTAAGCTTCAGTGACACATATCAATTTTATTATACATGAAAAAGCTTAATATATTTATTTAAAATATGTCACACACAATTCCTCCTTTTACCATTATCTAATGGAATTCTTTTGTGTGGCCCTGTAAATGAATAATAGCTACATTTTCACCTTATATTTTATAGAATACATATTTTAATATGTCTGACAGGGTATAACATCTTTAAAATTCCTTTGAAACGATTTTTCCCCATAGGCCGTAATGTAATAGGAAACTTTTGATTCGCCCTGTAGATAAACTAATCATGGTAGAAACTTCATTTTCGATAGGACTTGTGCTAGGGTAAACGTCAATATCGTCCTAAAATTTCATGGCAATCCGAGTATATTAACGATTTTTCCCCATGGGCCGTAATGTAATGGAAAACTTTTGATTCGCCCTGTAGATAAACTAATCATAATAGAAACTTCATTTTCAATAGGGTTCGTGCTAGGGTAAACGTCAATAACGTCCTAAAATTCCATGGCAATCCGAGTATATTAGCGATTTTTTCCTATAGGCAGTAATGTAATGGGAAACTTTTGATTCGCCTTGTAGATAAACTAATCATGGTAGAAACTTCATTTTCAATAGCACTTGTGCTAGGATAAACGTCAATAACGTCCTAAAATTTCATGGCAATCCGAGTATATTAACGATTTTTCCCGATAGGCCGTAATGTAATGGGAAACTTTTGATTCGCCCTGTAGATAAACTAATCATGGTAGATACTTCATTTTCAATAGGGTTCGTGCTAGGGTAAACCTCAATAACGTATAAAAATTTCATAGCAATCCGAGTATATTTTCGGGAGTTAGAGCGCGGACAGACGGACAGGCGGCCAGACAAACCGAATGCATAAGCATTTTTCAACTTTGTTGGAAAGTGCTAATAAAAAGGCAATGTAAAAATTTAACATTTAAATAAAGGAAATTTTAGAATTTAAAATAAACAGGTGTTCAACAAACAGAAATTTGCTGATTTTTTTTTAGTAACTAGAGAGCTATGTCAAGACTTTAGAAATCACTCTTGAGAATATAACGTAAGCTACTCTATATTTCTACGAACTTTAATATTTGTTTGATAAAATTAAACACTTACCTTAGTGAAAAAGTTTTTAAAAAGTTGATTTCTTTTTGGTTGCAATCTGCAGTTCTTCCTCAATTCTCTTTAAAACAAGCCTTTCAAGATCTTTGTCGCACTTTGTTTCATTTTTGTACCGTCGCAAACATCATTCGCCATTTTTTACACGATTTGGGCAGGAGTATCATTTAGAGATTTTTTAAAGCTCTGATAAAGTTTCTGATATAATAAGGTTTTGTCAATGTTAGTATCCATAGTTAAATCCGACTAAATTCACTATGCAACTAAAAGCAATACTCTTTCACTAAAAATTCACTATATAAATTCACTATGCAACTGAACTAAAACAATAAATATCTGTGCTGTGTATCCGAGACAAGAAAAACCCCAAGTAGGTTTTCTGCTTTCTAAAGTTCCAAAGCCTGTAGAGAAGGAAGTTCGACAATAGGAGCGGAAAGACAAAATTTTCCAGAAATTCTGCAAAAATTCCCGGAATTCCATGACCGATTGAACGAGAGAAAAGAAAATACAGGACATACCTAAAATAAAGTCAACTGACCAGTTACCCTGGCAACAGAACCCAGCCACACCGGTTCCTGTGTTTTTCTAGTCTTGCAATGTACTTGACTTTGCACACAATTTAACAGACAACAATGAAGACAAAGGACGAGTGGGTGATGCGGGTCACGCGACTGCCCATGGATAAGCAAAGCATAAAATCGAAAATAAACGGCAAATTTCGAACGGACTGTAGAACGCTCTTTCCCCATCATACTTTGTTTGCTTGTTGATTTTGAACTGCAGTTGCTTCGTTGTTTAGTGCTTACGTAAGAATTGTCGTGACCCCCCCTCCCCCTTGTCATTAAAAATAAGCAGACTCTGGACTCCCCCCTCCCCCTTTAGTGCTTACGTAATACTTGAACGGCCCCTTACATCCTAATCTCAATAAAAACTCACTCCTAAAATTTCAAGGGAAAAAAAAGAAAAGAAAAACATTAATAAATTATTTTACGCATATACGGATATCTTCGCAGAATACTTTTTTTTCATTTGCTTAATACCTATATAAATCATTTTGGAACGATACTTAGAATATTAAAAGGTTCAAATATAAAACTTTTTCCCCAAAACATCTCATTTTCTCGTATTTAAATAAGTATTTTATTATTATAATAGAAATACAAGTGTTTCTGTGTTATTAATATAAAATTTATCTTTAATAAAAAGGTCTTATCATATCATATCATATCATATATATTATAAAGCAGAAATTCTGAAACTTCCAAACGGGTGTTTTCAAAAACTACCCGATGGATTTTTTTGCCGATTGTATCATTCGATAGGAAATAATTTTTCGAAGGTTTATGATTCAAATTTACAGGGATAACTCTGATTTTTTGTAGTAAATTTCGTATTTTTCGGTTATTTTTGACAAAAGGGTTGCCAGTAGCTGTTTTTGGCGAAAATTATAATTGCTAAAAGAATAAAAATGGCTATATCTACTTGAAATATTACAAATATCTTGCAAATAATAGCAGAAAATAACTACTGGTTATATTATTAATAATAAAGAAAGACCGCTTAAATGAGACTTAATATTATAAAAATATATTTATCTTGAAAATGAAAAAAAATATTTGTAATGCTTAAAAAATAAATTAACGCGAAATATAACAATTGGTTCAACTTTTGGCGACTTATCCCTGGTGTTCGAATAAAAACATGAATTTCAGAAATTGATTAAATGAATTTTGAATGATAGTTATTTCCCTTTTTATTATTTTCTTTCTCTTTTTTATCGAATTTCCGTATAATATAACTTACAGCAGAAAAAAGCAGATCTGATTGCAAAAAGACACTGTAAGTTGTGAGTTACTATTCGTTTCTATACCATTTTTTTATCTTGCTTTTGTCGCCAAAGAATGTTTTTTAAAGCGGAAAATGCACTACTGACTGACTTAATGCTATAGGTGTAAATTAACGGTCGCCACTCGTCACGTGGCGATTAAAGTTGTAGAAGTGGCGATTAAAAATCGGCCATCGATCGCCACCCTAGTCGCCACTCGGCGATTAAAAAATCTTATTAATTTTCTTTGTGAAATGCAACTTTTTTCATGGATATATGCATGTCTACTTTGTTTGCATTTAATTAGTGAATTGGTTAATTCTTTAAATTAAAAATCGGCCATCGATCGCCACCCTAGTCGCCACTCGGCGATTGAAAAATCTTTTTAATTTGCTTTGTGAAATAGATTTTTTCATGGATACATTCATCTCTACTTTGTTTGCATCTAATTAGTGAATTGGTTAATTCTTTAAATTAAAAATCGACCATCGATCGCTACCCTAGTCGCCACTCGGCAATTAAAAAATCTTATTAATTTGCTTTGTGAAATACAGCTTTTTCATGAATATATGCATCTCTTCTTTGTTTGCATCTAATTAGTGAATTGGTTAATTCTTTCTTTCTATCGGATGCAAGCATATTTAGCAACTTTGTTGTATTTTCTATATTTTGGTTTTTTACTATGAACTCTTTTTTTTTTGGATTATGTTTTCAAGAAATACTTTTTTTCCTACAAAATATAGTCATCAATTTTAATTCCACATGCATTTCAAATAAATTATACCATTTTTACCTCTGGGTGCAAGGAGATTTTAAGGACATTGCTGTATTTTAAATCTTTCACTTTTGTCATATGCTCATTAATTGTACCAGTAATAGTTGGCTGGTACAATTTTTTTTTTTTTAATTTATGATTAAAGTTTATGTAGGTGTCAAGAAAGATTGAAACATTACAGCCAATTACTTTAAAAATATAGGACAAAATTAGTACTCACCACTTAGGCGAGTAATACTGCAAATTTAGCATCTGACTTTACTACTACCAAGCAGACTTCCTCCACCTCACCAACACATTGGCACTCTCTGATTTTGCCTTAATAAGACATCCGGAGTTTTGAAATCTCAGCCAAAGCAAAGAATATTTATATTTATCTGTACACTCGCCAAATTTAATAATTACAACCAATTTTAAGTAAGAATAAAATATCCAAGAAAGATGTGAAATTATTTTTAAATTTAAAAATACAATTTCCTTGTTTGTTTTATAAAATGTATTAATATATATTTAAAAATACAATTTCCTTGTTTGTTTTATACAATGTATTAATATATATTTAAATATAGTTTATCACTTATAATTTTATCTGCAATATTAATCATCAATTCATATTTTTCCATTCAGTGGAATGACAGTTTTATTTTTAACCAAATATGTGTAACTTTGTAACTCACTAGACACTATATAAATAAAATATAGCCATTTTGACCTATTTTTAAAAAGTGGCTACTAACTTTTAAAAAGTGGCCACTAATGAAACTGGGTCTACCGGCCACTGGCTACTAATCAAATTTCCCAGTTTTCACCTATACTTAATGCCTGACTTAGGTTCTTAATGGTCGCATTTTTTTTTTTTTTTTTTTTTTTTTTTTTTTTTTTTTTTTTTAAGTGAAGATAATTTTTAGAGTACATTTTAATATTCAATCGTAAATTATATAGATATGAGTATTACTCTTATATTTCTTTTTGCAAATGTTTTCATTGTTAATTTAATTTTTCTTGCGCCCTTTCGTCAATTTCACTTACAGGAAAAATTTCAGTTTTAAACTTTAAAAACTGAATAAGGAAAATTTACCCCATCGATTAAAAATCTACCCCCAAATTCCAAGATTAAATGTCAATAATGGATGATCGTAAATGTCACATTCACTTGAGATTAAGCATGATATAAATACTAATTATGTCATCAAGTGATTTTTAATTCGACATTTTATCTCTACTTTTATGTATGTTCTGCTAATTTGTTTTTCGTTATTTAAATGAAAATTTATGCTAATTTATATAATCTGGCTAATAGTTTGGCGATTTGTATAATTTGGCGAAATTGGTCGACGGTATAACCAAGTAGTACTGAAGGAAAAATTTTGCAATTCAAAGTAAGTTTATGCAATTATGCGTTATTACTATAGATAAATCCAACATTTTGAAATGAAAAATTCCCGCTGAATAAAATTTACAAATCTTTTTTAATTGACCATTTCGTCTTCAATATTTCTTCAATCAAACTTTCGCTATTCTCTTTCGCGCAGGCTAACAAAAATGTATTTTAAATATTTTTTTAGATAAAACCTAAATAATATTTTTCTATTTAAAAAAAAAAAAAAAAAAAAAAAAAAAAAAAATCTAATTCTACCATTATGTGTCTTACAGGACAAAATAGCAGAATTACTTTAAAAAAAAGTTTTATCTGTTAATTGTATGTTATTTGTTTATTTCGGTGTTTGTATTTACTTTTGTCATCAAACAATGCGATTTTATACCAAGAAGGCATAAGCCGGAGCGATGTTCGCAATTACTAAATTCTCTCATTCTCTTTTAAATGTGTGAGAGCATTTTTAGGATATATTTTTTTATGCTTAATTGTAAATATATAAATAGCAGTTATAGCAAAAAAAAAAAAAAAATGCTTATAATGTTTAAATTTTAGTATAAATGTCTTCCTCATCCAAACTGTAAAATAATTTAATTGCAACTTTTTTAAGTTTTGGCGCAGATGTCATATACGCACCACATTCGCACGATTGCAACAAAATGGCGATCTTATGCCTCACATGGTAAACCGACTATGGTTGTTTGTTTATTAATAAACTATTTATTAACTTTCATATTGTTTTTTTAAATAATATAAATCATTTTGTTCTATAGCTATTAATTAAATTTTTTATTTATTAATTTTTTTTTCAAATAATAGAAAATAATTAAAAAATATTTATGAAATTGGTAATTAAAAACCAAGTTTTCTCCAAATTGGCGCCAGAAAAAAATTACGCCAATGAGGTGCATACATGACATGCGTGTCAAAGTTTTTTTCCTATACATAAGTAGAGAAAATGCAGTATAAATACCGATTAAAGTTTTTTCCAAATATGGAAATTTTGTCACAGTTTGGTCATATACTCATCGAGGTATCTCACTGGCGCCAAAATGGCATTATTTGCCTTATATAGTAACCCAGCTATAGTTGTTTATCTGATGATAAGTTGTTTATTTACTTTCGTTTTCTTTTTTGAAATGATATTTGTTGTTTTGTTCTACAGTTACTTTTTTATTTATTCTTAATTGCTGTTTAAAATGATAGAAAATAATAAAGTATATATAAATTTCTTTGGTATTCTAAAACGAGGATTTTGCCACATTGTAGTTGCAAGAAAATCGTGCTAAACCTATTGCGTATATGATGTCTGTGTTTGAATCTTTTGTGAAATATGAAAAGTGTAAACTGGCTACTACTTGATTATCACGTCAATCAATTTCGCCAAATCGTTCGCCAAATTATACAAATTTACATAATTTTATCTTAAATAACAAAGAGAAAATGCTTAAATACGAAAAAGCAAATAATTTTGTTTTCATTTTTCAGGAGGAAATTTTGCAATAATAAAGTAATTGCTGTAGTGAAAATTTTAATGTTTTTTTTTTTTTTTTTTTTTTTTTTTTTTTTTTTTTTTAATTGTTGGCAACTTTCTGTAATGAAAAATGTTTATTTTTTTTTCCTGCCATTGTTTTGTAAGAGCTTTTTTTGTCAAAGCCATGTAAAGGTGGTATTCAAATTTTTGAATCCTTCCCAATTTCCACCTCCTTGGCCGATTTTGCTCATTTGTAATTTTCACTGAGATATTAACCATCTCAATGTACTTGACGAGTTTGAAGATGATTCTTGCATAATTGTGCCTTTTATCGCGCGGACAAAATTTAATATATATATAAAGTTTTTAGGTGGGAGTAGCTTTGGGTTCCTGGCTTCACATAATGAAAAAGTGTGAAGAAATTTTTCAGAAGTTGTACCTTGGTAACGACTGTAATAATTAATATTTCTTCAGATAAGGGAAAATTTTAAATCCTGTTGCCATAATGGCCCCATTTCGCTTCCAAATGTGCACTGTTAGTAATAAATTAAAATAGTTACTTCTAAATAGCTGGTTTTTGTCCAACGTTTGAGATAATTTAATATCACAATGGTGTCTAAATCGTTTTCTGCAATGAGCAAGGTGCTGCTGGAGGTCCAAATTATTTAAAATGCAAATTTAAATTCACCAGTTCGTTTCATCCACGATTGATTCTGAAATATTGACCATCGCAGCGGGCATAGCCTACTGGTATATTATAAAGCAGAAGTTCTGAAACTTCCAAACGAGTGTTTTCAAAAACTACTCGATGGATCTTTTTGCAGATTATATCATTCGATACACTGTAAAAAAAAAATCCAGAAACGTTCTTGGAAAAAAATGGGCAGCTGAGTTGCCTATTATTTCCAAGAAACATTTCTTGAAAATGACTGGAACTTTACTGTGTAATTTTGAAACATTCCCCAGAAAAGGCTGTAAGGTTCCTGTGAAATACCAGGAACATTCCTGTCGACAACAAAAACATTACTGATATTTCACAGGAACCTTACTGCCTTCTCTGGGGAACGTTTCAGAAATATTCAGTAAGATTTCTGTTATTTTCCAGAAACGTTATGTATAAATAATGGGCAACTCAGCTGCCTATTACTTCTCAGGAACATTTCTGGATTTATTTTCACAATCGGGAATGTTTCATATATTAGATTTCATTAAATTTTATTTTATTATTCTTTATTTGTGTATTTTATTTATTTATTTATTATTTTTTATTATTTTACATTCATTAGATTCGATGCCAAAATATATTAACCCATTTTCAAGTATTTAAAAATATTACTCTTTTCTTTGTTTACTTTTGAAAAATATTTTTAATTATTTAGTCAATTTAAATTCATATGCATAAAATTAATATCCGGGATTTTTATTTTATGTTATTTTTCATAGATTCAATGTAATTAAAAACAGACTTTCTCATACTGTCAACATTGTAAACAAGATGAGTATTATTTTCAAATCGAATGATTTGAAAATTTAAGAAAACATTATGAAAACTTTCTATGCTTCATAAGCTAAAATTCATAAGGTTCTAATTCAAGGAAATTGTGCACAACAAACACACATCCAAAACAAACATTCGAAGCCTATTTCAAATTTCTGATAACAATATTTTTTTTTTCTGTATGATGAAATTAAAGTGATCATTTATGTATGATTTTATATCATTCGAAATTATCTGCTGTAAGATATTAAAATCACTAGATAAATCATTTAAATGATACAACAGTTAATAATATATTTGTTAAACAAAAATAAATATTTTAAATAATTTTACGCATCCTTTAAAATGTATTCTTAAATTTATCTGTTTATAGTTAAATATTTCCATCTGATAATTAGAAAAATCTTCAAACATTGCATGCTTTTTTACTTCCATGTAATATATAAGCTCATTTAATATTTAAATTCGTTAAAATTTTATTTTGCGAATTTGCTACTTGTATATCTCCAGAATTTTCTTGAAGATTTGTTTTGGTTATAAATAATTAGCAATAAATCTCATAAGAAATAGTATAATCTCAAATTTTTTTTACGAATGTTATATACATAAAAAAAAAAAAAAAAAAAAAAAAAAAAAAAAAAAAAAAAAACCGTAGCCGTTATGCAATTTATTTTGACAAAAAATTCATATATATCAATGTAATAAAACAATACTAAATACAATAATATGTATCAATATGCTTCCAGAATTTTCTTAAAGCTTTGTTTAGGTTATAAATGATTATCAATAAAACGCATTAGAAATAGGGCAATCTCAATTTTACTCAATTTAACGAATTTTATACATATCCATTTTTGAAAAAGAACAGCCGTTGTTCAACTTACTTTGACAAAAAAATAATTAAAAAAAAAAATCTTAATTCAGTGTGTTTTAACAAAAATTTAATATTTACGATTGTTGCAATAATAAGAAAAAATATTAATGGGACCATTATTTATTTATTTATTGTATAAAAAAATTAAAATATATTATACAGTTTTTTATATACATAAGAAAATAAAATGCGTAAAAACACAGAGTCTAACACTCTATACAACTGCATTTTATATCGATGTACGGGAAAAAAAAAAAAAAAAAAAAAAAAAAAAAAAAAAAAAACTAGCGTAAATATGGATTAACATTAACGTTTCAAACATAAATGTATACTTTATAAATTGAAACTCATTAAAACACAGATAAAATTAATATTTGTTAAAACCAAATTTGCTCCTAAAATAATATAGCATGTAAAAAACATTAGCGGAGAAAATGGAATATTATATTTTATAAATAAAATTTACCCTTTTGCGTAGCATATTATTCCTGAGGTATAAATACGGCATGATGAAGTATCACGAAATATTTTTTTTAATGTCCAACAAGGATTTCTGAAAAACTGATTAATATATGTTTCATTTAAATTAACCAGCTCTCCGAAGAAATCCCAATTAGACTAAAGTCTTAGAATACCACGAGGTTCACATACTCAATGCGTTTCTTTCGCACGCGTCATTGTTTTGTATTCGGCCGAAGAAGTATTGCATTCTATCAGAAGGGGTTGCATTTTCCCTTGAAAGGTCTCAACGGCAGAGATTGAAATGTTTATCCTTTGTTCATTTATTCATCACACCTGGTACTTCACAATGATTCTTTAGCATTCATATAAGGAAATCATTTTCGACCTCGCTCACTCATGACACACAATATACAAACAACTATTAATGGCGTCGGCGTCAGCTTTATGCTGTTGCCAATTGTAATTATCAAACGTTTCAGATAAGAAAACCTAAATTTTCCAGGAAACTTTTACGTTGTTCTGGAAACCTTTAAAAAGGAGAAACCTTTCTTGAATTTACACAGAACGTTACTATTTTTTCTTACAGTGTAGGAAATATTTTTGCGGAGGTTTATGATACAAATATACAGGGATAACTCTGATTTTTCGTACTAAATTTCTTATTTTTCGGTTATTTTTGACGGAAGGATTGCAACAACTAATTTTTTGGCGATAATTATAATTGCTAAAAGAATTAAAATGGCTATATCTTTTAGAAATATTACAAATATCTTTCTTAGCCAATTAAATTAGATTAACACCCATTATTTTAGTAGCACGACCTGGTAGAAATAATGCGAATTAACGTCCCTTAAATAGCGGGAGCGCCTAAAACAAGCGGCTTTTTTACCTTAACACTTGCCTGATAAAATGCGGCCCAAAGAAACGAACTTTTAAAAAGAAAGCGTCAAGTCACAGGGACCTGGTTTCTCCCAAAAGATCTGCCAAAAAGGATTAATAAACCAGGCCCCAAGTGAAAATAATGCGTCGTTATTTGTCTCTCAACCACACCTCATGATTCAACAAAATAACGGGTCATCGATGGTAGAACACCAAAATCTTTCCCGGCCATTCGGACGATTGACTCGGCGCGATCGTCAAAGTTCTCTCCCCACCACCTACACGCTTGACGCGACGGATCTATGAGCTTTATCGCCCGAAGTCCCGCATCTCTCCACGACTACATTACATGAACTCCTTCTCCTCGGATGGTGACGGTACTCCCACGAACGTATGCCAAGATCGGGTTCGTGACATACATACATACAGAACCTGCGGGCACATTAGTTCTCAGGCTTTGATAGATTATGAGCTAAAAAGATGTTTGTCCTCGAAAGTATTGATGGGGGGAAATTTCTTTGGATATTTTACAATGTAATATTTTCGCAATTTCAAAATTACAGAAAAAATCGGGGTGCCAGAACTGGACATTTTAAATAATTTTCATCGATGACAAAACTTAGCTCAGAATTTTAATTATAAATTTTAGTTTAGCGATTTTGATCTGCTATATTATTTTGAATTTCCTTAATATTTATTAAGAGATTTAAAAAAAATGTTTTAAACATAATGACAGCAAGCTAAATGTTGTTAATACTTTAATTAGATTTTTTTTTTTTTTTTTTTACTTCCATAGAATCTTTATTAAAATGCTTGATTTGTTTCCAAAGCCAGAAAATGTTTGATAGTTCAAATCGACAAAACCATAGAAACAATAATTTATTAAAATTAAGTGCTTTTCGTACGCATCATGAAAAAATTCCTACAAAAATAAATAAATAAATAAATAATAGAAAAATAAAAAAAATAAATAAAAAATAAAAGAAAACAAAACTTTTTTATATTTAAGGATTTTTTGTTCCTTTTAGCTAATTAAAATCGGAATTTTGTTTTCAATTCATGTATATTAAGGCTGTTTTCAATTTGAGAATCTGAAGTTCAAACTGGATACTTACTGATACAATTTTAAATTTATTTTTGTTCATAAACGCATAATCATTTCGCATTCGTTAACGCATAATTCATAAATGGTAGGTGCTTTTATTCAAAAACTACCAATGTAATAGAGTATTGCATTTTTGAATAAAGATTTTCATTTTTCAAATTTATTAGATAGGCTGTATGTATGCTGTATCAAGATATTTTTTCTTCCAAGAAATTCACTAATACGTACTAATTTTTCTTATTTTCATAAATATTCATTCTTTGTTTGGCTCATAGATGGCGCTTTCAGTCACAATTCGGACGAAAATATGTGAAAAGCAAATTGACTAAAGAATGATGTAGATGAAATTATAACATTGAATTACAGAATTTATTTAATAAATATGAATAAAAGATTAGAAAATATTCATCATATTCATCATATGATATTAATTATTACTTGATATTTACATGTATTTAATTACAGAAAAAAAATTTCCTTTATAATTTATCCCTTTCTTTTTTCGCTTTTCTACCGCGCATAGTTTATAATAATAATAATAATTAACTCCCCCCCCCAAAAAAAAAAAAAAAAAAAAAAAACCTGTAAAGAATTTTTTCAGTAAAGAAAAAAATATAAGAAAAATATTTTGACGAGAAAGAATGTGAATAAAAAATTGAAAAAAATATGTGAAAAAAAATCATATTTTATTTTTTATCCCAACCTGTATAAAAAGACCGCGGGGACCAATAACAATCCTCGGCGCCTCACAATAAGCATTAATACAATAGCCTGATTAGATACAAACGCAAATGACCAGACAAAAATTCCGTTTTACCCAAGTTGTTTTCATGTTAGAAAGTACAATTGCACTATATTTTTTGGAGGGTTGCATTATGACTTTTTTCCGTTTATAGTAAGATTCCGTTATAAACAGGCTTTCTCCGTTAGTAAAGGAATTTGCTGCATAGTACTTAAAATATATATATATATATATATATATATATATATATATATATATATATATATAGGTAGTATTTGCTTAGAATTTATTATTTTTCTTTTACAGTATTACAGTTTATGATGCATTTGTAACACTTAGTCATCTAAACTACATTGAAAATATAATTAAACTTTAAATGAATTCATCAATTATTTTTTAATGAAAAAGTCTAAAGCATGAAACAAACAAAATATGAAACATTAGCCTATGACCTTATACAATTTTCTATTTGATTTCTATTCACGCAATATAAATCATTCGCATCATTTAAATTAACTTTCACATTCATAATATCAAATCATCTTTTAAATTAATTTTCCGCCTCTTTAAAATTTTCTTGATATCAAATAAACTTTCAAATTTATAATTTTAAATCATCGTTTGAATTAATTTCCTGACATTTCAAAACTTTCTTGATATAAATTAATTTTTCAAATTTATACCAATTCATCGCATAAATTAATTTTCTGCCATTTCAAAACTTTTTTAATATCGAACAAACTTTCAAATTTATAATATCAAATCATCATTCAAATAAATTTTAATCCATTTCAAAACTTTGTTAATATTAAGCAAACCTTCAAATCTATAAAATCAAATCATTATTTAAATTAATTTTCCGCTATTTTAAAACTTTCTTGATATTAAATAAACTTTCAAATGTAAGATATCAATTCATCATATAAATTAATTTTTCGTCACTTCAAAACTTTCTTGATATCAAATAAACTTTCAAATTTATAATTTCAAATTATCATTTGAATTAATTTCCTGCCATTTCAAAACTTTTTTAATATAAATTAATTTTTCAATTGTATAATATCAAACAATTGTTTAAATTAATTTTCCAGCACTTTAAAACTTTCTTGATAAAAATTAAATTTTCAGATTTATAATATTAAATCATCAAATTATAATATTAAATTATTAAATAATTATAATATTAAATCATCATAATTAAATCCGCTATTTCAAAACTTTTTTGATATTAAATAAACTTTCAAATTTATAATATCAAATCCCCATTTAAATTAATTTTCCACCTTTTAAAACTTTATTGATTGATATCAAATAAATTTTCAATTTTATGATACCAAATCATCATTTAAAATAATATCCCGCCATTTCAAAACTCTCTTGATGTCAAATTATTTTTTTAATTTATAATTTCAAATCATCATTTAAATTAATTTTCCTCTATTTCAAAAATTTCTAAATATCGAATAATCTCTCAAATTAATAATATCAAATCATCTTTTAAATTAATTTTAATCCATTTCAAAACTTTCTTGATATTAAATAAACTTTCAAATTTATAATATCAAATCTTCATTTAAATTAATTTTCCCCCACTTCAAAACTTTCTTAATCATATCATCATATATATTATAAAGCAGAAGTTCTGAAACTTCGGCTCGAGTGTTTTCAAAAACTACCCGACGGATTTTTTTTCAGATTGCATCATTCGACAGGAAATATTTTTGTGGGGGTTTGTGATTCAAATATATAGGGATAACTTTGATTTTTCGTAATAAATTTCGTATTTTTCGGTTTTTTCGACGAAAAGGTTTCAACAATTAATTTTTTGGCGATAATTACATTTCAAAAAAGAAATGAAATGCTTTATCTAATGGAAAATAATATAAACATTTCGAGAAAAAACCTGTTAATTCATTGATTTAAAATAAATAATGATAAAAAGAAAAAAATCCGTTTAATGCAAAATAATATTATGAAAGGAAAATATTTATCTTTAACGAAAAAAAAAAAAAAAAAAAAAAAAAAGAATATTTATAATACTTAAAAAGTAACTCAATGTGAAAGAAAGTTTTGGAGTGACACAATATTTGCCTATTTATTTCTTTCGATCCAGATTAAAAGAAAACAACATCTCAAAAATTTCATTAGGTAAAACATAAGTATTTTTTTCTTTCTTTTTTTAAAAATATTTTTAAATCTAATTTTCCCGTTATGTGTTTTACAGAAGAAACTCGCAGAGTTAATTTTTTAAAAAAAGGCTCTAATTGTTATTTGTATGTTGTTTGTTCAATTGGGTGTTTCAATCTACTTTTGTCGCCAATCAATGCGATTCTAAACCGAAAAAAAAAAAAAAAAAAAAAAAAAAAAAAACACAAGACGGAGCGATGTTCGCAAGAACTATTCTTTTTCTCACTCTCTTTTAATGAGTGAGAGCATTTTTAGGCAAAAATTTTACATTTAACTTAAATACATATATAGCAGTTAATACGACAAAAATGAATAATATTTAAATTTTAGAGTAAATGTCTTTCCACATACATAGTTATTGTAAAATAATTTAACTGCAACTTAAAAAAAAATTTTTTTGGCACAAATATCTCATACGCACTACATTGGTGCGATTTGTCTCTTACGCCAATACCATATATACATCTGGGTAATTAACTGACGCCAAAGTGTCATCATTTTGCTTGATATGGCAACCCGGATGTTATTGTCTATTTATTAATAAATTGTCTATTTACAATTTTTTTTTCCAATTATAAAACTACTAGCAGCCTTCGCCCGCTACGCTGGTCAGTTTTTTTAAAGAAACTTTGAATCAAAAGAAATTTTTATATCATACTAATTTTTAGTTTTATATCATATTTTAGACTGTTTTTCATCGGTGAAAAGTCAGTCATCTAAACGGAAAGTTCAACGTTAGTCACCAATGAATGACGTAGCGGTCAACATGTTAACAGTTTTAATCAAATAAAAATTCATTCAGCTGAATCTTTCAAATAAAGCCAACCTTTTGTAATTGGGTTCATCTGATTTAAAACATCTCCATAAGTAGTCAATTAAACAACGTAGAATGCTATATTTTATTGATTACAAAATTTCTGAAAAATTATACAACACAATGTAAGTTCCATTAAAATCTATCTGGTAGAACATAATTTATAAGCTTCCGGAAAGAAATTTCACTTTGCGTTTTATGTATATTCAGATAATTAAATATAGCGTATATAATCATGTTAACCTGATTATAGATATCTTTTTCAAAATTGTAGGTTCAATAGATTTTTTTGTATGATGAATAATACGAAATCCAGACTTTTATTTATATATATAGATTGAAATTTTCAGGTTTTAGCGACGAAGACATTGCCAAATTTGGAAAATGTGAAGTATCTCACGAACTAAAGGTTTTAAAAGAATTTGCTTAGTACTATTCGATTCAGCATGACAAAATACACTTAAATATGATATCAGTTGAAGAAAAACTACAAAAGCCGATTTTTAAGGAATTTTTTAAAAGTTCGTTCTTTTTTTTTTACCCCCCTTAGGGTTGGAATTTTTGAAAATCCCTTCTTAGCGGCACTCGATGTTATAAGTAGTATTTTTACCCCAATTTTCAAGATTTTTGGTTCGGTAGATTATTTTGTGCTGTGATTAATACGAAATCCAGACTTTCTTTTATAGATATAGATAAGGATTGAAATTTTCCGGATTTTGCGCCGAAGACATCGCCAAATTAAGAAAATGTGAAGTATCTCACGAACTACTGGATTTAAAATATTTTGCTTAGTACCATTGAACTCAGCATGAAAAAATACACTAAAATGTGTCATCAGTTGGAAAATAATTGCAAAAGCCGATTTTTAAGGAATTTTTTAAAAGTTCGTTCTTTTTTTTACCCCCCTTAGGGGTGGAATTTTCGAAAATCCCTTCTTAGCGGCACTCGTCGTTATAGGAACTATTTTTACCCCAATTTTCAAGATTTTTGGTTCGGTAGATTTTTTTGTGCTGTGATTAATACGAAATCCAGAATTTCTTTTATATATATAGATTTTAATTAACGCCACATTTGCGCGACTGCAATAAAATGGCGATTTTATGCCTTACTTGGTAACCTGGCTGTTGTTTATTTATTAATAAATTTTTATTTTATTTTATTTTATTTTTTTAAAGGATATAAATAGTTTTGTTTTATAATTATTAACTAAACTTTTTAAAATTTATTGTTATATTCTATTTAAAGTAACAGAAAATAATAGTAAACTACCTATGTAACTGGTATTTGAAAACAAAATTTTCTCCGAATCGGCATCAGAAAAAAAAAAAAACGCGCCAATGTGGTGCGTATATGTCATGTATACATTTTTTTCACTATACTACAGTATTTAAACATGCTATATAAATAACGATTATTGTTTTTTTCCAAACATGTTTGGCACAGATATTATATACACACTGAGGTATCTGACTATCGCCAAAACGGTGTTATTTTGCCTGATATGGTAACCCAGCAATAGTTGTTTCTGTATTAATAAATTGTTTATTTACTTTCAATTTCTTTTTAGAAATTCTATAAATTGTTTTGTGCTATAGTAACTTTTTTTTTATTTATTAATATTTTCGTTTTAAAATAACGAAAATAATTTTTAAAAATGCACATTTCTTCGCTATTCTAAAACGAGGATTTTGCCGCATTGGTATTGGAAGGAAATCTTGCAAATCCGGGTTTGTGCCGGAGTTTTTTGTGAAATATGATATTTTCAAATGTAAATTGAGTGCTACTTGATTAACACGTCGGCCAGTTTCGCCAAATTATTCAAATTTACATAAATTCATTTTAAATAACGAAAGAACAATAAACATAAAAATACAAATTAAAAGTCGAATTAAAAAGCACTTATGACGTAAAAAAATACGTGTATCACGTATAATATCGATTGCTATCATACTTACGATCATCGATTATTGACATTTATTCCTATAATCTGCTATTAATTTTTTTTTCTCGACAGAATAATCAAGTAGTACCGTACATTGTACATACTCCTGTTAATATTACAAAAATAGAGCTAAATAACTAAATTTAGGTGCAAATGCACACACCCATGTTGTAAGAAAGAGGCACAAATGTCATATATGCACCACGTTGGGGTGATACATTTCTGGCGCCACTTTAACGGAAACTTCGTTTTCAAATGACAGATACATTTTTTTTTTTTTTTTTTTTTTTTTTTACTTTTTTATGTATAGAGCATAACATTTTGTATCATTTTAAAATGCAAATGAAAGTAAATAAATAGTTCATTAATAAATTAAAAACAAAGCTGGATTACCATAAGAGGCATAAAATGTTCATTTTGTTTCAATCACGCAAACGTGATGCGTATATGACATCTGTATCAAAAAATGAATTTCACACATTCAAAAAACATTCACTTTATTTTTCTAAGGAAAACTTTATTTAACTTTATTTATTCTGCTGCATTCCAAAAACGGAACACTGTAATAGATTTGTCAAGAGCAGATGTACGTTGCGAAATATAATATAATATTGATAGAGGATGCATTAAGGTTTCCACAGATACCTATATCCTCAAGTTGAGAGGTTTAGAGTTCAAAAACTATCAAATGAAAATGAATCACTTGAAAATTGTTTAAATTCAATGGTCAATTTCTGCGATCATAATGCTCGCTATTTTAGAAGTATGGTGAATAGACAATATTTAAATTGCTCTTTTCATAATTGCCTCATTTATCTATCAAACTCTACAATAAATGGTTAACTGAAATATTTTTTTCCTAAAAGCCCGAATTTTATCGAATGCATAAGCTGATACAACAACATAATATTTTATTATTATTTTAATGTATTTTGGCGTCAACGGGCCTGGATTCCATTGTTGTTGTTTTTATTTTTGGCTCAGTTTTGTTTTTTCTAGTTCGCTGAGTTTGCACTGATGAAGAATTTCGACAGTAGATTCGAAACAGCTGTTTGCTAACTTTTAATGCATTTTTGGTGCATTTATAATCGTTGGTTTTCTATCTTTAGATACAATGGCGTTTTGTATGATTTTCAGAAATGTGAAAGAGCATTCGAGGTGAAGTTGCTTTAAAAAACACAATCATATTCAATATTTTGTTTGATTCATGTTTTGTTTTGAAAAATAGACCAGCGCAGCGGGCTTAGCCTTCTAGTTTATTAATAAAAAGCAATCAATAATGATAAAAAAATCATAAACCGACTTTTGGACGGCGAAGGATTCGAACCCATTAAGTCTAATTGCAAGCTCAACGCTCTAACCGTTCGGCTATCGAACTCAACGTCCTTTGCAACAGATTATCTTTATAATTAGCACCGTAATCAATCAAATCCGTGATCTGATCTCCATCTGTTATTGAACGCACAGTTACAGTACCTGTAGCACAGTAGCGAGTACTGAACGATATTCCGTCCGCGATAAGAACCCACTCCATGTCTCTGTCTCCTGAGCTCGCGCCCACAGAGCCCGTGATCCCCGATCACAGCCAATTTTGTTAAACCACATGGAGTAGTGATAACACAGAGAGGTACTCCATGTCCGTCCCCAGGTCCACACAGGCTCATATGACTCTCGCGACGGGGACTTCGACTCGGGTCCTAGTTCGCAAACCACTAGGCAGCTACTACACGGGCGCACCGATTCGTCCCCCCTGCCGTCCGATGTCTTCGGTCGATGGTCGACTCCCGTGGAGAGTCAACCACCGTTCCCAAATGAAGGATGAACGGACGACAGCAACAGCTCACCTGCCCATTCGACGAACCGAATGGTCCCTTAGCTTGGAATCCTCACTCAAGTAACCATGACGAGCCACCGGACGACAACGCCCATAGGGACGCTGAAACCGATGATCCATGTGCCATGGATCCCCTGATGGAATTTGCTTTCAACTAACCCCCAAGATCAAATCCTACAATAGGAAAGATATGTTTTGGGGCTAGCAAGAAAGTGAAAAGAGCCCCTAGCCAGACCCTAGGAAGACAGGGAAAGCCTTCCTGTCCGCATAGTCACGGACCCGCTCTAGGGTTTTTGCGCCTCCATTTCCTGCACGTAACGATTTACGAACGCCCCTTAGGACGCACCTGCTACGTACCACACAGGGATGGTGACTAGATGCTCGTGACTGAAACCTCAATCGAACGAGAAAATCCCTCGTGGCGGCACAGACACCGCCCAATCTAGGCTTTGGCGTACAAGACACTTTAAATTCCCAAGGAACCGAAACTCCAAGGGAAGTCCTGTGTCATAGGCTAGGTTCTGGTAGCGACTCCAGGCGGACCCAGCAAGTTCCACATAGACTGCATAGATACAGCCTCGCTAGGGGTTTGGCGCGAAAGGAACCCCACACGTCTCGCTAGACCAAACAGAGCCCCGCCACGCACTACCTTACCTCAGAGACCTCATTGGTTTCTGAACCCGAAGGTCCTTTCCCCGTGCAACGAGGACTCCTACCAGAGAGAGAAGATACCTCTAACCAAAACCTGGAGGACAAGGAAAATCCCTCCGGCTGGGGGTGAGTACCGGGAAGATTATTTTTGAGACACTGCTAAGTCTGAATCACTGGCGCAGAAAACGCCAGTCTCGCATAGACAGGTGAGACTTCGATCGGACCAAGAGTTCCTCTGAGAGAGATGTGTCAGCGCTTTAACTCAGGAGCGCCCGGCCCAGATCTCTGTGGTGGACGGATCGTGGTTGTGGACCTGCCGGCCAACTTTTTCCCATGGATGTTAGGCCGCGAGGGACAAGCACCCCCATTGCGCCCTTCCGTCTCGACCCGTTCCTTGGTCGAGCAGGGGCATTCCCAGTCTCCTTCCATCTAGAAGCTGACACACAACTGCTTCCACTGCAGCGGAAGTGGGGACTGAATTTCCCTGAGGAACGGTGGTGTCTCACCGTAAGTCACACCGGGCACTGGCCAAGCATCTACCATTAGTAGCTCCAGGAGTCACTGCATGCCGTTCCTGCAAGCCCTGATGACACTAGAGAGTCCCCATCTCTTGCACGACAAAGTCCACTTATCTCAGGTTCCCTCTCAGTCAAGTAGTTGGCCGAGGTCCCTATCACTTTAGTTTCCCGTTGCCTAGAGTCACCGTGCAGACCCTGAAAACCGACGCCTTGACTCTCACGTGAGGTTCGCTGGCGAGTTCCCAACGCCCGCCACTGGAATTGAGCTATGATCATCCCTTGGTGGCTTCTCTCGAGAACCGAGGACCACGGGACTACGCAGCGTGCAACGCAGCCCCAGACAATCGCTATCCGTGGCCACCGGACCAGACTTCCATGGGGGAGCATCTCACGTACAATTTGATCTCACTTGGAGGTGGTGATTCAGTCCCCGACCGGCCTCCTTCAAGCATCGTGTATGACGAGTTCTGCCCGGCTCTCGGTCATCTCCCCCACTCAAGCGGTCGAGTTGAGACCACCAGGAGGGGCGGCCACATGAAGTAGTGATAAATGACGTCACTTATAATTCAACCAAGGCTAAAGAAAAAAAAAAACAGGCCACCGCGGTAAATTCCGCGTATATATATATATATATATATATTTACAGACTGCCAGAGTTACTTGATGTGCGGATGAAGCAAAAGAGGTGTACGAAAAGAGCTTTACGTCATTCTGGCGATCTGTAAAAAACACAGACTTCCTGTCAGGAAATGACTATTTTATTTTTTATTCCATCCATGTCCTGGTAGCATAAAAGTGCTATTACACGTGTCGTGCTGCAGGTGTCAAATTACAGGCGTCTCCATGTTATCCTATGGGACCAGGTGAGTCGCTTGGTTAGCGCACGATTCTCTTGTGTCATAGCGTCTTTGACGCCTGGAACGAAGCGAGTCGTCAGTAAGAGCCAATCAAATGCTTGGAAATCCAAATGATAGTAAAGACTCTTCTCGAACAGCCAATGAAATGCTAAGAAAACGAAAAAACGCAGGCGATTTTTGTCGCTTGCAATTTTTACGTGTAATAGCACTATAAGCTATCTTAGATTGCCGTTTTTGAAGTGGTACCTTCCCGGAATGGACTTTATCCATGCGACGTCAAAGCAGGTATATAAAAAGCCCCCACAACACAAATTGGTAAATACGACATCCGTATAACATAAATTACATCCATATACAATGTTCATAATTCACCTAAGAAATTACATATTACATAGTATCTACACAGATATTACTATCAGATGTCTCTCCGAATACATCCATATAACGTTTGTTGGACATCCAGATTGACATAAAAGCTATTAAAAACGGATGTCTATGTCCATATAGATCATGACCTAGACATAATGTGTATGTATATATACATCATATCTAAGTAATATATACACATATATGCATCATGCCCATGTACAGTCACCGCAAAAAAAAAAATCTTGACATTTCCGAGATCAGACGTTTTGTTAAATATATAAAAATATACATAAAGAATAACTCCGAAACTTTAGATGTATAAACAAAATATTACAGGTCATATATTTTCGAGAAGATTTTTTTCCAAAATCCAATAGGGGAGAATCAACAAATAGAAAAAGAACGAATATCTTTTGAATAACCCTGTCAAAACTAATGTAGTAAAAACGTTCAAACTGCAGATTATGATAAAGTGGCTTATGGTAATAAACTGTGTTTATTTTTTTTATGCAGATATCATGTATACTCGTAGAGATATTAAGGTTTTTATAAAAATGGTCCGAAATTTTGCGAAGTTTTTTGCTTATAATTTCCGAAGTTCTTAATAAAAAATAATGTTCTTTTCAGAAAATATGGAAAACAACATTGTACATAATACCCTGTAATCAAAATGTAAAAATATTAATAATTGTATGAAAAATGAGCAGTTTTATAAAATAAATTTTCACTGCGCATGCGTCAATTCTATAAAAATTTCATTTACATATTATGTTAGCTAAATACATAGAGCAACTTTGTTAAAGTTTCGAAATCATAGCTTTAAAATTCTGAAAGTTATCGCCGATAGAAGAAGATAAAAATCCGTTATTCCAAAAATGAAGCAAAAAGATGAGGAGCTGCATCCAAATATAGTACGTGCAATTCTGTGTTGTAAATTACGCGCAATACTGTGTAGACATTAATCAATGGAATATGGATACAACCCCTCATTTTTTTTGTTTCATTTTGGGACTATCGGATTTTTATCTTATTCTTTAGAAGATAATTTTCAGAATTTTTAAGCTATGAGTTTGAAATTTTAACAAAAGTTGCTTTATACGTTTAGCTAACACAATATGCAAATGATTTTTTTTTTTTTTTTTTTTTTTTTTTTTTTTTTTATAGCGTTGACGCATGCGCAGTGAAAATTTATTTAGTAAACCTGCTCATTTTCATACAATTATTAATATTTTTTAACTTTGACTACAGGGTATTATGTACAATGTCGTTTCTCATATTTTCTGAAAAGAACATTGTTTTTTATTAAGAACTCTGCAAATTATAAGCAAAAAAACTTGGCAGACTTCGGGACCGTTTTTATAAAAACTTTAATTTCTCTACGAGTATACATGCTATCCGCATAAAAATGAACACAGTTTATTACCATAAGCCACTTAATGATAATCTGCAGTTTGAACGTTTTTACTACATTAGTTTTGACAGGGTTATTCAAAAGATATTCGTTCTTTTTCAATTTGTTGACGCTCCCCTATTGGATTTTGGAAAAAAATCTTCTTGAAAATATATTACCTGTACTATTTTTTTTTATACATCTAAAGTTTCGGAGTTATTCTTTATGTATACTTTTAGATATTTAACAAAGCGTCTGAAATCGGAAATGTCAAGATTTTTTTGCGGTGAGTGTAGTATGTACCGTACCGGGTGTCCCAAAAATGACTGATGGATTTTAAAATTCAATAACTTGCAAACGGTGACAGCTATTTAAAAATTTTTTGCAGGAGGGTTATGTATAATGTCGGGAGTTTTTTTACCGTAATTTTTTATTTTAGTTCGAATTTCAAACAATAGGTGGCGCTGACGGCGATTGAAGACCAGGTCGACGCTTCACTTAGCATTGATCACCTGGCCTTCAATCACCGTCATTTTAGCGAGTAATATGTTTTGAAAATGGGCATTTGAGCCGAATTTTGTTTAAGGTGATTTTGATAAAATCATTTCTTACAGAAAAATGGAATAAAATTTTTTTCAATATCGGCCAAATAAAGTAGTTAAACAGGGTTTATCGCTATAATATTTTATTTTTTGTTGTTGAAATGAAAACTCTTCGAAATCTACCTCCGCCTATAGGCCAAGCCAACAGGGATTTTTTGAGATTAAGAAACTTTCTTTTGAAAGAACAAATTTTTAATGAAATAATTAAAAATTAATAATTGTTAAATTTAAAAAGTAGTTTTTTTCTCAATGAATCGTGTGATAAAACTAAAAAAACATTAAAAAACTGTAATATCTGTTAAGCCCTCTTAAAATACGATATTTTCCAAACGTCTGGAAATACACTTACTTAACCTATTATCATATAAATATGAATTGAACAATACACAAAACAAGTACTTTTCTTAGATTTTAGAAAATGACATAACATAATCTTTAAACTTCAGTAACTCTATTCGGAAATTTATGATTAGCAACATTAAAGTTAATTTGTTCTGAAAATGAAAAAAAAAAAAAAAAAAAAAATTTGGTCTTAAAAGGATTAATGTTTTTTTCCAGATTATAATTCGCTTGCATAGCATTTACTTTTAAAATTTTATTTATATTTCTGTTGCTCAAATTATAGAAATCCCAAAAGTAAATAACCCTTTTAATTGATATTTTATATCAATCTAAGAAATAGTTAATTAAGTTTACTTCTGTAAGAGTAAGCGTAAAAAAAGCGAGCTAAGAAATTAAGATTAAAACTTTAATAATGAAGATTTTTACCAATAAAAGTGCGCTGCGTTAAGAAGGTGAAAAATTTTCAATGTAATTAAGGACAGCGATAAACAGGATTTGCATTTACAATGTTTTGAAGGTTGTTAAATTCAATGGGATTTCACCAGTTTCTTTTTACACCAGGAAAGGAAAAAAAAAACCTGTTTGTAACTCGCACTTAAATGCAAATTAGATTTTTTCAATCCTCTTTTATTAAAAACAGAACGTGTCACTAAAATAACATATGGAAACAAAATTTTTATTTAGCGATGATTTATTTTTCGAGAAAGATTTTACAAGGAAATATTTTGATAATGTTGAATTAAAAGAAGTATATAATCGAATTATAGCACATAATCGCATTACCTATATGTGACGAAAATCCTTTTCTGAAATAATGCTTATATTTTCCTAGATTGCTTAACAATTTCAGCTGCACTGAATGAAACATAATAGGATTTTGTACGTAATCATTAAAAAAATTCAGCAAATAATTGTACTGAATTTTAATTGTGTTGAATTCAGTAAATAATTATAAGTTAAATAGTAAGTAAGTTAGACAGTAACTAAATTAAATTATAACAAAATTACAAATAATAACATTTGGAGTAAATTTTTCGTTGTTTCTGCAATTAAAATCCGCATTTGTTTTGCAAATAAAAATACCCAGCTAATCCTGGTACTTTTTCGATATCAACAATGTTTTGAGTTATTTTTAAATGATATTTTTTACTATTAAGAGGCTATTTCAATTACTTGAAAAGACGCGCTTACCAATGTTCAACCTATGAAAATGAAAGAAATTTTTAAAGATATCTCGACTGCATTTCAATATTTTTAACATATGGGCCTGTTTGCATTGGCTAGCTGAGATCGATATATACAAAGAGCGTTTTTTACTTTTCGATTTTGTTTACTGATATTTTTAATGGACACATTTTCATTTTCAGAACCGGTTTCGAACGTAAAAACATCTTCTTGAAAGTTATCTGCCAATGAAATTGAATAAATGGTTAAGAATGAGTATTACTTGCTCAGAGAGTTCCGTACAGTAAATATTTGAATTATGAACTGTTATTGAAAAAAGTTACTGATAAAAAAAAAAAAAAAAAAAAAAAATAAGAATTTGTAAAAATCTATAGAGCGTAGAGTTGGATATAGCTGTATATATTAGAAAAGTAGAAAAGTATGAATGGGTATGTGTTATTTTGTACAAATTGAGACAAAAAAAAAAAAAAAAAAAAAAAAAAAAAAGTCGTGAGTCTATGGTACTGATTGGTAAAATTTGATACACAGATTCAGTTTATATTTAAATAGTGCTATGCAAAATAACTTGAATACCTTTTATTTCTTTAAAATTACAAAAAAGGATTGATTAAAAAAATATTGAAAAAAAAAAAAAAAAAAGCATATAACTAAAGGAACAATACAAAATTTGTTTTAATGCTTCCACCTAGATTGTAATCCTTTTTCATAACATTCACTTTTGGACCTTAATTTATATTTTTCTTACTCAAATTATAGAAATCCCAAAAGTAAATAACCCTTTTAATTGACATTTTATTTCGATTTAAGAAATAGTTAATTAAGTTTACATCTGTGTGAATAAGCTTAAAAAAGCGAGTTAAGAAATTAAGATTAAAACTAAAAATGAAGGTTTTTACTAATAAAAGTACGCTGCGTTAAGAAGGTGAAAAATTTTCAATGTAATTAAAGACAGCGATAAACAGGATTTGCATTTACAACGTTTTGAAGGTTGTTAAATTCAATGGGATATCACCTGTTTCTTTTTTCACTAAATAATAATAATAAAAAAGAAAATCTGTAACTTGCATTTAATTGCAAATTAGATTTTTTTTTCAATCCTCTTTTATTAAAAAAAGAACGTGCCACTGAAAAATATAGTGTATAGAAGCAAAATTTGTATTTAGTGATGATTTATTTTTCTAGAAAGATTTTACATGGAAATATTTTGATAATGTTGAATTAAAAGAAGTATATAATCAAATTATAGCACATAATCACATTACCTGTATGCGACGAAAATCCTTTTCTGAAATATTGTTTATCTTTTCGAAGATTGCTTAATAATTTCAGCTGCATTGTATTGAAAAATAATAAGAATTTGTATGGGAACATTAAAAAAATTCAGTAGATAACTGTAAGTTAAACAGTAAGTAAACTAGACAGTAACTAAGCTCAGTTGTAATCAAGTTAATCACATTAAATGAATATGATAGCTTAAAAAAATCGAAAAAGACTTTGCTACGTATACCTATCGTTTTGATTCTGATAATTTCAATGGTTTAAGCGCGTAACTCGATTACATGTCTTGATAGCTCAAAGTATGGCTACTCAGATGAAGAAAAAAAAAAAAAAAAAAAACACGGTAAAGCTAATGTAGAGTATTAGGTCTGTAGAACATAGATGTACCTCACAATCTCCTTTAACGAAATCCTGGAAAAAATAGAAAATTCAGTAAGAGCTGAACTATTTTATTTATTTATTGATAAATCTTTTATTTCTTTAATGCATATTAGCTGGAAACAAATGCTGAACTATTTATATTGCTTTGAGTGCAATTGGATTATTTTTTTTTGTATTGAACGACCTGGAACAGAATTAGATTTTTTATTTATTTATTTATTTATTTTTTAAATTGTGTTTAAAAATTATTTAAAACTGCAAAAAAGCAGTAAACTAACATGCAATTAAAAAAAAAAATAACAATGGGAATTTTTTTTATTATTTTATGGTGTAAAATTTTAAATTGTGAGATGTTTAGCAGTTAAAAAATTTATACAGTAAAAACGTAATTTATTGATTCAGTGTTGCAACCGTCAATGTGTCGTCAACGTTACTCTGGGAAATGTTTTTGCTTTATAATATAGATAGCAGTTTCAACAGAAAAAAAATTACTAAATTTTGTTGACAAGAGGAATTATGATTCAGTAATATAATAAAAACGAAAATCTGTAGAATTTCAAAAGATCACCAAAGCCGGATTCTTGTGGAAATTTTCGCAGAACAACACTTAAAATATATGTTTAAATTTGCTATAAAACATCTTCAAAGATATATCAGCCTATATATCTATGCTTTTGCCATGCATACATTTATTTAAAAGGCATAGTAGTAATTTTAGCAATTTTGAAAGTATTTAAATTAATTTAAGGGCAAGCACAAAAATCTTCAAATTTTTTATAAAAAAATTAAATTCTAAATTTCCGGGTTTTTTTTATTCTTATAATGATGTTTAAATCATATTTCTATCTTAATTGGAAGAGGAAATTTTTTTTTGTTTTGGTTTATTTTCAAAATTTAGCTTTCAAGCAATAGTTGCCGTAGAAATGACTTCCTGTGAAAATGCGTTTTTCTTCATGATGAGTTTTTTCACAATTTCTCAGATTTAAAATATTATAACTCAAGAACCGTTAAAGATAAATACTTCAAGCTTGAAACATTCCTTTTTTGATTGTTTTACTTTAATTTTGATTCAGAAAATAAAAAAAATATATATTTATTTTTGAAAATATGATTTTTTAAAAATAAGTTACGTCATTTTTTTCAAATATTTACTTTAAATATTTTTATTTTTTTTTTTAAATTATTTTTTTTTAAACTAATATTTTTTAAAATGCTGGATCAAAATTAAAATTTAGATATTTTTGTTTATTTAAATGTAGAAAAATTGAAATTCTATAAATAACATTTTGAGCTATAACGATTTTACATTACCCCCCTTTTTTAATTTATTAAAAAATTATGATAAGTTTTATAATGTAATTTTGTTTACAAATAATATAATTAATAATCGCAAAAAATCAAAACTTTAACTCAATAAATAAAAAAATATTTTAAAATTTGTTCCGGACTCCCTTAAGGGTGTTTTTAAATCAAAAAGGGCAACTTTTTGACGTAAGTTTTAATTTATTTTTGTTCAGAAATGCACGAAACTAGCAGGTATTGTTATTTTGTAACTGTGTAATTGCACTCAGTTTTCTGTTTTTAGGTAAACGCAATAGATATTTCAGAACAAGCTTTCAAAGTTGTCGTTTTTGAACAAATTTCCCGACATAAGCAGAAAAACCGATCGAAAAGCAAGAGAGAAATGGGTGATCACGTGATCGAAATAGCTTAGAACTGGATAGGTAATTTGTCATAAAATGGAAAATTAAGTTCGATTCGAAATCGCTTCCACAGCCCGGCCTTTTAAGTTGATGTGTTTCTGTTAAAAAATGAATTTGGAAATGTACCAAATTTTTTTGCGCTTGTTGAGAGGAACAGTTGAAAACACCCTTAAAGGCTGATAATTAGTGTCTCCTATATCAGGATTGAAGAGGTTAATTCGTGAATGATCTGTGTATTAAATAATGAATTAAATTAAATCAGGTATTATTGAATAAGAAAAAAAATCGCTGTTAAATAATAATAATAATAAATTATCCTGCTGATTTTACGATTACTGTTGTTCTTGTTATAAAGATTGAAACTCTATACATGAGACTGAAAGTTTATTAAATTACTTATTAAAATGTTCGATTTACTAATAAAAATTAAAAAAAAATAATTGTTGTTCCTGTTGACACAAAATATATCTGATTGCATTTATTTATATTTAAAAGTTTCAGATTGTAGAATTAAACTAGAATTTACAACCTCACTAAATAATCAATAATAAATAACGTCAATCTAATAACAAATATATTGCTCCAATTATCAATATTTAACTGACAATTTTAAATTAAATAAATTTCAAATTGCATGTTTGGCAATTTGTCTGAAGACGCCTTTTGGTATAGAAATAGGTATACACAAAATCGTGGTAGAAACAGTGTTAAAATAGATAAGAAAAAAAAATACAATATTAAAAAGAACCTAATATATAAAAATACCAATACTAACAAGAAATATTTTAAGTTTTATTGGGCATCATAAAAATTGTACAAAATTTTTTTCCCTTCACTTTTTCACTGATGTCTTTAAACTAAGGCATTAGAAGACGAAATATGAAAAAATAAATAAAAGTTCAAATACAGTAGACTCCCTCAAATCCGCACAGCTTGGGACCAGAGGTTTTGAGGATTTTAGAATTTTGCGGATTTGTGGTCATTGCTTTGTTTACATTTTTCAAAAAATAATTTGAATGTAATTAATAATGAAATCAAAAGTATAATGAATACATACAATATACTAAAATATTAAAAAAGTAATAAACTAAAATAATAAAACTTTAGATATTTTTTAAAATGATTAAAATACTAAAAGGAAAGGTAAAGTTAATAATCAATAATGTACAATTAAATATTCATTATAAAAGAGGAAATGTATTTTTCCTAAATTATATTCAATAAAACTTGCCTCATAAAGGACATTACTAATTCACATCAGGATCATAAAATAATGAAACTTTATTTCAGGTTTAGACAGACTTAATAATTACTAATTCACATCAGGATCATAAAATAATGAAACTTTATTTCAGGTTTAGACAGACTTAATAATTAAAAAAGCTTGATTAATACATAAATATATTTGGTAAGATTACCAATGATATTAGCAATATCTTTATTTTTTCAGAAATAAATAATTCTATCTTCATGAAAAAACATGAATTCAATAACCTTAACAAAAATTATAAATTAAAAAATGTATGGAATTGATATAAAATTGAAAAAAAAAAATCAATTTTTGCCCCAGCATCTGAACTGAATGTTTCATTGTTTACATCCTTAAAATATGTGCGGATTTTAGAGAGTTGCGGATTTTAGGAGTGCGGATTTGAGGGAGTCTACTGTATATAACAAAATGGCACTTTGTATAATATATATATTATTTCTAATTAGCCTTATTGGGTTCCCCAATTACAAATTTATTAGCTGAATTTATTCTTCGTCCATTAGAAAATAAAGTTTTTAATGCACTTCATTTAACGCCTCACACTTGGCTTAGGTATGTAGATGATATTTTTGTAATTTGGGAGTACAGTCTTGAGGAACAGAAAGCATTTACAAATATTCAAATTCGATAGACAATAAAATTAAATTCGCTATTGAAATTGAACAGAATAATAGCCATCCATTTCTTGATGTAATGTTAACAAGAATCAATTAATGTATCGAAAGGTCGATGAAATTTTATTATATTTAAATACAGTCTTGAAAAACAGAAAGCATTTACAAATATTCTAAATTCGATAGACAATAAAATTAAATTCACTATTGAAATTGAACAGAATGATAGTTTTCCATTTCTTGATGTAATGTTAACAAGAACCAATTAATGTATCGAAAGGTCGATGAAATTTTATAATTCAGGTGTGCAGTCTTGAAGAACAGAAATCATTTTTTTAAACATTCTAAATTCGATAGACAATGAAATTAAATGCACAATATATTACAATCAATCAATGTGTCGAAAGCTCTTTTTACAGAAAAAGCATGGCTAACCAGGCTACCATACCATATAATGCATGTTTTCCATTTACTTATAAAATTTCTGATGGAAATGAGTAGACAATAAATAAAAATACTAATTTCTTCAGTAACAAAATCATTATTTCAAAAGCATTAAATGAAGTAATAAATCTTTTCAGAGATAACTTCGATCAACAACTACGCAAAATCTTAAGGGGGCTCAGGGGTTGAAAACTTTTCAAAAAATCGATTTTTTTAAATGATCTAATTTGATTATTCATTTAATTCTTAACTCAATGCAAAAAACCACATAAAAAAATTTGCATTTTTAACGGAGTTATAAGCATTTATGTATCAACACTTTCATAGCCGCATCCATATAATTTCAACTTTAAGTCGCGTTTTCTCAAAACTTGATGTTTGATGACTAACACCAAGATTAAAAAAAAAACTATTTGATGGAATGGCTTAATTTTTTTTTGCATGCATATAACATCATTATCTAGATTATGAATTAGTATATTTTAGATAGTTTAATATTTTGAGTATTTTTAATGGAAAAAAAGATGTATTTTTTAGGGTTTTTTTAAATTTTCAACTTTGAGAGATTTTTTATTACTGTTTTCATTAAGTGATAGTTATAACTTATATCCTTAATTCATAATCTAGATTATGATGTTATAAAAAAAATTAAGCCATTCCATCAAATAGTTTTTTTTAAATCTTGGTGTTAGTCGTCAAAAATCAAGTTTTGAGAAAACACGACTTAAAGTTGAAATTATATGGATGCCACTATGTAAGTATTGATACATAAATGCTTATAACTCCGTTGAAAATGCTAATATTTTTATGTGGTTTTTTGCATTGAGTTAAGAATTAATTGAATAATCAAACTAGATCATAAAAAAATCGATTTTTTAAAAAAGTTTTCAACCCCTGAGCCCCCTTAAATGAAATATACTCAGTGACATATTTATGTGACTATAAATCACAATAATTTCAATTTTTATTGAGCAATGCAGAAACATTTTGCCATATATGTCAAACAAAAACTAATTTAGTGATTTATTAAGACATTATGTTGTGCAAAGATGCCGTGTACATTACGAAAGACAATAATAAACGTCAAATATAAACCAAAACTTTAAATTAACTGAAATAATATTAGAACATTTTTTGTGTTATTTTTACTTTCTTCTATCTTTACAAGAAGAAAGTATTGGATTCATGAAAATTTTCGACTTCCGGTTTTCGACGGATTTATACGTTTTAGAAGGTCCTGAACACGTTTTGACTGTTTTTAGAAAATGTCTGTCTGTGAGTCTGTCCGTCTGTCTGTGAGTCTGTGTGTCTGTCTGTGAGTCTGTCTGTCTGTATGTGACAAAAAATTTGTGGGCGCTCTATCTCAAGAACTAATGCTCGAAATTTAATAAAATTTTATATTCAGTTAAACCTTGATATGAATTAGTGCCTATTGGTTTTTGGTGAAAATTGGCCTGCAGGTGGCGCTGCTATACTACGTTTTTCATGATTTTCAAGATTGCTATATCTCAAGAAATTATGCACAGAATTTCACCAAACTTCAGATTCTGTGACCCCTTGATATAAATAGACGCTGATTAAGTTTTGGTGTAAATTGGCCAGCAGGTGGCGCTGCTATGCCACGTTTTTCATGGTTTTCATGATAGCTATATCTCAAGAACTAATGCACAGAATTTCACCAAACTTCAGATTCCGCGATACCTTGAGATACATAGCCGCTGATAATGTTTTGGTGCGAACTGCCCAATAGGTGGCGCTGCTATGCTACATTTTGCACGATTTTTGTTATAGCTATATCTCAAGGACTAATGCACAGAATTTCACCAAACTTCAGATTCTGCGATACCTTGAGATACATAGCCGCTGATAAGGTTTTGGTGTGAACTGCCCAATAGGTGGCGCTGCTATGCTACATTTTCCACGATTTTTGCGATAGCTATATCTCAAAAACTAATGCAGAGAACTTCATCAAATTTTTGATTCTGTTACACTAGAATATATAACATAATTAGACGCTGATTACATTTTGGTATTAACCTTGCAACAGGTGGTGCAGCCATGCTGCATTTTGCACGATTTTTCCGATAGCTATATCTCAACAGCCAACGTACAGAATTTCATCAAACTTCAGATTTTGTTACAAAATGACATATAACATAATTACACGATGATTACGCTTTGTTATAAATCCTTCAACTGATGGTGCTGCTGTGCTATATTTTACACGTTTTTTTTAAACTAGCTATATCTCAAGAACTAATGCACAGAATTTCATCAAACTTCAGATTCTTTTACACCATAACATAATTAGACGCTTTTTTACGTTTTGGCATAAATTGTCCAAGATATGGTGTTGTTGTGCTACGTTTTGCAATTTTTTTGTTATAACTATATCTCAAGAACTAATGGACGAAATTCCATCCAATTTCAAATTCTGTTAGGTCTTGACATAAATAGATGCTTATTAGGTTTTAGTATAAATTACCCAACATGAGGCACTGCTAAGCTCATTTTCTCAGAATATTAATTAAATTTTGCGTTTTAGGCTTTTCGGATACCAGAATCTCATTAGGCTAGGTCAAATGTTCGAGGAAATTCGATAGTGGGTAACTTTGAGGTCACCACGTTTTTTTTTAAATATTAAAATGTACTTATGAGATAGAAGAAAGTTTTGGGATTGACACATCCAACTAGTTTTATAAAAAGTAAATGTGTGTATTTTTCACTCACTTGTAATCATGTATTGAACAAAGAAAGAGGGCAATTCTCGCTCTCTATTTTTCTTCGACAAAATATTGTTTTATCAGGATTTATTGTACTAATTTGACTTATATTCCAAGCAGCGTCAACAGCCTCTTCAATATAGGATATCTCTTTTTTATATCACCCCAGATATAGCAATCTAAATAATGGAATACGTGATATAAATATCGTCACAGTGGAACACAACGTGAAAACCAACTGATACTAATTATCTCCAAATAAAACTTATGGATTAAGAAGAAGAAGACTCGAAAGGGCTAAATGAAAACTTTCCTTACCTCTTATTTATTAACTGTTGAAAATACGTATCTACAAACGAACTCATTCCTTTTAACAAACAATTTTTAATAATTTCTACCAACAGCTTTTTAATAAGACGTGCTTTTCTAATACGTACTAAAATAATTTGGATAATAAATTAGAGAATATTCGTAGACTTGCCTGTAATGATGGTTTTTATGTTCAACCGATTAATAAATTAATCATAAATTTTACCAATAATAAGAAGCCCGAGCATAAATTTGATTTGCAAAAACAAAAGCTTTATTCCATCCATTATTATCGAGGTTTTTCAATAAATTAAATTACAGTCTTAAGCTTTTCAATATCTGCTTAGCAACTAAACTACCTGAGGAATTGAAGAATATCATTTGCACTAAGATTGATCCAATTAATTCCGAAAATTATTCAGGAATTTATGAAATACGCTTAATTTAAGCAGATGGATAAAAAAATTCTATATTGCAGTGACAAGCAAGAAATTTAAATGCAGAAACGAGGAGCATATAGCTGACATTAAATATAATAGAAAAACAACAACTCTGGCGAAATTACATCAAGAAAAAAGAAAAAGCATTATAAACTTCAACGAGAGTAAAATAATTTTTCCCTTCAAACAATATTATCCATCCGTTATAAGAGAAACAATAGAGATTATAACATGAAAAATTCTATATATAACAGTATAAAATCATTCAACCTACCAAAACTGTGGCACGAGTTGCTGAATGATTTCAAAAAATAGAAATTTGAAATCAAAGTAAAATAAAAATGGAAGAACATTTGAGAAACGGAATAATGGATTTCAGCTTAATGCAAATCAAAGAACAAAACCAAAATGAATGTACCCGAACTGCCGCACGAGTGGCTCAGTGGTTTCAAAAGATAGAAAAAAAAAAAAAAAAAAAAACTTGCGGTAGAAAAATAACTGAATAACGGCGTTTCAGTTCAATGCACCTTAGCCCGTTTCAAATTGGGAATATAATTTTTAATTTGTTTTTTGAAACTGATTCTGTGATGAATTGAAACATGTCAACAAAATAAAATCATTTTTCTGTTTTTAAAATCTTTATTACACCTTTTAAGCAATTAGAAATAATATATAAAAGTTCAAATGCAGATATGCTGTAGTTCAATAGTGCAACTGAATTTCTTAATTTAAATTTTCCTTTTATTGGTATTGTAAATGCTAAGAGAGAACTTAATTGAAGACAGCAAACAAAGAACACATGACAATAGCAATAAAGATTAATCAAAAAATTTCCCAAAATGTTCTCAGTATCTAAAAAAGAAAGAATGGATAATTTGTTTTAATTTACTTTATTTGAATTATAATTCTTTCTCACAATTTTTACTTTTAAAACTTGATTTACATTTTTTTATTGTTCAAATCGTAGAAATCCCAAAAGTATTATATAAATCAGTTTAGTAGATATTTTATTTCAATTAAATTTATTCAGCGCAAGAGAGCAGTTTTCAAAATTAAGATTAAAACTCTAATAATGAATTATTTTCATTAAAACAAATCTGTTTATAAATTGCATTCAACTGTAAATTCGATTTTTTTAATCCTGTTTTATTAAATAAGAATAATAGTACTAAAATGGATTGTCAGCTGAAACAGGTTTAACACTTATTGGTGATTTTTTTTTCTAACAGGATGTTATTTGAAAATGTCTTGAAAATTTAAAATTTAAATAAATATAAAATCCATTTACAGCAGATAATCCCATTAAATGAATGCGATGAAAACTCTTTTTAAAAATGTATTGTTATTTATTTATATTTTAATAGACTGTTTAATGTATTAGTTGAGTGGAATGAAAAATAATCAGACAATATATCGAAAGAATACTTATAGAATTCGTAAGTAACAGTAATTTAATTAATTATATTGCGTAAGAATAGTTAATTTTTTACATTTTAATGTTAAAAAAATCACGTTTTACTCATACTGATGTGAAAATTTAACATTTTTAAACTAAAATTGGGTTTATGTTTTGAGAAGAAGAAAAAAAAATTACATTTCAAGCATGAACGCTTTTTTTAAAAAACCATTTGGGAAATGGTTGTTGCTTTCGGTCTAGAGATATTTGAATTCGTGTGATGTCCGGATTTTATTCGTTTTCTGATTGGTCCATGTTTAATGACTTTAAATGGAACACTTCTGTTGTCATAATGACTAAAATAAGTATTAAAAGCTACAAAAAAATTAATAACTTAGAAACAAATTGAAATACATCTTTCAAACCAATTGCATTTAACCCCCCCCCCCCCCCCTCCCTATATGACGGTGTAAAAATTAAAAAAAAGGCGCGATGTTTACAAGTTTAAAAATTTAAAGATCGAAAAGTTCAAGACTGAAATTTCATTTAAAATTTGTTTATGAATGGACCAGGAATATTAATGTTTAATTCATGGCGTACGTAATATATGATTCTGTTATTACGTAAGCCATGTTTTGATTATAATAAAAAAATGTTTATTACTATTATTGTTTTAAATATAAAATTTATTTATAAGTCTAAAATTTTAATCTTTGAAAATACCATTTTCCAAATGACCATTGTAATTTGTTAAATTAATTTTTTTTTCTTTTTCAAAGTTTTTTTTCAGTGTACAGTCAAAATTCCTATATGATTTAATTCATGTATGGAAAATGAGCACTTTGGTTGAAATGTTAAAAATTATCCATTTTATTAAAATACTTGTTTGAAAATTTAACTTTGTTGACTATCCTAAAAAACGATAGTATGTCCATTTACTTTTTACTCGTTATTTGAATGATTGATAATTGAGTTCTAGAAAGCGAAATATCATTTCTCAAAAACAATAAAAACAACTTGTTAAATAGTACGGATTTAAGAGTTTATTTTGCATATTTGTCATTAAAATCACGTTATAACTTCAACAAAAGTTCCCAGATCACAATGAAATGTAAAAAAGCTTATTGTAAGCATACTAAAATAGACTAAAATATTCCAATCAAACATGGTATGAAATACATGTTGTACATGATCTATCTGTTAAAAACTATATACAATATTTTCAGGACGTCCCCAATAGATACTAACAATGAATTTTTAATTTGCATATAATTTCAACTGCATTTTAAGGAATTTATTATGCATTTGAAGTTTGTAATGGAGTTTAACTAAACTTAACTTTTACAAAGTTGTTTGGATAGATTTTTATTTAAAAATATAAAATCATTGAAATTCGAGGGTATACTCTGGACAAAGACTGTAATCCCAATAACATTAGATTGTTTGGAAAGATTTTCGTTTAACAATATAAAATCAAAACGGACTGGAGGGTATGTAGCACGCTCGGGGTACGCTGCTGGAAGCTGTGGTGGTCCCAATGTTCGTTTGGGAAGACTTTTATTTAAAATTATGACATTCTACGAATTCGAGCGAGTACACTAGCGAATAGGTTAGTTTGGAAAGATTCTCGTTTAAAAATATTCCATATTGATTTTAGCAAAACTATTTAGGGGTTCATCTTATGTAAAAGTACCCATATTCAAAATCTGAAGCAAATCGGATAAGTTGCTGTAAAAACCATTAATCTAATATATGAGAAGGGGGTAAACGTCGTTCTTTCTATATACTTAAAAAAAAGAGCCTCAAAAATAATTAAGGGAGCGCCTTATCAGAAAGAACCTATATCGAAAATTTGAAGCAAATTGGCTAATTCTTTATGAAAAAACCCATTTATCTAAAGTAAGGGGGTAGCTCTCCCATTTCCTCCTGTATATTTAACCAATGGATCCCCAAAACAGATCTGGTAAGTGCCTTATCAGAATAAAACAATTTGGAAATTGCACGTGAAGCGTAGCAAATGAGGTGCGTTCGTACGATAATGAAGTTTTAAAATCACTCTCATATATCAATCTCATAAACTTGTAAATAGTTAATTACAATTAAAATGCGCCACAAACAATGTTCTCTCTATTATTCATTATGTAATGGAATACTTTTGTGTGGCCTTGTAAATCAATAACAAATGTTCTTTGCACAGCAGATTATGCAAAATCTATATTATAATATGTATTTTATGATGTATATCAATATTATTGTGTTCGAATGAGTGTAATATTATTAAAATGCATTTGAAACTTTTTTTTTTCCATTGACATTGACTGTAAAGTAACGGAGTACTTTTGATTGTCCCTGTATTTGATCTATGCATCCTATTTTCAAAAAAATTGAAATGATTTGACAAAATTATGTAATAAGTATGTAATTTAAATTTCAAACGATTAAAATGCATTTGCAACATTTTTCCCCATTGACCGTAATGTAACGGAATACTTTTGATCGTCCCTGTAATTGATTTATCCATCCGATTCTCATAAAATTTGAAATGACTAGACAAAATCATGTAATAATTATATGTTTTAAATTTCAAAATATTCGGTTGGGTAGTTTTTGCATTGTTATATGCGGACAGACAGACGGACGGACGGACTGAACGACAACCTTAGGTGCTACGTATTTACATAATTACGAACGCACCTAATTACATCCAAAATGTGAAGCAAATCGGTAAACTTTGAATGAAAAAGACATTTACCTAAATTAAGGAGGTTTTACTCTTCTTCTGCCTGTACTCCCTTTATACTTAACCAATGACATACAAAACTAATCATAGAGGCGCCTTATCTTAATGATCATATATTTAAAATTTGAATTAACTCTGATAATTCTGCATGAAAAACCCATTTATCTAGATTAATGTAGGGGATTAGCTCCCTGTTCCCTTTTTATACCTATACAATGAACTGTCAAAACTAACCAGGGAAGTGCTTTATCAGAATAAACCTACTATATTCTAAATTTGAAGCAAATCGGATATTTTTATCACGAATTATGACATTATGTACATGCATACATGAAAGGATAAAACCTAAAGCCTTTTTAAAATTTAAACTTAAAATTAAAATTCAAAAACTTAAAGGTCCCAAATTATATTTTTAACTTTAATCTAAAATTTAAATGCCCCTTCTTTTAACCTTAATTCTAATACTTAAAGCTATTTTGCCCCTGTTAATGTTCTTTCCCAACCTAACATTTATTACTTTCAGAGATCATTTTTGGATGTTCTTTAAGATTAAAAAAGCTGACGTAAACGCAATTCTTAATTTGTAGAATCAGCATGAAGCCCTGGAAAACCGCGCCTAACTACGTCAGATTGCCCAGATATTTCTTAGCCAATTAAATTAGATTAACACCCATTATTTTAGTAGCACGACCTGGTAGAAATAATGCGAATTAACGTCCCTTAAATAGCGGGAGCGCCTAAAACAAGCGGCTTTTTTACCTTAACACTTGCCTGATAAAATGCGGCCCAAAGAAACGAACTTTTAAAAAGAAAGCGTCAAGTCACAGGGACCTGGTTTCTCCCAAAAGATCTGCCAAAAAGGATTAATAAACCAGGCCCCAAGTGAAAATAATGCGTCGTTATTTGTCTCTCAACCACACCTCATGATTCAACAAAATAACGGGTCATCGATGGTAGAACACCAAAATCTTTCCCGGCCATTCGGACGATTGACTCGGCGCGATCGTCAAAGTTCTCTCCCCACCACCTACACGCTTGACGCGACGGATCTATGAGCTTTATCGCCCGAAGTCCCGCATCTCTCCACGACTACATTACATGAACTCCTTCTCCTCGGATGGTGACGGTACTCCCACGAACGTATGCCAAGATCGGGTTCGTGACATACATACATACAGAACCTGCGGGCACATTAGTTCTCAGGCTTTGATAGATTATGAGCTAAAAAGATGTTTGTCCTCAAAATTATTTATGGGGGGAAATTTCTTTGGATATTTTACAATGTAATATTTTCGCAATTTCAAAATTACAGAAAAAATCGGGGTGCCAGAACTGGACATTTTAAATAATTTTCATCGATGACAAAACTTAGCTCAGAATTTTAATTATAAATTTTAGTTTAGCGATTTTGATCTGCTATATTATTTTGAATTTCCTTAATATTTATAAAGAGATATAAAAAAAATGTTTTAAACATAATGACAGCAAGCTAAATGTTGTTAATACTTTAATTAGATTTTTTTTTTTTTTTTTTACTTCCATAGAATCTTTATTAAAATGCTTGATTTGTTTCCAAAGCCAGAAAATGTTTGATAGTTCAAATCGACAAAACCATAGAAACAATAATTTATTAAAATTAAGTGCTTTTCGTACGCATCATGAAAAAATTCCTACAAAAATAAATAAATAAATAAATAATAGAAAAATAAAAAAAATAAATAAAAAATAAAAGAAAACAAAACTTTTTTATATTTAAGGATTTTTTGTTCCTTTTAGCTAATTAAAATCGGAATTTTGTTTTCAATTCATGTATATTAAGGCTGTTTTCAATTTGAGAATCTGAAGTTCAAACTGGATACTTACTGATACAATTTTAAATTTATTTTTGTTCATAAACGCATAATCATTTCGCATTCGTTAACGCATAATTCATAAATGGTAGGTGCTTTTATTCAAAAACTACCAATGTAATAGAGTATTGCATTTTTGAATAAAGATTTTCATTTTTCAAATTTATTAGATAGGCTGTATGTATGCTGTATCAAGATATTTTTTCTTCCAAGAAATTCACTAATACGTACTAATTTTTCTTATTTTCATAAATATTCATTCTTTGTTTGGCTCATAGATGGCGCTTTCAGTCACAATTCGGACGAAAATATGTGAAAAGCAAATTGACTAAAGAATGATGTAGATGAAATTATAACATTGAATTACAGAATTTATTTAATAAATATGAATAAAAGATTAGAAAATATTCATCATATTCATCATATGATATTAATTATTACTTGATATTTACATGTATTTAATTACAGAAAAAAAATTTCCTTTATAATTTATCCCTTTCTTTTTTCGCTTTTCTACCGCGCATAGTTTATAATAATAATAATAATTAACTCCCCCCCCCCCAAAAAAAAAAACCTGTAAAGAATTTTTTCAGTAAAGAAAAAAATATAAGAAAAATATTTTGACGAGAAAGAATGTGAATAAAAAATTGAAAAAAATATGTGAAAAAAAAATCATATTTTATTTTCTATCCCAACCTGTATAAAAAGACCGCGGGGACCAATAACAATCCTGGGCGCCTCACAATAAGCATTAATACAATAGCCTGATTAGATACAAACGCAAATGACCAGACAAAAATTCCGTTTTACCCAAGTTGTTTTCATGTTAGAAAGTACAATTGCACTATATTTTTTGGAGGGTTGCATTATGACTTTTTTCCGTTTATAGTAAGATTCCGTTATAAACAGGCTTTCTCCGTTAGTAAAGGAATTTGCTGCATAGTACTTAAAATATATATATATATATATATATATATATATATATATATATAGGTAGTATTTGCTTAGAATTTATTATTTTTCTTTTACAGTATTACAGTTTATGATGCATTTGTAACACTTAGTCATCTAAACTACATTGAAAATATAATTAAACTTTAAATGAATTCATCAATTATTTTTTAATGAAAAAGTCTAAAGCATGAAACAAACAAAATATGAAACATTAGCCTATGACCTTATACAATTTTCTATTTGATTTCTATTCACGCAATATAAATCATTCGCATCATTTAAATTAACTTTCACATTCATAATATCAAATCATCTTTTAAATTAATTTTCCGCCTCTTTAAAATTTTCTTGATATCAAATAAACTTTCAAATTTATAATTTTAAATCATCGTTTGAATTAATTTCCTGACATTTCAAAACTTTCTTGATATAAATTAATTTTTCAAATTTATACCAATTCATCGCATAAATTAATTTTCTGCCATTTCAAAACTTTTTTAATATCGAACAAACTTTCAAATTTATAATATCAAATCATCATTCAAATAAATTTTAATCCATTTCAAAACTTTGTTAATATTAAGCAAACCTTCAAATCTATAAAATCAAATCATTATTTAAATTAATTTTCCGCTATTTTAAAACTTTCTTGATATTAAATAAACTTTCAAATGTAAGATATCAATTCATCATATAAATTAATTTTTCGTCACTTCAAAACTTTCTTGATATCAAATAAACTTTCAAATTTATAATTTCAAATTATCATTTGAATTAATTTCCTGCCATTTCAAAACTTTTTTAATATAAATTAATTTTTCAATTGTATAATATCAAACAATTGTTTAAATTAATTTTCCAGCACTTTAAAACTTTCTTGATAAAAATTAAATTTTCAGATTTATAATATTAAATCATCAAATTATAATATTAAATTATTAAATAATTATAATATTAAATCATCATAATTAAATCCGCTATTTCAAAACTTTTTTGATATTAAATAAACTTTCAAATTTATAATATCAAATCCCCATTTAAATTAATTTTCCACCTTTTAAAACTTTATTGATTGATATCAAATAAATTTTCAATTTTATGATACCAAATCATCATTTAAAATAATATCCCGCCATTTCAAAACTCTCTTGATGTCAAATTATTTTTTTAATTTATAATTTCAAATCATCATTTAAATTAATTTTCCTCTATTTCAAAAATTTCTAAATATCGAATAATCTCTCAAATTAATAATATCAAATCATCTTTTAAATTAATTTTAATCCATTTCAAAACTTTCTTGATATTAAATAAACTTTCAAATTTATAATATCAAATCTTCATTTAAATTAATTTTCCCCCACTTCAAAACTTTCTTAATCATATCATCATATATATTATAAAGCAGAAGTTCTGAAACTTCGGCTCGAGTGTTTTCAAAAACTACCCGACGGATTTTTTTTCAGATTGCATCATTCGACAGGAAATATTTTTGTGGGGGTTTGTGATTCAAATATATAGGGATAACTTTGATTTTTCGTAATAAATTTCGTATTTTTCGGTTTTTTCGACGAAAAGGTTTCAACAATTAATTTTTTGGCGATAATTACATTTCAAAATAGAAATGAAATGGCTTTCTCTAATGGAAAATAATATAAACATCTCGAAAAAAAAAAACCCTGTTAATTCATTGATTTAAAATAAATAATGATAAAAAGAAAAAAAAATCAGTTTAATGCGAAATAATATTATAAAAAGAAAATATTTATCTTAAAAAAAAGGTATATTCATAATATTTAAAAAGTAATTCAATGTAAAAGAAAGTTTTGAAATGACACAATATTTGGCTATTTTTTTTTTCGAGTCAGGTTAAAAGAAAACATCTCAAAAACTTCATTAATTAAAGCATAAGTACTTTCTTCTTTTTTCTTTTTTTTTTAAATATTTTTTTATCTAATTTTCCCATTATGTGTTTTACAGAAGAAACTCACAGAATTAATTTAAAAAAATGGCTCTAATTGTTATTTGTATGTTATTTCTTCAATTGGGTGTTTCAATCTACTTTTGTTGCCAAACAATGTGATTCTAAACTACAGATGGGAAATATGGTTATTTTTGGTTAACAGGTTACATCATTCCACAGTAGCGCTGGTAACAGGTTCCAACATCCTGTTATTTTTGTAACAGGATACAATAAAAAAAATTATAAAAAATTGCTAAATATGCTCCCAAACGAACAACACATGGGATATGGGCCCTAAGGGGGTACCCTCCTTGGGGGGAGGGGGGTCTTTCTAAGGGAACCCAACCCGTATTTACGCAAGGAAATCCAAAGTTCGAAGAAAACCACAGAAAACTCCGAATGATTGGACTGACGGCCGCGATTGGGTTTTGTTCTGATCCAGCGCCTGCCGTCTACCAGTTTTGAGGGCAGAATCTCTCAGCTACTGGTGGGGCAACAACATTTAAGAAAATATCTGTAGACACATATATTTTTGAATATAAAATAATGTATCCTATAGGAAATACGAAAAACAGGAAAATTAGAAAGTACAAGAAAACATATTAAGAAAACCTTCTTTAACATACAGAGGAAAACGAATTTTTCAAAAATCCATTTTCCCTATACCGCGTTTTCTCAATCAGCGCTGTTAATGTTTTAAAATCTGAGATGAAATGCATTACTGAATTTTTTTTACAGCAAGTCAACGCGTGCTGCCACTACCAGAGCGGCTGTAAAACATAAAACAAATATTAACTGATAGGACAAGAAACTTATGAGATAGGTAAGATGGTAAAGAATGAAAATTTTTCCAGATTCAGTTTTTTCGTCTAGTTTCTTAATAGCAGATATGTATAGTATGCAAGATCGATTGTACGCTATTATGAAAGCAAAAGAGGGTGCTACAAAGTATTAACTACCATTTACTTCATATTAATAAGGTAATAATTGTTGCGTAAAATAAAATATTCTAATACTTTGAACTCATCTAAATTTTATCCTACTATTTTTATGTCTTTCAGAAAGCTGTAAACCTAATATATTGTACTGTATTTTATATTTTGTAAATATTAAAATCTTATCTAAACATTCCAGATTCAATTTATAAGAAATTTAATTGGATTTACTTAGTATCAAAAATGATTAAATTGAAAATAATTTTTTAATAACTTTTTTTTCTCAATTATTTTAATGTTTGGAATATGAGTTGTATTAAAATGGTTCCAAAGTTCACTAGCTCATACTTTTTTATATGGACCCATACATAAATAAAAAATAAGACTTATTTCCACAAAATTTTCACCCCCTCTCCAAAAAAAAAAAAAAAAAAAAAAAAAAAAAAAAAAAAAAAAAAAAAAAAAAAAACTGACATTTTGGGAGTGCCGACAGAAGTGAAAACTTGGACAATTACGTTTTTATTTTTTGAATTGTCAGGACATATTTTTTTGTAATCGTCAGAAAACATTTTATTGTGCAGGAAATACTTTTAAATAATGTGTTTTTTTATTCATTATTATAAAGTACTACTACAAAAATTACATTACAATTTCCATTTAATGCGCAATTGTGCATGAAAAATAATGCATACTGTTTTACATAAAAAATTGCAATAAAAAAAGACTGAATAATATTTATATGGCGCAGATGTCATACACGCATCACATTGGCACAATTTTTTTCAGATACCGATTTGGCAAAAAACCTCGAAGATGTTTGAGAAATTTAAATTTCAACCCATTATGGGTCCGTAACGTGACCCAGAATAACGGGAGAAAATTTTTTATGCTGGATTTGTAATGTATGAAGCATAAGCTTTCGATAGACATATTACATCAAAAAATGAGAAACGGCCCCCTGCCCCCCCCCCCCCAAATGGTCCCATAGGGAAAAACCGGAAAATTGAAATAGCAAAAAGAATGGCGAGTAAAAGTTAGCTATGCTAGAATTTTTCTTTCCGCTCTAGCTCCCATAGGATCAAAGTTATAGCCTTTTATAGATTGAAATGAAGTGAAGAAATGAGCAAAATTAGGTGAATCACCGAAAAGGGGGAGGGGGGTGTCATGTTAAAAAATGGTAGAGAACTAATGGAGCGAAATTTGAAGGTGTATGTTTGGGGGGAGAACCCCCCCCCACCCCAGAAGAGCCCTTTAGAAATCAAATCCACAAATCTTAAATTCAGTCTTTCTGATATTTAATAAAAAAGAGACGAAATCATTTTTATTTATCCTCTCTCTTCAACAACTGCGAATAAAAACCAAACAGGAAACGAAACTTTAAAAAAGTCGTTAACGATAACAAAATTATCCTCAGAAAATGTGTATTAGTCAGCACTTTTCAAGCTTGTCAAATAATTTGTAACAAAACGTTTGAAAATAAGCAATAATTACGAAGCGATAAAATGTTCTTTTGTAATGTAAAGAACCACATTTATCGAAAAACTGATGGAAAATCTAGCAAAAAAAACTACATTTATTGAAAAACTGGTGGAAAATCCAGCAGAAAAGAACTACATTTATTGGAAAACTGGTGGAAAATCTAACAGATATTGAATTAGCGAATATTAAGGAATTATTTCTACTGTGGTTGCATAGGCGTAACCAGCCTTTTGAACGGGTGGGTGCCCAGAATTTTTAACCTGAACTTGCTGGATACAAATATTATCTGATTTTATACAGTAAAACCTTCTAAAACGGAAGCCTATAAAACAGTTTTAAATTCCGTTTTAGACAAATTTTTATCTTAGAGTGTATAATTGTGAGATTTTTTTAATAAGGGTTTTTAAGGGTGTTTTAATAAGAAGGGGACGCAAATTTTTTAAATAATTGTGAATGGGTCTGCGCAAGCGGCGGGGGGGGGTGACTGTCCGGGCACCCAGCCCCCCCCCCCTCCAGTGGTTACGCGCATCGGTTGGTTTCCAATTGCTGCTTTAAATTCAAATCAATCTGAAGTTTGAATGTAGACGTTTTAAATGAGCTAATTAATTAAAAATGCATTGATGCAAGCATTTTATTTGAATGTGACAAAATATTGTTTTGTTAGTTTTAAAATAGAATTTCCAACTAAAATCGAGAATTGAATTCTTAAGGCACTAAATTATAAATAAATGCATTTTAGTTATATGTAGAAAAAAGGTACTTTTTATAAAATTAATCTCTGAACTCAAATTTTGCTATATTTTCGGGGTGAAAAGGTAGAAATAATTGCTTTTTTTTATTTACATAACGGTAAATATACTAAAAAATCTAACAATCATATACGCTAGGTTATGCGGCATTAAAAAAGGATTTTCTTTTTAAAATATAAAACTTTATTAATTTAAAATGCATTTGCAACATAAGATTGCATTTAAAGCAATTTTTAGGATATGTCGAATGTACATTTCCGCATACATTTTTCCTTCATATTTTTACTAAAGAGAAATGATTCATGAAAAGCAATGATTTATGATTTTAGACTTCCGACTTTTAATCGATTTACATGTTTTGGGATGTTTTAATCAGAATTTAATAATTTTTGAATGATTAATCTATGTGTTATATATAATATATTTATATATTGATTATAATATATTGTTTATCGAGGAAAACATTTCAAGCATGAGATTTTTCTAATAAATTTTCAAATATTTTCCTGATCTAAAAATTTCTTGAATGCCTAAGAGGGACTGCTCAGACAAGAAAGCCTTGTCTGTAGAGCATAGTATCCCTCCCGGTCGCCTTTATTAAGGTCTAAAAAAAAAAAAGGTTACATTATTTTTTAGTTACAATAAAATACAGATATAATTTACATGGTAAAACTCATCCGCTGGAGCACAGACTGCCCCCCTCGCGACAGGGAGCGGCAGAGAAAAAGATGAAATTATGGTGCACTATCCGCTGGGGCCCGTATCCCTTCTTGACAAAAAACTGTGAGGTGGGATGGAGAACTCTCGATCTGCTGCTATACTACAGAAAGACAGATCGCTATATGGTTAGAATGGAAATGAACATTAAGTAGTTATAAATGTTTCTTAATTTGGCAAGCAACGCTGGTCGAGATAACACCCCTTGTAGCCAGGATTTAGGGGGAGAAGGGGGATATCTGAGATGCCAAGCTTTAGTCAGAGTACAGTGATAGTAGGTATGATCTGGGGATCCCATTCGCCACATTCACAGAGTTGTAAAGAGGCGCAATGGAATTTCTTTAAATATTGTTTAAAGGGTCCATGACCAGTGAGGAAGGCTGTGGTGGGTGGAGAAAGAAAATAAAGCTCTCTAGATACTTTTGGGATGAGGTTGTAGGTATGGCGTCCCTTGTCTGACTCGTGCCATCTAGTCTGCCAGGCGGGTAAGATTCTTCCTTTTAGGACTCGTTTGACATGGGAGAAAGGCACTGGGAGTTCAATTTCTATTGTTGGATTTTCTGTCGCTGCCTTGGCCAAAGCATCAGCCCGTTCATTGCCCTCAATGCCAATGTGAGCCGAGACGTGACCAAGGGAAGTTTTATTGACTAAGATCAATAATTGTTGTTAGATTTTTAGGACTATGGGGTGTTTAGTACGATGAGAAAAAATGGCTTGCAAGCTGGACAAACTATCACTGTAAACCCTGATGAATGGGTAGGGTTGTCCAGAGATCCATTCCAGTGCCCGCAGGATTGCAAGTAGCTCCGCTTGAAATACGGAGTTAAAGTCGCCAATCCTGCAGGCCCACTGATGGGTCACCTCGCCGCCACTCATGACACAGAAAGCTGATGCCACGCCTGATTCGGTTCGGGATCCATCTGTGTATATAGTTGGATCTCTGGTTGGTTTGTAAGAATGCTTTTCCAAGTTTACTTGTAAATGCGATGTCTCCCTCGCAGGATGCAGGATCCAGCTGCTGACATTTCGTTGTATCTCTATGTTTGGGAAATGGACTTGTTGTGTTGTGTCGTGTTGGAGATGCAAGATCTTGGTTCTTAGATATTCAAATTCAAGTGTAATTGTAATGGGAGGGATCCCTGTTATAACTGCAAGGGCCTCCGAGGAGATCGTTTTGTATCCTCTGCTCATCTGGAGCAGGAATATCCTTTGAATAGATGTTAGTTTATCCTTCACCTGTTTGGTGAGGCTGCCTCCCCAGATACCCACGCAGTAAAAGATGATCCGTTCCACTATTGAATGGTACCAAACTTTGAGCATTTGGGGTTTAATGCCCCAAGTTTTAGCTGTTAATTTGCGTGAATTGTTATGGAGTTTTACGAGTTTCTCTCTGATGTTCTTAATGTGTTCCGTCCAGCTCATATGTTTATCTATTGTGAGGCCTAGATGTGTTAATTTCTGTACATGTTTAACCGATTGTCCACAGATTCTCAGCGTGGGTGGACGTTGAAGATCGCGTGGTTTTGCAAATGTTAGCTCTTGTGATTTGCCTGTGGAGAGCTGGAGGTGTAGGCTAGTCAGCAGCTGGTGGAAGAGGGGGAGAGCCCGAGCTGCTTCTCTTTCAAGGTCAACACGAACACAGCCCGAGAAGACAAAGCTGAAATCATCAGCAAAGGCATATAGGAGGAACCCGTGTTTTTCTAGCTCTTTAAGAATTACATTAGCTATTAGTAGCCAGAGAATAGGGCCTAAGCATGATCCCTGCGGGCAGCCCTTTTGAAGATTGTGGTATGATGAGCCAGAGCCCCAGTTAACAATTATTCTCCGTTCTGATAAATATGAGCAGATGGTTCCAGCTATGTTACCCGGACAGCCAATTTCAATTAACTGGAGTAGTATATCCCGCCACTCTACATTGTCGAAAGTACCCTTTATGTCTAAGGAGACCAGGGAAGTGTAGTTTCCAGCATCTATGCTTAAGGCGCAGGAGGACAGAATATCATTCAAAGCTTTTTCGCAAGATCTGCCTTCTCTGAACCCATATTGTCTGTGATGGAGGATATTGTTTGTTTCCAGAAAATGAACCAATCTCTTAACTAAAAGTTTCTCTAGTAATTTTCCTAAGGTCGGTAAGAGGCAGATTGGCCTGTAGGAGGTGGGTTCAGAGGGGTCCTTCCCTTGCTTCTGGAAGTATACTACTTCCCCTTGCCTCAGAGTGAGCGGGAAGTAATTAGAATTTAAACAAAGATTTGCCCAACGAATAAATATCTTAGGGATAATTTTGAAAGTTAATTTTAAGATTCTAGAATCTATACAGTCTGGACCCGGTGCTTTAGAATCGACTAGACTGTGCAGTGCTGAAGACAGTTCTGCTTTGGTGAAGGGAAGGTCATGGGGAGCATTAAAGAGAAGGTCTGAATTATCTGTGCTGGGGTATGCTGAGGGGCCGAAAATTTCTTTAGTTAGATGTTCAAGATTGGATTGTTTGGATGACTTATGTGAGGGCAGTTCAAGCCTGATCTCATCGGGTTTAAAAAACTTTCCCTTGAAAAATTTCTGAGCAGTGCCATGAGGATCTGTCTGGTTGCTGCAAAACTTCCGCCATGCCGCATTCTTGGCATCTAGAATACTGCGCTTATATTTTGCTGCCAATTTTTTATAATTTTCTGCCAGAGAACGAAAGTATTCTGTCTCTTCTCCGTCACTTTTGAGTACTCTTAATTTCTTTCGCATTGCGGTGAGTTGATTACGTTTGGTTCTGAGATCTGCTGTCCAGTAGGAGAAAGTAGCTGATCTCTGTGTGTTTTTATATCTGAAAGATGCTTTTGCTGCTTTTTGCATTGTTTCGATGAGAACTTTAGTTAAGGTGTTTAAGGAGTCTGTATCTGTTGCATCTTGCAAGTGTTGGTTGAGGAGGGGTTTGTGTGTTTTAATAACTTGTGTGAATTTACGCAAATTCCCCCTAGAGGTATTGAATCGGCGTCTTTCTGTGTATTCTGGTGTAATTTCAAAGCCGAAAGAGATATATTTGTGATCTGAGTCACTGTGAACATCTGATACGTGCCAATTCCTGATTTTGCTATGGTGTTTTGTGCTCTAGATATTGTACTGTAGTATTTTCTGCTATTAAAACAGGAGAAAGTTTGTTATGATGGTGACCTATCATCAGGCACCAAGCAGAAAAAGTGTTTAATTAACGGTGTAAGTTATTATTATTCATGCATGTAATTCATTACGAGTCATAGTGATTGATGAACTGCAAAAAAATTAGCATCACATATCTAAGAGAGCAGGTCATAACTAGGGGTGGAGATAGAGTCATGCTGAGTGCTAGTGTTGAATTCAGGTGATGGTCCGGGGGAGGGGGGTGCCGGTGAGCAATGATTTGTTTCCTCGGAAGATTCGAGATTTTGGGTTTTCAATGGTCAGAAAAAAGGAATGCTTCTTCCCTACCTCCCGGAACTAATGTTCCTCTTCCAGAACACAGAAATCCCTCTTGAGAAAAGTGTCTGAATTCAACATTGTTCGGCAAACGTCTCAAAAGAAACGATTAAGGACGTTTTTAATGAATATTATTATTTTAGAGGTACAAAAAATGAAATCTTGATTAAAACAAGTGAAGGAAGATGCTGTCATTAAGAACCATGTGTTATTTATTTAACAGGGACTTTTCAGTAACATATTAATGCAATATTAGGTTCCAGTGTAGTAACACTGTTATTTATCCTAATACGATAAATAATGCCCATCCCTATTCTAAACCAAAAAAAGCCCAAGACGGAGCGATGTTAGCAAAAACTATTCTCTCTCTCTCTCTTTTAATGTATGAGAGCATTTTAGGAAATATTTTTACATTTAATTTAAATAATATATAGCAGTAACTGCAACTTTTAAAATATTTGGCTTTTTTTTTTTTTTTTTTTTTTTGAGTCAGGTTAATAGAAAACATCTCAAAAACTTCATTAGGTAAAACATAAGTAATTTCTTCTTTTTTCTTTTTTTTTAAAAATATTTTCTTATCTAATTTTCCCATTATGTGTTTTACAGAAGAGACTCACAGAATTAATTTAAAAAAATGGCTCTAATTGTTATTTGTATGTTATTTGTTCAATTGGGTGTTTCAATCTACTTTTGTTGCCAAACAATGCGATTCTAAACCAAAAAAAGCCCAAGACGGAGTGATGTTAGCAATAACTATTCCCTTTCTCTCTCTCTCTCTTTTAATGTATGAGAGCATTTTTAGGAAATATTTTTACATTTAATTTAAATAATATATAGCAGTTAATGCCACAAAATGAATAATATTCAAATTTAGGGTAACTGCAACTTTTAAAATGTTTTTTGTCACAGATGTCATATACGCACCACATTTGCGCGATTTGTTTTGACGCCAATGTCATATATACATCTGGGTATTTAACTGACGCCAAAGTGTCATTAATTGGTAGATTTCGTAAGAAATACTACCTATTGCAATCGCACCAGTTTATCTATCTATCTATCTATCTATCTATCTATATATCTATCTATATATCTCACTTTTTAAAGGACACGATAACTTCTATAATTCTTCAGCAATCTCCACCAAACTCGTACATAAAATCAATGGGGATAAAATCTTGGCTGAGTTCGTTAATGGTTAAAATCGGACCAAGGGGGTCGGAATAGGGGGCGTTTTTGTGAAAACCGAAAAAACGCCATAACTTCTTAATTAAAGTAGATATCGAATCGGTTTAAAGTTTATATTACTTCTTAAAAATAGGCCAAAAGTATATACACCACAGATTTTTGATAAATTTAGAAGTGGGCTCAAGGGGCGAAAAAAACAGGGATTTTGAGAGAAAAAAATTCATAACTTCGTCAATTTTCAAGATATCAAGTCCAACTAAATTGTTTATAAATGTTCTTAAAATTATCTAAAACTTTTGTATTTACAAGTTTTTGATAGGACCAAGTTTTACCGATGAAAAAAATTAAAAACGAAAAGAAAAAGGGCGCTTAAAAAAGAGAAAAATCCATAACTCCGTCAATTTTTAGGATATCAAATCTGATTAAATTTATTTTACATCTTCTCAAAAATATCTACAACTTTTATATTGACAAGTTTTTCATAGGACCAATTCGTATAGCAAAAAGAAATTAAACAAAAATAGGAGTTGGAGAAAAAACCTCAAATCCAAACGGCTTATATTCTGACTCATTTTTAAATTCATTTTTGATTTTAAACGCATCCAAATGGTAGATCCTCTTATTTAGAAACTGTATAAAGTGACGCATTGGTAAATTTTCTGATAAAGACAGAATATATTTCAAAAAAGGCTACCAAAAAGGGTATTTTGAACAGAATTTCCGAAAGTCATCGGGACTGAAAATTGAAGGAAGTACTCAAATAAGAAATTGCGTATTTTTCTGACTCGTTTTTAAATCCATTTTTGTTCTCAAACGCATCCAATTTACAGATCCTCTTATTTAAGAACTATATAATGTGATGCACTGGTCAGTTTTTTGATAAAGACGGAATATATTTCAAAAAAGGCTACCAAAAAGGGTATTTTGAACAGAATTTTCAGAAATCATCGTGACTGAAAATTTAAGGAAGTATTCAAATAAGAAATTGCGTTTTTTTCTGACTCGTTTTTAAATCCATTTTTGCTCTCATTTACGGATCCTCTTATTTAGGAACTATATAATGTGATGCATTGATCGGTTTTTTGATACAGGCAGAATATATTTTGAAAAAGGCTACCAAAAAGGGTATTTTGAACAGAATTTCCCGAAGTCTTCGAGATTTGAAAATTTAAAGTTTTCACATAGCAAATTGCGTTTTTTATGACTCGTTTTAAAATCCATTTTCGCTCTCAAATGCATCCAATTTACAGATCCTCTTATTTAGGAACTATATACTGTGACGCATTGGCCAGTGTTTTGATAAAGATAGAATATATTTTTTAAAATGCTGTCAAAGTGAGTATTTCGCACAAAATTTTTCGAAGCAGTCATGATTAAAGAATTAAGGATGTATTCAAACAACAAATCGGTTATTTTATGACTCATTTTTAAATTCAATTTTTTTCTCAAATGCTTTCAACTGACAGTTTTTTGTTATTTAGGAACTGTATAATGTACTGTTTTGGCCGATTTTTTAATAAATTTAGAATCTATTTCAAAATATGTTGTCATAATGGGCATTTGAGCTGAATTTTTCTTAAGATGATTCTGATAAAACCAGTTTTTGCAGAAAAATGAAATTAAAAATTTTTCATAAACGGCCAAATGAAGTTATTAAACTGGGTTTATCTCTAATCATATATATATATATGTATACTAGCGGACCCGACAGACGTTGTCCTGTCACCGACCGACGTTGCCCTTCTTGGCATCGACTCCAGGAAATCAAATAAATTTACGTAAATATGGTAATACGCACGATAAACACTACGCTCTTAATTTAATTTCTTATTACAATTATGTAAGGAAATTATTTTTCACTCTTCAGTATTTTTTGAAGTCGGTTCAATTTTTGATAGAAAAGTTTATTTTTCTCTTTTTAGTTAAAAGTTAACGATTTTCTGAAGTCGGTTAATTTGCTTAGTACCATTCGATTCAGAATAAAAAAAAAAAACACTAAAATATGTATCAGACGAAAAATATCTACAAAAGTCGATTTTAAAGGAATTTTTTAAAAGTTCGTTCTTTTTTTTTACCCTCCTTAGGGAGGGAATTTTCGAAAATCCTTTCTTAGCAGCACACGATGTTATAAGAAGTATTTTGCCCCCAATTTTGAAGATTTTTAGTACGGTATATTTTTTTGTGCTGTGATTAATACGAAATCCAGACTATCTTATATATATATAGATAAGGATTCAAAATTTCAGGTTTTTGCGCCGAAGACATTGCCAAATTAGGAAAATGTGAATTATCTCACCAACTACTGGATTTAAACGAATTTGCTTAGTACCATTCGATTCAGAATGAAAAAATGCACTAAAATATGTTATCAGTAAAAAAATAACTACAAAAGCCGATTTTTATGGAATTTTTTAAAAGTTCGTTCTTTTTTCTACTCATCATAGGGGTGGAATTTTCGAAAATCCATTTTTAGCGGCTCTCGATGTTATAAGAAGTATTTTTACCCAAATTTTAGAGATTTTTGGATCGGTAGATTTTTTTGTGCTATGATTAATACGAAATCCTGACTTTCTTTAATATATATAGCACTTTTAATTAGCGAAAAATCACTAACTATTAGTTTTTGCCTAATTGCTAAAAAAGTACTGAATCATTTCGACGAAATGTGAATCTAAACCATTCTCGAACCTACTGGAACGCACACACAAAATTCCATCAAAATCGGTCCAGTCGTTTAGGAGGAGTTCAATTACATACACACGCACAGAAGATTTTTATATATAAAGATATATATATTTGTTGAAATGAGCACTCTTCGAAATCTACCTCCGCCTATAGGCCCAGCCGACAGGCATTTTTTTGTTTGATATGGCAACCCGGATGTTGTTTATTTATTAATAAATTGTTTATTTACTTTTATTTCCTTTTTTTTTCAGTTACGTAAACTATCTTGATCAAGGCACATTTGTCATATATGCACCACATTTGCGCAACTGAATAAAATGGCGATTTTATGCCTCACTTGGTAACCCGGCTGTTGTTGTTTATTTACTTTTATTTTATTTTTTTAAAGGATATAAATAGTTTTGTAATATAAATATTAAAACTAAACTTTTTTTTTATTTATTGTTATTTTCTTTTTAAAATAATAGAAAATAATTGAAAACTATATGTGTAACTGGTATTTGAAAACAAATTTTTCGCCAAATTGGCATCAGAAAAAAAAAAAAAACGCGCCAATGTGGTGCGTTTATACAATATACTACAGCATTTAAACTTGCCGTATAAATGACGATTATTGTTTTTTACAAACATGGAATTTTAGTAGCGGATAGGGACAGCTTAATGCAACAATGTTAAAACTTAGAGTGCATAATAAAATGGGGAAAAAATAAAAACTAGTCGTTGGGGGCCACCGTAATACTTACCCATCATGCATATGTATATGAAAATAAAACATGTGAAAACTATTTATACAATGCATTGCAATTCATAAAAAAAATTTATATATTGTTAATATACATAGCAATGCTATATTAAAGAACTGCTGATTACCAATTTCGACAAATTATATAAAACGCCAAATTACTCAAGTAGTACCGAACTGCGTAAAAGAAACATCCTTATAACTCCAAAAATAATAATTCTATTAAATAACAATTAACTGCGTCGAATTAAGCGTCTCATTTCCAATTAAAATATACCTCTGAATTGAAATTTGAATGAAATACAGGGTCATGAAAAATCGAAGAATGTGGAAAACAGGATTACAAATATCTCGGCAACTAATAATCCGATCAACTTTGTTCTATATGCAAAATGTGTGTCATTTTATTGCCTTTTACGTCCATTCCTTAGAACAAAAAAATTCGAAAATTTTTATATACCTTTCATCAGAACGAAGTTTTCGAGAGTCCGAAAAAAATAGTTCCGGATAATCGAGGTTGCTGATATTAAATAGGCTTCGTCCCATTTTTACATACTAACAACATACAATATTTCAAGTCTCTATCTCAATTTGTTCGGGAGATAGAGCTTTTACAGACAGACAGACAGACAGACTGACAGACAGACAGACACACAGACAGACGGACGGCAAATTTTTTTTCTAAAAATATGTTTTTCGGAATCTTTACTATTTAAAACGTGTAAATCCGTCAAAATTTTTTTTTTCGATTTTCAAAACGATTGCAAGACTTATCCTTTTCTACATATGATGGCTAAGTAATATACCTACCCGGTTTCGGCGAGTTGTTTTCTTGGTATTGATGTTCGTTTCGGTTACTTTTCCTTGTGTTTTACATTTTATTGTGCATTTATATTTTATTTTTCTCATAATTTTACTACACTTAATATTATAATCTATAATGTGAGATGTTAATACGGTAGCGCATTCCTATATCAGAAATACTTTTTTCCTTATTTAAAATTTAGCAAAATATTTATGCCTCATAAATATTAGGAAAAAAAATTCAAAATTTTATCGCGTATTTTTGAACAAACTTATACAGATTTTAATAGTTTGATTCCTGCGTTAGTAACCGCGGCATTAACCAATTTTATCTATTTTAGAAATTTCTTCAATGCGACGTTCGTGCACCCAGAGATGTTTCGTTGGGTTTTATTGTCGTTAGAGACAGCAGCTTCGACGAGTTTCGTTGCACCTAGTAATTTTTTTTTGTTGTTGTTTAAATGGGCGCGCAGCGCTCATAAGTGCGTTGACCGCGGCAAAGACGAATTTCATGCACTTTAGAAACTGCTGCACAGCGATTTTCATGCATCTAGTGATATATTTTTAAAAACTATTTAAATGGGCTCGCAGCGCTCATACGTACATTAATAACTGCGGCATTGACGAGTTTCGTGCACTTTAGGGATTGCTGCACAGCGAGTTTCGTACACCCATGGATGTTTTTTTTTGTTGTTGTTTAAATGGGCGCACAGCACTCATACGTATATTAATAACAACGGCATTGAGGATTTTCGTTCACTTTAGAGATTGCCGCACAGTGAGTTTCGTACACCCAGTGATGGTTCTTTTGTTTAAATGCGCGCGTAGCGCTCATACGTAATTTAATGGCTGCGGTATTGGCGAGCTTCGTGCACTTTAGAGATTGCTGCACAGCGAGTTTCGTACACCCAATGATGTTTTTTTTAGTTTAAATTGGCACGCAGCGCTCATACGTACGTCAGTGACCGCGGCATTGACGAGCTTCGTCCATTCTAGAGCCTGTTGCACAATCAGTTTCTTGTGTCCAATAATGTTTTTTTTTTGGTCTCGTTTTAATAGGCGTGCAGTCGGAATCATCGTTGGATCTGTTCAGGTCGTTAATTGTCTGCCGGAAATTCCGCATTGTGATTGGGGAGAATTTTTAGGTTTCTGAAAATTCAGTTCGCTCGAGAGTGTTTGTCACTAAAATCGCCAAAATCAAGTGTCTGGGCTGGTTTCAGATTATGTCATTAATATTTGAAGAGAATGCATTATAATCATTAATATTCTAGTATTAGAAAAATTATAGCATGCTTTCATTGTACATTTCTATAAAATAGCAATTAAAATGATCATTAAAAATAAAATTGAAGAAATAATATTTTCATTGCAACCTTTCCTAAGTTTATAAAACCATGTAGGGATTTTTATATTTTTTCCCCATTTCATTATGCAGTCTAAGTTTTAACATCGTTGCATTAAGCTATCCCTTCCCGCTACTTGGAATTTTCGGCACAGATCAGGGGCGGATCCAGAGGATCCTTTTTTTTGGGGGGGGGGGCGATACTAAGAAACATAGAATCAACATAGTCATAATTTCTGTTCATGAAACCATTCCTTGTACAATTATTATTAAATGAATGATCAAATGAAATGTTTTTCCGCTTTTTTTCTACGCTATCCTCTGTCAAAATTCGCGTTTCTTCCGCGACCTTTTGAGGAAATTCGCACTTTTCGCGGTACTTTGACAAAATTAGCGCTTTTTCAGCAATCTTATGTCGAAGTTCGTGCTTTTTCAGCGATCCTATGTCGAAATTCCCACTTTTTCCGCGATTCTTTGCCTACCTTTCTTCCAACCCTTTGACAAAATTAGCACTTTTTCCGTGACCTTTTGACGAAATTCGCTCTTGTCCGCAATACTTTGACAAAATTAGCACTTTTTTTGCAACCCTTTGAAAAAAGTAGCTAACTTTAGACAAAATTCGAGTTTTTTGCGTGACACTTTGACAAAAATCGCGCTTTTTTAGGGATCCTATGTCAAAATACGTGCTTTTCAGCGATCCTACGCCAAAGTTCGCGTTTTTTCGCAATCCTCTGTCAAAATTCGCATTTTTTCTCGACCCTTTGACTAAATTCGCGCTTTTTGCGTGATCATTTAACGAAATTCGCGGTTTTTCGCGATTCTTTGACGAAATTAGTGCTTTTTCAGCAATTCTATGTCGAAGTTCACGGTTTTTCAGCGATCTTATGTCGAAATTCGCTCTTTTTCCGAGTTCCTTTGCCTTCCCTTTTCGCAACCTTTTGAAAAAAGTAGCGCTCTTTCTGCGAACTTTTGACCAAATTCGAGCTTTTTACACGACACTTTAACAAAAAGCCAGCCTTTTCAGCGATCCTATGTCGAAGTTCGTGTTTTTTACGCGATCCTATGTCAAAATTTGCGTTTTTTCCGCGACCCTTTGACAAAATTCGCACTTTTTCGCGGTACTTTGACAAAATTAGCGCTTTTTCAGCAATCTTATGTCGAAGTTCGTGCTTTTTCAGCGATCCTATGCCGAAATTCCCACTTTTTCCGCGATTCTTTGCCTACTTTTCTTCCAACCCTTTGACAAAATTAGCACTTTTTCCGTGACCTTTTGACGAAATTCGCTCTTGTCCGCAATACTTTGACAAAATTAGCACTTTTTTTGCAACCCTTTGAAAAAAGTAGCTAACTTTAGACAAAATTTGAGCTTTTTGCGTGACACTTTGACAAAAATCGCGCTTTTTTTGGGGATCCTATGTCAAAATACGTGCTTTTCAGCGATCCTACGCCAAAGTTCGCGTTTTTTTCGCAATCCTCTGTCAAAATTCGCATTTTTTTCTCGACCCTTTGACTAAATTCGCGCTTTTTCCGTGATCATTTGACGAAATTCGCGGTTTTCCGCGATTCTTTGACGAAATTAGTGCTTTTTCAGCAATTCTATGTCGAAGTTCACGGTTTTTCAGCGATCTTATGTTGAAATTCGCACTTTTTCCGAGTTCCTTTGCCTTCCCTTTTCTCAACCTTTTGAAAAAAGTAGCGCTCTTTCTGTGAACTTTTGACCAAATTCGAGCTTTTTAGACGACACTTTAACAAAAAGCCAGCCTTTTTAGCGATCCTATGTCGAAGTTCGCGTTTTTTACGCGATACTATGTCAAAATTTGCGTTTTTTCCGCGACCCTTTGACAAAATTCGCACTTTTTCGCGGTACTTTGACAAAATTAGCGCTTTTTCAGCAATCTTATGTCGAATTTCGCGCTTTTTCAGCGATCCTATGTCGAAATTCACACTTTTTCCGTGACCTTTTGACGAAATCTGCTCTTTTCCGCAATACTTTGACAAAATTAGCACTTTTTTTGCAACCCTTTGAAAAAAGTAGCTAACTTTAGACGAAATTCGAGCTTTTTGTGTGACACTTTGACAAAATTAGTGTTTTTTAGCGACATTTTAATGAAATTCGCGTTTTTTCCGCAACAATAGAATGTTTCCGACGGAGTCGCAGAAATCCCTTCCGGAAAAAATCTGAATTAAACACTGGTTTGGGGGGGGGATTGCCCCGATCGACCCCTTCCGTGGTTCCGCGCCCTCCCGTGGATCCGCGCCTGGCACAGATGCTATATACGCACCGAGGTACCTGGTTGGCGTCAAAACGGTGTTACTTTGCCTGATATGGTAACCCAGCTAATAAATTGTTAATTTACTCTCAATTTCTTCTTAGATATTCTATAAATTGTTTTGTGCTTTAGTTAATTTTTATTTATTGATATTTTCGTTTTAAAAAAACGGAAAATAATTTTTAGAATGTACATTTATACGCTATTCTAAAACGAGGATTTTGCCGCATTGCTGTTGGAAGGGAATCGATATATAACGTCTGTGACGGAGTTTTTTGTGAAATATGATTGATATTTTCAACTGTAAATTCAGTGCTATTTGATTAACACGTCAGCCAGTTTCGCCAAACTTTACAAATCGCTAAACTATTCGCCAAATTATAGAAATTTACATAAATTAATTTTAAATAACTAAAGAACAGTAAAACTTAAGAAAAATTACAAATTAAAAGTCGAATTAAAAATCATTTGATGACGTAAAATTTACGTGTATCGCTTGTAATATAAATTTCGTGTGACACGATCATCGATTATTTGCATTCATTCTTATAATCTGATATCAGTTTTTTGCTCGACAGAATAATTAAGTAGTATCGTAAATTGTATAAACAACAGTTAACATTATAAAAATATAGTTAAATAACTAAATTTTGGTGCAAATGCACACCCATGTTGTAAGAAAGAGGCGCTAATGTCATACATGCACCATGTTGGCGCGATATATTTCTAGCGCCACTTTAACGAAAACTTCATTTTGAAATGACAATAACATTTCTATTTTTTAATTTTTTTCTATAATCTTATATATTAAAAGAATAGCCGAAAAAAGTCAGCATAGTTTAAATTGGTCTCTACGCATCGATACTTGCGCCGATATCTGAGAACGAGAACCAATCAGAGAAGAGTACTTACTCTCTGTAAACACATATTTCCAGCAAGCGGTAAATATGGGATATGGGAATGCATTATCACTGTTGAATGAAAATGAATGCGAAAAGAAGGATTTCTTTTTCTTTTCATAATTTTATTGTTCTTGGTTAATATAATGATCTTCATTTTTTGGGAAAACATTTTTTTTTCCGTTGCTCACTTTACGTAAGTTATTTTATTTCCATTTCTATTCCATTTTTTAGCCAGCAAACATAGCTTAGGCTTAATGTATATACTAGATGATTATTTAAGGGTACAGTCAGTGTTCTCGCTGACATTTGACTAACGTTAGTAATTTGGCTAATTAAAAATAAAAAACATTCGCCAAATGAAAAAACTGTTAGCCAAAAAGATTCGCCGTATAGTACTAAAAAAATTATTTTTATCCTTTAAAGTACCCCATTTTTTCAGTATGTTCTAAAATAGCCACAGTTTTTATAACTGCGACAATGATTGCTATTAATCTAAATTCACCTATTCCCTAAAAATACGTTAAAAAGTATGTATAAAGTATGTATGTATTACGTTACAAGCATGTATAAATGCATATGTATGATAAATGAAAAAAAAAAAAAAAAAAAAAAAAAAAAAGAAAAAAAAGCAAAAATTGAGCACTAGCGATTTGGCGAATCTAATCGCTTGTTTACTCGCCAAATGAAGAATTTAGGCGCAATTTGGCGCAATGGCGAGCGACAGCGAGAACACTGGGTACAGTAGACTTTCAAAATCGCAAAAAATCATCAAATTGTCGAATTTTCATTTTTAGCATAATAACATTATATGAACTCCCTGCTATTGAACACAAAAATAGTTTTTCAATTTTTACTATTTTTACTGGAGTTACAAGCATTTTTGTCTAATCAGCTGATTCTGCCGCGCCCCTTTATTTACTTTTTGCCGATTCGCATCTGTAAAATTTAGCCTAGTTTTTAGTTTTACCTTACAAAATGTTATTATTTTGCACTGAATATTTATTAATTTTGTGATTTCGCAAAACAATACTTTATCTGTAACTTTAAGCGTTTTTTTTAGCGTTTGTTTATAATGTATTTAGAGGAATTGCTTTTTGTCCCCAATTTTTTTAGCGTAAGAAAAAAAATAATATATTTAATATATTAAAAATATTTAATACATTTAACAAAAATTTGTACAATAAGAGGTATTTATACCATTACAATTTTTAGAAAAATTAAAAAAAAATTCATTAGAAAATACAAAAAAGTTATTTTTGAGAAGATTTTTTAAAATTCAGATACTTCACGTCCTTTGCATGAATTACTGTCGAAGCCACATATTTTATGTGAATTTACCATCAAAACATAAAACACTTACATATAATCTAGAAATGATATTATATCCCTTATATATAGCTAAAACTGTGTCAGTAGGAAAATATTAAGCAATTATAACCATTGTAGTTACTAAAACCTGTTTTTCCCAGAATGAATATTTTCGTCGTTTTCATGATTTCAAAATGTTCCATGCGAAATTCTTTATGCCCAATTTTTCTGATTTTTTGTTTAAAATACTCTCTATGTATGTGTTAACAAATGTTACTAAAAATAAACTTTTTAGGATGCATTTAAATTTTTAAAATTTCAGTTATATGGAATTTGTAATGATTTTTTAACGAAAAATACAAAAGAATTAAGTTAAAATCATTTTTTTAACGTTTCACAAGTAATATGTTAAAAATGCTTAGTAACATTTATTAACACATACATAGAGAGCATTTTAAACAAAAAATCAGAAAAATTGGGCATAAAGAATTTCGCATGAAGAATTTTGAAATATTGTCATTTTTCGTTAATTTTAAAAAAGAAAAATCTGTATCTCAAAAACTATTGCATATATATTTTTTTAAAAAATTGTGAAATAAGAAATATATATATAATGACTATTTCCAGAAATTTTTAAAAAATTCATTGGAAATTAAAATAATTAGTTTTGAGAGTCCACTGTACCCTTAAAAGACAACAAACAAGCCCAGATTCCCATTAAATTGTGCTTATCCTCTTGGGAGAAAGTACTTTATGCGTTGAAAAGCTAATTAACCATTTTCAGAATCTTTTGAATCTCGAAGGTTTAGGTTGATTGACGAAAGCAATTATAAGAGGAGATTTGTTAACTAACGCTTTTTGGAAACAGGGTGATAAATTAGAGGAAGCTTATCAACTGGAAGTTAATCAAGATGAAATTGGATATAACAAGGCTTCTACAAGAATGAATCCTGGATGATAACGTTATTGTTGTCATCTTCTTTGAATGAGTGTGTCCTTAAGGAATTTCATTATCTCTCGTAAGGAAATTTAACACTTAAGGTTCACATTATGTTTGTGTTTTGATACTAATATATTTTAAAGTCAGTAGCTGCTATTTATTAATCAAGCATGATTAATTTGTGGCATTTAAAATTTAATTCCATCCCCTGAGGGGTGGTGGTATGTCTATGAAGCAATTAATTTTAATTAGCAAAGGCCACATTTGTACCAGAATTTTAGCAAAAAAGATATCAATTTCTTATATGTGGGAAATATAGTGTTTTGTTAATTTACAAATAAATCCTTTTTGAAATGTCCGTGTCATTCATTAATTTCAACATTTTCGCATTGGGAATGCTCTGGCTGCAAAGGGTTAATACACTTTTTGTCGTTGAAATTTAAGGAATCATAAATAAATTTAACCCTTTAACTTCCATTATAGAATACGTTCTTAAAATTACATAGTTCAGAGAATCTGAATTTATGCAAGAAAATTTCAGTGATAAATTTCGCTTTATTTAAATACAGTCTGTTATTAAATGAAGCAAATATTACTGTCTTAATTTACTGGTATGAATAAGGTGTATTCGAATTTAAAAAATCTACTAAATTCGAAATACTGTTGTTTGCATACATGCAAACATGCGTATTAAACGGTTAAATTATAAAATATGTACATTTTAGCCAGGGATGTAGTGGAGAGTATACGAGGGTATAGACCGTATACCTTCTGGCTTTTTTAAAGGAGCACCGTATACCCTTTGTTTCTCCAGAAAACTATAGTATACATACTCTAGGATATACCCTCTGCTTAGAGCGTATATACTCTGTTATTTTTACGACTACACCTTTTTTTTTTTTTTTTTTTTTTTTGGTGAGGAAGGATAATTTAATTCGAGCTTTAGAAATGATTTAGAAATTTAATGTTTGCGATTTGTAGCAAAAAATCATGTTTACAATGTAAATGAACTAAAAATTATGAAAATATTTTCTAATGTGAGTTTGACGCAATTATAGTAGAAAGCCTTTATATCAAAATGACGAAGCGCAAACAGTAAAATTTCTTTCGTCGAAAGGATTATTGATATAACTTTGCCATTATTTCCAGGATAATGTCTGTTTACTCGTCTAATTCATCTAAGCGAATTTCTGTAGACAAAGATAGTCAACTTCTGTAGCATGGATTGCTATAATTCTGACAAAGATTTTTATTCTGAACATATGTCCTGAGTATGGTATTTTCTTTGTTTTTTAGCCTTATACTTTTGAGATTTATACTCTTGAGATTTATATTCTTGAGATTTATATACTCATGTCCAAATATGACCGGAAGCTTACGACAGCACACGTTTTGTCAAATATTTACTGAAATTTTCGACGAATTGCACTTGAACTTTGAGGATGTAAAGACAATGTTCGACTCCAATTTTTCAATGAAGATTTAGTAGCAGGGATAATTAGGGATCAACCATAAATTTAGTATTAAAGTTTAGTTGTTACCATGTCACACAAAATACTCAAAATGGTTTGTCAGTGTAGCAAATGACTGTGTGTATCTTGTTTAACGTTTCTCTGTATTTGTGTAAACATAGCACACAGATTCGGGAAAGTGTTAACGTTTCTGTAAAAAAAATTCAAATATTTTTTGTTTATAGCATGCAGCGCTTACAACTAAATAATAATTAAGCGCTTACAACTAAATATAGTAAGTTTTTTTTCTAAAAATAGCTTTATTATAAGGGATTTCTACAATCAGTAGCGTAGCTATGTTTTTTGGCGCCTGAGGCCAGCAAGAAATTTTGCGCCCCCACCCCAATATAGATATATAACAATTTCTCTCAATTTGGCGCCCCTAGGCCTCGGCGCCCGGGGCGGACGCCCCCCTTAGCTACGCCACTATCTACAATTTGCCAATAGGCTTACTCTATCTTTCTGAATTTTCAGAATTTTTGACTGCATTTTTTAAATATAAGTTGCCTTAAATAGCTGACTACTAAATTATGATATAAAAATTTTGGAACTTTCACGCATGCACTGTTAAAAATTATTTCATTATTTCATTCAGCTGTAGTACGCTGTTTTTACTGTTCTTTTTGTATTTTCAGAAAGTGGTATTTGATTTAGTTATAAACTCTGTGAATTATAAGCAAAAATATTTGAATTTTACACAGAAACGGCAATAATCTCACGAATATGCGTGCTATGCTTAGAAAAATACACACAAATTTAAACAAGACACATAAAGTCATTTGCTACATTAACAGACCATTTTGAGTACTTTTTATTGCATGGGTAATCGCAGACATTATTTTATTATTAAATTTATTATTGGTCTCCCAATTTTTTCCGCTACTAAATCTTCACTGAAAATATGAAATGAACATGTTCTTTACATCCTCAGAGTTGAACAACAATTCTTTAAGAATTTCAATAGATATTTGACAAACCGTCGACAATCGTAAACATTCGGTTACTGCTTCTTAATTTTGAGACATCAGTGTGTTTAGCTCAAGAGAATGTATGAAGAAAAGAAAAAGAAAATACCGTACTCATCTTACCATCTGTCCTGACTGCCTCCTCATTTTGAAAAATGCACACGGGTTTTCAAATATGTGCAAAATGATTTTTTAAAAGAAGATTCAAGAAATAACTTGCCGGTACTTTTATCGAAAGTTCGTGTAGATTCACTTTAAATTCAGAATAAAACTTTTCAAATTTACATCAGAAATTTTTTATTATGTCGATGAACTTCTGTTAAAATGATATGTCCATAAACTTTTCTACCAAAAATTGAACCGACTTCAAAAACTACTGTAAAGTGAAAAATAATTTTTTTACATAATAGTAATAAGAAATTAAATTAAGAGCATAGTATTTACCATGCGTATTATTATATTTATGTACATTAATTTGATTTTTTGGTGTCGGTGCCCGCCAAGCCTTTATTCTCTTAGGATTTGCATTGGATACTTAATTTAATTTTTAAATTGGCTTGGCTGGCACCGACACCAAAAAATCAAATTAATGTACATAAATATAATAATACGCATGGTAAATACTATGCTCTTAATTTAATTTCTTATTACTATTATGTAAAAAAATTATTTTTCACTTTGCAATAGTTTTTGAAGTCGGTTCAATTTTTGGTAGAAAAGTTTTTTTTTTCTCTTTTTAGTTAAAAGTTAACGATTTTTTGAAATCAGTTAATAAAAATTATAATACGGAAAAAATATTGTAAATTATCCATGGATGTAAATTTTGCCAGGAGTGGGGTAGGAACGCACGCTCTCTTTCCAGCACCAGAGCTTAAATCTGGCTTCTTAAACCGCTGGGTCATCCTGACTGCGCTCCAATCAGCGAACTTATTCAAAGTCCATGTTATTTTTATTTGCGAAAAACACCAATTTTATTAAAATTTGCCTAATTACTAAAAAGTACTGAACCAATTTTAATGAAATGGAAGTGGTATCAATTCGAGAGTAGCCTCTTTTATTTAACTCAAAAACCAAATTAATCGGTTGGATAGTTTCAAAGTAATCGGTGAACATGCATAGAAAAAAAATACATAGGCGTCGAATTGATAACTTCCTCTTCCTTTTCTGAAGCCGGTTAATAATAAAAATTGTAATACGGAAAAAAAAGTTGTAAATTTTACATGGATGTAAATTATGTCAGGAGTGGGGTTTGAACCCACGCTCTCTTTCGAGAAACCAAGCTTCAATCTGACGCCTTAGACCGCTCGGCCATGCTGTCTACACTCCATTCCACGAACGTATTCATAGCGAAAAATCACTAATTTTATTAATTTTTCCCTAATTACTAAAAAAGTACTGAACCAATTTCGATGAAACGAAAGTGGTACCAATTCGAGAGCATCGTCTTTTATTTAAAACAAAAATAACAGAAATCGGTTGACTAGTTTTAGAGTAATCGGTGAACATACATAAAAAAATATACATACGCGTTGAATTGATAACTTCCTCTCCTTTCTGGAAGTCGGTTAAAAAAATACATATACGTCGAATTGATAACTTCCTCTTCCTTTTCTGAACCCGGTTAATAATAAAAATTGTAATACGAAAAGAAAATACTGTAAATTTTACTTGGATGTAAATTATGTCAGGAGTGGGGTTCGAAACCACGCTCTCTTTCGAGAAACAGAACTTCAATCGGGCGCCTTAGACCGCTCGGCCATGCTGTCGACTCTCCATTCAGCGAACGTATTCAACACTTTTAATTAGCGAAAAATCACTAATTTTATTAGTTTTTGCCTAATTACTAAAAAAGTACTGAACCAATTTCGATGAAACGGAAGTGGTACCAATTCGAGAGCATCGTCTTCCATTTAAAACAAAAATAACAGAAATCGGTTGGATAGTTTCGGAGTAATCGGTGAACATACATAAAAAAAATTACATACGCGTCGAATTGATAACCTCCTCTCCTTTTTGGAAGTCAGTTAAAAATATACCAAATATATACGCATTCATGCGGTATTTTAAAATCCATTAGAACTGTTAGTTAAACCAAACATTTCGATATAACCAGATTTCCTTCAAATATTTAGTAGTTTGAAATTGCAAGATATGTTAACTGGATTGATTTTTTTTTAAATTTAAATGAAACAAACAAACGATGACAGGTATTATAAAGTTATACAAAATATATTTATCTTACAAAACAAAAATTCGAACTTCAGGAATCAGATTTACCTTGATAGCTAGCCTTGTAATACTTTATACAATAAGGTTTATAGAACATAATTACCAAAAACAAATAAATATAACTTGTCTGCTCAGAGAATTCGTCGTTCCATTCTACGAATGGTGTAAGTTTAGATGCTCTCGGAACTGTGAGTTGGTAATTCATTATTAGCGTATTTATTGGCGTATGACATGCGAGATTTGTGATAACATTCAATATATCTTCAGCTAAATACACAGCAGTTATAATTCCACTACGTGAATAAATAAATTACCGTTTTATTTATAGGATTGATGTGCTTATCCAAAATCACTGAAAGTGGAAAATTGCTGTGAATTTTGAAAATAAAATCAATTTTTATTTTACATTATGCTTGAGATATTGACTTCTAAGTTTACCAATGAAATTTTAGTTTTTTCTTTGTTCAGATTAATATGTTTTAATTACTGGATATTTGGTAAGTGAATAAAAAGTAAGTGTTAATGCCTTTTTATAAATGAGTAAAAAAGATTCTCGAAAAATTTATTTCTTATAGCAAATAAATTGTTATAGTACTATATTTAATGGCCTGCTTTTCAGCAACAAATTCGGGCACATTTTATCAAATGTTACCAACATAGAATCAATTGGTGGCTCTTGATTTTTCTCAAACAAAGCTTCTAAAGGCAGACAAACATTCAGTCAAATTGAAGTCCTCTGTATTTTCTAAGAACGGAGGTTAAGGGAAAATAACTCATGAGAAATATTTTACCAAAACATAAGTTTGATAATGGCCGATGCTTATTCTGAAAATTTGAGCAAAATTTGTTTGTGGAAAGTGCGATTAAATTACGTCTGAAAAAATAAGATGAAAATACAGACATATTTTACACAATGCCAGTAAAAAAAAAAAAAAAAAAAAAAAAAAAAAAAAAAAAAAAAAAAGTGACATTTGTGATTTTAGAGGCTTTGTTAAATATCTAAAGGTATACATAAAGAATTATTCTGAAACTCCAGGTGTGTAAACAAAATAGTACAGGTCATATAGTTTCACGAAGATTTTTTTTCCTGAAATCCCGAAGGGGACCGTCAACAAATTGAAAAATAATGAAGTTCTTTTGGATAACGCTGTCAAAACTAATGTGACAAAAGTGTTCAAATTGCAGATTATGATTAAGTGGTTAATTTTAATGCATTGCGTTCCTTTTTATCAGGATAGCATGACTGAGGACTCGTAGAGAAACTAAGGTTTTTGTTAAAATTGAGCCAAATTTTGCTTATAATTTTCAGAGTTCTGAATAAAAAATTATCTTCTTTTCAGAAAATATGACACACAATATTGTACATAAAGCCCTGTAATCGGAATTAATATATAATAATAATTGTATGAAAAATTAACAGGTTCACTAAATAATGTTTCACTGTACATATGTGAGCGCAATCAAAATATAATTTGCATAATGTGTTAGCGAAATGTATAGAGCAACTTTTCTGAAAGTCTGTTGCTTGAAAATTCTGAAAATTATCGTTGATAAAATAAGCTCAAATTCCATTTTTCCCAAATGAAGCAAAAAGATAATTGGCTGTATCCATATTTCATTCATTATTGTCAATATAGCATATACACAGTATTGCACGTACTACAATATTTGCATAATAACCTGGTAGTTTGTTTGTGTACCTCTCTGGCATTGCTAATTGATGTCTACTCTACTAAAATAAAAGTCAATTATACTAGAATTTTTACATTTGATTTCTTCACATCTAAATAATATATTCAAAGTAAACCAAAAATGCAATTTTTTCAAAAAATATTTTAAAATGCAAAATTTGAATGAAACTGCAACCTAGTATCACAAATATTTTCGATCCCGAGAAGTTTTCGCTATAGAACTAACAGTTTTAATATAAGCATATTGCTTAATAACATAAAACGTGTTATGTGATGAGTGCCTTTGGATGTTATGAAATCGAATTCTTTTGTGTGCTCCTGTAAAATAACTATAAGATCTATCTATTTTTTTTTCTCTCTCTCTGTATCTGCCTGTTTCTTCGTGTAGCTATCTGACTGTATCTATCATCTATTTGTCTGTATGTTTCTCTTTGTATCTTATGCCTGCTTGTATTTCTGTCACTCTGTCTACTTATGTATCTATCTATCAGTCGGTCAGCTTGTTTGTAATCTGTCTGTCTATCTATGTATCTATCTTAATAACTGTCGGTATAATTAGTCAGTAGCCTATCTGTCTATTGATCTATACTTCTATCTACATGTCTGTATGTATATTTGTTTTTCTCTCTATGTATCTGCCTGTCGGCTTGTTAGTATGTAGTCTGTCTATCTTTTGTTCGTCGCCTGTATACCTATGTATTAGTCTGATCTGTCTTCCTGATTGTTTATCTGACAGTCAGTCTGTCATTCTGCTTATTTGTCTACATTTCTATTTGTCTATTTGTCGGTCAGTCTATATGCTTGCCTGTCTATCTATTTATCTGGTCGTCTGTTTATCTCTCTGTCAATCTGTAAGCCTGTAAATCTGTCTGTATGTCTGTCTATCTGTGTATCTGTCTATCTTCTTCGTGTATTTATCTATCTATTTGTCTGTCTATCTATCAAAGTTTTATTACAAATAACGAATTTAACCATATATATATGTACATGTAATCTTGACCTTCCATTATGCTTACCTCTTATGATAATAATCTCTTCCTGTAAATCAAATATGTCTTTAAGTTATAATAAAGAATACTGCCCAGTTAAACTGATGGCATTGAGCTCACAGGCTACAAATACTAATTGTACATTAAAGCCTTATATTTTCAAGGGTTAATTCCGTTAAAAAATTAAGAAAGGGAAACAGCTCTCTTCTTTCCTCTTTTTTTATACTTATTGAACCTCCTATACTATCAAAGACATGCTTTATCATATAAAAAATCTATATCCAAAATTCAGAGCAAATTAGATAATTCTTAATACAAACCCATTTAGCATTTATATAATTTAAAAGGAGTTATCCCCCTCTTTTATACTTAACCATTAAACTTCCAAAACTATTCAGAGATTTGAACGAAATCTGAAAATTCTGCTTGAAAAACCCATTTATATAAATTAAGGGGGGGGGGGCATTAGAACCCCTGTTCCCCCTATTTATACTTATACAATGAACACCTAATAACAGTCACTGAATCGCCTCATCTGAATGATCCTAATCTAAATTTTGAACGAAAACTTAATTCTGCATGAAAATCCCATTTATATCAACTAACGGGGGGGGGGGGGTTTAGAACCCCTGTTCCCCCTATTTATACTTATTCAATGAACACCTAATAACAGTCACGGAATCGTCTCATCAGAATGATCCTAATCTAAATTTTGAACGAAAACTTAATTCTGCATGAAAATCCCATTTATATCAACTAACGGGGGGGGGGGGGGGATTAGAACCCCTGTTCCACATATTTATACTTATTCAATGAACACCTAATAACAGTCACGGAATCGTCTCATCAGAATGATCCTAATCTAAATTTTGAACGAAAACTTAATTCTACATGAAAATCCCATTTATATCAACTAACGGGGGGGGGGGGATTAGAGCCCCTGTTCCCCCTATTTATACTTATTCAATGAACACCTAATAACAGTCACGGAATCGCCTTATCAGAATGATCCTAATCTAAATTTTAAACGAAAACTTAATTCTGCATGAAAATCCCATTTATATCAACTAACGGGGGGGGGCATTAGAACCCCTGTTCCCCCTATTTATACTTATTCAATGAACACCTAATAACAGTCACGGAATCGCCTCATCAGAATGATCCTAATCTAAATTTTGAACGAAAACTTAATTCTGCATGAAAATCCCATTTCTATAAATTAAGGGAGGGGGGGGGGCATTAGAACCCCTGTCCCCCTATTTATACTTATTCAATGAACACCTAATAACAGTCACGGAATCGGCTCATCAGAATGATCCTAATCTAAATTTTGAACGAAAACTTAATTCTGCATGAAAATCCCATTTATATCAACTAACGGGGGGCATGAGCCCCCCGTTCCCCCTCTTATACATATCGAATGAACTCCAAAAACTAATCAGGGAAGCGCCTTGTCAGGATATACCTACATACAAAATTTCAAGTGGATCCGATATTTTTATCATGAGTTATCGCGTTACGCACATACGCACATACATACAGAACGGACGGGCACATAAGCTCTCAGGCTATGATAGCCTGTGAGCTAAAAATGTTTTAATCAATTGTAACATTTTCAGTTAAAATATTCAAAATGGTTTTGAGTTTCTCAAACTATCTTAACCAATAAAAAAATTGGTTACGATATAATGTATTAAAATTTTTACTGTATTATTAATCATTTTATTTGTCTTTCATTTCAAAATGATGTAAGCTTCTTTTTTGTGAAGGATCGTGTTTTTCTTTAAAGTTTTGAAAATATTCAATTAAATTTATTCTGCTAGGGCAGATTTTTTAAATTTTATTTTATTTCGTGATGTTCAGCAAATTGAAAAACTTTTCATACTCAGTGAATGGTAAAAACCATTCGTTATTCCCAAGTTATTTGAGCGTAATAGCTTATATGAATTTTAATATCTCCAAGCAAATATTTTTATTAATGTCACGTAGTTAAAAATGCATATAAATATACGAACTATGAATTATTAATAAAAATGTCATCTTCATGATAGTTTAATATTGTTAGAATTTATGTGTCTCAGTTAAATGAGAAATATTTCATACTTTTTAGAACCAAAAAGACAAAAAAGTATCTGCACATAGACTATATTATATTTTCGTGTTAAAATAATAAAATGCATTGATTTTTTTTTTTTTTTTTTTTTTTGTATTTTTTGAAACAATTTTGCATTTATAGAACAGGGTATTGTATTTGTGTTACAGAAAAAAAAGAAAAAAAAAGAAAACAATAAATAAAATAAAATAAAATAAAATAAAACAAAATATAGAATCTAAGATGAAGGTTAAATAATATTTCAAAATTTTTGGAAGGCATAAACATTGGTAAGTAGTATTAATAAATCTCTTTCAATTTATATGTATTCAATAAATGAGGGAGGGGGTATTGTCGGATTTTATTTATTTAAGTATTTTACTTTTTGCAATATTATTAAATGATTATATGAAGGAAACGAATTCGATCAATAAATTAAGCAATTTTATTATTACAATTTGAAAAAAGTAATTGTTAAATAAAATCAAAGTGCATTTTTAATATTTTTCTCTTACACATATTTTAATTATGAAGTAGTTTTTTAATACTGTTCTTAGAAGTTTTATCTACAACTTTAAGCATCATGTTCTTAAAAGATAATTTGAGCAAAACAACATAAAATGTCGTGATATATGTAAAAAATACAATAAAAAAAGAAAAGAAAAAAATAAATGTACATTTAATATTTTTATAAATAAAACTTTTTATATTATTGCAAATCAGATTCCTATTATACATAAAAAATTTAAAAGTTATGTTTAGGTGTTACATAATTCACGTAAGGAAATGGAAACTCATTATATTAATTCCATTTTTCATTTATACAATGATTTATGTTATACTTCGAGAATTGGGTACACATATTTAATGTTATTTTAATGGATTTTACATTGTTAGTTGGATAATTTTTCAGAAATTTTGTAACAAATGAAATATACCATTCTACGTTGTTTAATTGAATATTTAGGAAAAGTTTTTTATCAGATGAATACAAATTACAAAAGTTTGGCTTTATTTTAAAAGTTCCGCTGAATGAATTTTTATGTGATTAAAATTGTTTAATATGTTGAGCGCTACGTCATTCATTGGTGACTAACATTGAATTTTCCGTTTAGATGACTGATTTTTCACCGATGACAAACAGTCTAAAGTACGATATAAAACTAAAAATTTCTATGATATAAAAATTTCGTTTGATTCAGATTTTCTTTAAAAAAAATGACCAGCGTAGCGGGCGAAGGCTGCTAGTATTTTTATAAATAAAACTTTTTATATTATTGCAAATCAGATTCTTAATATACGTACAAAATTTAAAAGTTATGTTTAGGTGTTACGTAATTCACGTAAGGGAATGGAAACTCATTGTATTAATTCCATTTTCCATTTATACAATGATTTATGTTATCCTTCGAGAATTGGGTATACATATTTAATATATTTATTAGAAAAACTTTTTATATTATTACAAATCAAATTGTTAAAATATGTAAAAAAATTAAAAGTCATGTTTAAGTGGGATGTAATTCAGGTAAGGGAATGGAAACCTATTGTAATAATTCCATTCTTCATTTATACATGGCTTGCGTTATCGCTTTAAAATTAGGGTCCCTCGACGAATAATAAAGAGTATGACGTTTGGAATTGAGGTGGAGTCCAAGAACATAAAAAAAAGAAGAAAGGGTTTCGCTAAGTTGCCTGTTACACTCAATTAGATAAGACAAACATTCTTTTTAGGTGCGTTCGTAATTATGTAAATACGTAGCACCTATTGTTGTCGCTCAGTCCGTCCGTCTGTCCGTCCGTCCGTCCGTCTGTCTGTCCGTCCGCATATAACAACGCAAAAACTACGCAACCGAATCGTTTGAAATTTAAAATACATAATTATACCATAATTTTGTCGAGTCATTTCAAATTTTATGAAAATCGGATGGATAGATCAATTACAAGGACAATCAAAAGGATTCCGTTACATTACGGTCAATGGGAAAAAAGTTTCAAATGCATTTTTATGATGTTACACTCATTCGAACATAATAGAATTGGCATGAATCTATGAAATATATACTAAAATATGCATTCTGTGCAATCTGTGATGCAAAGAATTTTTATTATTAAATTACAGGGTCACACAAAAGTATTCCACTACATAATGCTACACGGGGAAACATTGTTTGGGGCGTGTTTTAGTTATATTCAACTATTTCACATTTTATGAATAAGATATACGTTGCTGAGGTGTAATAAAAATTACTTTCTGCATATTTACAGAAACACAAAGATTTAGACTACTATACTCTATCCGAAGTACACTCTACTATATCAGCAAGATCTGAATATTTTTAAAACTTCGTTATCGTACGAACGCACCTCATTTGCTGCGTTCACGTGCAATTTCCAACTTGTTTTGAACAGTAATCTTCTTATCACAATCATATAACAAATCAATACAAATTACTTTGTCATTTCTAAGATTTTTGCGACTTAATTAATTTTTTTGTGGTTTCCACCATTACCTAAATTATTTCAATATACCCTTAGCACGTCCGCAACGTACCCCCAGGGATACGCGTACACCAGGTTGGGAACCGCTGACTTAATGGAAACTTTCTTGAACTTTTGATTTTCTTTTCCTTCTTTATCTCTTTATCATATCCTCGGTCGCATACATTTTCTGGTATGCGGAAAAACATAAAGGCAGAACTGTATGACAAAATCATCATTATGGATGCAAACGAATTAAGTCGAGCTAAAGATTTTGATGTTAAGGGGGTTACTTTTATTGTATGCTATAACATTTGCTGGGATGTTTGTAATACTTATCACCACATTTTCATGCAGTACATAATTTACTGAAATGCAAATTTGTCAGCAGAAACACATGTCATAGTGTTATTGGACGGTTATGATAACCCAGGTAGTATGAAATAGAGTGAGCCATTACACAAGTAACGGCATATTAAACCACTCTTCACTCTTCAGATTTTTGCAAGTACTTCGATTTGTAGTAATAAAGATAGTTTTTTTGTATTATTTAAAACAAGAAGAATCGCAATGCTATCTACTGAAAATAAAAACGTTGGTGTGAGGTAATATGGTGACATATAAGCTAATTGCTTAGATAAATGTAGGGTTCAGCATGTATTAGAAATTGCTGTAAATCAAGACATAGCCGGCCTTTCACCTCATTACAAGACCATTACCTCGACACTCGACGTAAAAACTTACATCTTCCTCGAACATATGTTTAAAAAGCGTGTAACAACTGATACCATCCATAGCGAACATATGCTACTAATAACTTAAAAGAATGCGTGGACATTTTCAATAGAACGAATGCTTCGGCTAAAGAAGTGAAGAAAGTAGATGAAACTCTTTCATCGCAATGGAAATAAGGAAAAAATCGCATCGAAAATTTCTAATGATTTCGATGATTTGAATGATTTCAAAATAAATCATTCGCCTGGAAAAGTAAGTTGTGATTTTAAATCAAATCCTCTAAAAAAGGAAGATTTAGAGTATACCTGTACTAATAAAAGAAAGTTTCGCTCTGTGTGTGTATAGGCGCGGCTTGTTGACCTAAAGCCTTATGGTAGGCCTACCGACCTAGTTTACCTCTATGTGTGTATGTGTCCTTTCATGATGGCTAGTAAAATTTACGGCACGTACGAAGTAAAAAAGTTTTGTAAGGCTAACCCAAGGTGTCTCTGAGATGCACTTCAGACTCAGAATTTTAATTTTTTAATAACAAGCTGGGGTATTTATTAAAAAATCATCAAATAGTCCAATTAAAAACTAGTTATTTCTTCAAAACTACAAGCTGAATTGAATTGCACTCTGATGCGATGAGGGCTCACAATTCACACAGTCAGATAATTCTTTCTCAAACCTACAGCAGGTCTTTCCATCCAGCCCTGACATAGTGGAATTTATTTACGACCTATAAAAAATTTCAAGTACTGAATTCACAGATTTAATTCATACTACAATGAAATTCTACTTTAAAATGCTTAAATATAATCAGATCATTTTCATTTAGAGAAAAAAGGCATGGCTGATGTGAAAGCATTTGGTCCGTGTTCCACGTGATTCCTTTGTTTGGGTATAATGAGGGCATTTAAATTTGAGCAATAACGCGCATCATATTGCAAACTGATTTTACGGCATACTGATACTGCACCTCCATCTATTAGCCTCTGATGCTATTTTTTTCAGACAAGCTAGAAAGTGTCGTGTCAAAAATTGTGGCCCACTTTTACTTACCTATCATACGTAGTATAGGGTAAGTCTTGCAATCATTTTGAAAATCGAAAAAAAAAATTGACGGATTTACACGTTTCAGACACTAGAGATTCCGAAAAACATATTTTTAGAAAAAAAATTGCCGTCCGTCTGTCTGTCTGTAAACGCTCTATCTCACGAACAAATGGAGATAGAGACTTAAAATTTTGTATGTACTTAGTAAGTAAGAATAGGACGAAGCCTATTTAATATCAGTAACCTCGATTATACGGAACTCTTTTTTTCGGACTCTCGAAAAATTCGTTCTGATGAAATGTATATAAAAATTTTCGATATTTTTTATTTTAAGGAAAAGACGTAAAAGGCAATAAAATAACACAAATTTTGCATCAAAAACGAAGTCGATCGGATTAATAGTTGCCGAGATATTTGTAATCCTGTTTTCCACATTCTTAGATTTTTCATGACCTGTATTTTCTTCAAATTTCAATTCAAAGATATGTTTTAATTGGAAATAAGACGCTTAATCTGACGCAGTAAACTGTCAGTTAATATGATTATTGTTTTTGGAGTTATAGGGATGTTTCTTTTACGCAATCTGGTACTACTTGTGTAGTTTGGTATTTTACATAATTTGTCGAAATGGGTTCATCAGTAATTCATTAATGGAGCATTACTATGTATATTAAGAATATTTAAATATACGTTTAAATTTTGTTTTGGAATTGCAATGCATTTTATAAATAGTTTTCACATATTTTATTTTGACATATTATATAATGCATGTCCATGATGGGTAAGTATTACGGTGGCCCCCAACGACTACTTTCGTAATCTGGCCGTTAAAACTAGATATTCATAAAATTTTATTGTTAAAATGCATTTCCTTTTTATCAGAGTCTATAAAAAAGCGTTTAAACTAGAGAAGAAATCCGTTTTTGATGAATCTAGTCAATGAAGAAGTAGCACTTCAAATTGTATCTCTTTATTATTCCGCAATTCTAATGTCTGAAACATAACGACTGGTCTCCCAAGACTTTGATTAGCACATTGATTTCGTGAAGGTTTTACTAAAATACCTTTACAAAAAAGTGGTGCCATATATGCGCATTGAGTATACAGGGTGTCCAGTAAACGACTGACTCATTTTAAATGTAAATAATAAAAAAACGGTTTGAGATAAAAATATGCGGTTTATTGCATTGTTATCAGAAAATCAATATTTTTTTAGCTATATACACTTTCTTAAAATAGTTCGAATTTTGGTCAACAGATGGCGCTGGAGGCGGCAACAGGCTGTCGAAATTCAGACATTACTCTAGTTTTCATACGCATGAGATTTCCGGCTAATTTCGCAGAGTCGAATCTCAGTTGATCTGTTTAATCCACTCTTCAGTGACCTACAGAAATAGTTTGTTGAATTTATAACAATATTTATGATTGAATATTGTCAGTTATACTTAATAAAAACCAACAAAATACACTTTTGAATAAGCACTAACTTTTCACACATTTATCATAAGTAAATTGTATCCAAAAATGTGTTTATAACTGGTTAACTGATTCTCTTTTTACTTACAATAAATTGAAAATATAGGATAAACACCGCTTTTTTAAGTTAAAAAAATCTTAATATTTAATCTGAACATTTCTTCCATTAAATATTATGAAATTGTATTTAAAAAAATTAGTGGTGTTGAAAAGCTGTAAGTGATGGATCAAGCAAACTCTTCTTTCCTACGTCGTGCAGTGAAATCAGTTAAGTGGTTAAAACAGTGATACGAAAATAGTGTTGGCAAGTTTCCTGTCTAAAAAAAGCGGAGCAGTGACTAATAAATCGGCACACAAAAATATAACAAACCTTATAATGGAGGAATCCATTTATAACAAATGCTGATTCAAACGTAGAAAAATATTGATTTCGATCGAAAAAGTAACATACAAAATCAGCTGTTAAGATGGAAACCTGCCTAAAACGAAATATCATTTTTTCCGTTCATTTTTTCTAAAACCGAATTCACCCCATCATAATATTCATATTTTGACATTTAACATATCTGAAAATTTTATTACGAAAACCATGAGAGATTTTAAGATGACTTTTACACACACTTTTCCCCCAACTGAAAATCATCTACGTTGAGATGGAAGGATGTTTAAAAAGAAAAAAAAAGAGCATCGTACCTGTTTTATATCCTGCGAGTTACCTCTTTTCCCAATTTCATTATAAATAGCATCATAGATCCTGATATATATTTTACGTCCTCGTCCCCCCCCCCTTTCCTTAACTATCCTTCATGGGGAAAAGAAGGAAAAGATAAATTGTGAAAATTTCCTCTTGAATCTGATTTGAAATATGGAACATTATTAAAAAAATATTTTAAAACCATTTAAAAAATTATATATGAAAAACACTAATGCTCCAGTAATTTGGAAATATTTATATTTATAAAATTCAACTGAAATAAGTAAAACTACGATGATTGTATGATGACTCAGGATCTACTATGTTTTCTGTAATGAAATTTTGAAAAGGGGTGACTCGCAGGATATAAAAACGATGAAGTTTTTTTTCTTTTTAAGTATCATTCAATTTCAGCGTAGACACATTTAAGTTAGAGGAAGAAGAGGGCAGGTTTGTGTGTAAAAAGCATCTTAAAATCTGTCGTGGCTTTCGTAATAAAATTTTCAGATATGTTAAATGTCAAAATATGAATAAAACGAAGAGATGAATTCGGTTTGCGTAAAAATGAACAATATTTCGTTTTAGACAGGTTTCCGTCTTAGCAGGTAATTTGCATGTTACTTTCTCCGTCGTGACGAATAATTTTTATATTTAAGACAGGATTTGTTACAGACGAAATATAGACGAACCTTTATTCTAAGGTTTAATTTAATTTTAAGTACCGATTTATAAGTCACTTCCTGTTTTTATTTTAGACAGGGAACTTGCTACCGCTATTTAAGTACCTCTGTTTTATTTTTTGATTTCACTACACGACGTACAGGCAAGAAGAGTTTGTTTGCTCCATCACTTAAAGGTTTTTGACATCACTAATTTTTTTTAAATGCAATTTCACGCTATTTTATGGAAGAAATGTTTAGATTAAATATTAAGATTTTTTTTAACTTAAAAAAGCGCTATTTATCCCATATTTTCAATTTATTCTATGTAAAAAGAAAATCAGTTAACCGGTTACAAAAACATTTTTTGAATGCAATTTACTTATGGTAAATGCGTGAAATGTTAATGCTTATTAAAAAGTATGATTTGTCGGTTTTTATTAAGTATAATAGATGTTATTCAATCATAAATATTATTTTAAATCTCTTTCCGTCCAAAAAAACTGTAGGTGAGTGAAGAGTCGATTAAACATGTCAACTCAAATTCGACTCTGCGAAATGAGCTGAAAAGGTCATGCTTATGAAAACTAAAGTAATGTCTGTATTTCGACAGCCTGTTCCTCGACAGCGCCATCTGTTGGCTGAATTTTGAACTATTTTGAGAAAGTGTATATCTAAAAATTTATTGATTTTCTAATAACAATTCAGAAAACCGCGCATTTTTATCTAAAACCTTTTTCTTTGTAATTTACATTCAAAAAGAGTCAGTCATTTACTGGACAACCTGTACTTGGACTTAAGGCTTTGTCCAAACCAAGGTCACCTTATCATACTTACAGGCCTCTCATTCAAGAGATAGTCTATGGGAGAAAATGTCCAGATAGTTGCCAACTTATTATATGACTTTGTCCCGTAAGTAACAGCACCAGGTACATACTACTCAATACACAAATTCATAAGAAAAAATAGAAAATGTTTCAGTTTCTCACATTAGATGGCGCTAACAACGGTAAAATCATGTGGTTTCTGGCCATATGTATTTGGACGAAGGAAACTTGGTGATTGCGAAATCTGTTATTATGATAAGGTAGCCTTGGTCCAAACTATGGAAAATAATAGATCAGTTTCAACCACGTAATCACCACCCCACCAAATTTTATACAACCAGTCATTATTGACAGTTTTTAGCTTGTATTATGAGCCAATCAATCCCAATTGGTCAAATTTGAGGGGCAAACAAAAAACACGTTTGATTGCTAAGGTTTGACGTCAGTTATAACTGATCGATGCTAACAAGAAACACAGGCTACCGCGGTTCATCCCAAGTATCTTTTTTTACAGATAGAATGACGTAGAATGTAGTACGCTAGAATGACTTAGTGCTTTATTTGTGCACTCGCATTGGTGTATTCGAGCATTACGTGACTCCAGAGGTCTGTAAAAAAGATACATGAAATGCACCGCGGTAGCCTGTCTTTCTCGTTAGCCTCATAACTGATCAATATTCTAGAACAAAGTTCACTTACATGATTTATAAGCAGGTTTCATGTCGAGCACACAAATCAGATGTATGTTGTTCAATAGAAAACAAACGTTCATTTACCGTAATAACACTAATAACCTTACATTATTATGATAAGGAGGTTTTATTGCAGAGTTTGGCTATACTTGTTTGGAGAAGTTCAATTAGATGAGTGATAATAATCAACAAACATGAGATCGGTGAGAATGTCAAGCTCACCAAGATTCTTAAAGATTTATTTTTGTCCAAAATCGTTTTGACCCAAACATATGTTATTTATTTTTGTCTCGAGTCTTTCATACACACTAGACACGAGGTAGACAACTTTTACTTTTACTACCTCTATTTTTATTTTACAGCTATTGTTTTTATCCTGGGTCAAGGCCAAACAGATCCGAGAATTGGACTAAATAAGCTACTCGTCATCTAATTTAACTTTGATGTGACGTTTCTCTTATGGTGTAATATTTTTTTTTCACCAGAGGAAAAGATAGTTAATGTATCTGTATGATTCCATTATTCATTTTTTGTTATAATATAAAATTTTAAATAATAATAATAATTATTTTTTAAGATAGTTGCAAATTAAGTATTTACCAATCCATATTTTTCCTATTAATCAAACTATTTCTGCATTTCTATTAGTTTTATAATTCAGATAAGGTACAGATGTCGTATACTCACCACAGTGTAGCGTTATTTTTTTGACGCTAATGTGGAGAAAACTTCTTTTTTGATGAGGAAATATATACGAGTTATATATATATTTCCTAATTATTTTTTATTATTTTTAAAAGGAAAAATAATAAATTAAAAAAGTTTAATTAATAACGATTGAATAAATCAATTTATGTCATTAAAAAAAAGAAAATAAAAGTAAATAAACAGTTTATTAGTAAATAAACAACAATAGCCGGACAAAGGCTAACTTATCATAATATAATATGATATTATGATAAGGGGGCCTTGAGCCGGACTATCATGTAAGGCATAAAATCACCATTTTGTTTTAACCGCGCCAATGTGGTGCGTATATGACGTATATGCCCAGATAAAGCATTTTTACATGTGTCTTAATATTTAACTTTGGGTGCTACTTTGATATACCCCCCCCCCTAAAATTACGCGCCAAATCTGGCACTCCCTACGCAGCTTCATTCCTTCATTTGTATTTTTTATGTATTCATTGTATTTTTTAGGTATTCCTTTTTTGTATTTAACTTAATTTTAATTAATGTATTTTTAATTAATTTATTAATTAATGTATTTTTAATTAATGTATTTAACTTAATTTTAATTAATTTTATTTTTGTATTTAACTTAATTTAACTTAATGGGTATTTTGCTTGGCGAGAAAAAAAAAGTCGCCAAATTTACGATTTGAGGGGGTATATCAAAGTAGTTCCTAACTTTGAAATGGATTTTTATAGCTCAATGATTTACTTACGGAAGTCGTGCATAAAAATATTTTGATACTTCTAGGTTATCCCGTCGACCAAAAAATTATCGCCAAACTATAAGATTAAATGCCAATAATGGATGATCGTGAATGTCACATTCAATGACATTAAATGCGATTCACGTGTTTAAAATGTCATTAAGTGATTTTTATTTCGACTTTTTATTAATATTACTTACCCATCATACGTAGTATAGGGTAAGTCTTGCAATCGTTTTGAAAATCGAAAAATTTTTTTTTGACGAATTTACACGTTTTAGATAGTGGAGATTCCGAAACACATATTTTTTGAAATTTTTTTTTGCCGTCCGTCCGTCCGTCTGTCTGTCTGTCTGTCAGTCTGTCTGTCTGTAAACGCTCTATCTCCCGAACAAATTGAGACAGAGACTTGAAATTTTGTATGTAGTTAGTATGTAAGAATGGGACGAAGCCTATTTATTATCAGCAACCTCGATTATCCCGAACTATTTTTTTCGGACTCTCGAAAAAATCGTTCTGATGAATGGTATATAAAAATTTTCGAATTTTTTTGTTCTAAGGAATGGACGTAAAAGGCAATAAAATAACACCCAATTTGCATATAAAACGAAGTTGATCGGATTATTAGTTGCCGAGATATTTGTAATCCTGTTTTCGACATTCTTCGATTTTTCATGACCCTGTTTTTCATTCAAATTTTAATTCAGGGGTATATTTTAATTGGAAATGAGACGCTTAATCCGACGCAATTAATTGTTAGTTAATAGAATTATTATTTTTGGAGTTATAAGGATGTTTCTTTTATGCAGTTCGGTACTACTTGAATAGTTTGGCGTTTTATATAATTTGTCGAAATTGGTACATCAGCAGTTCTTTAATATAGCATTACTATGTATATTAACAATATTTAAATTTTGTTTATGAATTGCAATGCATTGTATAAATAGTTTTCATATGTTTTATTTTCATATACATATCCATGATGGGTAAGTATTACGGTGGCCCCCAACGACTAGTTTTCATTAATATTCTACTAATTATTTGTTTTTTCGTTATTTAAAATAAAAATTCTGTCAACATGTATAATTTGGCGAAATTGGTCGACGGGATAATCCAGAAGTACCGATATTTTTAGATCGCGAAGGAAAAGTCGCCAAGTAGGGAAGCTATACATCTGTTCCGAACTTTTTTCTTTTATTACTTAATCTAATTTAAAAATCGTATTCTGGCACATATGTCATATACGCATTACCTTGGCACGATTGCAACAAAATAACGATTCTATGCCTCACATAACAAACCGGTCATTTTGTTTAAATAATATATATATAAAAAAAAACAACAAGTAAAGAAATAAATAATAAATATACTAATATATAAATATCACAATAAATCGTAAATATTAACTTTTATAGCAATATTCAAAAACAAAGTTTTCGCCAAATTGGCATGAAAAAAAATCGTGCCAACGTGGTGCGTATGTGACATCTGTGCTCTTAATTTTATTCATCATCAGAAATATTTGAAAATTCTCGTCAAATTGAACTTATGTATTATCCGTCTTTTGAAGATAGATCTCCAAAAATGATTCTCAGTTGCAAATCTTGTTTATCGTTTCACGTTTAAAACGGTAATTCAACATTATTAAATATGTAATATTGCTAAAAATGACAACTAGTGTAAAAAAACCCCCTGAAGTAAAGTAATCAAACGATAACAAGTAAAAATTGAAACACTATAATTTATAATAATAATAAAAATACATAATATGCAAATAAGCTATAATAAATAAACTATATGTTTGTCAAAAGATAAGGTTTGTTGGACAGTACGTGATTACCACATAGACCAAAAAACTACCGCCAATCTATAAGATTAAATGCCACTAACCCCTTGGGGACGAGCGACATGTATACGTGCCGCAAAAAGGCTTAAGACTCCTTGTTTTTCCGCACCTGTAAAATTTTACTGTAAAATTTGCCTTATTTAATCGGAGCATTTTTTTCGATTTGATAAGGCACAAATTTCTGATTTTAAAAACCGATGACAAAACATTAAAAATTTCGTAAAAGGCTCCAGTCGCGAAGGGTTAATGGATGATCATCAACATCACATTTACTTGACATTAAACATGTTCACGTGTTTGTTATATCATTAAGTGATTTTTAATTAGACATTTTATCTGTATTTTTATTAATGCTTTAGTAATTTATTTGGCCTTTTTTTATAGTATAGAAGATAATTTATATTTATTATAAAAGTATGTCGATTTGCATAATTTAACGAATAGTTTGGCGAATTGTATAATTTTGCCAAATTGGGAGACGCGATAATCAAGTAGTACCGTTTATTGTAATTAACACTACTCGCGCCATTGTTAAAGCAGTCGCATCTCCAGGGCACGGATAGTAAACAGTTTTGTAGCTTTTGTAGCTTTAAGTTTCAGCAAATTTGTAGCTTTTTGTTGCAGAGCCACTTTACCGCTTTTATAGAAAACGATTACTTGGCTATAATATTTCATTCGTCAGAATGGAGATAATCTATAAAAGTGGTGAATTGACAATATGTATTGACCGTGTACAGCAAAAGCTGCAGATTTTTAACAGTGTACATAAATACGAATAAAATTAGTAATGCGCATAAAATATTTTCTAATGAATATTTCCTTTTTAAAAATCGACAATATAATATATGCTATTAAGGCCAAGGATATTTCTTTATTGCTAAAACACAAAGGGTAACCAAAGATAAATAGATAAGAATTATTAGAAATAATGGCTTTTCAACTGTAAAATATATCTATGTGATCACAGGGCAGTAAAAAAAAAAAAAAAAAAAATACTTGTCCAATTCTATAGTAGTGTGCAATGTTACGTTATTAAACTTTTAACGTCCATTTTGTTTAGAATTTTGAATTTAAGCTGCATTTTTATAATATGTAATCTAGAACGAAAAATATTTGTAATTTTGCATTAATTTTGCACAATTAAAAAAAATATTGCCTTACCGTATATTGTTTTTGTTGTATTAACCATTTATTGTTTGTTTACATTCATCATATTGTAACCCCCAATCAGCAAATATAAGAATGTTGCCATTCTGCCTTTTTGAAAGTTGGCAAGATTTTTGTATTGATATGATGCAGTCAGCTGATTATACTCAGTCTGTAAAAATCAGTCGGCTATTGAAATTTGCAAGATAACGAGTTAATCTTTAATCATCAGGGATGAAATTACCGGCCTTAAACATTATATTACATTCAATGAAATTTAAAGGTAAAAGGTTAAAATTCAACATAAGGCGTGAAAATAACATTAGATCCTCCATGCATAGAAGATGCAATTTCATGCATCACGGATCGGGGTCGCAATTTCGGACACCTACTTTGATGACGATCGTTGTCACTTTAATGTTTTTTCTTAGTTTTTTGCTGCACTAAGGATAATAAACATGTTTTCGCCTGTTATTCGTATTCTGTCTTTCTTGTGTTTTGTGTCGTCACTACCGTGCCAGGAAAACGTTTCCAACCATAGGTTGCTATACAAATATGAATATTTGTGATGTCTCCTATCCCTTTTTAAATTCTGACTCAATAATCCTGGGGCATGCTGTATATTTATATATATATGTATACAATTTATGTATAGATAATATATGTATATGTACATATACATGTATGTATATATATATCTATGTATGTATAACACTGGCGCCTGACCAACTGAAAAGTACATAATTTTATGCTAAAACACATCCATCAAAATATTTTTATTTGTCATGCATCAGACTGAAGATGATTCCCCAGCAAGTTTTGTTTAAATCACGTACATAAGCAACTTTAAATTGACAAGAAAAATAATTATAAATAAAATAATTACTAAATCACTAAATAATCACTAAAATAATTATATTTTTTATTTTTTTTGCTAGATTATTATTATTTATAGTTAAATTTTTATATTTCTGTTTATAATTCTTTTAACATTATGTTTAGCCTTAAATTAGATTTTCTAATTTCTGTTTTATTTTCATACGATGCTAGATTTTTTTTTTAAAAATTTGATAGTCTGATTTGTTTGGCTGAATTAGTAGAAGTTGTCTCCTGTAATTAAGAAGTAAATAATTTAAAGTCTATTTCTCAGCTTTTGTTCGTTTGGCTAGCTTAGTTAAAAAAAATCTTTTTTACAAAAATTTATTTTTACACAACGACAATCTTTTTTTATGAGCTATATGCCAGAGACCAATCAAAAAACATTTCTCTGTTTATATCAACCTTTATGATTCTGATTATTCAACTGTTCATTAAATTTATGTTTTATTTATTTACTAGCGGCCTTCGCCCGCTACGCTGGTCGGTTTATCTAAAGAAATCTTGAAGAAGTAGTTAGATAAGGTTCAGACATACATTAAAAAAAAAAAAAAGCAAGTCGATCAAATATCAAATATTTACTGTAATTTTTTAAGAAAAACAAAGTTTCGAAAAAAAAAAATTAAATCGAAAAAAAAATTACACTGACATATTAATGCAAGGAAATTTTCCCAGAGAGAAAATTCGCCTTGAATACAATATTTCAAATTCTTTTAATTGCTTATAGGCGTTAATGCCAACATAGTGAAAAAAAATTCCATGCTGGGAATCGAACCCGGGCCATCAGTATGGCGCACTGACGTTCTACCGACTAAACCACATGGAACGACAGCCAGCTTGAAACTTTCTCATACTTAAGTAGACTGGCGAAAACATAACGATAGCGCGTTTTAAAATCGCACAGTGACATCTATTGGATTTTATATGTACTAAAAAACGTTATGTACTAAAAAACGTGAGCAGCGCACCTAATAGTTTCTTTTGTTTCTTTTTGTTACTTTTTTGTCTGTTGTCCGATTTTGATGAAACAAAGCCTATACACTGCCCGGGAGTGTGCATTCTTCATTAGTGAAAACCGCATAAAAATCCATTCAGTAGTTACGAAGATAACCTCGAACAAACAGACAGACAGACAGACAGACAGACAAAAAATTCAAAAATTTTTTTTTTGTGTTTCATTGGTTTTCTTTTATCGCCCTGACTCCATTTTTGTCAATTATCTTCAATGTACAGACACACCGGGTCCTACTGTTTTATTATATGTATAGATTTGTGAAGTTTAAATATAGATTTGAAATTTAGCTACGAAATATTATTCAGAAACCAACAATTACTAAATTAATTATGTTATTTTAAGAGTAAATAGGTCAATATTCCGTCATTCGGTTGCATGCAGATTTTGTAAAGAAAATCATGCATGAAAAATACTTTAAGAAGATTAAAACTTTTATCCTAGACTTACCCAATTGGAAAATTTACAACTCATATTAAGACTTTTGTTTGTTATCTATAATGACCTAACATGCTTTCAGCATCGAACATTGAATGCAAATGAATGCGAGATAAAAATTCTACCGTTTAAAATTTTATACTTATTTTTTCAGGAATGACCTGGAAATACGAAGAAAGTTGATGGAAAGAAGCACATCCCATTCTTTTATACGGACACATATGACAGCTCTAGGAGTAGTCTTCATTTCTATAGTATTGCTCGTTGCTTTAATTGTTTTGGCTATCTTTCAAGGAATCAATTCAAACTGGACTTTGTATACATTCTTATCACTGTTGCTTATTTTGGGAGTTTTAGCCATTCTTCTGAAGTAAATAATTACTGAGTTTCATGCGGGGAATGAACAAATTGAGTTGAGCAAGTTAATTTGCAAACATTTACTTAATGTCGCCAAATTCTTTTAAACATGGATACAATGTTAATTTTTCATTTTGAAGCTAATTATTATTATAGTTGTCGGTAGAAAGTTTGTCTTTTAACATTTGAAAACATTTTCCTCACTTGGCCTATAGCCATAATATTTCAAATTCTATTATTAAGAGAATTTGAAAGCTTTTCCTGTCTACTGTTTATGCTATAGAATATGCTAACGTTGGCATCACTGAAATTTCGCTTATAAGCATTGAAGAGGAAACTTTGTCTTCAGAATAATCCAAGCAAACTGATTGGTGGACGGTGAAACCCTCAAGAGTTCAAATTCTATGCTATGGCGGATTTTTTATTTATAGTCCAAGAGCCGACAGCATAAAACCCAAGGTTTAGCGCAAGAAGGAAACTCTTTATTTTATGGAAGAATAAAAATAGGGTAATCTAATGATCCATGTCTGCCGGAAGTGAAGTATTGCAATAAGCCTAAAATTAATACCATTAGTTGTTGCCTCGTGGGTTTATCACTGTGTTTGTCCGACAATCAAAGGTAGGAAAACATGGAAAACTGGAAGCAAGTAAACATAATGATAAACCTACAAGTCAACTACGAGTGGTATTAATTTTTGGCTTATGCACCACATCGCTTCCTGTAGACATCAACCCTTAGATTACCCTATTTCTACTCTTCCATAAAATAAAGTTTTTTTTTGTTGTGCTCGATACCTTATTTTTTTGTTCTCTTGTACTATCAGCGTAACAACAGATATTCAATAGCTTTAGTAAATTTTTTGTATGCTAAAGACTGTGATAAACAATGCTTTTTATAAAAGCTTAAATTAAAGAGGTTGAAACAAGTTTAAAGAGGTTGAAAAGTATGAAAAAGCTCAAACTGTGCACATTTTAATAGTAATTCTCTGGCACAGCCGTGCTATAATTATTCTCCAAGAATAGGATTTGTATCAGTTTCCTTTTTTCGTGAATTATGATGTCTGTGATAGCAGTCGCTCTGCTGACATAGATAGTCACCGACCAAACAGTTTAGCAGAAGTAAGCAACAAAAAGTTAACTTTAGAGTGAATACAAAGAGCTTCGCTCGCTCAGCTCAATTAATGTTAAATGTTGAGAATACAATTTCTCAATAATACTACAATTAGATTTCTAAAGATATCAGTTCTCAACGTGATTTGTTCAAGCTATCTTTTGATTTCCCTTTGGTATTTTATAGATGAAACATTAATAAGCAATGTTTCTTTTTTATACTTACTAAAAATGCACATGTTTAAAAGAATTTGTGTTAAGTAAAAAGAAGTGTTTGAACATATGGATCTTAAGTAAAACATATAATTAAGTTTAATAATAAAACGGAAAGAATATCTTACGGAAAAATATTTTTTGGATTTTGTGTAGTTCATTATTGAAACTTTCGTGTAAAATAAATGAGATAAGTAACAATTTATAAGTAACTAGTTGCGTGGCAATCCATTGTTTGCATTTAATTTGCTCTAAGTATTTAATAAGGAAAAGGAGAAAAATAGTTATATTATTCATTTCAAGTTTCTAGTCATAACAAATTCAAGTGGATTGTAATATAGAAAGATTAGCGCTCATGTCACTTACTTTCCAAATGTCTTAGAAACCGCTGTTAGGTAGCATTAAAAGAACCACTATGCGAAATTTCAATTTTTGATTATCAGCAATACCACAGAAATCGCAATTTTAAGCTCTGTTTTGTTCCTGGACCTTTTCCTATAACGAAAGTTTTAATATCTGTCCATTGACGAGTAAATGCATCTTAAAAATAATCATGTCAAGTTGAGAGTTACTAGTGTTTACACTTCTAAATTTATGGTAATCTAAAAAGATTTTAGAACATTTTTTGATCATTTGTTTACCTTTTAAATTAATTTTTTTTTCAGAAACCGCTTTTTTGGAAATATTTGTGTCAGAAAAGTAACAAAATTTAAATTTCTTATTCCAGAAATATTGTTAAAATCCCAATTTTAAATATTTTTTTGCCTCTACTTCTACTTATTCTATCGACACAAAATATAGTCTATGTTGGAGCAGAGATGGTCCATATTATTTTTGAAATCGGTTCGGTAATTTCAGAAATTACCTTTTACAAATAAACATAAAAACATACAAATGTTACGTATTTATAATATTAGTATAGGTAAAGAGAAAAAAAGCCGACAGCGAAAAGTGACATGGCATTATACCAGTTACTGCATATAAAAGATTGAAGTGCAAGAGGTGCTTTTTATGCTACACTGTTAAAAGTGAAGGTGACAAACCGGTGCCATTTGGAACCCTAGGGTGCCATAGGGGCTTGGATATGTGGTTGCAGTGCCGACAGGTCTCTTACTGGGTGCTTGGAGCTAAATAAGGTGCCATACACTTCGTATTGGCAGCAATGTGGCACCTCATCGGGTGAGTGGAACCATGCGCATGCGCTGTGACGTGTGTCTTTCTGTTTTCTGTGACGGTAAGTAAAATCTATGGCTATGAGTGAATGAAGGCGAGCTCGATGGCCGAGCGGTTAGAACGCTGAGCTTGTAATCAGACGTTGCGAGTTCGAATCCTTCGACGGCCAAAAGTCGGTTTGTATATTTTTTAATTTTTTATTATTGGACACTCTGGATTAAGGATGCCATCTTTTCACCCTAATTAAAGGTGTCATTCTGGCTCCTTTAGGGGTGTCACCAGTGAGACAAGCCTTTCACCCCTAAAAGGTGCAATGTGTTACCATTACTTTTAACAGTGTACGACAGAATCAGCTGGGCTCAAAACCGGAACCTTTTAGTTAAACGTTGGAGACTCTATTGTTGAGCGATCGAGGCTTCTTCATTTCTCAGTAGAGTTGCTAAGACTAGAGAAATGAGGTTTAGATTTGAGAATAGTTTTTTGCGAAGAAATCAGATTTTTTGGGAAAATAAACCAGATCTTTTTGGGAATCAACCAAGTCTTCTGGGAATAAACCTGGAAATAAGCCAGATTTTTGCAACTGCATTTTTCAGCAATATATTTCTTAATACAAAAGCCGTTTATGAACACTTTGGAAATATCCAATTATTTCGGAAAACATAGTCTACATAAATATAGTGACACGTATAAATCTATGATCCTTGAAGAGAGAAGATAAATATTTTGGTTTCATTATGATAATATAAATATACATTAAAGTCTATCAACCATTTCCATTTTCCCATAAATAAAAAAATCTTACATTGTTTAATGTTTCCCAATTATACACAATACATTCCTTTTATGCGAGAAGTTGGATAATAACTCAAATAATTAATTTATTTAGCCTCACATTTTCAAAAAATATGGCTATAATTATAAAACTTTTCCAATTTTGTTTTAAAATCCTTTAGCATGCAACTTGAAATACCAAAACCAACACTAATCTGATTCCGTAACAGGTGGATCAGTTCACATGCATCGAAATTGTTTTTACTGTATGGTTGATGTGATGGTTGTCTGACAGCTTTTCTCAAATCACTGAAAAAGATTGTTTTAAAAAAGCGACCACTGTCGATTTATAACCCTGGTGAATTAAATTAGCCTGCACCGGGTTCGTCTCGATCTTTCAATTGTAAAATCGAGGTATTACTGTTAATGAACTACAGAGGATTGATTTTTTTGCGGTATACTGTTTAAAAACTTTTTGTGGTTTACTTTTTATAGAACAGCTATTTTGAAGTAAATTGTATAAGTTGAAATTGTGACCTAGAATTGCTTTTGATTTTTCAAGAACACGATTTATGCCTGTTTTTACGCGAATTGTGTCAGCTATAGTTTCTATCATGCTTATTTTGTGGTATACTTTTAAAAAACTTTTTGTGGTTTACTTTTTATAAAACAGCTATTTTGAATTAAATTATCTAAGTTGAAATTGTGACCTAGAATAGTTTTTGATTTTTTAAGGACACGATTTATGTCTGTTTTTAAGCGAATTATGTCGGCTATAGTTTCTATCACTGTGCCGAATTTATTGGTCATTCTCCGAAAAGCAAGAGATGTATTTTCATAAGGATATGATAGGAGAGAATGTACAATATTTCAATAAATTTGCATTACTTTATTAGTATGATACATTTTTTGAAATTTAATATTTTAGATCATTGAAGGTGTCTTAGGTTGTATAACACCACGTTAAAGTTGTACCAATTTTTATGGCTTATTAATTTTTTTTTCAAACAAACATAAGATTTAACAGGGCAACTTAAAGAATATGCATAACAGAAAGAATATTTTTGCACATATGTAATCATAAATATTAGTGGCGTGATTTCTTGATTAATACTATTTGGTGTTAGGTGGGTAAGAACGTCTCGAAAAAAAAAAACACTACTAAATGGAATAATGGTATGTAAATTGTCCAATTCTAAAGATACAAAGAAATTGAGGCTATAGAAATTCAGAAATTGCTTTTACTTACCATTAATTGCGATATCAGAATGCATTAATTAAAGTAAGAATCATTAAATTATTAATAATTTTTTATTCTTCTTACACAAACAGTATCATCATTTTAGGACATACACATTTCTCTTTATTCTTTTTACTTTTTAACAATGACAACAAGAGGTGCATAAAAAAAATGTAGTTCCGTCACTGAAAATAATAAACCAGGGTAATAACACCAATGGAAGGCGTTATTACCCCGGTATACGTTTTGCGCAGTATATTTTAAACTGCGAGATATACATCAAAAACATCCAAAACCATCCACAGCATTTTGAAAGTACATGAAATATACTGCAAATTTTTTTAATAAACAATCTATTATTAAATAAATATATAGTTTTTACACCACAGAACTATCCTAGCAAATTTTAGATCAAGCGCTGACTCTTATTTAATTATTCCTTGGATAAGACCTACAAATGTAACAAATTAAATTTTAACTGCTGTTTGCGATTTAGATGACTCAGAGTCTGTCAGCTCAGAACCCGTAGTTCCATTTTCCCGAATTCCTTCATAACTACGCTTAATATTAGCATTCGGCATTATTACTTACCCTGACGTTATTACCCCAGGACACTTTATTTAAGTTAATTTAACTACGGATTTCATAATGATGACTTTAATAATTCATTTATTGGTTATTAATTATCGATATTCCTAACTATACAGCTTACTTGAAAATGATTATTTGAGTCTCTTCTGTAAGTTTTATAATTGCTACTCTTATGATTACTTAATTTAGATATTGTAATGTAATATTTATTAATAAGTATGTATATATTTATTAGTAAGTATGTAATATTTATTCAATATTTCCAGGTGTGGAACGAAAAATCAGGGTACATCTCATCCTTTTGAATCCACCGCACAAACACATCGATCGGAATCTCAGACGGATTGTCCTGTGATACCAGAATACCATCATGATGGTACGCCTGTCAAGCAATCTTTGCACGAAGGGTCGATGGATTTCAATGGAGAAACACAACAGCTTCCAACTGATACGAAATTACTCAAAAGCATTAGTTCAGATCCTGTCTCAAATATGAAAACATCTGAAATGCGATTGCTAGACATGCGATGAACGAACTGTAATTTTATTGTTTATATTAACAGAGTTTATTTTTCTAAAGATTCCTTCTTACAGTCTATCCTATTATTTGGCGCTGTGAAATCAAGCCGAATAAAACTTAAGCTGTTTGTTTTACGTGTTTATTTCGACTCCTACTTTACGAAAAATGAATTATTTTAAAAATCATCTGCATTATAAGAACCTTTTATTTAAACTTATCACCATCGTGAACCTATATATCCGTTTCGCTAAGCGATAATGGCATTTTAAAAGTTGTAATAATTCTCATCCAGTTTTGGAAAAATAAGTAATGATTAAAACTCAAAGTGTTTATATTCCTATAAATAATTAAATTTTATATCATGTAGTAAAAAATATCTTTTCTAGTATTTTTACAAAAATATCGAGAAAACAACATTACAATTTCGCCTCTTTCCTTGGTGGTGAGAGGGTTAATGGCTAGATTAAGTTAAGATTAATAAATAAATTTGATTTTAAAAACGGTACTAAATACATTTGAACACTCAATCAAGTGCTACACGCCACCAAATAAAAGCAATTACACATCAAGCCATTCTATAATTACAACTATTCTTTCATTCACAAATACAATATCTACATATTTATAGCTACATATCTGCGCCTAAGCATGTACATATCCTACATTTACATATCATACACATTTACAAATACAATATTTATGCATGCATATCTGCATACCAGCACCTACATTACACATGTACATTTATATGTCAAGCACATCTACACCTATAGATTCCAAAACACTACATATTAAAATCCCTAAAAGGTTTTATAAATATACTTTTAAATTGAGGAATTTTTCATAATCAAAGTACCGAGCTATAATTTTGATAATAATAATTTAATAATATTGGTAATAATTTTTTTCAGCAAATAAAAACAAAATAAACCAAATAAACCATTATTTTGATAATTGAAAAAAAAATAACAAATTACGACTATTTGGAAATAACATTTTCAAAGACTATATTTTAGACATATAAATGATTTCTATATTTTAAAAAACAACAATACCATCATTTTTATGATGATCACAACGTAGCTTACGTATAATAACAGAGTCATATTAATTAATATGTCTGGATATTTAGAGTCACGTTATTATTTCTGGGCCAGTTATAAACAAATATTAAACGAAATTTCAGTTTAACAATTTTCGGTAGTGTAAATTTTTAAATTTCTAAACATTGCACATTTTTAATTTTTCCACCGTCAGATACAGAAATTTTTTTTCTTTCAAATGCATCTTGTTTGAAACTTGTATCTAAATTTGTCATCGAATTATTATTTTTTCGTAGTTTTTAATAAATTTTTGTCATTATGGCAACACAAGTATTTCATTTCTAGACATTAAGCATAGATCAATCAGAAAAAAACCCTCAGAAGTTTTGTATTTTATTTTTGGACATTAAACATAGATCAATCAGAAAACGAATAAAATGAAATAAGTTGCGGAATTCAACTATTGAAAACATTCAGATATACTTCAGATTTCCCAATTCTCTATCGAGGACAAAACTATTTTCCAAATAGTAATAAATAAGTTCTGTATAGTAACTAAACTCTGTGGCATTACAATCCATCGAGGATCAGACCGACAGTGCCCATCCCTGTTTATTAGACCCTGGGCCCCGACGTGCTATGCAGTAATTGTTTCGGCCCGGTGGTCAGCCCAACGTGAGAAACTCGGTGTTGGGTCATTCCAGGCAAAATAGGCAAATTAGCAGTGGCTGCCATGTCACGGATTTGAATGAAAATTGGCATATGAGTACAACATGTTTATTTATGAAGAAATGCAAAATAAGAGATTACAGGACAGATTGTTTAAGCATGTAAACTCACTTTAAAAATTGATACAAAATCGATTTCTTGTTTACATGCTTTAAATTTCAATCTGTATTATTCGCGTTAGGAATGAAAAAACTATATCACAAATTATTTTCAGATAAGAATGGATACTATAAGTAAGAGATTGGCGTAATTTGGGATTTGAATTTTTATTCCTTACTGAGAAAAAAATAAGAAAATGAAAATTTTTGAGAAGAAAATTCAATGTTTCTTTTGCTTATAAAAAAATTAGGACAAGCGTTATGACTTCAAAACTGCTTGACATTTTAGATAAAAGTATATATTTTGAACACAAGAAGTTTCATATATGCCTTTTTTATTCCTTAATGTGAAAAAAAAAATAAGGAAAAAAAGGACGGGAAAAGGCAATATTTCTATTGTTCTTTTAGTCATGAAGGAAATCTCTTACATCATTTCAAATTACTTGATATCAAAGATAAAAGTGTCTATTTTAAATATTCAAGTGCTACTTCTCGCCTTTTCTTCTTTTCTTTCTTTTTCTTTTTTTCTTTCAGACTTACATTAAAAGCGATGACAAAAGAAGAATTAATTATTTAGTATTGTTAAAATCCAATAGATGGTAGCACTATTTTAAATTGAAATCGTACAATATTTTTAAAAAAAGCGCGCTAATTCAAAGAGAAAATTGCGTAAAATGTAACAAAAATAGATTTTGGAATCATTTTTTTTTTCAATGTTAGGAATGAAAAGGCTCTATTAAAATTTTTCGAGCATATTATGGACTCATTATATATATGCAATATTGTTAGTGACGAACCTGTCCTTTATTCATTATTTGGTTATAAATAATAGGAAAAAATACGATTTTGTAATTTTTTTTAAAAGTTTCTAAGTTTTTTTTGAAGATGAAGGAATTAAATGATAATTATCAAACTTGGGGAATTCAATCTTCATACATAATACTGTATTATGCACCAATTTCTCACTTGTTTTATCATTTTTTAAAATTTTTATAATATTTCGAATTTTCTCAAAATTTACAAATTTTCAATTTTAACAACCCATTTAAAATTAATTACGTTGTTACCAGATTGCTATTGCTAAATAAATAAAAAGATAATTATTCAGAGGTTATTAAATTGCAAGCCAAATTCATTTATGTTAAATATTTTTCAAGATACAGAGCTTTAAACTCTACACATTGGACATTGCACACATGCCGTTCTACATCACAAGTTTTTTAAAAGTCCAAAACTGCTAAAATAATTTATTTTTTGTCAAGGTATTTTGCAGAGCTCTATTTGAATATGAATAAAACCCGTGTATCAAATTTTATTAAAATCGGTTACCATGGGGCCACGACTTTTTTTAAATTTTTGCTCATTTGACGTGGAATGACCCTGTTTAGTTCCCAAGCAAACTTGTTATTCATTTTATCAACCCTGAAAGGATGACAGGCTGAGTGTGCCTTGCTCAGTCGGGAATCAAACTCACGACCTGTGGTGCCGCAGTCAGACGCTCTGATAACTACGCCACTGGGCTTCTCTGTGAAGTAAACAATATTATAAGTATTTCCATTGATTAATAAATTGATGAAACATTTATTTTCTTAGTCATACTAACATACTTACAATTCATAAGACTTCTTACAATACATATACAGGGTGAGTCATAAATATCGAAACAATAGGCTATCTCCTTAAATATTGCCCTTATACCCATACTTCCAGTTCCAAAAATTCATAAAAAAATGTGAAATTTTTGATAAGATAAATTGCGACTCCATGAGGGGTCTAGTTGGAAAGTTACGAAAATTAAATTTTTATACGGCCCCCGTAGGACAAAAATTCCAATTATTAAAACTTTCCTTATTCAGTCCTGAATAAGACACAAAAAGTTGCATCTTCATACCTCCAAAATTCGCAAAGTTATAGCCGTTTAAAAAATTCATCAGGTTTTAAGGGATTAGACACAAATTGAAAAGCGCGCAATTCAAAAAGCATTGTCACTTTAACAGTTCTAGAAAGCGCGTAAAAAATATATTTCTTGAGTTAGAATTTTGATTTTTTTCTTTTTTTGTGATGGTTAGCATTATAATTTGCTAAGAAAATCACATTCTAAAATTTCTCATGCAATTTATAAAAGTTTCATGTGGTTAGTACTGGTTTAAATGGGACAATCAAAAATCGTTATAACTCGTAACATTATTTATCGGATGTCAATTTCTTTCCATTTAATTAAAGATGAAAATCTGATTTTAGTTTTGTTCCAAGGTTTTTTTATATTAATTTTAAAACTATTAAAAATATTTATCGAAAAAATAATATAACTTTAAAAAAAATCATATATTCAAAAATAAACATTTTTTCAAAAGTAAACATTTCTTCAAATTTGCCGAAACAAAACTAATGTAAAAAAATCAAAAATGACGTGTTTCATGTTCTTTTTTCTTTTAAAAATTCTGAACATTTAATAATTTAAAGACAAGAAATAGAGGATAAAAAAATTCATTATGCAGAAAAACGAAGTATATTGTTTAAATGTCCGTCAGTTATTTTAAAAAATGCTTTTTCTAAGATGCAGATTAAGTTTTTTTTCTTTTTAAATTTACCTCTGACAACTTCAGGCTTTTTATCGTCCTCCAGAGGATGTTAAGAAATTTGTATTCTGGGCGCAGGTAAGGCCAGGACCGAGATATTACTTTTTTCGGAAGACCAGCCAGGTCGGGCCTAGCGTAATTTTCATTAAGGAGGGGACTACTTCCTTCAACTTAGGTGCAGTCTGGATGAAATTTTCAAAACCGCTCTCGACAAAACCCGTATTAAAATCACTGTCTCTGACTGACTTAATACGTACATAAAATAGGGTAGATGTGCCAGTAATGGGCCACCTTAAGGAATTTCTCTAAAAATAATTTTTTATTAATAGTTATAATTATTGTATTTCAATTTTTTTCATATTAGATTAATCTTTCAACAATATTTAACTAATCCCACAGTTACATTTCCCAATTGAAATAAAAATTTCATTTTAAATAATATAAATATGTCTAAACACCCAAATGCCCAGTAATGGGCCACCTATGTTCCAGTAATGGGCCACTTATGTTCCAGTAATGGGCCACCCTACAAAAAATAACAGATAATTATTTTTAGGTGCGTTCTTAATTATGTAAATAGGTAGCACCTATAATTGTCGTTCAGTCCGTCTGTCTGTCCATCTATCTGTCCGTTTGTCCGACAGTCTATCTGTCCGTTTGTCTGTCCGTCTGTCTATCCGCATATAACAACGGAAAACTATCCAACCGAATCGTTTGAAATTTAAAATACATAATTATTACATAATTTTGTCGAGTCATTTCAAATGTTATGAAAATCGGATGGATAGATCAATTACAGGGACATTCAAAAGGATTCCGTTACATTACGGTCAATAGGGAAAAAAGTTTCAAATGCATTTTAATCGTTTGAAATTTAAAACATAATTATTGTGTAATTTTGTCGAGTCATTTCAAATGTTATGAAAATCGGATGCATAGATCAATTACAGGGACAATCAAAAGGATTCCGTTACATTACGGTCAATGGGGAAGAAGTTTCAAATGCATTTTAATGATGTTACACTCATTCGAACATAATAGAATTGGCATGAATCTATGAAATATATACTAAAATATGCATTCTGTACAATCTGTGACGCAAAGAATTATTATTATTAAATTACAGGGCTACAAACAAAAGTATTCCACTATATAATGCTATACGGGGGAACATGGTTTGGTATGTGTTTTAATTATATTCAACTATTTCACATTTCATGAATAAGATATACGTTGCTGAGGTGTAATAAGAATTACTATTCCTGTATATTTACAGAATTTCAACCAATATACTGTATCCGAAGTACTATTTACTATAAAAGCAAGATCTGAATATTTTTAAAACTTCGTTATCGTACGAACGCACCTCATTTGCTACGTTCACGTGCAATTTCCAACTTGTTCTTTTTATGTCTGCGTAAGTCGCATCTTCTTCTTCCTCAGAATCCACATTATCCTCTTGTATACAAAATTCGGCCTTTTTGAAGCAATTGTAAATTGTTTTTTCTTCAATTACCCCCATTGATCCCGTTCTTATATGTATAACTATTCAATTAACACTGTTTTGAGAAGGATGTTGAAAGGTGTGTGAAAGGAGGGGGTTGATGAATTTGTTGGACTTAAGGAACAAGAAAATTCAAGCAGAGGAGTAATATAAAAAAAAAAAACTCAGCACTGAACGATAAATTAGGAATAAGAGATGGAAATTTGATTTCATGTGATTTCGAAGTATTTTTTTACAACTGAATAAAGAACATTTTATGAAAATATTCGTTATATGGAGATAGATATTTCGCTATATAGAGACTGTTTTTAATGTAATCATGGGAAAAGGGGAAAATTCCTACTAAAAATTCGTTATATAGAGAAATTCGATGTATGGAGCTTCGTTATAGAGAGACTTGACTGTATTTATAAAGAAATTGTCTTTATTAAATTCTAGTAAGTAAAATTTAAGTATTAAATTTGTTTATTTAGTTTCCAGTTAAATTAAAATATTTTATCACTACTGAATTTACACTTTTAGTATTGGTCACTTGGGTGGCCCATTACTGGCAAATCACGAAATAAGCAATCCAGTAATGGACCACCCCTCCTAAAATCTTAAAAATAAATAAAATTTTGTAAATGGCCATTGGTATATTAAATTCAATGTTTTATATTGCTAACCAAACAAAAACATTCAATTTTTACGGAAAAATAAAAAAGATATAAAACTAAGTAAGTAAAGTCTGCTCTTAGCATGTTCATTAAGATTTTCAGTGAAAAACAGAAAAACTGTGAAACTTTATTTTCTGCTTCCTAATTGTTTTGACGAAAAGTGTAAAAAATTAATCCAGCTTATAAAGCATGCAAGGTAGAGTTCAGAAAAAAATAATAAAAGCTTAACTATTATTTATTATTTTTTTATAAACCAAAAAGTGCGAGGTGGCCCATTACTGGCACATCTACCCTATATAAAATTCGGCTCAATCGAATTTTCTTACGAAAAACATATAGATTTTAAAACTTTTATTTTACAAAAAAAAAAAAAAAAAAAAAAAAAAAAAAAAAACCTTTAAAATTTATTTTTTTAAATAGATTATTCAAAGGCTAAAAAAAATTAAATTTAATAAAACCAGTGAAAAAAATCTGCCTATGACGGAATTCTGTCTTAAACGGAAAATATGTTGATCCATGCAAAATAAATGCAATAGTACCTGAAAAGAAAATAAGCTCCAATTACATCTTCTAGGGAGAGCATCTGTCTCTAACGTAATTTTTCTTTCCTATGTGATTCCGACTTAAAAAGTTTTAGTGTATAACATTTTTCAGAGTTTCCAACGCATGGGATATGGATTAACGATATTGAAATATAAGTGAAACATTTACATATAAATAGAGATTCATTGATAAAATAAATATATTACAGCCTTTGACGCTTCTTTAAAAATAAAAAGTATAAATATAAAAAAAGAAAAGCTATAAAAGAATTTTTTGGTCAGAACTCCTCCATATAAAACATTTTTTTTCCACGCCGAATTAAAAAACTATGTAGAAATTTGCAACTGAACCGGGCTATGATATAAACTATTTTCCAGACTGGTCCGGGTTATGATGTTGACATTTTTTGAGGCCACGCCGAACTTTTCCCCCTATGGGTTGGTTTGAGACTTGACCTAGATATTTTGACCCGGGCAGACGTCTGGTATACCAATTTAGCGTAAAAACTATACACTGCTATTTTATGTCCAAAGAAAAAGCGCTATCTTAAACCTCTTTTTATCAATTTGCAATTTGTGAATGTTCCCTAACAAACGTTGAATCACAGAAAAGAAATCACAGTTTAGAGGCAGGGAAAAGTGGTGTAAGTCAGGAATTTTTGAGGATTTTGGGATTTAATATCTCTGTGGGATTTTTAGATACGAAGATGAAATTTGTTTTGTTCAATTTAGGAATGGATAAGGAATAATTTCCTAATTGGGAATTTTGACCTACGGGGGCCGTATAAAAATTTAATTTTCGTATTTTTTTCAAATAGATCCCCCATGGAGTTACAACTTATCTTATCAGAAATTTCACTTTTTTTTATAAATTTTTGCAATTGGAAGTATGGGTCTAGGGGCAATATTTGAGGAGATAGCCTATTGTTTCGATGTTTATGACTCACCCTGTATATTTATATACATGCACATACTTGCATATGATATATATACGTGTTTAAATAGGGTAATACATATACATGTAAAAATCTTTTCACATGTAACATGCGTATTATTTACATAAGTACATCTTACATACTTAAATGCAATTTGCATAATGTACATTTTTCATCCCTAAATGTACACATCTAACTATTTACATCATATATTGTATTTACATACGTACTAAAACATCCACACAATATACGTGGAAATTTATATGAGGAACTTACAATATTTAAACATATTTCGATTATATGCAAACCACAACATATGTATGCATACATACGATACTTTTAATACATGCAACAACGTTCTGACCGCAATCTGAAAGAAACTGCATGATGTGGCTAATATTTAAACTAATGAATCTTTTACAATCGAAGTATACTATGCGATCACTCAGTCGCTAATACATTATTAAACATGCATAAATAGAAATCATTGTTAATATGGCTACCGATTAATATGCAGACATATCTTTTCCTAACTACGTTTTAATACATCATCTAATACCTAACAGTTTAATGTCAAATATTCATTCATTTCGATGTCATGAACATATTATTACTCTTTTATCTCTTGCACTGCACGAATTATTTTCAAAGTTAACTTATCTGCTGTCAATTCCTTGGTCTCAATTAGATGGCATGTCCTATTCCAGATGCTTAATTATCTTATTTGATAATGAGCGCTTCAGACAGTTAATGGTTGTTAACATATTAAAGATCTGACATCTTGCAAACATCATTAGGCTAAGTGAGTGATTATTTTAGAGCAAAGAAGAGTTTTGATGTACGTTTGCTGAACGTGATATTGTCAGTTTCATATTTCATGAATGGAATTCCTTCGAATTTCCCGGATTATTCGAGATCAGTATAGTATTTAGAAGATAATGAAATCTCCAAATTCAAGATTATATGTTGAATTTGAATTAAAATAAATTTGTTGATCGATTTTACAGCTATTTATTAAATTTATAGAAATTTTAATCCAAGTTATATTGGTATACTTTTGATGTAAAATAAATGAAGGGCAGTTTTCCAATTTAACCCATAATAGGAAAGGTCTCTGAAATCGCATTGTGTAGATTGAGCCTGATGGTTTTTTACTTTCTTCTATCTTTACAAGAAGAAACTATTATTCTTGAAAAATTTCGAAATCCAGTTTTTCTCAGATTTATGTTTTAGGGGTCAGAGAACCTGAAAAACATGTTTTTACAAAATGTCGGCCTGTTGTATGTTATAAAAATTTTGTGGGTGCTCTATATCAAGACTTAATGCACGGAATTTCACAAAACTTTAGATTTTGTGAGACCTTGATATAAACTAGACCTGATTAATTTTTGGTGTACTCTATGCTGCATTATTCACAATTACCACAATAGCCCTATCTCAAGAACTAGCTTTTGGATTTTCATGAATCTTTAAATTTAGTTAGTAAATGATGTAACATGGTGCTGATTATGTTTTGGGGAATCGCTCAACAGGGGTCTCTGTCATGGTGCATTATTCGTGATTATCGCAATAGCTCTATCTCGAGAGCTAATGTACGAAATTTTTTAAAACTTCATATTTTGTTAGTTCTTGATATAGATTTGCGTTGTTTAGTTTTTGGTCTAAATCGTCCTACAGATGGCGCTGCTATGCTGAATTTTTCACGGTATCGCAATAAATGTATCTCAAGAACTAATGCATGGGTTTTATCAAACTTCAAATTCAGTTAGTACCTTATAAAAAATTGATCCTGATTAATTTTTGGTGTACATCGCTCAACGTGTGGCGCTGTTTTGCAGATTTTTTTTGAAGATTTTGAAGTAGCTGTATCTCAACAACTAATACACAGATTTCATCAAACTCCAGGTTCAGCTGACTAGATTCTGATTTAAATCATTTAATCGTTGGTGCTGCTATGCTGCATTTTTCAGGAAGTATTAACATGCATAAGATAGAAGAAAGTTTTGGGATTGCCACATTTGACTAGTTCTTTTTCTTTTTTTGAAGAAATGGACGCTATGCATTGAAAATGTCTTCAGAGTGAAAATGTCTTCAAAGTTTTTTTTGCTCTCGTAAGTCGAATGTTTTAAGTATACATGTGTACAATTACATTTCAATTTTTAAGGAGGTCCGGGACACATTTTAAAATAATTTTTATTTGTTGGGGGCCATCTATAAACGATGTTGCGCATTTTTTCCATATTTTTGACTTCCCCCTTTTTGTCACAAAGTGTCACACTATAATGCGTCAACATATACTTGCAGTACAGAAAAAAAGCACTACGTTTTAGATCATATTTCAATTTTTTTTTAACTTTAACTATGTATTTTAATGACATTTGTGAAATGAACAATAAAAATGATTCGTGTGCTTATTTTGTATGAAATAAGGTTTACAACAAATTTTTTTTTGGAATAATACTAAAATATTAATATGAAAGAACTATTTAAAACAGTAGTATTTTGGAATTTGAAAAAGAATTTAACATTTTTGGCTTTAAATCTTATCTTTATGAACACAAAATATTTTAATTTAAAAATAACTTCACAATTTAATCCGCAGAATTTTAATATATTTAATTTAATCAAAATGTGTAATGTCACATTTCTTCTTACTCCCTCCCACACTTTTGTCACAAACTGTCACAATTTCATGAACCTCCTCCTCCTCTTCAAGCGTGACATCATTTATGGACGGCTCCTTAACTAAAATTTTCAATTTTTTGTGATTGTTAAGCATATTATTTTAAAAATAATAATAATTAATAATAAAATAATTAATTCATAAATTCATTCTCATAATTAAAAAAAAAATTAAAATTTATTAAAAAAGCAGGGTAATTTAAAATCGATATAATAAAAAAAATATTTATGGAATTTTTTTTTTCATTTAAATAAACAGAAATATGTAAGTTTTAATTTTGATTGAACATTTTAAAAAATCTATATAATAAAGGCCAAACGTATCTGTGCGTAACGCATACGTCATGTTTTGAATGGCAACACTTTCCGATGAAATTTCGGTTTTGCAATTATCGCTATTGCAAATTTTTAAACTTCTGGACATCGCACGTTTTCAATCTTTATACCATCGTATAGAGAAAAAAACGCACTTTTAAATGCAGTTTATTAGAAAACTGTATCTCAATTTGTTTTAGAGTTATTGATTTTTTTGTAGTTTTTAGTTCAATTTTTCTAATGGTGGCAACTTGAGTATCGCATTTATGTGGGAAATAAAGAAAAAATAGCCATAGAGTAAAAAAAAAAATAGAATAGAGATGCAGTTTAGTGGCTGGAAGTGACACCAAAAATGCAAACCTGAAACTCGCTTCATTGCATCAAACACAACCGCGTGCTTTCGCAAAAAAGGAAAACTTTTAGCGATACAATTTTAATTCATAAATACAATGAAATGTTATTTTAGAATGCTAAAATATAATCAGATCTTTTTACTTACCCATCATACGTAGTATAGGGTAAGTCTTGCAATCGTTTTGAAAATCGAAAATTTTTTTTTGACGGATTTACACGTTTTAGATAGTGGAGATTCCGAAAAACATATTTTTAGAAAAATTTTTTTGCCGTCCGTCTGTCTGTCTGTCTGTAAACGCTCTATCTCCCGAACAAATTGAGATAGAGACTTGAAATTTTGTATGTCGTTAGTATGTAAGAATGGGACGAACCCTATTTAATATCAGCAACCTCGATTATCCGGAACTATTTTTTTCGGACTCTCGAAAAATTCGTTCTGATGAAAGGTATATAAAAATTTTCGAATTTTTTTGTTCTAAGGAATGGACTTAAACGGCAATAAAATAACACACATTTTGCATATAGAACGAAGTCGATCGGGTTATTAGTTGCCGAGATATTTGTAATCTTGTTTTCCACATTCTTCGATTTTTCATGACCCTGTATTTCATTCAAATTTCAATTCAGAGGTATATTTTAATTGGAAATGAGACGCTTAATCCAATTAATTGTTAGTTAACGCAATTGATTGTTAGTTAATAGAATTATTATTTTTGGAGTTATAAGGATGTTTCTTTTACGCAGTTCGGTACTACTTGAGTAGTTTGGCGTTTTATATAATTTGTCGAAATCTTCAATATCGCATTACTATGTATATTAACAATATTTAATTTTTTTTTATGAATTGTAATGCATTGTATAAATAATTTCACATGTTTTATTTTCATATACATATCCATGATGGGTAAGTATTAAGTATTGGCCCCCAACGACTAGTTTACATTTAGAGAAAAAATGATGTTAAAGAATTCGGTCTCTATTCCACGTGGCTGTTTTGTTTGGGCCGAATAAGAGACTTAAATTGGAAGAATAACGCCCATTCAAATCGTCTTAAGCTCATACTGAACCTCTATTGATATCTTTTCTCCGTGGAAAATAACAGATAACTGTATATTTTAGTTACCATTAGCAACTGAAAAAAATAGCATTTAAAACCTGTTATGACAAAATATTGTCGGTTATAAAACCCGGTGAATGTTGTTGGTTTTATTTCGTTTTTATCTATCAATTTAATGGGGGGGGGGACTTAGTTCGTTGTAAACTTACTTTACAAAAGATACATCAATTAATCTTTACAAAAATGTATTTTAAAGAATATCTGTGTGTCATATTTTCTTCGTTGGTTTAAAAAATGAACGAATGCAATTTTATTCTTTGGAAAAATCTTTGACTAATAACTTCTATCTTACGTCTAGTACGGAAGTACCGATAATTTACAAAGCTTTCTATGATTACATAATTAATATGTTTCATATAAAATTGCTGTTTGGAATTAGTTCGCAGTTTAAAAATCATATTACGTAAGAAATTTTTTATTAGACTTTTTAATTTTAAATTAAAAAAAAATTTTCACCTTTACTCTGTGACCCAGGAACCCTGGGTTCGATGTACTAGTATTAATAAAAATTAAAAATATTTAAAGTAGAAATAAAAAAAATGATGCAATTTTTAAAGAAATTATATTTTTAAGAGTAAATATTTTTTTCAATGTGCTAAATCAAAATCAAAGTACAATAATTGCGACAGACATTTTCCAAGTTTGAACCATTTATTTAACGGATCTTGATTTTTAACAATTTAAATCGGAGAAATGATGAAAAAACATTACGAAGAAAAACGCATTTTTACAAGAAGTCATTTCTATAAGAACATTGCTTTGAAAGCTAGAATTTGAAAACGAACCAAAACATAAAAGAAATTCCTGTTCCAATTAAGATAGAAAGATGATTTAAATGTCATTTTAAGCATAAAACACAAAGACATTTTTAATGCAAATAATATTTTTTTTGAAAATTTGAAGATTTTTGTGTCTTGGACCCCCTTAAATAATGAAGATATACTGCACTGTAAAAAAAATCTGTAACCTTAGTAATCTAAATTAACCGAAATCTCTTATGCTTACTAAAATTTTATGTGTACACTGTACAAGAAAATGATGTCAATCTACAAAACTTGTAAGCAAAACTAAAACCATCTGTAACTTTACAAAAGAATTTACTAAAATTTTGGTAACTTTACTAAAATTTTATCTATAATGCTCGTTATCGTCACTTAAAAAGTTCTTGGAATACGATTTCCCAAAAAAATTCTTAGTAACCTTAAAATTTGTTTGATTCAAAGTGCAAATCTGTATCTGTTACATGAATTTTTATTGTTGCCGTTACATAAAAAGTTCTTGGAATACAATTCTACTAGAAAATTTTTTGCAACTTTCCCAATTTTTTTTTACAGTGTGGATCCATAAATAAATGCGGTCTCTCAGATCACATGTTTGTTATGTTTTGCATTTTGATCTTTCCTATCGCGGGTTAAAAAAATACAAATTTATTAAAACAATTTTTTAAGATGACAATTAAAGGTTTTCATTAATCTAAACATCGCGATGCTGTAATCCATGTAGGATTATGCTCTGAACTGCCCAATTACGCTTTCGTGACCGTGGTACAGTCACGAAAGCGGACATATGGCTTTGCCCCCAAGAAATGTAATAAGGACTCGACAAAAGTACATTTTACCGGAGAGGCAAAAGAAGATTCCGATGTCTTTACTGTAACAGGAAATTATAACACTTAGCAGTACATACAGCACTAATAAAATGCGCATAAAAATGTGAGTGAAAACGTAACTCTTAAGAATGAACACCCAGATGAAATTTAGAGTTGAATTATTTTAACTCCCCACACAATTCTATGGTCACGAATAGACATACAGCGTAATAAAGGGATTTTTAGGATAACACTAATGAAACTTTTCCTCTAGCAAGATGCACCTAAGACAGACCTTTTAGAGGAATAAAATATGAGTGGATTTTTACGAGAGTGGTATCGTTTAAAAGTTGTTGTAACGAGGATTAAGAAATGTATAGAAACGATACTCTCGGAATACAGTAGTTCACAAGGTATGGATGCTCTTTTTATTTCCGAAGAAAAGAAAGAAAAAGTGAAAAAGCAGTATGAGATTCTTTCAAAAGCTATCGAAGACAGGAATTTTGTCATAATTAATCATACTAGGATATTTATGTGTAAAAGTATTGAAAACATGTGTTTGAAACGCCACATAGAAACAATGAAAAGCACTGTCGTTTGGCAGTTACTTAGTTGTCTTGATTTATTTCTGGAATTTCTCCCTAAGACCTTACCCATGTCATTTTTTCCCACCCATAGGATCCGGCGAGGATCTGGTTCGCGTTACTAAGCACACTCGTAATTTGCATTTATTATCGACTAATTTGTAAAACAGTTAGGTAGATTGAATAAGAAATACTACCTGTTGCAGTCGTTACTATGGCACAACTTTTGAAAAATTTCTTCATAACTTTTCATTATATGACCCCAGGAACCCAAAACTACCCCATTTAAAAAGTATACATATATATATAAATATATATATACGTAAATTTTGTCGGTACGATAAAATTCGCAATTATGCACGAATAATCTTCAAACTCACCAAATATTTTGAGATGGTTAACATCCTGGTTCGGATTGAAAATTGACAAAACCGTACCAAGGGGGGATAGAAATGGGGAAAGTTTTTTTTTTTATTTGAATACTGCCTTAACATGGCTTTGACAACCAGATTTTACAAAACAATGATAGGAAAACATAAACATTTTTCGTTATAGCAGTTGTTCAAAATTATTAAACAACAACAACAAAATAATAATAATTTTTTTACTGCAAAAATAACTTTACTGTTGCAAGATTTGCGTGTGAAAGTTGAAAAAAAATAGTTTGACGAATTTAAAAAAATTGAAAATTATGTCATGAGTTTTTTTAGCAAGATTTCCATATCAAAACGGAAAATAAAATAAATAACTAGTAGAAGGTTTTTTTTTTTTTTTTAAAGAAAATATTACGTCATATTGGAAATATAATGGACAAAAAGCAGGTGAATATACAAAGTTATGTGAGTTTGTACAAACGTATTTGATACATAATAAAAACCTATGAAAGTATTGGCTGACGATGAAAATATTAGCGTATTTTAGCATTTTGAAATTCGCTGATTTTGTTTTCACCATTTTTAAATCTAATCCATACATATATATATGCGTGTATACTGAAAATTTCACAAAAGGTATAGGACTCTGGAGCTCATTCTTAGTGATGAAACTGGGTTTATCTTTGATCTTGATTTAGGTTTTACTGGAGAAGTTTGTATTTAAAATCGAATTATATTTCCGTCTGTAGGCCGAGCCGGCAGGGATTTAAAAAAAATCTTTTCTTCTTTTTTTTTTGCCCCGATATGTTATTTCTTTCGGCTGGCAATTTGAAATATCGTCTCTCAAAATAACGTTACGTTATACATATAAGACAGCTGTTAAGCAAAACAGATGTTTGTACGGTTAAATACAGACAATGTCAAGTGCAATTTTTAAAACTTTTTCAGTTTTTATACAGACATTTGTTTGAAAACTGCATCTCAATTTATTTTTGATACATTAGTTTTTTTGTAGTTTTTAACGATTTTTTTAAATGTTGGCAATTTGAAGTACTCCATTTCTGTAGCAAGTAAAGGAACAAGTGGGTAAGTGTGATCAGAGATCGCACAGAGGGTTTCGTTTAATAACTCCTTCAAAACATTTTATCATTAAATTAACTAGCAAAAGCCATGCTTTGTTTGGATTCGCGAAGCATTATTTTATAAAATAGATATTTGAAAGTAACAATTTTTTTTATTATTATTTTTGCATCTTTATTAAACAAAAACGTTATTTTATGTTTTGGCGCATTTTAATTTTTTATTTATGATGTAAAACTGGCATAATAAGATATTTTCGAAGCAAACTTTTACAATTTTTTTTTTTTTTAATTTTCAACTAAAAGCTCTTTTAAAGATGTTTTTACAATTTCAAGTAGCCACTGGTGTTTTTTAATTGTTTGAAATATGCATGTTTCCAATCTTTGTAATTAACATCCGATAATCTTAGGTAGCTATTTTAGAATAATATATTTGAAGAAAGCTTGAAGAAAGTTACTTCTTCAAAATCCTATTTTTTGGAAAAAACATTTGAAATCTGCTTTCGTTGATACTATGAATTTTTAACTGTAAAACATTTTATTTTAATTTCTTCGTTTTTATACATGTTAGCGTATGAGAATTGCTGTAATTCTCTCCGCGTGGGAGAACTTTTTACTTTCAGCGAATGGCAACTCAATTAATGGAATTACCTTTTTTAACGAAGCGCTCTCTCACTCTCGCAGTGACGTTTTCACGAATAATTATTGTTGTGTTTGCGAACTTATTAAAGTCTTATTTTTCTATAAAATCCTTCTGATTAATGAGTCGATATTATTTAACCACAATACGACCTTCGCAAAAATATTTATAAAGAGCTTGAACCAACAACTTCACGCAGATCTTTTAATTTTTCATTTATATAACAAATTTAAGAATTAATTTTATTTGTTTACAATTATTTTGTTGCCAGTTTACAAAAAAAAAAAAAAAAAAAAAAAAAAAAAAAGAAAAAGAAATTTATAATACAATTATTTTAAAATGTTTAAGTGTCATCTGTGCAAACGATTTTTCGGGATAATGAAAACATGTTTTATTTAATAAATTAATCATGATTCTATCTATAATTATTTACTCCATGATTTAAACTTTTTTTTTTCTGAAAATATACGCGTTTCATTTTTTATTTATTTGCTAAAATGCGTCCGTATTGGAAATGCATGTAAAATAAATTAATTAAAATAATAATTTTTTTAACGTTTTACTGTAAAAAAAATTATATTCTGCAAATCTACAGATCATATTTTATTTTTGTGTTTAATTTGAAGTTAAAATATTGAATAGTTTTTTTGTAAAGCGTACGACAAATTGTAATTTGAGTGGACTAGTAGAGGATTCGCTTCGCTCATCCTAATAAATGAAAAACGGTTTAAATGGCTTTTCGGCGCTTATTTGGGATTTATTTGTCAATCGCGCCAACCAGAACATAATAGTAACAGAATTTTACCCTAAATGTTGCCTTGATCGCATAGATTTGTTGATTTCTCTATTAGAATCTGCAGATTTAGTGAAGGTATGCAAGTAAATAAAATTATGAATAAAAGTAAAATATTGCAAAGCTTAACATAAATTTAAGGGAGACCAAACTGGTCACCAGAGGCGGCTTTTAATTTAAATGAATAATAATTTAATAAATAAAAAAATATTTCATTTAGCGTGTTAAAATAGATGATAAATATGATTTAATATGATGAAATAAAAAACAAATAACACGTTTTTACGTGATCTATTTAATCCATTAATTTATGCTATATATATAATTTTATTTAAACTCCTGCGTGCAGCAATTAGAAGGAATAAAATTAAATTTTGAAATTTACACTATTGCAAATATTTAAGCTTCTAAATGCTGCACATTTTTAATTTTTATATCATCGTACAGGGGAAAAAATGTGCCTTTTAGCGCTTTTTGTTTAAAAGCTGTATCGTAATTTATTTTTGAGGTATTTATTTTCTTGTAGTTTGTAATACCAATTTTGTAATTGTGGCAACAGAAGTAGTCCATCTCTTTTAAGAGTAAAGGGTGAAAAATGAAATAATTTTTATATCTATTTAAACTTGAGTGGAAACAATTAGAAGTGAAAAAACAACAACAAAATGAAAGGATGCTTAATTTTTTTTTAATGATTTGTTGCGTGACAAGAGGTATTCAGCTGCAAGTACACAAAATTTAAACTCTCTGGCATTTATAGTTTTTGTGTATGGACTCTGTGACAAACATACAGACAGAAGACAGATGAGAATAGGGTTTCGTCAAATGAACGAAACCCTAAAAATAGTTAGAAGCAGCAATTATATCTTTTTTTTTGTTATTTTCCCATAACGGATGTAAAAAAATGTAAATAAAATACATGCTATTTTGATAAAATATAAATCAATGATTTCTGATAAAACATGGAGCAATTATAAACTATATTTATTTTTTTTGGTCAAGTTTCTTGAATGACGACATCGCTTTTCTCTAGAAATGTGTATTATTTTCCGATAGTAACGTCATATGCATACTTTTCTGCAGACGTTGTTTAAGACTGGATTGTAAATGTGGAATTTTTCAGAGAATGCGAATAACACTATTTTATATGAAATAAAAGAGCGTGTTTTAAGTCTTAAAACTGAAACAGGTTTTATAATATATATCTATCTATTTATATATATGTATTTTTTTTCACCGGGACTAACACTTAAATCTGAAAAAGCAGAATTCCTGTTTCTAGATTTATTTTATATTTTTCACTGCTAATATTTCCTTACTACTAGATTCGGGGGCATAAATTGTATATTTTTCTTGATTCTCGCGCCAAAAAAGATTCGAAAGTTACCACTTTCGTCCAAATCCAGAATTGACAGTTGCTGTTCTCTATGCTATGTTTTCCATGATTTCCGCTATTGTTATGTCTCAAAAACATGTAAAAATGAAACAAAGCAAACAAAAAACGGAAAATCTCATTACAATTTTTTTAGATGATCTCAAAGTGTTTTAACAAAAGCTAATAAAAAGTGGTTCAACATATTTTTTTCCTTTTTATTTCTCAACCATCGCAGCAAATCTAAGTTATCTCGCTTAAAAGGAAAATATTATAATGTAAAAAAAAAAAAAAAAAAAAAAAAAAAAACAACGTTATTTAATACTGTGCTAGATATTTATTAATTTAACATGTCAGTTTATATAACAGCTGTATGATAAGATAAATCTTTATTTCTTCAGTTTTTTGGAATCCTCATTTTTGTTGGCAGCGTCTCCGCGATCTTGATTTCCCACGTCGTTCACCGCCAAGTTCTTGGACATGCTTCTTGTAAGTGGTCGGCAATCGAAACCAGGAATCATTTTAACAAGGGGATCAGTCACTCCATTTCCAGAATTTTCCAACTGGTCCTTCAAAATAAATTCAATTTAGGATTGTGTTTAAATTGAGTTGAGACATATTTTTTTACATTAACCCTTTATCTACCGACGGTTCTTATAAGTACCATAAAAATTACTTATTATAAAATTCTTTTAATACATCAATTAGTTGGAATACTGCTTAGAATGAGTTACAGATACATTACTTTATATTGTTCCAAAAGCATTATTGGTTACACAACACAAAAATATTTTAAAAGGATGATTTCTTTGCCTTTGTATCTTTTCAGCTTTCTTGGCGCTGAGGGAGGGGAATGGGGATTTTTCCATTCGGAAATATTTCTATATGTATTTTGTAAGAACATCATATTTGTACATTTTACAATTCTAAGAAATATTAAGAAAACAATTTAAAATTAAAGATTTGAGTGGGGTTCTAAATACTGCACAAAATCCCTGCAAATTCAAATTTAATTAATCCTTCTAAATCATTCAATCTTTCTGAAATCCTTCAAACATTTATTAAATGATTATGTAAATCTTTTAATTTAATTTAAACAATTTACGTAAAATGCCTTATAATGCAACATTTTCATGAATTCATAATGCGGCAGATAAAGAGTTAAAAGGCAGTTGAAAGGCAGATTTATGAAAAAAAGATTTTTTTTAAATTTTTAATATTTTAAAACCTTTATCCCCCCCCTTTTCGAATAGTATATTAATAAAAAATTTTAAGCAATAAATCATTTGAAGTAATATAAATATATTAAGTAATATACCATTTGAAGTAACATAAATATATGAAGTAATATATCATTTAAGCTTGTTTAAATCATAGATAAACATTGCATACATATATTACCTTAAACTCACTTTTCTCAAAATGTATCTTTTTTTTAAAACTTCGATGTACCTTTTTATGTAGAAACTTTTGCGTATTATTGTAAGTATCTCATCTAAATATTTTACGTGTATCCTTGATGAATCTGAAGTGAACGTTTGATATTAATATATGTAATTTTTTAAAATTAAATTCAGCTTGTTTGAATCACACATAAACATTACATTACATATACTTTAAACTGAATTGTCTTAAAAAGTTACTTTTTGAACTTCGATATCTATTTTTATAGAAATTACTATGTGTCATTGTCAGTTATCTCATCTGAATATTTTACATGTATCCCTGATCAATCGGAAGTGAACTTTTTAAACTAACATGCATACAGAATTTTTATTAAGCAATACTTTGTCGGAAAAAAGGGTAAGTAAGGTACCCTGGGGTAATAACGCCATGTTAAGGTTCTACCAATTTTCACGGCTTAGTTTTAGATTGTATTTTTCAAACAAATATAGGATCTGATACAGCAACTCATTGACTAGCTATAAAAAATAAAATAATTTAACAGATATTTATTCATAAAATGTAATGGCGTTTTTTCTTGACCCATGCTATTTGGCGTTATTACCCACCTATATGGGTAATAACGCCATGCAAACAAAACTATGAAATAAGATGGAATAATTGCATGTAGATAGCCCAATTCTAAAAATACAAACTCTACAAACTTAGAAATTGACAAGTTGCATTCTAAGATATTGAAAATGTTCAGTTTTTGTGAAAGTGTAAGAAATATAAAGGTGTGGTGTGGGAGGGGGGGATGAGGCAAATGAATATCAGACCGTAAGTTTCTTTTTGCTTAAAAAGGACCGTTTAAATAGAAATATGAGAAACATGGCACAGTTTTAACTGTGTTTATTTGAATCAGTATTTAGGATGTAGCTTGGCCACTGTAGGCAATCAACCGGGGTATTAATGTCAAGGTTTGGCGTTATTACCCCGGTATAGTTATTGCGCAGTACATTTTAAATTACAAATTATCTCGAGAAGATATCCAAAATCTTCAACAACATTTTAAAAGTACATGAAATGCACTACAAATTTATGTAATTAACAAAGTATTTCCGGATAAATAGATAGTCTTCACATATACAAAATGTATCTCGCAAATTTTAGATCAAGCGTTAATTTTAGTTGTTTGTAAAAACAATAAGACCTAAAAATGAAACAAATTAACTTGAAGCTATTTTTTGTGATTTATATGACTCAAAACCCTTCTGCGCAGAGCACATGGGTGTCATTTACCTGATTATTTCATAATTATGCAAAATATAAGCACTTGGCGTTATTACCCCGCCTGGCGTTATTACCCCAGGGTACCTTATTTTGTTATTTAATACTGTTTTTTATTCTAGAGATTTTAAAAGATAACAAAAAGATATATATTTATAAATTTGACTTCAATTTTGTTAGGATATATTTATATTATGCGTATAAAAAATTTCAAGCGAGTATCTTTGGTAGTTTCTGCGAAAAAGGTACAGACGTGGAAAAAAAATAAAATTCTTCGACTTCTGTTAAATTCTGCAACAAATTACCGTAGAAGAAATTACAGATATCAGATATTGTATATAAAGTTTACTTTTAAATGATGTATATAAAATTTGCTTAACGGATGATATACATTTTCAAACGAATCAAAGCTTTGTTTTTTTGATAGAAATACCCAATTTTATTAAGTGATGTAAGTAAATTCTACACCGTTCAATTAGCCAAAAACCAAATTTTTATGAGATTCGTACGCATAGTTTCGAAGAAATTATTATTATTCTTAAAATGACCTTGCCAATACCACTATTTCACTCGCTTAATATGTTTCGATTATTGCCAGCCCAAATAATTCAATAAAATGAATAAAATATTTTTTTTTCAAAATATGCTTTTCTGCACGACATGCACGCCCTTTCTAACTATCATTTTGATATTTTTAAATCATAATTCAAAAACTACTTGAAAGAAAAAAATAAAATTGAAAATTTGCATAAAAGAATACATAATAAATATAAATCTATCAAAAAAAAAAAAAAAAAAAAAAAAAATCGTAAGTTACAATACATATTTTTTTCGAATGTTAATTTCACAAATATTAATTGATATTGAAAAAATTTTTTAATTACATATTCAATGTTTTTATGTTTGGGTTTTTAATATTGTAACCACATACAAAATTATCACATTTGGATTATAACTTCAGGAGTTATAAATAAAAATATGACAATAAAGATTAACATTGAAGACTCTAAGATTCGGATGTTTATAATTCCAAAACTTATCAATCAAATGACTAGAATTTTTTTTCTAACCATAGTTTGAACCAAAGAATTAAAATATAGTATCAAAACTGGGTGTTGTCATTGAGAAAACGAAGTTTGATTTGGTTTTAATTTTGATTCCAAAGCAAATTTTATATACATAATTCAAAAGTAGACTTTATTTTCAATCAGTTGGTACCAGTAATTTTCTTTTATTTTAACTAGTTGCAGAGTTAGTGTGTGTGGATGGGGGAGGGTTAATTTTTCCCTACGGCTGTACATTGATTTAGCATGATTGGTACAGAGCCTTCCAACTCACCCTAAAGAATGATGTTCAATCATAAGACAAAATAAAATAAAACAAAAACATAATTTGCAGAATAAATTTAAAAAAGAAAATTTATTTCCTGCACTATTTAAGCCCAAGAAGCGATAGATATTAAGATATTTGATTTAGTTATTTCTACATTTAGTATTAAATTTTTGTATCAAATAATTTAAATTATGTAAACATTTAAAAAAATAAAAATGAAATTCAAACAATATGATACTTAAAACCCTTAAATCTTATATCCCGAACAAACGAAATCGAAATAAATCTTAGACTTTTTCTGAACATTTGCTTTTTAGGTGTGCTTATTCTTTTTATTAACCATTTGAAAAATGGTTGTTGTTTTCGGGAGAATGGACCCGATGATGTTACCACTTTTGAATGATGTTACCACTTTTGAATGATGTGGTCACTTTTGAATTTAAATTAATTTCTTTACTTTTAGAAGAGTTTTTATTTGAATTTAAATTAAATTCTTTACTTTTAGAAGAATTTTTATTTGAATAGTAAATTAAAATGGTTAAAATCATTGTAATAAAGGAGAAAACTAACAAATTTAAAAATGGGTAGACGGAAATTAACAGATACGGAAAAAGCCGAAGCCAAAGAAATGAATGAACGTGAATATCGCATTCAATGATATTAAACACAATACGCGTACTTAAACAATCATAAAGTGATTTTTATTTCTTCTTTTGCTATTTAAAATAAAAATTTAGTCAACATGTATAAGTTGCTTATTAGTTTGGCGATTCGTATCATTTGGCGAAATTGGTCGACGGGATAACTGAGTAATACTGTATTTGGTTTGGCGCAAAAACGTCTTTCAATGCAGAAAATGATAAAATCAAAAGATTATTGAGCCGCTGAAAACCAATTACGTGTTGAAAGGCGATCACGAAAAAGGAAGCAATTTAATGCCGAACCGATTAATTGTAAAACATCATGTCGCCAGGGCGACCAATCCACTAGCCATGGCGTTTTACTATCGGTCGGTTCTAACCAGGAAAATTTGAGTGCCAATAGTGATTCTAACAAGCCGGAAAATGTTATAGCTATTACTCTTGATTTTCCACCACCTAAAAAGAAAACTAAAAAGCAATCGGCTTGGGAAAAACTGGGAAAAAACTTTTTTGATTCGATGTCTGATGGACCCATTCACAGATGCATGTGCTGCGATCGATTTTGGTTTAAAACCTCCATCACCAAAATTCTGCTCTGTAAAATCAAACAATATATGCCAAAGTCTTACAAGTATAACAGTATATGCCAAAGCTGTATTTTAATAATGATTACTTTTGCACCAACAATGTTAAATAGTTTGAAATGTTTCTTTCGTCGCCAACTTTTATGCTTGGCGACAATAGAGTGATATAACTTAAACGAACCGTACCTTCAAATTGCAGCATGTATAAAGTCATTTATAGCAGTGGCACGGATAATACACAATAAAACAACTGGTATTTAGCTTAAAATGATAGATGAATGTATCGAGTGAAACATTTTTCAAATGGTTGGGGTAATTTCTTAAATTACAATTTTTTAACCATTTGAAAAATGGTTGTTGTTTTCGGGAGAATGGACCCGATGATGTTACCACTTTTGAATGATGTTACCACTTTTGAATGATGTGGTCACTTTTGAATTTAAATTAATTTCTTTACTTTTAGAAGAGTTTTTATTTGAATTTAAATTAAATTCTTTACTTTTAGAAGAATTTTTATTTGAATAGTAAATTAAAATGGTTAAAATCATTGTAATAAAGGAGAAAACTAACAAATTTAAAAATGGGTAGACGGAAATTAACAGATACGGAAAAAGCCGAAGCCAAAGAAATGAATGAACGTGAATATCGCATTCAATGATATTAAACACAATACGCGTACTTAAACAATCATAAAGTGATTTTTATTTCTTCTTTTGCTATTTAAAATAAAAATTTAGTCAACATGTATAAGTTGCTTATTAGTTTGGCGATTCGTATCATTTGGCGAAATTGGTCGACGGGATAACTGAGTAATACTGTATTTGGTTTGGCGCAAAAACGTCTTTCAATGCAGAAAATGATAAAATCAAAAGATTATTGAGCCGCTGAAAACCAATTACGTGTTGAAAGGCGATCACGAAAAAGGAAGCAATTTAATGCCGAACCGATTAATTGTAAAACATCATGTCGCCAGGGCGACCAATCCACTAGCCATGGCGTTTTACTATCGGTCGGTTCTAACCAGGAAAATTTGAGTGCCAATAGTGATTCTAACAAGCCGGAAAATGTTATAGCTATTACTCTTGATTTTCCACCACCTAAAAAGAAAACTAAAAAGCAATCGGCTTGGGAAAAACTGGGAAAAAACTTTTTTGATTCGATGTCTGATGGACCCATTCACAGATGCATGTGCTGCGATCGATTTTGGTTTAAAACCTCCATCACCAAAATTCTGCTCTGTAAAATCAAACAATATATGCCAAAGTCTTACAAGTATAACAGTATATGCCAAAGCTGTATTTTAATAATGATTACTTTTGCACCAACAATGTTAAATAGTTTGAAATGTTTCTTTCGTCGCCAACTTTTATGCTTGGCGACAATAGAGTGATATAACTTAAACGAACCGTACCTTCAAATTGCAGCATGTATAAAGTCATTTATAGCAGTGGCACGGATAATACACAATAAAACAACTGGTATTTAGCTTAAAATGATAGATGAATGTATCGAGTGAAACATTTTTCAAATGGTTGGGGTAATTTCTTAAATTACAATTTTTATTTTTTTTTATATACTTACCGTTAAACATTATACAAAATTTGCAAAACAAATATTTGCAAGTTAAGTTTGGAAAAAAGTCTCAGATTTATTTCGATTTCGTTTGTTCGGAATATAAGATTTAAGGGTTTTAAGTATCATATTGTTTGAATTTCATTTTTATTATTTTTTTAATGTTCACATAATTTAAATTATTTGATACAAAAATTTAATATTAAATGTAGAAATAACTAAATCAAATATCTTAATATCTATCGCTTCTTGGGCTTAAATAGTGCAGGAAATAAATTTTCTTTTTAAAATTTGTTCTGCAAATTATGTTTTTGTTTAATATCTCAAGTTTTTTAATAACTACTGCATCCAGATGAACTCATTTCAAAATTAACTGAGGGTAACATCATCAGGACTTCCTTTATGCGGTATCGTATCACAATTACTAATGTAATTTACCCAGGGCTATAGCTAGAAGTGAGCTATGAGGCGGATAGTGCGCTCAAGAGGACGTCTGAGGGGGCTCATATTTCTCTCTCTCTCTTTCTCTGACGCAGAAAAATTAACTAGTGCATATTCACATTGTAAGTACCATGTTTCTTATTAAATTGTTGTAATAGCTCCATTTTATGCTAAAAAGAATATGGTGATGAAAAATTTGAGCGTATAACTAGTTCAAGATTGAACATCTTGTTGTCTTCATATGTGCAAGTAAGGAGCGAGTGTTGAAGCACTTACTTTAGTTACAATTTAGCAATTCTGCAAAACTATGAAAGGTCCTCAAAATTAAATTAGATTTTTGAACAAAATTTCATTTGATGAAATACTAAGGATTACGTTCGCTTCTACGTAGAAATTTCTGATTTATTTTTCCAGATCTAAACCGATCATGATACCTAGACTCCAAAACCACCCCAAAATAAAAATTCTATCCATCTCCGCGGTATCTGCGTAGATATTTATTTTTCCATTGGGTTTTTCATAGATTTTCATTGATCCATTTGTACATGCTTCCTGTCCTGATACCAAATATTTCAAAATCTCTGTTTCATTTCCAATGACGTCATAAATGTGCGCTTTTTAATTCTTAAAATCAATTTCACTTTTTACGATGGAATCACGCAAAAAATAGATGTCACTTTTTTCTTTGGCGAATTAATTTCTTATGAATCATAAAAGTCTCTTCTGCATGTAACTGATATTTATGCTTAACAATCAGTATTGATACATTGCTTAGAAGTATAGTTCTAGAATTTCGCCTCTAGACAATATAATATTCCTCCAACAATACCTCAAAACATAGTACCAATAAAATGTATTTATTTTTTTATTTTGTGTATTACGTCATATTTATTTATTTTCTGTATTTCTTCATTTTGAAGTTTCTTGATAAATTAATTAATATTTGAATTGAAATTCTGCCCAAAATTGAAATTTAACTTCGACAGAACTTCAAACCGCTATCAAAGCTCTTGGCAGGGTTCAGCGTAGAAAAGTTGGGGATATATGTCATATATATCAATAAACATAAAAACTTTGTTAAATCACCATAAAAAGAAAAATTAAACAGAACGCGTTTCGAGCTGCAAAATTACCGCTCGTCATCAGCTGATCCAAACACGTGTCACAACGGACAGAGTGGAACATTATTTCCACTCTGTCCGTTGTGACACGTGTTTGGATCAGCTGATGACGAGCGGTAATTTTGCAGCTCGAAACGCGTCCTGTTTAATTTTTCTTTTTATGGTGATTTAAAAAAGTTTTTATATTTATTGATATATATTTATCGCCAGTATTTTCGGTGTTTCTCAACATATGTCATATATGCAACACGTTGGCGCGATTGGAACAAAATGGAGATTATATGCTTCACATGCTAACCTGGCTGTCGTAGTTTGTTTACTAATAATTTGTTTATTTTCTACTACTTTTTTTAAAATGATGTAGATCGTTTTGTTCTATAGTTATCAATAAACTTTTTTTTATTTATTATATATACATTTCCTTTTTTAAATATTAGAAAATAATTAAAAAACATATATGTGATTGGTATTTGAAAATGAAATTTTCGCCAAATTGGCGTGAGAAAAAAATTGCGCAAACATGGTAAGTATTAGACATCTATGCCAAAAGGTGACGCATTATGAATATTTCAAATGTGCTTAAATTTTATTAATTTATAGAGATAGTGAATAAAAAGAGTTTTACAAAAAATATTAACTTAAAGTATAAAAAACAGCTATTTTTCAACGGAAACTCTTTGCGATATTTTAAAAATTAAATCGTGTAGTGTTTTATCATATTAAAATCATCGGAATAATGAATTTAATACAACTACGGTACTACTTGGTTATCCCGTCAATTAATCTTGCCAAATTATATAAGTCGCAAAACTAATTGCCAAATTATACGTATTGGCTTTTTTTAATAACAAAAGAACAAATAAATGAGTAAATTATTAATAGAAATACTAATAAAAAATGGGTACTTACGTACTAACGCCACCGCAATTATCTTTTGGATTCCTTGTTGCCTTGTTTTTTGCTGATTTTTGACGTCTTTTGTTTAGTGTTTTAGTGCTTTTTAATGCCTTTAAATGCATTTTTTTTGCTCATTTTTTGACGCCATTATTTTGCGCAAGTTCTGCTGCGGTGACGTTAATACGTAAGTACCGAATACCAGTTACATATATATTTTTAAGTTATTTTCTATTATTTTGTAGAGATAACAGGTAGAAAAAAGTTTAATTTACTTATTTTCTATATTTCTTCAGTTATAAGCTTCTTGATCAATGTTTGAAACAAGGCTAACTTATCATAATATAAAGGCTTGTCATTCACGAAGTTTCCTTTGACTGCAGTACAGGGGGCGCTGAACTACATGATTTTCACGTTGGTAGCGCCATCTAATGTTAGAAACTGAAATGTTTCCCATTATTTCCTATGGGATTATTAGCAGTAGTATGCACCAGGTGGCGTTACATACGAGACAAAGCCATATAGGGTCAATCCAGATCAAACCAACCAATGGACAAAATTTCACGTCTTTGGATTTTGTTAATTTTTGGCTCAGATGTTGTACAAAAATAGTAGATAAAAAATGCAAATTTGCATATTTTTTTAACCATTTGTTTTTGAGTTATTAATTTTTGAAATTTTCAAAATTTAATGAAATTTGTATTTTTTGGTGTTCTTTAATTTGCTGTAACTTGGGAACTATTTGACCTAAAGAGTTGAAATTTAAGTCATTGTTTTCAGTTTTTTATGCTGTTTCATAGGATATATAACATGACCAAATTATTTTTAAAAAAATATTTTTTATGTAAAAAATTTATGTAAAATTTTTAAAAATTCAAAATCAGAATTTTTGATTTTGTTTAAAAAAATATATTATATTTACCACCCTTTTAGCAACTTTTGTGCCAAATTTCATGATGGAACTCTTATGGTATCATAAAGAAAAAAATTATTTTCTATATCAATGATCGGCCAATTTCTGTAAAAAAAATCTCATTATATTTTGTTAAAAAGCAAATTCACTATAAAAGGTGGTCTATTTTTGTTTCCAATGTTCATATTTCTCATTCATGCAAGTCAAGTTCAATTATCAAATAAAATTTTAGTATATAATTCGCTAGGTTTTATTATTTTGTTAAACACATAACAGTAAAAATTAAAAGTAATCAAGACCATTAATATTTTGCGTAATTGACAAGCTAAATACTTTTTAATTTATTTTCTTGGAATTTAAATAGAATGTCTTTTAATTATTCTTAATTTAATATTACTTTTAATTAAATTTTGTTTAAAAAATGAATAAATTGGTAATAAATGAGTTAACGAAAGAAAATCTCAAAGAAGTGTTCAACAATACAAATTTTGCTCCTGAAGTTGAATGCTTTAACAATCACAATGAGTCACACTCAAACAGTAACATGTTTGTTTTCTGCTGAAACCTGCATGCCTTTCCTACGAGGCTTTTGATATCGCCAGTGTTCTCAAAGATCTTCTGTAGTGGCACACTATCTCAAGTCTGTTGGTTTATAACTTGAGAATTGCTGTTTGTTTATAACTTGTATTGTACAGTTTGGTTATTTTTTTAATATTATTTCATTGAGTTGAATGCGGATTTGTGTTATAAAATATTAAAAGGGAAGTGGCTTTAAACTGAAAATGGATAAAAAATGAAATAAATTTTGTTGTCATCCATTCAAAAAGCAATAACACTAGGTCAGTAAAAATTTAAGAAATGTTACATTGTGGATGACAACATTAAAATATGGCATTGAAAAAGGCGTGAAAATCTGCACTCATTGCCGCTTACAATTAGGTAAGGAAAAGTATCTCTCAAATTGTGGAAATGACATTGATACTAATTTTTCAGACATTCCAAATGATGACAATCCAAAACCAGGTTGTCGTAAGGATGACCCTGAATTCATGGATGTGGAATCTGGTTTTGATAATTTGAATGCATCATTAACATCTATTGTAGAGTCACATATTATTAAAAGTAAATGTAAAAGTAGTAAAAGGTACTTCTTTGAAGAAATTGTGGGGTATGTTGCTTGTGCCTGTGAGAATGAGTGGTGGGTGGCATGTGTTTTCACAAAAGATCAGGTCGAAGAAGATGTTAAAGTTTCTTTCCTTCATCCAAACGGACCATCTCTGTCATTGACTTATCCTAGAAAATCAGACATTTTGACAATACTAAAATACTTTATTTTATGCAAACTACATCCAATCACTGCAACAGGCAGAACATCACAGTACCCAAAGAAATTGAGCTCCACTGTGCCAAACTGAGTACGTAATTTGTTAAGAAAAAAGATTTATTTATTAAATATCTAAAATTTATTATTTGTCTTTTAATAAAACAAACTATTCTTAAAGTTTTCCAATTTTTATTTGCTTCCATGTAAGTAACACTTCGGGCTAAACTGTGCAGCATACCTTAAAGAATTTTTTACTACAGATTTACATGAACATTGATACAGAAAATATTTTTTTTCTGTATGACACCATAGGAGTTCCATCATAAAATTTGGCATAAAAGTTGCTAAAAAGGTATTAAACATAATATAATTTTTTCAAAAAAATCAAAAATTCCGATTTTGAATTTTTAAAAAATTTATATAATTTTTTTACAAAAAAAATTAAAAAATTAAGTAATTTGGTCATGTTATATATCTTACGAAACACTATAATAAATTGAAAAAAATGATGCAAATTTTAATTCTCTAGATCAAATAGTTTGGAAGTTATAGCCGATTAAAGATTACAAGACTATACATATTTTGTAAAATTTTCAAAATTTCAAAAATTTATAACTTTAAAACGAATTGTCGAAAAAAAATTTAACTTCACAATTTTAATCTCATAAGTAAGTACAATAAACTGGTGAAAAACCAGAACAATCTAAAACATTAACATAAAAAATATTTTTTTATTGGTTGATTTCACATGGAATTACTCTATAATAAGTTGGCAATTATAGGGACAATTTCAACAATAGATTTTCTCCTGAATGCGAGGCCTTGATATTATGATAAGGGGGCCTTGGTTTGAAAATGTCCTTTTATTATAAAAATCATGCTTCATATTGCTTTCTGTTGACGATTCTTGTCTTTGTACCAAATGCTTGCGAATTTCTGTTTCATTTCTAATATGACGTCGTAGATATACCATTTTTAATTCTTACAAAAAAAAAAAAAAAAAAAAAAAAAAAAAAAACAATTTCATTTTTTACTTATCACGTAAAAATGATTAATCGCTACAGGGAATATGTTCATTGACCTTTGTATATTTTTTTTTGATTGGAGGAAATTATTTTTTAAACAATTAGATCTTTGAAGAAAATTTGTGGCAGCGCGTACAAAATGTGGGAAAATGTCTAGTAAATAACTCGTTCAATGTTAAATTCCGTATTAAAATAACATTACGGAGTCACACTGGAAATAAATAAAGCATAGCACTGCCGTGCTATGCTTTAATAAAAAAGTTTTTTAAGCACTTTTTTACAAGCTATCAGTGTTTTATCATAACAATCGCCTTTTTTTTCGGTTGCTAAAATTCATGCAGTTAAAAAAATATGTTACAACACATTAAATTTGCGAGGACACCAATTACGGAAAATTTATCGTTTTGATTTACATTTAACCTAAAGCGCAAATTTGCGAATTTATCATTAAAATTATATTTTTTTTCTCTGCATCTTTTTCAAGGTATGGGAGTAGGATAGAAAAAATACATTATTGAAACTATTAAGGATTTCTAAAATGTTTGCTCACTGAATAATCATAATTTAATTAAAATCAAGCGATTAAATTATAAAGATATTTAAAATGCTTGCATTATATTATTTATTATTTAGTTACATTTAACTTTATATTTTTCTGTATTTCAAACATTTCGTTTGCTGATAGCTCATAATTAAACACTCACACACTCAATAAAACATTGAATAAAACTCTAATGAACTATAGTTTATTTAACTAAATCAAAACTCTGCCGCTCATAACTACATTTTTCTACAAGAGATTCTATTAACTCGTATAAACAAACACCAAGCTCGACTAGATCTAAAGGCCCGTCTATTTGAGATTAATGTATGAAGTCTCCCGCCAGAGGACTCTGTACCTTGCCCAAGCTATTCTGGTCAATCGTGGAAACCCTGAACCAAAACAATGACCACATGTGCAAACACGTGCACAGAACAGAAAACAGCTTACTCAATGTTAATTTGGGCAGGGTTTGCGTCACGTGGACTCGCACGTGGTCCAATGAAATGGTTCAGGGTTTGAAACTGAATCCGACTTCACTTTTTCGGCGGTTTTTTGCGAAATGGCTCGGCTGGTAGTATATAGTCGGCTATGCAAACACAGACGATAAAAGTCATTGCCAAAATTACAAAACATAATTACGACCGAACATAGTTGTTGCAGTTGTCCAGCCTTTTGGTATATTTTAACGAGCAAGATTTGACACATAATTAGCTTCATTCTTGTTGTGATTTGTACACATTTTAATTATAAACATTATTCGCAATTTATCCATGTGCGGTCGTCTAATGGGAAAATGCCTCAATCTAATTTAATTACAAATCAATAATTAAATTCTAAAAATATGAAAATGCTGTATTTTCATAGGAAACCCAACTGTGTATATAATCTCCATATTTTTTAGAGATGAATGAAAAATCGATTGCAAAATTGATCTTTACACAGAAAAACCAAGTTAAGTTAAATAAAAGAGTATAAAAGAAATAGTAATAATAACAATAATAAAATACAAGTGTGCATAGATTTCGCATCTCCAGAATTTATAATATGGTAACACGTGATCGCCGCTCCGTACAATTTGTCATATTGTGGTCAAGGCTACCTTATCATAATATCAAGGCTTGTCATTCACCAAGTTTCCTTTGACCGCAGTACAGGGGGCGCTGAAACCAATGATTTTCTCGTTGGTAGCGCCATCTAATGTGAGATACTGAAATATTTTCCATTGTTTCCTATGGGATTATTAGCAGTAGTATGCACCAGGTAGCGTTACATACGAGACAAAGGATTGTGGTAATTGTCTGACCGCCGCGCCGTATCATTATACCCTATTATGGTAAGTACCCGACCTCAACTATTCGTAGTACTTCAGTTATTGAGTAAGTTGCTAAATATTTTACCTTTTGTACCGACAATTTCATATATTTGTATAACAGATTAAGATTTATGGATTTAAGATCCAAGTTAACATAAACCGATCTGTAATAATTTTCCACCAACCTTATTAGATCAGTAAATGCACCTAAATTGAAAAATATGAAAAAAGATAATTACTTACAGGATTCATAAGGAAGAAAGTATCTCTTCTTGTCAGAGGTTTTGAAAATTTTGTAGGTTGAGTATCAACATTAGAATTTTTCTTAGCTTTAGGCATCTAATAAAGCAATAAATAAATTTAATTGTAAATGATAGCCTATATAAAACTTTTTTGAGAAATTTGTCAGTATATGTAAAAAAATGGGTACTACTCTGTTAACTCGTCGACCAAAATACTATCGCCAAATTATAAGATTAAATGCCAATAATGGATGGTCGTGAATGTCAATTCAATGACATTAAATACGATACACGTGTTTAAAACGTCATTAAAGGATATTTATTTCGACTTTTTATTTGTATTTTTATTAATATTCTACTTGTTATTTGTTTTTTTATTATTTAAAATAAAAATTACATCAATAGGTATAATTTGGCGAAATCGGTCGACGGGATAACAGAGTAGTACCTATTTTTTTTTCGATTTTCAAAATGATTGCAAGATTATCTTATGCTACGTATGATGGGTAAGTAATACTAACTCATCAAACGTTATGGGTGATATATGTTACCCGCGCGCCTAACGTAGGACTAAATCGCCATGCGTGATCACTGCAAAGCTGACACATGCGTTATTTGCATTCTGGGAATTTTTATGTAATTGAATCCACAGCTAACTGCGTAAATTAGGCATGGTTTGGCTCAAAATTAATTAGTACATTTATATTGACTTTGCAAAGATCTCTCCAACAAAAATTTATTTCATACACACATTTTTATTTAGCGCAAATATTTTTATTTTACGCACACATTTGAGAAGACTTCCATATCCTGTTCCGTTTGGCGTGATTGGCAAAGGAATCTAAAATGGCACCAAAAAGTCATTTTAGCATTTTATAACATTTTGCAAGACGGTAGAAAAACATGGCCCATTAAATATTTGTAAACATATATATATATATATATAATAAATGTTATATATAGTATACATGACACATGTTATAAAAATAAATACTATGTTAAATGTATAAATGTATATGTATAAATAAATGTTATAAAAATAAATATTTTTATGTACATTTATCACATATGTTTCTGTATATATGTAATTATGTATACAGATATACATTTATATAAATAAATAATCACATATAAAAAATATTGTATATTTTTATATATTTATTGTATCTACTATATTTATCATATATGTAAAATTAAAACAAAAGTTACAATTTTTTCCAAAAAATATGCGATATGCAAACAGCAACAACAACAAAAAACGTATAGATAAGGTTTATTCTAATAATTCTAGAGTAAGAAGGAACACCAAAGACTGAAGATCGCAAACAATCGATTCATTTAATGCCAAAAAAGCTCGCCAAAAAACCGGAACAGGATTTGGAACTATTCCAATTATATACGAAGTTTTGATGATAATTTTATTTCATCAATGAATAAATACTCTGTATACTAATAAATATGAACCAAAGTATTATGCATATGATAAAAACAATTACATTTGATATAAAAATAATGCTACAGGCTAAAGAAAAAAATTAGAAAATTACCAATTGATAAAAATATGGCAAATGAAACAAGAAATCAGGTATCTCAATAAAATAAAATATTGAATTTCAGCGTAATATAATATCTCATATAATGCACCTGAAATATACATGAAAATGTTATGCCATAGACTTTACCTTAAAAACGATTCTTTACACTCCTTTTTCAATTTAGAGGTGAAATGTACAATTTAGGTTGTCATTAAATATTTTTATCCTTAAGGGAATTTCGAACAGCGAAAAAAGTTACTGAGTGCATTCTCTTGCTCGAGGTCCGAGCAAACTTTCTATTTTTTTTTCTTGACATGGAGAATTGACTGCACTGTGCATGACCTCGAAATTTTTCTAAACGAAATGAGAAGTCTCAAAAATACACCCCGAACCGTACACGTTGCCCTCATCGACGCAGAGACTCAAGGGACTCTGTGCGGTCCGAAACGTGTTCGGGGATTTTCTTTTTCCCTTGTTTTTTCTAGTGACAGTACGCCTCTTTATTAGGTGCATTTGGACTCTGTCCTCACAAGCTACCGGACCCGCTCCAATGGGACAGCCCATAAAGCACTTTTTCTCTCTTCCTTGGGTACGGTAGAAAGGCGGGATCACTTCACCACCAGCAGCGATTCGACTGCCTTGCATTTCGGCCCAAAAATTCTCCCTTCTGTGGCACTACTTAGCATTTCGGCCTTTTTAGTTTTGATTATTTATTTTTCTAAATCTCCCTCAAAAATGTCCCCTCTGTTGTCTGCTAAGGACAGGCCACCGTTTCGGCTCAACAGATTTTAACTCCAGCCCCATTTCACCTGGCATTGCGAGTGGGAGTGATGTGCGACGCCAAACTCAGTACATTCACAAAGGCAATAAACTACTCAGTCCAGCAACTGTTAGCCACAATCAGCCGACCTCGGCACTTGTCTGCGTAGATCGCCTCCACTTTGCCGGCATAAATTACACCATGTACGCTAATGGCGCCTGGTGCATGTAAAATCCTTCGTGGGTGCAAAGTCCTCCAAGTTACCTGTGAATTATACCTCTGGAGGTGCCTTGCCAGGTGAAGGTCTAGTCATCTGATCAAGGCTCTAAATTACGAGACCATCTTGCGAAGCCATTTGCAGTTCAAACAACAGGATGTACCATTAATTAACAGGCGAAACAAAGTATGCTCAACGACAAGCAAATACTGCAGAAATGATGGCATGCGAAGCAAAGTTTATTGCCGCTACGTGGCAATTAGGCGGTCGTCCGCCCCGATACCAGGTATCTAACCCGTTAAGCTGAGATAACTCGGCAGGTAGGGGCCTGGTCATCAATTAGAAAGAAAGAAAGAAAGACTCAAAAATACGAAATTGACATAATTTTGGAAATATAAGAACATATAGTCTAAAAGTCGACCGCACAAATCCCTATGTCATCAAGCACAAGAAAAAAATCTTTTTTTTTATGGAAGACTAGTAATAAGGGAATCTAATCATCCATGTCTGCTGGAAGCGAAGTGGTGCGTAAGCCAAAAATGAATACCACTAGTGGTTGACTCGTAAGCTTAGCATTGTGTTTTCCTGCACCCAGTTTTCCATGTTTTCTTATTTTTGATTGTAAGACAAACATGATGCTAAACCTACGAGTCAACCACTAATGTCATCAATTTTTGACTTTATGCACTACTTCACTTTCGGCAGACATGGATCATTAGATTCCTCTATTATTACTCTTCCATACATTAAAGGATTTTTTCTTGTGCTCGAAGACATAGGGTTCTGTGCTGTCGGCTATTGAAGTAATAGCTTTTTTCGATACTTTTCTATTAGCCGGGAGTCACTGATCACCAAAATCTCGTGAACTATTTTTTTGTCCCAAAATCTTTGTGCAGTTATCTCTAAAAATATTTAAATTAGTTAAAACCCCAATCATAAACCGGTGTATCAGGGCTACACGCCCATTAGTCGACAAAAATAGCACCTATGCGTGAAATTCGTCGTGCAGCAATTTTTAAGAAATTCGTTAAACCCCAACAACAATATGAAACTAAGATCTTCCCATTCATTAAATCGGAAAAAAAGATCACTGGATGCATGAAATTTTGTCGATTTTGTTTACAGGTATTTTTAATTAGGGCACTTTTACTTTCGGGACTGGTGTATTGCTGAAATGGCATTCTACCAGCTTACTTTGCTTACTTTAGTTATATACGGAGTGCATATCATTTATCTGTTAATTTACAGAGAATGAGTGATAGTCGCTGGTAATACATTTCCAAATTGAGTATGCGTTTTTCAGCATATGGAAATTTTAGCATATTAAATGATATGTATAATTTCTATAATTTATAAATAGGTTTGTGAAAAAAGGGGTCAAAAAGAAAAGAGGTTTATTACTGTATATAGGTGTAGTATTCCCTCTTTTTAAGGAACCTTGCTCGCACCTTGCATTTAGATTTGGTCCATTTTATAATCCTATACTAGAAAGTTGAGAATTATTATTATTATTATTATTATTATTATTTTTTTTTTTTTTTTTTTTTTTGTTAAAGGTTACATTTTTTGATTTCGCAGTAGCCTAGCTTTCAGAAAATGCTTTTTTTCGAGGTCACTTATTGCATCATTAACAGTTTTTTAAGAAAAGCAATTTAAAATACAAATTAGTTAATAATAAATATAAAATATTGAAAAAAAAATTAAAAGTTCCTTCAAAAAAACTAAGAATTTGGTTTTGATATATTACGACATTATATTAAAATTTTTGGCAAGGAAAAAAGTTGGCGTATTTTGAAAAGCAGAGTTTTCACAGTTATTCACAATTAGTAGAGGATTTAAATTTATTTCTGCGACGTCATAAAAAAACTATAAATGGTCTGAAGATATTTTTCTATAATATTTTTCACATTATTTTTAAATTATTTAGCTCTTCACGAAATTCTATTTTATAGATTAATGAGTACTTACTGCACCAGTAATTGCTTTTAATTCTTTGTTTTAAATACATAATTATAAAAAAAAAATAAATAAATGGATACATATTTTTTGCTACAGTTTATTTGACATTTTATCATATTATGAAAAATAAAATATGCCTCAAATGCTATATCTACAGATAATAAAGGTTGTTAGGAAGAATGCTTGAAAGAAAAGCGATCATGTCAATGACTTCTTATTCCCCTTTTACACGTATGTTTATTTATCCGGGGTAATTTACAAAGCACTATTAAACCATCTACAGAACTTAATGACGTGTTTTCGCATTATCCGTAGATCAGTATTGTATGTTATTGCGTTGGATGCTTAGTAAGACAGTTAAAAATAAATTGTTTTACAAGATTTCATAGAAATTTAAGACGTGTTTATTAGCTCTAAAATATTTTTGTAACCTCCCATCTCATGTGCAGTTTCTTTGCAGGAAAAAAAAGAAGTAGCGATTATTTTTTTCCTTAACAGTTGAATTTATTCAGGAGTAGACTAAAAAATATTGCAACTTTCTTGAAACGAAACTATTTTTCTTCGAAATGTTTTTATTAAATTAATTCTAGGAAAAAATATCTACAAAAACTTTTTACTTTTTATTTTCGTGCCTTTCTTCTTAAGGGGATCCGGGATATATTTTTAAATATTTTTTATTTATTGACTTAAATTTTGAATTTTTTTGTGATGGTTATCCGTATTATTTGTAAATAAAATCGCAAATCCTTGAACAACAACCAGTCTACAGGGCCAATGCTTTATCGTTTAAGCTAACTGGGTGATAACTGACGGGCATTTCTCACTCAGATAACCTTATTGGTCTGTAAGCCAAGGATCTGGGTTCGATTCCCGGCCTGGGCAATTTTTCACCCAGTTGGAAATATTCAATTCATATGATAAATTTAGCAATAAGTTTGATTGTGTTAAAATATTAGTTACACAAGTTTTTAAAATATTTTAATAATACTTTAATTTAATTGACTTTTTTTAGGTGCATTCGTAAATTATATAAATACAAAGCACTCGGAATTTTCATCTGAATGTCTGTCTGTCTGATCGTCTATATAGCAGCGCAAAAACACTATGATCGATATATATAATCAATACAAAATTTTGTGAAGTTATTTCACATTTTGTGAAAATCGATTCAAAATTTCAAAATATATTAAAAAAAGTTTTCTCCACTGTAATAAATCCTCATGTGTAATCAATGTGTAATCAATCATGTGTAATTAATTCAGTGACATCCCATGACAGGTAATGATTCTAGGTTGCCATTGTAACCACGTCTTATTTAAGAACGGATTCATGCAATTCCCGTCTTACTGAATTTATTATATAATCGTAATATATTTTCTGTTCATGCATTTTTGCATAAGAGTGCAGCAGCAGCGTTTGTACAAAGATCTGAATATTTATAAAATTAGTTATAGTACGAACGTATGTCATTTGCCACTTTTGCTGTATTTCTTCCAACATTTTTACAAGTGATTGGCAATTTTTTTAAGCGATATTAGTATCCATAATTTGAAAAAAAAAAAAAAAAAAAAAAAAAAAAAGGAGAACAATGCTATTTTAATTTTTGGTTAAAAAGTGAAAATTTTTCTGAATTTACGGAAGAAAATTTCCATGCAAATGTACACGTTTTTATTGGTAGGGCATTTTCTATATTTTAACTTATATTTATTATACGCTGTATACTGTTTCAAAAAGAAAAAAAGAGGGAAAGAAAGGCTGCTATTGCCGATAAATGAAAGGTCAGTTAAACATGGATACGATTCAGGCGTTTGACATGTCTTAAATTCAGATCATATAAGTGTCTTAAAATTAAGATAATCTACATTTTCTGAAAACTGAACACTTCGTTTAAGACACTTATATGTCTGAATCCCAAACATTTCAGTTTATAGTGTAGATGTCTCAAGATGTCAAAAGAAAAAACAATTTCTTTGATAATATTAAAAATCTGACGATTTAGAAAATCCTTACTTTTTAAAAGAAATTATTCTCTTTGAAGTTTGCAAGCATAGACATTTACTACGACCATCTTTTAAAGGCTCCAATCCTTCATGAAGAATGAACAAGTTTCACCAAAGGCAACGATCTTCTAATGAAAAAGAATTTTGCTCGTTCCTTGTTTAAACTGAAGAGATTATTATTGTTTTTTTTAAACTAAAAACTAAACAAAAATATTCCCCTGAGATGTTATCGATCTTTTTCTTCTTATCCCGATAGTTTTTTTTAGAGGACAATACATGTTTAATATTTAGTTTCTTTCCCCATTTTTTGTGTATCTTGCAGCATTAAATGTATGTACAGTAAAAAATAACAAGCCTTGTATGTTATAATTTATGTTGCTAAAACTGATTTGCATATAAGGTGTTATTTCCAAATAAATTTGACATGCAGATGTCTTAAGAAAAAAGATAAGAAAAGAAAATAATAGTTTATGTTGTTGAAACTATTGCTAGAAACTGGTAAATAATTCGAATTGCAACACGTAAGCTTCGACATTTATTACGATCATTGTTTTTAAAAGTTTAGATTCTTCGTGAAAAATACATCAATTTCACAAAGGGTAAAGGATTTTCTAATCGAAAAGGATTCCACTCCGTTATTATTTAAAAAGAAAAAATTATTATTGTCTTTTGAACAAAAAAATAAAAACCAAAATATTCCCTTGTGTTTTTATCGATTCCATTTCTCTTAGATAATTATTTTCTTTGGCCATATTCTTGTGATTTGAGCTTAAGTTTTCCAGTAATTTTATTTTTCCGTATATTTTTATTTCAGTGCTTGAATTTGAAACAACTTATTACACACGAAAAACAGGAGAACATTATATTTCTGTAATTTAAAACTACATTTCTTTATTTACACGATCTTTACATGCATAATGATTCATTTAGATACATGTAACTTGTTTGTTTTTTCTTATTTGTTAACATATTTTAAATAAAAAAGAACGGCATCGTAAATTTGTTAATGTACCACATTTTTATATCAGTGCTTGAATTTGAAACAGTTCATTGCATATCAAAAACTGAAAACATTACATTTCTATAATTTAAAAGTAAATTTCTCTATTTACACCGTCTTTACATGTGTAATGATTTATTTAGATGCATTTAACTTGTTTGTTTTGCTTGTATTTGTTAACATATTTTAAATAAAAATAATGGCATCGTAAATGTGTTAATGTTTTACATTTTTACGATGAAATAGTCTTTTAAATGCTACAAAAAACTGGCATGAATCAATTTTTTCCTTTTATAGTAATTCAGTTAATTTTAAAAATAGAAGTATGCAGTTTTTTTTAGTTCTTTTTTGTGAAATTCTTATTGGAACTAAATGAAAAATTTCAAATTTACTAATTTTGTGTAGACATCTAAAACCTTCAAAAGGTAACTTTTTAACACTTTCCAACAAATTCGAAAAGTGTTTATGCATTCGGTTTGTCTGTCCGTCTGTCCGTGCTCTAACTCCCGTAAATATTCTCGGATTGCTATGAAATTTTTAAATGTTATTGATGTTTACCCTAGCACGAACTCTATTGACAATGAAGTTTCCACTATGATTAGTTTATTTACAGGGATAATCAAAAATTTTCCAATACGTATACGTTCCGATACGTCAATGGGAAAAAATCGTTTAAAATGAATGTTAAAGGTGTTACACCCTGTCAAACTTATTAAAATTTACATGGATTCGCAAAATGCACTAAAATACGCATTCTGTATAACATTATATTCATTCAGTCAAAATAATAGTTATTATTTATTTACAAGGCCACTCAAAAGAATTCCATTACACAATAATAAAGGGGGGAATTGTTTGCGACATATTTTAATAATGTTAAACGATTTCAAGTATCATAAATTGATATACGCCGCTGAGACTTAATATTTATCTTATGCCATGACGTGCATAGCATTTACAGGGACACTCAAAATACTTCAAATCTTATATTCTTATCCCAAGTACTGTATATTATTGATGATAGCTGATGGATGGTTGAAATGCGTTTTCAATTGTGATATGTGCTTTTAAGTTTTACTAAATGTTCTGGAAATTATATGGTGTACATAAATGTTATAGTTGATATAGTTGATATATAAAAGAAAATTTAAGGAAAGATAATTTTAGAAATGACAATATGTTTTACGCTTATAAAGTTAAAAGATAGTTGGAATTGAAATCCGGTCGCCAAAACATGATTTGTAAACGTGTCGCAAATGCATGAGGGGTTCAATTTAAATCGTCCCTTTTATGGACAGCCTAGTGAGAGAAACAGTGGATGTATTCATATCTGGAGATTATACATAACAGTTACAATAACAGGCCATGGAAAATTAATAACCACATTAAGTGTAAAACAACAACAACAAGTTCAAACAAAAGCTGCTAAGTGAAACTGAGGCACTGCGAATGATTTAAGGTAAGGAAAATGTAACCAATAAAGAATAAAATACGAGATGTTGGTAAATAACTTTATTATTACTTTTTTCTAAACAAAAAAAAATGTCGATCCTATAAAAATGTTCGTAACAGCATAAACAAAAAACACGCTGCATACAGAAGTCTCACAGGTGGCTTTAAATATGCCCACCTTGTTTCAGGGCCAACATAGTAAACTGTATTACAGCACGATCCACAATAGCGTGTAACTCACCTGGACGATATTACGTACGTGCTGGGTCTTGGATCTTCAAATTCTTCAGATTTTCTAGGTTTCCTCGATAAACTTTATCTTTGAGACACATATCTAAAAATCCAAAATTACGCAAGGTTAAGTCATGAGAATGTACAATGTACAGACCATCTGGTAGGAAATGCATAATTGATAATACGATCCTCTGTAAAATGATTGTATTATTTTAATTTCTATCCAGTGTGAAGAGAAGCAAGCCCACCTCCTTATGCAAATTTTGATCTCCGATACTAAGCACACAGACGATTATTCCAGTTTTCAACTAGTTAGCACGGTTTCGTGAAAATAAAAGTAATAATAAAGTCAATTACCGACACCTCGTATTCTGTTCTTCATTGGTTGTGTCATATGTCGCATTTTTCTTGTCTTAAATCGTTCACAGCGCCTCATTTCCCCCTAGTGGCATTTGTTCGAACTATTTCTAGCACCAATCTATTTTCCGTGAAGTGATATGTATATCCTCCAAATATGGAGATGTTACGTCCAGTGATTCTTTCGACAGGAATACTTTGATAGATATCAATAATAATTCTCCCAAGCGCAGATGCCTTAATATAAACCACATTGAACTTCAAACTACCCAGACGGAATTTTGATAATGGAGGAGGGAAAATGATGCTACTTTGACACAAGGTTTTATGAAAAAAAAAAAATTTCTTTCTTTTAAAAAATAAAGTTACTTTTATTAATATTTTCATAATGAATGGCTTTAAAAATTAACACTTGGCAACAAATGTTTTTTTAAGTAATTGAGTTATTTATTTCAATGTTTAAGAATGAAAATAACTATTTCTTGCTAGCTTTAACATTGACAGCTTTGCATTCATATTATTTACATTTATTATATCTTTCCCTTTCAAACTTTTTCTCTTTTTTACTCTTTTCAATTTTAAATAAAAAAATCTTTCTATTAATAATGCACAAAAAATGCCAAGTATTTATAATAATTTTCTTTAAATAATTAGAATTAATACATATTAATACTCAAGAACATTTTATTTCAACATTAAGTATATTCGTTTTATATTTCATACTAGCTGACCCGCCCGGCGTTGCATGGTACCGTGATAATATTATTAAAGGAACACGAAATTTGTCATTTTATCTCTAACTCGAAATACGTGAAACTACGTTGTCTGAAGAACACGGCCACTGACTGTGTGAAAAACTGGTTTAAAAAATGAACAAATAATATTTAGTGGTAAAAGTGTTCAAAAGGACTGAAATGGGAAACGGGAGAGGAACTTACATGCAATTCAAGAATAGATAAGATCATGATGCATACAAAAAAACTATAGTTTTGACAAAAATGACAAAAAATCGATGCTAAACGCACAAAAAATCGAAAAATCGCTAAAAATCACATCGAAAATCGCATTAAAAATCACGTCGAAAATCATTGAAATTGAATAATCATAGCGGACAAAATGTAGTTCATTAGGCTGAAAGTTTGAATCAATTTAAATTTTTATTATTGTCAAAAATAGCCGCAAAATGCGAAATAACACTAAAAATCGCTTTAAAAAAATTAGCTAAAATTCAAAAATCGCCGCACGAATTCCGAATAAACTTTATTGAAAAGAGAAAAAAAATTACTATATTGAGTTAAAAGAATGAAACCGTATTCCTTTCACTAATATGGAAAAATCACCTTAAAACATAAAAAGAACGCTAAAAATCGCATAAAAAATTAAATTAAAAAATTCTAGAAAAAAAAATCAAAAATCGAGTTTCGAGGTGCAAAACTACATGTATAGAGGTACCTTCTCTCCAAATTTTGCAACGCTACATGAAGACTACTCTACAGAACAGCGCTGACACTCACACAAACTTGTCTCTTTATTATTAACCTTCCTACCCTGTTCAAATTTTACTTAATCTTGTTAAAAACATTTCACACCAGAATTGTTATTTAAAACATTTTAATATATTTAATTGACTTCTCTCTCTGAATCTTTTACTTAACTTTCTTTATGAAAAAAGCTCTGGGTCGAATCGTATAAAACAAATTATACTTCTGGGTCGATTAGACCCATTCAGGGTAGGAAGGTTATAGAAGATAGGAGTATGACTCATATTCTCCTGCTTTCCGTAGTTACTCATATTTTTATACCTTCTGTTAGAGTGAAAATATTTGCAAACTTTTGTCTTATTTTCAGTATGTCGTCATAGTCACCATTTTTCTGTTCTTACTTTTTTTCTTCGATAAACTTTATCTTTGGCCTCAAGCCTAAATATATACTTTGGATGCTAAAAAAAAAAAAAACAGCATCTATTGTATAATAACAGTATAAATGTATAATACACGGTTATAAAGATGATTTTTGAATATAAAATGTGGTATTTTATTGTTTAGACTAAAAGGTTATCATTTGTTCTTTTTAGCGATCATAACCGTTGTTAACCCTTTGCGGGGCAGGGCATATTCATTGCTTAAGTATTGAAATTAATGACTGACACCGGAATTTGAAAACAACTTTATTTGTAAATAAGAAAACGCTATATTTCACGTATTCAATAAACCGTAATTTTTTTAAAGAAAATTCCGGTGCGAATGGGGCGTTTGGGAATTAAAATTAAGTGGTATATCTATGAAACCACCGCCCCTCAAGGTGTTAAAGAAACGGCTCTATCAGGTATAGAAAATAATACAAATACCTCTCAAATTAAAAGAACAACTTTTACTGATTATATTTTTAAAAGTTTTAATGTGAGATTATATTACAAGATGAAAATATTTAATTTAAACACGAAAGGAATATTCTTAAAGTTAAAAAAAATTCAATGTGCAAGCTTGAAATTCATACAATATTTGATATTTGTTTATGTATCTTTTATGTTAAATTCAGAAAATTGCATATGATAACTTAATTAGATAGAACCAGAGTAACAATTTATTAAAATTTTTCTTTTTATGTATGTCTAACTCTGCCATCATGTGTCTTACATGAGAAACCAGCAGACACAGTTGTAAATATGACTGTACTTTTAAATTACACTTTTGCACTTTTATTTTTTTATTAGTTCCTTTAAACGGAACAATTTTTGGATTTAATAGAACAACATTCTCTCTAAAAAGAATACTAGTGTGCAAAAACGCGGAAATCTCATCCATGATTACATGCTAATTATTTATTTATAATTTTTACTTTACATTTCCCGTCATATATGCCATTAAAATGTATAACTCTTATATCAGCCTGAGCGATATACGCAAAAATAACGTGTTTTTTTTAAGTATGCGAGAGCATTTTTAGAGTAAATTTTTGTAATCGAATGTAGATTATATAAATAACCGTTAAAATTATAAACGTAGTCAAACCTTTAGATTTTAGTGTAAACGTGTGCCTCATAGATATATATGGTAAATTAATTTAAATTAAAATGATTACAAATATTAAAATATTACAATTTATAATACTTTGTGTCTTACTCTAGAATGGATACCTCCTCGTTTCTTTTTGCAAAGCATATACTTTTTAGAGCCTTGAACTTAGATCCGCGAATAAGATGGTTCCAAAAATAACGATTGATTTCTATGAAAACATGTACTACTTGGTTATCCCGTCGACCAATTTCGCCAAATTATACAAATCGCTAAACTAACAGCCAAATTATACATATTGACATAATTTTTTATTTTAAGTAACGAAAAAAAAACAAACAAACAAATAATTACTAGAATATCAATAAAAATACAAATAAAAGTCAAAATAAAAATCTCTTAATGACGTTTTAAACACGTGTATCATATTTAATGTCGTTAAATGTGACATTCACAATCATCCATTATTGACATTTAATTTAATAGTTTGGAGGCAGTTTTTTGGTCGACGGTATAACCAAGTAATACCGAAAACACAAATCTATTGATTTTTTTCACAAGTGTTTGAAGGAATGTTCTTCCTAGAAAAAAGAATGGCCATTGTTTCCTGGAAACTAAGTGATAACACATATGAAAATGTGCATCAGCTGTATCATCGAAAATACGGAACACAGCCAACAGCAAGGGCCAATACTTGTGAACATGTGCTCCTTTCAACTGCCTCCTGCATTCTCGACGTTTTTCAGCCATCGCGCTACCGATTGGTCTGGAATTGTTCACAAGCAGACTGATATTGGCTTTTGTTGGTGTCTATTTTCCATATTTTCGATGGTACAGTTGATGCACCTTTTCAAATGTTTTAGCACCAAGTTTCCAGGAAACTATGACTATTATTTCTTCTAAGGCGATCATTTCTTCAAACACTTGTGAAAGAAATCCACACATAATTAATAGAGCACTGTTTTCATAGAAATGGATGTTTATTTTTGTAATACTTTGTATTGTGCATTTTTTAATTTTTTAATTATTGTCAATCTTACTTGCTAAATATAAATCAATATTTTAAAAATTAATTCAAATTTTCAAAGCTTTTCTCAGTTCCTTCGAATAATAAACAGTTATTTTGACAGAGTAGATGAGAATATTCACAGAAATACATGCAATTCCTTAACTCCATGAAGTCCAGTGGGATAAAATATATTCCACTTAATTTTAATTGCGAAATGCCACACTGACACTAGAAATCTGAAATGAAGATTTTAATCTTATCAAGTACGTAAAAAAAGCTTTTGTCTATTTTGAAATAATTTTTTTTATAAACTCTAGTCTCAGTCAACCATTTCAGTATTTTAAGAATCGAGTGTTTTTCCCCTCAAAAGTTTAAAATCTTTCCTTTTGCTTTTTCACGGTCTCACTCTTTTCCTTTAACGATTAATTATTAAATACTTTGCCATTATCCATTATGTGTAGTTTATTTGTATACACGTATTTTTCAGTTAAGGATATAAAAGTGTCCGTAAGACTTTTTTTGGCATTTTATCACATTGCGAAATAAAAGAAAATTTACTTTACATATTCGAAGAGTATTTAAAAGAATAGCTTAGGATCATGTCAAATACCTCTTTTTCTTTTTTTGCGCGTGTAACTTTTATTCATCCTGGATAATTTACAAGGCATTATTAAGTTTCTTACATAGCGTGTTTTTTATTATGAAAAGATCAGTATAGTATGTTATCACGTTGGATGCTTTGTAGGGGTGTTCAAAATCAATTGTTTTACGAGATTTTGTCGAAATCTTAGAAGTGTTTACTAGTCATAAAATATTTTGTGACCTCCCATCTCTTGTACAATTTCTTTGCAGGAAGAAAAGAGGTAGCGATTAAATTTTTTTTCTTAACAGTTGGATTTATTCAGGAGTAGACTAAAATATTGCAGCTTCTTTGAAACGAAAATATTTTTCTTTGCAATTTTTTAATTAAATTAATTCTAACAAAAAATATCAACAAAATATTTTAGTTTTTTTATTTTCAAGCTTTTCTTCTAAAGGAGGTTCGGGATGCAAATTAAACTAATTTTCATTTATTGAGTTAAAATTTTGAAATTTTGTGTGATTATTATCCGTATTATTTGCATATAAAATCATATAATAAAACTTCTCATAGATATTTAAAAAAATAAAATTTAAAATGCGTTAAAAATGGAGTAACTTAAAATCTTTATAACTTGAAATATTGTTTTTAGATTTTTAATTGTTTTTCATTTAAATAAGCGTAAACATATAAGCTTTAATTTTGATTAAGCATTTTAAAAAATATTAATTTGAATAAAAAATAAAAATACTTAAAAGTGAAAATTACGAAAAAAAAAAACAGCGCAACTTTTATTAAAAAAATCATATTTTCAAAAATAAATGTTTTTTCCAAAATTGCTGAGTTAAAATTAAAGTAAAACAATTGAAAAAGACGTAGTTCAAGTTTGAACCAACTATGTTTAATAGTTCTCCACTTATAACAATTTAAATAGGAGAAATGTTGAAAAAAACCTATTATAAAGAAAAACGTATTTCACAAGGAGTCGTTTCGATGACAGTCAATGCTTGAAAACTAGATTTTGAAAACAAATCAAAACGAAAAAATAAAAAAATAATATTTTCTTTACCAATTACGACAGAGACATGATTTAAACGTCATTTTAAGGAAAAAAATCTTTTAATTCAATTAAAGGTTTTTAGAAAATATTAAGATTTTTAAGTCCGATACGCTTAAATGCATTTTCTATTAACGTCTTCTGAACATACATATACTTTTTACTTATAAAATTGCAAATTTTTTGATGAAGTGTTGTCGGAAATTCTTTGATCATATGTTTGTCCTTAAACCTTTCCCATGGAGTAATGTTGAGTCTATTTCTAAAATGATGAAATAATGGATTGTCACCAGAATTTATAAGCGAGTTTATTAGAAAATACAAAGTGATTTATTTCCTTGTATTTTATAAAATTAAAATTTTAATTAAATATTTTTGTTCCAGTACTTTGAAAATTAGGTGTCGTTTTTTCTGGACATCGCCCACTAAAGGTTTAACGCATGAAAAATTTCAGGATTATTGCTACTTTACATATATTTCAAAATTTTGTTGCCATTGTAAAAATACTAATTTTTAATATTGATGAAACACTTTTGAATATATGACAGAATGAAACGACAATTTTCTGATTATGAAAAAAGAATTCAAAAAACTATATTAGACAATGAGTCACCATGGTGTTAAATTTTTTAGTCGAATAACGTAGAATGTGTGACGTTACTATTTCGTTAATTTAAAGTTACAAACAATGCTAAACCCAATGTACCATATCTAAAAGAATTAAAAAGCGGCGCATAAAATGTCAAAATATCTTTCAAGAAAACACTTAATTTGCTGTGTAAATTTAGACTTTAAAAGTTTAACCATATCTTTATGTATTTAAAGACAAATTTTTGTAATTACATAACGAACTCACATTGTCCAAAATACTTAATATTTTTTACCTGGACTTCATTCGTTTGAAATACTTGAACTACACTTTGAAATACTGAAATTCGTTTGAAATCCACCCAAGTATGACATACCTTGGGTGGATATAGTTTTTAAATGTGTTTCGACTAATTCGAAATTATTACCAGTGTTCTAAACACTAGGTAAGTCACCCGATATCTACGTGTTCTAAAACAGCATATTCAGAGTGCATAAATGTATTTTTTCTGATTGGCTGCTTAGTAAATGCATTTTTTTCTTTTTTGTGAAACTTAAATATTTTGATCGTTTAGATACGAAGAAGATGATCTTGTAAGGTAAGAAGAACGATATTTTGTTTATCTTTATACCTACAATAGTCTAGTTGTAAAAATATATACTAAATTTATAAAAATAAGTTTCACGAGAAGATAAAATAAACAACATGCTTACAGCATTCTTTATTGGGACTAAAGGCATCTTATACAAATATAATAAGCAAATTAAGGATGTCTATAATATAGTTGCATGACAAATTCAGCAAAATGATAAATTGTAGATAAGCTGAGAGTCTGCATCCTTTCTCTCTCTTCGGAATAAAGCAGAAGTTCATTTGCACACCCATGAACCCCACACTACACTGTTAAAAATCTTGTTTTAGTTTTGTCCAACTTTCGGTGCTTAATAGCTGTCACTATAAGATGGTGAAATCTTAAACCAATAATTGGAGCTGCTCTTGAAGCATAATTCTAATATTTGGAACGAGGTTGAAATAGGAAGCTCCAAATGTTGGTGCGAGATTTCACCATCTTATGGTGGCAGCTAATGAGCACCAAAATTTGGTTCAAACCAGAACAAAATTTTTATAGTGTAGTAAGCTTTCGTACCAAGAGAAATTTCATTAGTTGCAATACAAAACGAAATTTTTCATAAAAATGTTCGTCGTTTCATAAAATTTGGTACAAAGTTCTGTGTTAAGTTTTATTATCACTACGTTGCCAACAAAGTTATTCGTAATTGAAGTTATGGAATTCCAAATCTCACTAGCATGTAGTGCCTGGGTTCTGAATCGAAGAAAAGGCGTTCACGAGTTAAAAAATGCGTTTTGAATAAAATACCAGCGAAACCAAGAAAGGCTACTCATATTGAAATCATCATGTTATGATCAAGCAATTGGAAATAATTTCATATTATGATATTGAAGCTAATTGCCAATCAAACAATAAAACATAGTTTGTGAATGGAAGTTAGCAACAGAATACTAAGCAAAGTGCAGCCACACATTTTGAAATGCGATAATGGATTAAAGAATCGAAAAGATTTTTCTATTATTGAACTCGGAATCGGCATCTATATAGGAAATATATTTATTATATCAATGGCAGTTCATAAATGCAGAGCATTTTCCTCAGCTAATAGCTGCAGCATCTGTAGCTACAAGGTGGGGCAAATAAAAGTGGCCTGGATGAGTAGATACGATTAAGGACATGAATGGTTGACGCGCATACCACTTGATCGAAACTGGTTCAGATCTTAGTGCGGGCTGTGTCAGTGTAATTCCCTGTTCACACTGCAAAATTCTTAAGATATCTCAGGCCGCCGAACTCCCTGAGAAAGTTCTACAAACTATCTCAGTGAGTTTCAACTTACTTCTTCTAGATAACAGAACAACCATTCATTCTTATTGGCTATAAAATTTCGCTTTTATTGATTAGCTGTTGCGGCCATCTTAATTTTAAGCGCATGCTGATACATTATATTTGTTCGGATCACAGATACAGTGACATTCACTGAGATATCTTAGGTAAGGTTTTTAATGTGAACAGGCATCCAATTCCGGGAGAGTACCACTTCAAAAACGGCGATCTAAGATATCTCATATGTTTCTAGTGCGAACAGGGTATGAGTGTGATTAGCGCAAAGGTAAAGACCAGGGTGGCTAGTGGTCAGGAAAAAAAATCAGTAAAAAAAAGTAATAAACACCAGTACTATGTTCTCCACGCCACTTTTATTTGCCCCACCCTGTAGATGCTAAACTTTACGCTACCAATCTACTGAATCTTGCGTAACGAAATGATAGTAAAAGAATTATTCATATCATGAAGAAAATATTCTTTACTGGTGACGTACTAAAAAGATACACATCACAAGAATCTGGTTTCAGAACTCATAATGGAAATAAATGCTTCAGACGGACAGATTTTTCGTACAATGCGGCATATACTTTTTGCGAATGAGAGGGCCTAAAAAGACTTTTGTTGCATAGAAACACGTTATAAAGCGTTATTTCTGATAAAGCGCCAGCAAGTGCTTTTAAATACAAAAAAAAAAGAAGAAAAATTAAAAGTTTGGGAAAAGTAAATTAAAATGATATTTGCAGCATGTGTTATGTATGACTGCCGATTATCTGCACGAGGACTATAGACCCTAGGGGGCAGGTGCCTTCCATGAGACGTAAGGGTTCTAAGGAAGCTAAACTGTAGTTTTGCGAAAAACATCAAAGGTTTGAAGAAAATCACTGAAAATCCCGCATGGCTAGGCCGACGATTCGAACCCAGCACCTGCCGTCTACTAGTTTCGAGGGTAGAAACTCTCACCCACTGGTGGGGCTGATATTTGCACAACGAATAACTTTAATAGAATTCATATTGGCGTTTAACATTAAATTTTCATCATTAATTTTAGAACTTAAATAACTAAAGTATGTATTGTTTTAAATGGAAAGAATAAATAAAGCAATATATTTTTGTGAATTTTTAAAATCGAAAATATGTTAGCATTTATAATGGATTGGGTTTAGTATATGTCATATGTTATTGATAAATATTTAAAGAAAAAAGTATACTTTTTTTGTAATTTAATGAATCATGTTATAAAAATTGATGCTTTCAAAATGTTTTTCACTTTTAGATAAAAATTCCAACAGTTACATTATTTTGGTTCCTTTTTTCTAAATCAATTTTTGCCCAAATGTTATTCTTTTAATATTGCAATTTAACATATTAAACTATAACTTAAAAATATATGAACGGTGCATAATTTATTTACGTAATCTAATAATACAGCTATGAGTTAACTATTATATTTTACAAAACAGGAGTTGATTTAAGATAGGTAAGATGAGATAGCCACGACATTAATTTTTAACAGTAAATAAATAACAATAAAAAGCTATCAAAGAAAAAAATATATATACAGAAAAAAATATGCAGACTTTATGTTACACGTCAAACTGGAATAAAGAAAACCAAATAAAGAATTATTTATTTTTTGGAAGAGAACATGAAATAATCCCTTAAGCATTTAGGCTTTTAGTAAGCGAACAATCAATCACGAATGTTATCTCTTGTTTTTGGTCGCTGACTTAGACAGTTAGGTATTAGATTTTATAAATTTAATTAAAAACTACATAGTACTTCTGATTATGGATCAGATTAACTTAAGTACAAATTAACGAACATGGTAGATTTCTGCATTGTAAAACCTTCAACAGCCCAATAATAATAATAATAATAATAAAAGCAGTGAAAAGAAAGAATGATACTTGTATAGTTATTTATTGAGTCAGAAAAATGAAAACTGATAGTTTAACGAGTTATAAGTTGGCGTGAGCTAATATTTCGTATATATATATTATTTTAATCTTAAACATTTAATTGATCTTGAAATAAGTTTATATTCACTACTTTATAGTTATGTTAAATTTAATAGACATATTAATTTTACTACTTATTGTAATACGCAATGTTAAAATTATTTTTTTTTAATTGCTTATATACAGGTGTTTCATTTAAAGCAATTGATAGACATTCAGCTTATTGCTCGAATTTGGAAGATTATTGAGTTGAAAAGATTAAAGTCCCTTTATAAATAAAATATAGAACAATGCTTTCAACAATGCTGACATACAAACTTCAGGGGTCCTCGGATACAATGTTTATGACCAAACTACGTCAATTCATGTTACAGAATTTGTTGATACTTATTTGCACGAGTTCTCTTCGATGGATGAGAAAATTCGATAAGCAACAGCTTGCTATTAACAGAGGTATCCAAGTCAACATGTTAGCAGGTTTTAAGCGAAATCCTTTTGAACAATCAAATTTATTGCCTATTTGTGTCTACTACTTTTGTTTATAAAAGTACTCTAGGTTGGAAAGAGGAGCTCTTCGGGGACTGAATTGATATTGTGTACGTTTCAACGTGGACGGTGATAAAATCTGAAAACACCAATTAATTAGCAGCCTAATAGAGACTGGGATACGATCTTAGAATTCACGAAATGTGTTAAATATTGAAATTCGCAGTCATAATTAAAAAGTTGGAAATTGCACATCAAGTGTAGCAAATGAGGTGCTTTATCGAAGTTTTAAAAATATTCAGATCTTCGCATAATTGTACACTGTACTTCAGATACAGTAGAGTATCAGAAATCTGTTGTGTGTCTCTATAAATACTATGTGCTTTCTATTATACAGGAAGCTACTTGTAATAATCTCCAGAAACGTATATCAATTTCCTAAAATGTTTATTAGTTTAATGTTATTAAAACGCACCCCAAACAGTTTTCCCCGCTATACCATTATATAATGGAGTACTTTTGTGTGGCAGTGTAAATTAATAACAAATATTCTTTGCACCACACATTATACATAACGTGTATTTTAGTACATACTCTATAGATGCGTATCAGTTTTATTACGTTCGAAAGAGTGTAACGCTATTAAAATCCACCTAAAAGTATTTTTCCCATTAGCCGTAATCTAACAAAATATTTTGATTGCCCCTGGAATTAAACTATTCCTTCGATTTTCATAAAATTTGAATGACTCAACAATTACAGGGTGTCCAGCAAATAACACCCTGATTTCAAATTTAAATTTCTCAAAAACAAAAATCGATAGAACTATGCGGTAAATGGTTTCTTTATTAGGTAAGCTGTAAAATGTTATACTAAAGTTTCGAACGGTGAATATTTTGAAAAGATTGTGTTCTGATTGCAAAGAATGCTCGATTTGACGTTTTTCTTACTTTAGATTGCTTGTAGAGAATGAGTTTTTCGGGGTACTTAGCCATATTTTTAGAACTAAATTTTTGAAAATTCTGAAATTCCAAAAATTTTGTTCCAAAAAACTTTAAATTATGACCTTGTCCGCTTAAAATCTCATTCAAACCAAGCAATTTAAATCAAGAAAAATGTTAAGTCAAGCATTCTTTGCAATCATAACATAATCTTTTCAAAATATTCCCGTTCGAAACTTTAGTATAACATTTTTACAGCTTACCTAATAAAGAAACCGTTTACCGCATAGTTCTATCGATTTTTGTTTTTGAGAAATTTAAATTTGAAATCAGGGTGTTATTTGCTGACACCCTGTATGTAGTATACATTTTAAACGGTTGGGTCGTTTTTGCTCTGTTATATGCAGGCAGACTGACGGTTTGAACGACGACTATAGATGTCACGTATTTACATAATTACAAACGAAATTAAAAAGAGTTAGGAAAAAAAGATAACGAGTATTCCATTAGTATGAAGATGACGTGCCATTTAATGAATGGAGTGGAATAATTTGAACCGAGAATACTATTTTATTCTTCTTTTGTAAACAGAATCTCGCTCCGAATGATTTGAATCTATTTTTATTCACTGGCAGCCTTTATTTGGTGAACGTAATGCCATAAATTCGAATGATAATCAGGGAATCAAACATATTGTCTTAAACCACACATAATTTATGCAGTATCTTTATATCCTACGCATTACAAGTTGCTACATGCTGTATATATGTATATTGTTAGATGCATGCAGCTAAGTACTGAAGGACTATTAAACTATAGGAATAAGTTATTAGGTATTCAGATATTGTGCATTAAAGTATGGAATTAATTTTGAAATTGTTTATTAATCATATTGAATTCTAGAAATTAAACATAACCGGCCAATACAGCAGTTTTTGGGCTTTCATTTAATTTCTTTCAATAACTAGGGGCTCTGCTCCCAACACTCTATGCTCGCCAAATTCCATTGAGGGACCGCAAACTCTAACAACATGATATTTGGTCAGCTTAAAAAAAGATTGTAGCACAGTGAATTGTAATAAAAAAAAAAAAAAACTAGAGGTGAAACATTTGACAGTAGACGGATTATTTGCTTTCCGGTATTTTTTTAAAAACGTTATAAGAAAATAGTTTTAAATAAGACATTTTAAATATGTTTTAGTTTTTATCAAATATTTCTTTCTCTTTTTAATAATCACGTGAAAATGCTTCTATTGTTAAAAAGGAAATGTTATTTACACTCTTTAGAATTTACAACAAAAGTTAAAAGGATTATCTCAAAATATAAAATAAATGTCTCTTTGAAATATATTTTTTAATTTAAACTGTTTTGCAATATTATTATTTGGTCATTTTAAATATGACGTAATTTCTTCTATTTACTGCTATTAACTCACATTAATGAATTTTTTATTTTTAAGTTTTCTTTTTCTTTTCATATGTACGTGTAAATATAATTTTATGACATAATTTTCAATATTTTCTTGCTTCTAACGCGTTCTAAGTATTAAATTTTAATTTGAAAGTTTTTGCTATTTATAGTAGTCACGTGGAAAAAATTTTTAATTTGAAGGAAAGAATGTTTCTTACTTTGTTTTTGTAATTTGCAACAATTTAAAATTATAACCTTTTCTAAAATATGTGAAACATATTTCTCTAAATGCTAAAAATTTGAATTTAAAATAAAAAAATCCTCAAAAATTGGTCAAATTAAAAAATTAATTCAGTTTGTACACTGGCGAGCTTCTTGTATATATTCTTATAGGAAATGATTAAATTCCTATGAATAGTTTTTGTTTTCATAAAACTTATTTAACAAAAACGAATTTCACTCACTTTAATATTAAAAATCTCTAAAGGGCGTATTTCAATCCAAATTGCTTATTATCTCATTTTTTTTACATTCACTTTTGCTCTCAAATTGACAAATTCTCTTATTTAGAAACTGTATAAAGTGCCGGACATTTTTGAATAAAGAAAGAAAGTATTGCAGAATTATGCTGTCAAATTGGCATTTTGAACTGAATTTTCCGAAGCGGGTAATCTGAAAACGAAAAAAAAAAATTACATACTGAGAAAATAATTGTTTTAATCAAATTCTAATGAATTGAGCAAAAAATGAAATCTCACGACATCTTATACACCTTTTCAAAAATCACCTCAGCAAGTTTCATGTTTCTATGTTAAAAAATGAGTCTGAAAATGTATCCGAAAATTTCAAACTGTTAAAGGTGAAAATATATTTTTCGGATACACTTTTAAAATAATTCGCTGATTTAAAAATTGCGTACATCATTGGTTTATCAATCATTTTTCTATAAGACAACCAATTTTTTATATTTTTTGTGTGCAGTAGTTTTTTTAGTACTAGTGAAGGTCACAAAAAGATCTAAAAAATCATTTACTGTGGCGGTGACAGCGTTAGTTGCTTTCTTTTTAGAATATAGTTATTTTGAATAAAAAGAAAGACAGAAAATAGATAGAAAATAATAGACTTTTAAATAAGTCTGTTTAAAAAATCTCTTTATTTATTTGTTAATTTGACATTCTAGTTTTATAAAATATATATTTTTGTTATAAAAAAAGCTCTAAGTTTTTTAATGAATTTATAATGAAAATTATTACATAAAAAATTAGTAAATATAATAAATGTTGTCGGTTAAACAAAAGTAAATAATAGGAAATAATTTCACAAACTGTTAGATAAATTCATTTTTTAATGTGAATAATTTCTCTAATATGATAATTATATTTCTTTAATTTTATAACAGATTCTGTGTTTGACTTGTTATTAAGTCTGTTATTATTATTTTTTAATAAATATGTTAAGTAGTTGCAGTAGTAGAAATAGTTTAGTACATTCATACCTAATTTAAATTTGCTGTTCAAAAATAATTTTAAAAGTTATATAAAATATGATAACGATTAACTAAAGTATTTTTTATACTAAACATTACATTTTCGAAGCAATTACCCCTCTTTTCTATTTATATTATTGTAAATTCGAATATTTTTAAATAAAAAGAATTGTTTTTTTTTCGATTTAGCTTCATTTTTCGATTGCTACTTGAAAACAACTGAATAGGAAAATGACACCACCATCTGTGAAAGCTGCGACTTTTTTTTGTGCCGTTGTAAAATAAAAAGGAAACTATGATGAAAACTAAAATTGTGATAAAACAACAAGTCTTTTTCCAATAGCTAAAGGAAGGAAAAAAAGAGTTTTCTTTTATGGTTTCTTTTGCGAATAACAAAAATTTTATTTTTTACTTTAGAATCTTCTTTATGCCTAGCATTTCATGTATTGTTTTTGTTTATAAAATAAAGCAATTTTTCCAGATTGAAATTGGAATATACACTTTATTGTATCCGAAACACATTTTATTTTTATTGCTTTATGGGAAAACAAAATGAATATTGACGGAATGTAATAAAGTAATTCTTTTACATCTTTCCACATCAGAATTTTTAATTTAGCTATTCTTCTACTTTTTAGAGTATAAAAAACGATTTTTGTTTAAGAAATATTATTCTTGCTAAATCACTTTTAATTATATTTAACATAATTCTTTCTGTAAAAGAGTAATGTTTTGTAGCGCCTTGACCATAACTGACTTTTGCAACCATTTTATAACTTTTCTCAACGTTACTCAGGAACCTCTCCACTCCACTCGAGCTTCACGAGAATTCCTGGAACAAGATTTTTATCTAAGTGGTGCTAACTTCTCATCTCAGTAAAAAAAATGCATTATATGTAAATTCTCAGCGATGTATGATTTTTATTGTAATAATTGTTTTAAAAAAAATGTGCGTGTTTACTGTGGACTAGTGCTTCAGTGGTGACCCGGACAAGCACGCACCTTTCAAACAACCATCGCAAAATTAATTAAATGATAGTGCATCAAAGGGTTCGCTTTTGATTGATGAGAGATATGGATATCAGGCCAGTTCCATTTTCTGTAAATTCGAGAGAGATTTTTTTAGTTTTATCATGCTTAATTCATATTATTATTAAGTTTATTGAACATAAAACACATTCATATTATGATTGAGCATAGTTTAAACATTTATAGATAACTGAATATGCAAGACAATGAAATTAATGGAATTGCACTTCGCGTGCCGCCGTTTTGGAAACAAAATATTCAATTATAGTTTTCACAAGTAGAAACCGCGTTTCAGTTATCTGGAATTACAAACGATGACACCAAATATTCTAGTTTAATTTCATCAATCGAGTCTGAAAATTTAAATTATGTTAGTGACCTTATCCACAATCCCCCACAGCAGGATAAATATGACACATTAAAGCGCAGGCTTATTGCAGAGTTCGCGGACTCTGATGGAAAACGCTTAAAAAAGCTGAGTGAATTGCAGTTGGGAGACAGTAAACCGTCTACATTACTACGCCAAATGCGCGATTTGGCTGCAGGCCAACTCAACGATAACTTTTTACAGAGCTTATGGTTACAGAGATTACCACCAAATATTCAAGCCATCTTATTGGTATCGAACGAAAATTTACCTGAACTTGCGGTTTTAGCCGACAAGATATACGAAACTACAGCAGATAACACGCAGGTATATTCTGTTGCAAAATCAGAACCAGTTGCGGCAATAGGCCAGCCATCTATTTTAGACATGCAAAAACAAATTGAGAAGTTGACATTGCTTGTCGAGAAACTTGCCGAAAAAAAATCAATATAATTCAAGGGGCCAAAGATTCACGTTCCGAGGTCAATCGAGGAATATACGCCGAAATCCGGCTTATGAAAACAATCAAAATTATTGCTACTACCATAATCGGTTTGGTCGTTTTGCTAGGCAGTGTAGGAAGCCTTGCTCGTTCACCCAGTCGAAGAAACGAGTAAGCGATACCACTCAAACAAGTGCTGCTGGTGGTAGCGACGTTTCGGTAGCTAAAACTAATAACCGCTTTTGCGTGTATGACCGTGCTACAAATATGAAATATTTAATTGATACCGGTAGTGATGTTTCGTGCATACCAATAAAAAGAAACCAACACAGTTACCAGCAAATTCCTGACTCCTTAGAATTATATGCCGCAAATCAGTCTAAAATAAAAACCTTCGGTACTAAATTATTACGATTGAATTTAGGTTTACGCCGAGTTTTTAAATGGAATTTTATAGTTGCTGAGGTTTCGATACCCATCATCGAAGCAGACTTTTTGAGACATTTTAATCTACTTTTTGATATTAGGAATAAGAGACTTATCGATGGAATAACAAAAATAGGCACCTTAGGTAGTTTGGATAATGTTCAACAAGGGGCAGTTAAAGTCATTATAGAAAATTCCCGTTATCACGCCTTGTTAAGATCTTATCCAGATATTATAACCCCAGATCCCAAATTTGGGAAGGTCAAACATTCCACTGTGCATCATATTGAAACAGTTGGGCCGCCAGTCCATAGTCGCCCAAGAAGATTACATCCAAAAACTTTCGATGCCGTTAAAAAGGAATTTGAATTTATGATTGAGAAGGGTATTTGTCGCCCATCCAAGAGTCCCTGGTCTTCACCCCTTCATATTGTGAAAAAATCCACAGGTGGCATACGTCCTGTTGGCGATTATAGGCGCTTAAACGCAAAAACAATTCCAGATCGTTATCCCATTCCTCACTTACAAGATTTCTCCCCTGCTCTCCAGGGCAAAACTATTTTTTCAAAATTAGATATTTTTCGGGCTTACCATGCGATTCCGGTAAATGAAGAGGATATCCCGAAAACTGCAATAATAACACCCTTTGGCTTGTTCGAATTTCCCTTTTTAAATTTTGGTCTCTGCAACGCTGCCCAAACTTTTCAGCGATTTATCAATGACGTTTTAAGGGATTTGGCATTTTGCTTTGCATATTTGGATGGCATTTTAGTTTTCTCTGATAATGAAGAGCAGCATGCAGAGCATTTAAAGCAATTATTTCAAAGACTCAGCGACTACGGGATACAACTAAATACATTTAAATGTGTGTTCGGGGTCTCCGAACTTTCATTTTTAGGACATTTGGTTTCAAAAGGTGGGACTAAACCCTTGCCAGAAAAGGTTCAAGCGGTATTAGATTTTAAGGAACCGAAAACTGTAAGGGATTTACGCATGTTTTTAGGCTTAATCAATTTTTACCGTCGATTCTTGCCACATGCTGCGGATAAACAGGCCATCTTAAATGAGTATTTTAAAGGAAACAAAAAAGATAACAACCATATAGAGTTGACTGTGGAAGCTAAACAAGCTTTCGATGACTGTAAACAACAACTTGGAAATGCAGCTTTACTTGCTCACCCTTCAGAAACGTCGGATTTGGTTTTGTGTACTGATGCTTCAGATTTTGCTATCGGGGCTGCACTCAATCAAGTTACAAATAACCAATTTCTACCTTTGGGTTTTTTCTCCCGGAAACTGTCTCCCACTGAAAAACGTTATAGCGCGTATGATAGAGAATTATTAGCAGCCTATTCGGCTATTCGACACTTCCAATACATGCTTGAAGGTAGAACATTTTGCATCTATACTGATCACAAACCTTTAACTTTCGCTTTTCATCAGAAATCAGATAAAGCATCTCCACGACAAAACAGACAACTAGATTATATATCACAATTCACAACAGATTTGCGTTATGTAAAAGGTTCAGGTAATATCATAGCAGACACTCTCTCTCGAATTGCAGCCATAGAAATGCCTTCGCCAATTGATTATACAAATCTGGCCAATGCACAAGCGAATGCTCCTGAATTACATGACTTATTACATGAAAGCATTTCTTTGAGACTTCGTAAAGTTGCTCTACCAGACGGAGAGATTTATTGCGACTATTCAACAACTACCATCAGGCCTTACGTTCCAAAAAGCCTACGTTTTGAAGTATTCAAATCTCTGCATAATCTGTCCCATCCAGGAATAAAGGCTACAACAAGACTCATTACCAGTAGATTTGTGTGGTCGGAAGTGAACAAAAATTGTAGAAACTGGTCCCGTGCTTGTATTGCAGGCCAAAGATCTAAAGTACAACGTCATGTCTCCAGTCCTCTGGGATCCTTTAAGACCCCAACGGAAAGATTTTAACATGTCCACATGGACATAATTGGACCTTTGCCACCATCTCAAGGATACTGCTACGCCTTGACGATGATAGACCGATTCACGCGTTGGCTCGAAGTCATTCCCATAGTTGATATCACTGCAGAAACGGTTTCACGAACATTTGTTTCTGCCTGGATTTCTCGTTTCGGAGTGCCTACATACATAACAACCGATCAAGGTCGTCAGTTTGAAGCAGAACTAGTTAAGTCTCTAGCTCGACATTTCGGAATAACGAAGTTTCGAACTATTGCATTTAACCCGAAGGCTAACGGCATTGTAGAACGATTGCATAGGCCATTGAAAACTGCCATCAAATGCCACATGACAGAACGATGGGTTGATACATTGCCACTTGTGCTGCTCGGCCTTCGTTCTTCCCTGAAAGAAGACATTGGTGCAACAGTTTCAGAATTGGTATATGGAACTATCTTGAGACTTCCAGGTGAATTCTTAGGGCTGCGACCACCTTCGGACCCTGATCCTAAACCTTTCGTGGATAACCTGAGAGAGGCCATGAGGAAATTGCAACCAGTACCTCCTGCGAACCATGGACGCCATACACCATTCATCTGTCAGGATTTGAAAAGCTGTTCCCACGTCTTTATCAGACATGACGCAACCAGGAAACCACTCCAACTTTACTTACGACGGACCATTTAAAGTCTTTTCCCGTTCAGAAAAATGGTTTACAATTGACATTAAAGGCAAAAAGACGGCAGTTTGTCTTGACCGACTAAAACCAGCATTTCTGCTTAGTGTGCCTGAAGATGTTCAGCCAAGAAACTCTTCAATAGCCAAAGAAACCCATCAACAGCCAAACACGATAGAACAACAAAAGAATGACCCAGAGAAAATAACCAAGTCCGGTAGAAAAGTCCATTTGCCAATCAGATTCCGTGTCTGAAGACACTGGGGGGGAGAGTACTGTAGCGCCTTGACCATAACTGACTTTTGCAACCGTTTTATAACTTTTCTCAACGTTATTCATTAACCTCTCCACTCCATTCGAGCTTCACGAAAATTCCTGGAACAAGATTTTTATCTAAGTGGTGCTAACTTCTCATCTCAGTAAAAAACTGCATTATATGTAAATTCTCAGCGATGTATGATTTTTATTGTAATAATTGTTTTAAAAAAACAGTGTGTGTGTTTACTGTGGACTACTGCTTCAGTTTAATTTTTTAAAAGTAGAAATATTTATAAAAGTAGAAGGTACTTTTAAAAAGTTAAGTTAAAAAAAAATAAATTTTATTAAAATGAGCTGAGCTACAAGATGTTTTTAAATTTTACACTGTTAAAAATTTTGTTCTAGTTTGAACCAAATTTTGGCTCTCAATAGCTGCCACCGTACGATGGTGAAACCTTGAGCCAATATGTGAAGCTGCTATTGAAGTATAGTTCCAGTAGCTGGAACGAGGTCAAAATAGGAAGCTCCAAATATTGATCGCCAACATTTGCCAACATCTGATGGTGGCAGCTATTTAGCACCAAAATCTGGTTCAATCTAATACAAGATTTTTAACAGTGTACTTTATTTTTAGTATTGAGTATTGTGCCATGACATAGACTACAATTTTATTCAAAATTGAAGAGAGGATTTCAAAGGTAGTGTGTCCCCTTATTAAATATAGAATGTACAACTATGGATGAGGTAAAGGATATTTCCACCACGTCTGACATTATATATTGAATTTCCGTTATATTTTTTGGTTAAATATCACGATACTTGTCATTCCTGGTGTCACAATAACTTTTTCAATGTGCATGCAAAAACGCACAACGATGAATTGGATATTACAAGAAACTTTTTTGAACAGATTTTTGACATAGTACACATTTATTTCGGTAGGACAAGTTGTTTGATATAACCATTTACTGCCGCGACCTGATATATCCGTTTACTAGGCTGCAGGCTTCACTGCAATTGAACCATTTTTAAAATTAATATAATTCTACAAATATAATCCAGTTTTAAGAAATGAAGTTAATGATTGATATTTTCAAGGCTTATAAGCATATACGTCACAAAAAATAATACCATATTAGAAAATCCCTTTTTTATTAACATTTAAAATAAATTAAGAAGAAAACAACATTAAAATTTTGCCCTTTTGCTCGGCGATCAGAAAAATGCATTTAAACATAAATTAAGAGAAAATGTATAAAAAAATTTAATAAAAATTGCAGTACAAAAACCTTGCACGGTTCTACCAGTTTAAACTATTTTCAAAATATCCATTAAATGTGATGGAAAATAATGAATTTTTTACAGTGCTAAAAAGCCATTTTCGAAATATTTAGTTTTCTTCTGTATTTAAATCATTGCAAATGTTTTCGATTGCTATTTGAAAACAACTGAATAGAATCTATAGAAAAAAAACGACACTACCATCTGTGAAAACTGAACTGCTATTTTTTTCTGTCTGATTGTAAAAAAATAAAAATAAAATTGGAATTATCATAAAACAACAATTTTCTTTCGAATAGATAAAAAAATTCCTATTTTCTTTTACAGATTTTTTCGCGGAGAAAAATGATTTCATTTTATCCTTCAGAATTATTCTCTGAACTTAACATATCATGTATCGTTTTTGTTTACAAAAGAAAACCATTCTTGCAGTTTGCAATTCGAACGTACAGTTATGTTTATTGCATCTGAAAGATATTTTATTTTTAAATTTGTATGAAAGAAAAAAAATTGTGAACAACTAAAAGAGTTTTTCTAGGTAACGTATCAAAATCTATAATTTTAACCAATACTTTTATTCTATATTATAAATATATTAAACTGTATTAAGATTGCTTTTCATTGACTAAAATTTATGCAGAAGTTAAAATAATGTTATGGTGTCGTAATTTCATTTTACGGCACATTTTTACTACTTTTTACTCCAAATTGGTTAATGTACTTAAAATGGTGTCAAAAAAGTAAAACGTATTAAAGTTAAAAAAAAAATTTAAATTCAGACAGTTCTTGATATAAGTGGAATATTATGAATAAATATCTCCTCGTAATACTTTGACAGATATGACAGAGAACTAATCAAAACTTATAAAGAATAAACAGGGTGGTTCAGAACTATATGTCAAAAATGTAAAGGTAGATAGAGGGGACCTAAATAAGCAGATTTCGCAGGTGAGTGCGGAAATGTAGAACTGAGGCAGTAGAGGCGCGGTTCAGTAGGCGGATAAAAGCGTTTGCTGATTTGAATCGGCATTTTCTGCACAGAGTTTCGAGCAACATGCACCGTTATACCAACAAGGAGTTGGCTGACATGCATTTCAAGTATGGGGCTGCCTAAGAAAATGGCTTACATTCACGTCCAATAGCTCTCGAGCTTGTCGAAGGACTATCCTCTACTGAGCGTAATATTGTTTTTTCTATTCCATTGCATCAGTTCTGCGATGTCTTCCAGCGCTCGTATCAAGCTTCCATGCATAAAATGATTCAATAGTGCACAGCTCCTGATGAAGACACTTAAATGTTTCGAGAATGAGCAGATTCCTATTCTGGAATAGTTCCATGTACACGTATACCCTTTGAGCAACCATTTCTTTTCCTTCTGCAGCCTCAATATGAAATGCATGTCAGCAAGCTCTACGTTGGTCTAACGACATATGCTGATAAAAATCCAAGTGGAGACTGACGATTCAATCCACCAAAGTTTTTCCCTCTAGCTAACTCAATAACGACCTTTACTGCATCAACGCTGCCTTTATGCACCCACATTCTTGTATGAAATCTGAATATTTAGGTCCGCTCTGCCTGCCTTTAAATTTTTGGCATATAGTTCTGAACTACCCTGTATATAAAAACGATATCGTGCTTTTAGGTGCGTTCGTAATTACATAAATTCTTACTACTAATAGTCGTCATCTGGTTTGCCTGTCCATCATATAACATCACAAAAACTACCCATGCAAATGGTTTGAAGTTTAATGTATATAATGGTGGAAAATTTTGTTGAGTCATTTCCCATTTTATGAAAATAGAATCAAAACTTAAAAGATATCAATTAAAAATTTCTTTATTCCATTAAATCCATTCATGCATAATTAAATAAATGATATTCCTCAACAGATAATGATTATAAGCTGCCAAAATGGTTATGTAATAATTAACATGGAGTCGTATTATTTCTGTGTTACTGAATTAATAATAATCATTGTAAATTTTGTATTCGTGAATTTTTGCACAAAGATCTGAATCTTTATAAATCTAACTATACTACGAACGTACCTCCTTTGTCACGTTTTACGTACAATTTTCAATTAGTTAATTTGTATTATTTTGTAGAAGTAAAAGAAAAAAAAATCTTGTACCTTACGCATGATACCTAAAATTGTATTATTTTGTAAATAATGATTTAATTAGCATAACGATGTCGCGGAGTAAATGCAAATACCATTGTTACATCTACATATAATTAGACTTAACATAGAACAAGGCTTGTTTTTGTAAATACATGGTGTCGAAGACTAATTGAGCAATATGGTTCGTTACGAAGAGTCTAGATTGATTGTAAAAAGATAGGCTAATCAAGTTATCGTCTGCCTCTTTCAAGTCAGTTTGATACTTTTTACCCTTATTGCAGACAGCATAAGCAACTTTAGATTAATTCGAAATGACCATATGCAATATAAGGGGCCAGTTTGTCTTTTCAACAATTTTTATTACTTAAAAAATGGTACAGATGGTGAAGTCACGAATTAAAAAAAAATTAATTTGAAAAAAAATAAATTGAACTTTAAATTTTGCTTAGGGGTTTTTGTTTCAGGGAGATTTTAGGGGGATGGGGCGTTTAGGTAATATATCGAAATTTGCTGAAATACGAAAAATTCTCACCCTTATATTTTCCTTATTTACTTCTACATTAATGATAAAGAACGGTTTTTAATGAGTAAAGAAATTTCAATTATAAATCCCCCCCCCCCTTTTACATTTTTTGTTGGCTTTTGAAAAAGGGTCGGCTGTTTAAAATCGGGATTTTATGGTAGTTATCAGTTTAAAAATAAGATTTTCTTAAGATATTACCGATGTCTATCTCCATTCAAAGCATCATATGCATAACCATGTCAGATATTCAGTCAGTCATTCTTGTAAGTTCGGAAAAACTGAAATAGAAAATTGAAAAGTTGTTTATCGTTATACTCTTTGTATTAAGAATGCATAAAAATATTGTTTAAAATCGTTTAATAAAACACAGGGTGATTATAAAAAACTATCCCGACATTTGGGCTCCTAACTATTATACCATTCACAGTACCTAATTGAAATTTTGGCAAATGGTATTTATAGGTATGCGATCAAGAATGATATGGAAAACATCACTGTCACTCAAACAGTTACGGTTACAGTGAGAAAATTTCGAAATAATCAAATGGAAACACCCAGTTTTTTGTATTGGAATGTGATCTAAATTGTGAAAAACCCTAAATAACGTTGGAATGGCAACTATAGCATGAAAATGACCGGAATTAGGCAAGGGAAAAGTAAAAAACTTTTTGCCGTGCACCAGAACATTAATGTTCGTTTCATTTACGTCACACGTCACACCATTTCTTCGGCTGATATCCCAGCCTGATTTGTTTTCCACAAAACGAGAAGAAGAAACCAAGAAACGCAAATTTCAAGTTTACGTAAGACACAGTCATGATTGACGTCGTTACGCTAGGTGAAAGAAAAGGCACTGCGAAATGCGACCCGCGTATGTTGCCTTCTGCCATTTCAAACAAATTGCCGTTTTCAGAGAAAGAACTTGGGGAAATCGTAAAGAGTTATTATCTGAATGAACAAAATGTAGCAGAGATATTGAGTGTTTACCGCCTCAAACATGGATTACGGCGAGGCGTTTGCACTGTCAAAGCTGAACGGGATTTGATTAATAAATTTGAAGAAACTGGTTGCACATGCGATCGACCTTGGTCTGGACGACCTTCCGTTCCTATGAAAGCTGTTGCAGAAGTTCATCAAACGATAAGCACACTTTGTCCCGCAACTGCACTCGGTGCTTTGCGTGTTCTAAATATGCCGAATTCAACTGTACGCAAGATTCTGCGCTCTGTTCTAAACATGTTTTCGTATCGATTCCAGCGTGTCCAGATGTTGGAAGCAGAAGACTATCAAATACGGCTGGATTTTGCAAATCAATTCTTTATCCGGTACGATGAAGGATAGCAGCTGACCTCTACGCATTCTGTGGACAGATGAGGCGCATTTTTCATTAACTGGTAACCTGAATTCAAAAATTGTGTGCACTGGGCCGAGAATAATTCACATGATGTGCTTGCCCGTCCATTACACGAGATAAAAAATGACCGTGTGGTGTGGTATAACGGGTGTGTTTATCTCGGCTCTTACTTTTTTGAAGAGGTTATTGCTGGTAATCTGCAAACGTGTACAGTAACGAGTGATTGCTATCGGGACTTGTTAACTCATTACGCGTTTCCCCCATTGCAACAGCAAAATGCTATAACTGAAGTTGTGTGGATGCAAGATGGTGCTCCTCCACATGTCGAGTCTTTTGTCAAACGTGTCTTAAGTAAACAGTTTGGTGACAGAGTTATCTCCCGTCATTTCCCGTGGCCACCAAGGTCTCCTGATTTGACACTAATGGATTTCTAGCTGTGGGAATATCTGAAATCCAAAGTGTATCAGTTTCGATTTCAAACTGCATCTGATTTGAAAGATGCCATCAGAACTGCGATTCAAGAGATTCCTATTGCCATGGTACGTATTGTAGTGCTATCCACCATCTGCCGCATGCAAAGTCTCATCGTGTGTGAAGGATGTTATATGGAAAATTTGTGAAACACAATAAAATGCTTTATTTTATGCTGCTTCTCTGTCCTTATCGATTGTCCTCACTTTTAACCTATCTACTGCCGCTGATTTTCATGATGCAGTTGCCGTTCCAACGCTATATGAGGTTTTTCACAATGAAGATCACATTCCAACACAAAAAAACTGGGTGTTGCCATTTGATTTTTTCGAAAATTTCTCACTGTAACCGTAAATGTTTGAGTGAGATTGTTGTTTTCCATATCATTCTTGAGCGCATACCTCAAAATATCTTTTCCCAAAATTTCATTCAGTTTCTGTGAATGGTATGATAGTTAGGAGCCCAAATGTCGGGATAGTTTTTTTTATAATCACCTTGTATTACATAAGATTACGTATTTTATAAAATATTAAATTTATTAAATTACAATTGAATGTAAACGAATTTGTTGCTATTTATGTTTTCGTGGAAGTTCCATTGCAAAATCAAACGTTGTATTACAAAAAGTTTTCTATTTGATGAAAATTTTAAATATTGGAACTGACATTATTTCTCATGAAGTTAACTGAAAGGAACATAATCAGAGAATAATTATTGGGATACTTATGAACTACTCATATTTGCCCCAACAAGTGCCCCACATGGCCACTAGAGTAAAATTGAAAAATCATTAACATTTTTCAGTTCTAAAAGAATTTTTTTTACGTCAAAAATATTTATTAGTATTCATAGTAAGGTGGTCTGGTGTAATAACGCCAGGCGGGGTAATAACGCCAAGTGCTAATATTTTGCATAATTATGAAATAAAATGAAATGAACTGGTAAATGACACTTATTTGCTCTGCGCAGAAGGATTTTGAGTCATATAAATCGCAAAAAACAGCTTCAAGTTAATTTGTTTCATTTTTAGGTCTTATTGCTTTTATAAGCAACTAAAATTAACGCTTGATATGAAAATTTGCGAGATACGTTTTATGATGTGAACACTATTTTTTTATCCTGAAATACTTTGTTAATTACATAAATTTGTAGTACATTTCACGGACTTTCAAAATGTTGTTGAAGATTTTGGATATCTTCTCGAGATAATTTGTAATTTAAAATGTACAGAGTAATAACTATAACGGGGTGATAACGCCAATCCTTGGTATTAATACCCCGGTTGATTCCCTACAGTGGCCGAGCTACATCTTAAATATTGATTCAAATAAACACAGTTAAAACTGTGCAATGTTTCTAATAATTCTATTTAAGCGGTCCTTTTTAAGGAAAAAGAAGCTCACGGTCTGATATTCTTTTGCCTCATCCCCCCCACACCACACCTTTATTTTTCTTACACTTTCACAAAAAATTGAACATTTTCAATAGCTTAGAATGCAGTTTGTAAAGTTTTTATTTTTAGAATTGGGCAATCTACATGCAATTATTCCATCCTATTTCATAGCTTTGTTTGCATGGCGTTATTACCCATATAGGTGGGTAATAACGTCAAATAGCATTGGTCAAAAAATCATGCCATTACATTTTATGAATACATATCTGTTAAATTTTTTTTTTTTATATAGATAGTCAATGAGTTGCTGTATCAAATCATATATTTGTTTGAAAAATACAATCTAAAACTGAGCCGTAAAAATTGGTAGAGCCTTAACGTGGCATTATTACCCCAGGGTACCTTATATGTTAAAAGATTAAAATTTAAATAAAATGGATAAACAAATAAAGTTATTCGCTTAGAAAGATATTTCTACTTTTGAAATCTATAAAAGTGTTTTAACAACTGAAATCAAACAAAATGTCAAAAAGCTTTAATTATTTTTTATGTCTACAGGGTGCTGTGATTGTTAGTATTTTTTTTTCAAATAGAAAAAAGTATTATAACTAGTGAAAAATTACGGCGTTTATATCTGTCCCTTGTTCACATATACCCCAGTCTCCTCTATATATAATATATTATCATAGTTTGAATAAATAATTAGAGTAAATAGTTGAATAAATTGAATAAATTGTTAAATGATAGTTAATATATTATAATAGTTTGAACTATTTAAAAAAAAGTACCAAATTTTTGAGTTGCCTGATAAATATGTCACAAATTATTTATAATTCACATAAGCAAAATCAACAGGCGTTGATTGCCTTAAATATATCTAAAATTGCATCAAATGTAATGTACAAACGAACATAAGAAGATGATTCCGCTGCTTTTGGCACTGTACTGGACGATCATAAAATTGGCAATCAATTAAATGGTTACCCTAAATACATTTAAGAATTTCTTAAATACAATAAACAAAAACCGCTCTACCTTCGCCATCCTATTAGTGATTGTAAAAAAGCGATAAAAATGTGATTTTTCATTAATACGTGAATTCGAGTCGTAAAATGACAATTGAATGCGGACACAAAGTTTTACAGATCCCGTTATTACGCACTTCGGAAATAGATTTGGAATGTTTTAAATTTTGTTGGAACAGGATAGGGTAAGATGGTTAGAGTTTTAAGTAGAAATCTTTTAATGAAAAACTCTCTACTTTTGCCAGAAAGAGGACTTTAAAGAATTGCAATAAATTTAAAAATAACAGTCCGAATTCGGAATAAACTTTATTGAAAAGATGATAAAATTTACTATATTGTGCTAGATTGATTTTATGTTAGATTGAATTTGGATTGCCTTTATAAGTGACTCAAAATCGTCAAAATCGTCAAAATCGTCAAAAATAGGAAAAATACTCAAAATTATATCTTTACTATAAAATTACAAAAAATCTTTAAAAAAATCTGGATCGTAAGTGCATTGAGACTTGCCTTTGTCTACCCGGAATCAAGTTTGCATATACCTACGAGCGATATATTTTTATGCCGATCATCGCTCACAGGTACGTCTCACATACTTTTATTAATAGATATTATAGATTAGGGTGGAGCGAAAAAAAATTTTTTTTTGAAAATCAAAAACGGGTAGGTGCCAAAAGTTGCCTTTATACTAGTACATTAACTGTGTGAAATTTTACCGCTGAAAAAAAATGGCTTGAGTCTGCGCTTTTGCTCCAAAAATCGAAATTTTGGGTAAAATTTGTCATTTTTTGACATTTTTTCAAAAAAATGAAAAAATTCCTACAGAGCTGGTTAGTATTTAAAAGTGTTGCTTAGACCTTTATATTTATCTGCTTAACATATTTAAACTATAAAACAATATTTTTATTCCCTATAGCTGGAGCAAAACAGACAACTTTTAGTAAGAAAACAGCATTATCACTCTATTGGGTCATATAACGAATTGTTGTTTTTAATACAGCTCTTGTTTTCAAAACTACCTTGGACATGCGTCGTGGAGGTGGCTATATTTCCTATACCACCCGGCCCAACTATTCGATCATCTTGGTACAGTGTTTTATTTATACATTGATTTGTGATTTTCTTTATAAAAATTTGGCATGTTTTCGATGCTTCCACCTTGTTTATCTGTTTTTTGCATCCACATGCTGCTGTAACTATCTTCTTGTATATTTTTACAGTTTATACAAAAAATGACAAGCAGAGTAATGCACGGGAATATTATTAAAGGGATCTATTCGGCCATCTATTATATTTATCTAACTTACATTCAGTTGATGAATAGTGATTGGAAGTTCTGTTACCACAACATTTTTTCAGTCAATTATATTTTTTTTACGTAATGATTTGCTTCAAAGATGATTTCAGATATTTCAACTATAAGTATGCCATCATTTATTCTACTTTTGCATTTTTTATATGTTGAGAAGCGAGCTGTTTCATGTGATGGTGATCGTCCGAGAGAATTGCAATGAAAATTTGTTCTCCATGTGTAAAGCAACCGCTGTTGTAAATAACTTTTTCTTTTGCATTAGTTTTATGCCGTTTTCTGAGTGTTTTCGTATCTAGGTAATTTCTTATTAACTTTTAGATCCCCCTTTTCCTCCCAACATTTGATGGTGAAATGTCCTGGGCATAAACTTATAATGCATAGTACTTTATGAGGGAATGTACGGATTCTAATCGACTATAAGTGCTCATTTAAAATTAGGAGAATTTTATTTGTCACTGTGAACCATTTTGCATGGGGTAAGCTTAGAATTGTGTATAATATTGAATCATTCGCTACTTCAACTCCAGTGAATTTCCTCTGCGTCAATTATTTGAGAAGTCGATATAAAACGTTCTAAGCTACATAGATTCACCGGATCAATAAGGAAAATCTTTGTCTGCGTACTATTCACTTCCTATTGCAATTTTTTTTTTTTATAAAATAGAGAATTACTTTGAAAAATTATTTTCTCAAATTGAGAAAAAGATACTTAGAACAGACTAGAAATTTCTGTCGGAGATTGCAAAGCTAATTCATAAGGAAAGCTATTTCTCAGAAAGAATGGGGAATAAGAATTTAGAAAACATCTCACACAAAAGACAGCTCATAAAGTTAATAAAATTTTCCGCTTCATATAAGCACAGATTGTCAATCAGCGTTTATATGTTCACTCACAAAATGTATAATCCAAGTTTATATCGCGGGATGTTTTATACCAAATGTACTACACACCTAAATAATAGATCTAAAATCTTATTAGAAATTACTAGACTGCGGAACAACACAGGAAACGACATAAAGCATACTAAAACTTCTTTAGAAAGATTGTTGTTTTACAGCAAGTAGTTTTTGCAAATTTTGTTTGCAATCCTCTGTGACGATCGTTATAATATTAAACAGCTAGCTTCTCAGCATATATTCAATGTAATAAGTTCAATAAATGATGACATATAGAAATTAAATTCATACAATCAATTTTTAGGGAAATCATTGCATATAAAATGTAATTGATTGAAAGAATGCTGTGATAACAAAACTTCCAATCATAATGTACTAATTGCATGAAATTTTAATGAAGATAATAGACTGCTGAATAGGTTCAATTAAGAACATACGCAATACATTGCTCAGCTTCCCTTCTGTTATACATGGTATAAAAATATACGTGCAGAAGGTCACACTAGCATGATTCAAATCATCTAAAGACAGTGAATATAAAGAGATAAATTACTTTGATATATAGAAAACTTATACTCGTCTTCGGGAAAAAAATAACAATTCAATACATAAATAAAACACTGGGCCTAGATGATTGGATGGTTGAGACGGGTGGGATAATGCAACCACCTCTATGAGTTATATACACAGTAGTTTTGAAAGCAACTAAGTAAGAAATGCATTCAAAACAACATTTCGCTGTATGCTCCAATAGAGAGGTTAACGCTGATTTTTCACAAAAAGTTGTCAGATTTTCTCCAATTATACAGACTACAAATATTGTTTTATAGTTTAAATATGTTAAGCAGATAAATATAAAGATCTAAGCAACACTTTTAAATACTAATCAACTCTGTAGGAATTTTTTAATTTTTTTTGAAAAAATGTCAAAAAATGACAAATTTTACCCAAAATTTCGATTTTTGGAGCAAAAGCGCAGTCTCAAGACATTTTTTTTCAGCGGTAAAATTTCACACAGTTGATGTACTAGTATAAAGGCAACTTTTGGCACCTACCCGTTTTTGATTTTCAAAAAAAAAAAAAATTTCCGCTCCACCCTATTATAGATAGTTAAAATTTTAAAAGTTGAAATGTATTTTATAAAATATTTGTCTGCATAATTAAAGAAACATAAAAATAACTCAAGCGAAATTTCTAAAAAGTTTCTGGGGATTATTTATGAAATTTATTTGCGTCTCCTTTTACTGTCTTTATTTACATTCCACTGAACCTATATACTACTTAAATTAAGACATTTACAGCAAGATTTTACGTTAATCACAAAATTCACTTTCAAGATGACATTTTATCAAGCAAGGAAACTGTATAATACAAACTAATCAGACTTAACAATGCAGAATCAAAGTAAAGTTTACAAATGGCTCGACAAAATGAAAGTTGTTTAATTAATTGTTTATGTTAAAACAGTTTTCAGAGAAAGGAAGATTAAGTTGATTTCCAAAATTTAAATATGTCGCACACGGTGGGAATTTATCAAGTATGTTAATAAGGAATTATTATAATGCATTAAATAGCATATTTAAATGCAAAATGAAATTAACTTTAATTTTTTTTTGAAAAGCAGTTGTTTTAAATTTTGATTAGAATTATCCTTCATTAACTGCTAAAAGGTATTAAGCAAAAATTATAAAAAACAGTAAAAAAGTTTTAAATAAACTAAAACGGAACAAAAAGAATATTCTACTGTTGCACTATCTGTTATGTAAAGGTTTGAAACGCCATCATTAAATATTTCACTAATTCTTTTAAGTGACGCAAGTTATTTTATTTTTACTATTCTGAAAGCGACGGAGTCCCACTTTTGGTAGGATCAGTTGCAATAGTACTGCTCTTGTGGTTTAGAAGTCTTATCTTTTAGTAATGGGTCATTCGATTGTGAGAGTTACTTTGTTATTTTATTGCAAGTTTTATTTAAGAGATGGTTGTGGAGTCATGCTGGTAATGTTGTTGTAAATATTGTAAATATTATTTTTCTATCATTTATTCTTATAAAATCCTATTTAGTCTAACATGTGCTGGTGATAAGCCTTTTTAATTAAATATATAAATTCATACCTCGTGCGGATCCTACTTATATCAATGTACCTCTGTAATGTTTTATCAATAAAATTCTGTTTTATATTGTGTATAGGTCTTTATTTCTCAAGATACTTGCCCGAATTGAGGATGGGATCGATGAGCTCAGCAGGCTTTCCTTAAAGATATGAGTGCTGTTTCTACTATTTTACCGAGGAAGGCCGAACAACAGTGGTTGTAAAGAAGAGGTTGTTGGTTGTAAAGATTGTGACAAATGTCGAGAAATCTATAGTGATGTTCAAATGTCAGTTTGTATTATCTGGAGTTTTGATTTCGACCACATGTATATGCAGGTCCGAAATTCTCCCGATATTGTGTAAACCTGGAAGACGGCCAAAGTTGAGTCCCTGCTCAGTCATTTAGATGCCGGCCGTGGTGGTCCCATCCCGAGCATGGTGTGATAACTTCTATTGGCTCAGGACACCTGTATATAATTTTATCATTCCTTGAATGTTTGTTTCCATATTTGTAATTCCATACTTGAAAAGCTGAATGATAGCATTTCAAATCGCTGCATCATAGATCGTGCAACAGTGTAATCTTTTTATTTATCTTACGATTCATTTGATAATGGCTTCAATGGAACCGAGACGTGTAAACAACTTACTAAAATCTTTTACTCTTTTTATAGTTTTAACACCTTTTTAGCAATTAAAGGTATCTTAAATCTGGCGTATTTTCCATAGGATTGCATTTAGTCTTCTCTTTCCTTAAAAAAATAATGTAATTTTAAAATGAAAATGTTAAAAGTCTTATGAAAGATACAAGCAGATTTTGAATGATGTTCTTAGAAGTAAACTTTTAGTATTTTCGAAAATAAAACTTTTCTTTTAAAATTGCTATTATACAAGAAGTTAAAGTTGCTGCTACTTTTGAGTGACACATAATAGGCATATTGACACGTATTGGTTTAGATCATGGCTTCACAAGAGTTACTCGAAAAACATGAAATTTCTTATGTCGAAGCAATTTTGTCGTTTGCAATATCTACTTAAATATTTGATGAGCAATGTTGTCTGGAACAGCTAATCAAATACTTAGAAAACTGACGAGAGAAGTGTTTTTTTTCCAGAAACAACCAATAAAATGCTCGGAAAACTGACGAGTTGCAAGCATTTTTAGAGTTTCAAACTTCTTCCAATAATAGCACAGACACCCATTATAAACCTGCTATTTTGTTAAGAATTAATCTTTTAATTTATTCATCCTCGTAGTGTAAAGATAAAAATATTACTTAAATGGCTAAGCCTGGGTTATTTTGACACCATATATTGTTATAATGTTTAGGCCTGAAAACTGATCAAAAGATAAAATATCGACTGGCAATCAAGATGTTTTAGAAAGAGAAAAATATACTCTAACTATACAAATAAATACTTAAAAGTTGTTGCAAAAATAGATATTATTTATTTATTATTTACCTTAGATCTTTCGAATGCCCTCGCATCCATTTTCAAAGGCATTTGAAAGATCTAAGGTAAATAATAAATAAATAATATCTATTTTTGCAACACCTTTCAAGTATTTATTTGTATATTTTGAGTTTAAAGGTGTAAATTTCCATCAAGACACTGGTATTAATACTGTGATTTGATTCATTGAGATAAATGTAATTTTCACAATGTTACAAATATAGTGGAATCTACCACTTTCGGGACCACTTTCGGGACCAGCTAAAATGGTTACTATATAGCGATGGTCTTTTTAATAAAGTGTCGTTGAAAAAAGCACGTTAATTTTTTTTTTGTCATGTCAAGAAATAAAACAAATTAAAATATCCATAAAGGAAAAGTGTAGTACTTTAAGTAATGAATTGATTAATTGACAAATATAGTAAACTATCCCTTCATAACTTTGGCTTCGCTCATTGGACTTATTGAAGAGGGGGTGGAATTGAAAAAGAGAAGTGACCTACTCTAGATCTTAAATTCTACCAAATTTCATCGAGGTCCACTGATTGATTTTGAAGATCCAGAACCCCTATTTTGTTATTTTTTTGTGTGAAATAAAATGAAAAAACAACAACTAAATTATATCCCGTACCAGGAAACATTCAACGATGTGTACTGGCTTATTCTAAAACTTTTAATTTAGGTATGTGCCTTTCGAAGTTTGTGTCAAAAAATATCCATTATTAAGGGAATGACACCCATTTAAAATTTATATAGCGCTAAAGCTTCCAATATTTAATATTATAGAAATCTATCCTTTTAAATTGCCTAATTCAATCATTTCATTCGTGTTGCCACATACAAAAAAGGCACAATAATTTAAAAAAGAAATGATACCAACGAAGCATTACATTGCAAAAATAAATAAATAACAAAAATTAAATGTACACTTTATAGTTGAAAATCAAAGTAAAATATCTTTGAATGTAAAGTAACATAAAAAGAGGAATATGAGTCGATTATCTTTTTTTTTGGTGAATATAAGTTAGGTCCTACGAAAAACTATTCATCAGGCACAGATTACGAAACACTTTCTACCATTAACAGAATATTTTAAAGAAATTTCATTTTTTTAAAAAGTGAAATGAAATATCTAAATAAGCAATGTAAAAAAACATATTAACTCATAGTAAAAACCTATTTTGAGCTGTTACTATCCATACCCTTTCTTTCGTTCAACCATGTATATTATCGAAATAAATCATACACATAACAAAATACACTAATAAGAAAGGAAAAATCATGTATCTAACATAAATTAGGAAACGTTTTCCAACACATGTTGAATAATGTGTGTACCATTGAACGCAATAGTTCCCAAACGAGATTTCAGAATGAATAACCATTTTCCCATGTTACAGTTCACTTTCGCAAGAACTGTTTGGCGTTTTCTAAAAATGAACCAATGGATTAGGTAGATTGTCCATTTTAAAACAAGTTTGCGACTGATTCTACTAGGAAAATCATAAAAAAAACTGTGACAGAATATAAGTGATAACCATTACGAAGCATTCTAATGAATCACATATTAATATCTCAGAAACAACATCTCTAGTTTCAAAACGGGAGATTCAAAGTTCAAATTCAGTCCACTGTATTAAAAAATTATTGTTTTTAAAAAAGCTTTTGTAGACGAACACCAGAGTCAAGTGGAGTTACTCCATAATTTTTTAAAACCAAATGTAGAGAGAATAATTAGTATTGGTGGTGTCCCCAGTTGGAAACAGAATGAAGTCGCATATCCCTTTTTTCAAATATTAACTTTTATCTTTGTATTAAAACATCACGAAACGTAAAAATGTAATTTAAAATGTACTTGTATATTAGTTCAGTCTGTAAAGTGTTAAGCAAATGCGCCGAATTATGAAAAATACTAAAGAATAACAAGCATGCACCTTTGATACATGAAGATTCAGTCTTTCAAAGCGAAATAATTTTCTGCATTTTCATAATGTATGCACGAAGCTAGTTAGCGTTGAGTTATGTGCCAGCATTTGAGCTATTTTCTTCTGCATCTTATTTGTATTTAAAAAAGAAATTGTGCTTACGATATGAAATAAAATATTTCATGAGTTTCTTCTTTTCAAAATAGTAGTATATAATATTGAAAAAAAGTAGTTTCTTCTTCTAGATTAACCTATTTTTAGAGATGAAGCCATTTTGCAAATAAAATCCGTGATTTTTTCCTAAAAAGCCTCTGTGAGAACGGGAAATGTTTACACTTCATTTGCATTCTTTGCTTCTTGAATTTCGATTTTAAATTCAGCGCACGGCGGTAATTATAAGGTTTCAGATTTCTAACCATGTTTTCAATTTGACATTTTAGATATCAGATATAGAAAAAGAAAATATTTACTAGAGTTCTATTTATGTAACAACTTTCAATCGAACGTGAAAAATAAAGGTTTTTTTTGAAATACAATTTCTGTTTTTATTTGAAAAAAATTAAATAGCAGACGATTTTAAAAACTGCAAAAACTCGCAATGTTTTTCGAATTGATTCGAAAAGAAGCAGATTGGCTCAGGCGAGCCACACATCATATTCCTATCAGCGTCAAAATAGGCTTATCCAGTAAAGGTGAAACTGTGTGAAATCACAATTTGAAGTGAATAAAAAGGAACATAGCTGTGGGTATTTGACTGAGGTATGAGATTTTTAGCACCGATGACCTGCGCGGGATCGGATGGTTTTTATATGACAATTGTCATTTCGAATTCTAACGCTTGATATATTTCTCTTTTCTTTAGACTCAAATCTTTCTTAATTTGATATTTCTCTGATCCCATATTTCAACAGATGGAAAATCAATGGTGCACTTCTGTTGCTAAGAAATATAATTTATACCAGCTTTTCAACTCATCAGTAAAATTCACATCAGGAATAATTTATAGTGTTCACAAAAAGTCTTTTAAACTAACTTGATGAACTATTCAATGAATGAAGTATACAGCTCATATTCAAAATATTAGAATAATTGAGAAAAAGTAATAAGAAAAAATTATTTGTCATTTATTTATTTTTTATACTAAGTAAATGCAATTAAATTTCTTATGAATTAAATCTGGAATGTACAGATAAGATTTTAACATTTATAAAATATAAAATACAGCACAAAAAATTAGGTATACAGCTTCCTTAAACACACCAGAATATTAGAATAAAATTTAGATTGGTTCAAAATATTAGAATATTTTATTTTACGCAACAATATTACCTTATGAATATGAAGTAAATGGTAGTTAATATTTTGTAGCATCCCCTTTAGCTTTCATAACAGCGTACAATCTATCTTGCATACTATATACAAGGTGTTTACAAACATTTCTATCAATATTAGCCCAAATAGACTTTATACGTGCCACTAACTCAATTTTACTTGAAGAAGGATTTTCTTGAAGTTTTTTCTTCATTATACACCATAAGTTTTCGATGGGATTAAGATCTGGTGAATTTGGTGGCCAAGGAAGTACCTTAATGTTGCGTTGGCGGAACCAATTCTTAGTTGACACCGAGGTATGCGGGGACGCTAAATCTTGTTGAAAGATGAAATCATCTTCAAATAAATCTTCTGATGATGGAATCATGTAATTTTCTAAAATTTCTTGATATATCAGAGAGTTAACCTTTTCGTAGACGATGCATAACTTTCCAGGTCCTTCTGCACTCATACAACCCCAAACCATGACACTAGCAGCAAATTTTACGGAACGTTTAAGGCATTCTTTATCAAATGCTTCTTGCTTCATTCTCCAAACTCGAATACCTTGATTACCATATGAAACACAAAACATACTTTCATCACTAAATAATATATTTTTCCAATCTTCATTGCTCCATAAACGTCTTGTTTTACACCAATTCAATCTTATACGCTTTTGTCTTGCAGTCATGAGAGGTTTTGTTTTCGGTACACGAGATTCAAATTTAAATTTATGGAGACGTCTTAATGTTTTCGATGTAGAAACTTCAACTCCTTCTTCTTTCCATTTTCTGTGCAAGAATCGCACACTTTTAAAACAGTTTTTCTTAACTATACGCTTCAGTTTCCTGTCATCTCTAGCAGATGTTTTTGGTTTTCGGCCACCATTTCGGCGATTATTTTGAAATTTTCCAATTTTTGAATATTGTGTTAGTATTTTACTAACGCTCGATTGCGAACAATGTAAATAATTCGCTATAAAACATTGATTTTACCGTGCCGATACAAATCAACCATACGAAGTTTAGTAGATTCAGGAATATCAATCACACGGCCCATTTTAAGACGAAAAAGAAACAAACTGCGAAAAAGAATACTGGTTTAAATAAAATAGTCTGAATTTAATCAATGATGCCACCAGTTAAGAATTGGTAATAATTAAAGGAGAATTAATGTGAAATATTCTAATATTTTGAACCACTTGAATAAATATTCTAATATTTTGACTTTTCAAAATAATTTTTTTTGCAATTAATCTTTTCAAAAATGATATTAAATTTAAGATAACAAGTAAGTTTAATCAACAATAAGTTCTTAATAAAAATATCGTTTGCATATTTTCATTAAAAGACATTAAATTACCAAACGATATTTTCAATTTCTAAAAAAAGGTAATTATTCTAATATTTTGAATATGAGCTGTATTATCGAAGAAAATTTATCTAATCTTGCTTGATCCATTTTTAGGGTTTCGTTCATATAATGAAATCCTATTCGTCTCTATTTGTCTGTTGATCACAGAGTCCGTACTCGAAAACCACATAAGTCAGAGACTTCAAATTTCGTGTACTTACAATTGAATACCTCATGCCACACGACAAATCATAATTTTTTGAAAAATTCTATTATTTTAATTAAATTAATTTTTCAATGTCATCCGTTCATTTTTGCAGTTTAAATTTTAAAGAGAACCTTAATTTAAACGTTTTCGTGTAGAAATCATAGCTTGGAAATAAAGCATCTCGCTAGTAATCTCAAGATTTTTAGCTTGAGACCCGATGTTCGAAGTTGAAATTTCATATTAAGGTGGTTTTAGTTAAAAGAAATTTTGTATACATATTTTTTTGCCAATTTTAGATTTTTTTACTATTAGGGTTTCGTTCATGTGACTTTTATAGTATTTTTTGGAATTCAATTTTGTCCAAGAGCCTATGTCATAAAGCTATGTCATAAAGCACAAGAAAAATCTCCTTTATTTTATGGAAGAGTAGTAAGAGGTGAATCTAATGATTCATACGAATTGAATAATTTCCAACTGAGCGAAAAATTGCCTTGTAATACTTGGCTTGTAAGCCAAGTATCTGGGTTCGACTCCCGGCCTGGGCTATTTTTCGCTCAGTTGGAAATTATTCAATTCGTATGATTACTTTACCAATCAGTTAGATTGTGTTGAAAATAATACTAATGATTCATGTCTGCCGGAAGCGAAGTGGTGCATCTGCCAAAAATTAATACCACTAGGGGTTGACTCGTAGATTTAACATTGCGTTTGTCGTTACAATCAAAGGTATGAAATGATTATACGGCAAACATAATGTTATATCTACGAATAAACCACTAGTGTTATTAATTTTTGGCTTATGCACCACTTCATTTCCGGCAGACATGGATCCTTTTATTACCCTATTATTACTCTTCCATAAAATAAAGGTTTTTTTCCCTTGTGCTCGATGACATAGTTTTTCGTGCTGTCGGCTCTTGGACTATTATCTAAATTTTCCACTTGTATGATTGGTTTTAAAGATACTTGAAATACAATTTGTTTGTTCAAGGAAATTTTTTATTTTAATTTGAAAACAATCGGAACGAAAAGCGATATTGTCGCCTGAAAGAATTAACAGATTATTCTTTTCAACTGACACAAACATACATTTGAATAAAAAGGAAGTACATTAAAATGTTACTTTATTTAAATACAGAGTTTCCGAAAAGATTAAAACTCGCTTTCAGTTTTTACTTGTCGTAGGTTAGTTGGCGATTTAAATGAAAAAAAAAAGTATTAATACGGGTAAAAAATAAGATTAAAGTAGCAAAATTGTCATGACGTTAAATTTCAAAAAGTTACACCAAAAATCAAACTTTTATATGTTCTGTTTAGACAAAAATTGACAAATTTCATCACCGCCCCCTCGCTGCAACAAAACAATCACAAAAAAGTGCATATCTTTACACATGTTGCTGAATTTAGACAAACGGTGCTTACAATATTAAAAGCAAATAGCTTCAAAAGTTTTACAGAAGCAGTGTTAAAACTTGCATAAATTTTTATTATAGAGGAAAAAGACGAACCGATCGCCATCAATTTAAAGAAATATCGTAAAATGCTTTTAAAATTAAAAATAAAATACAAAAGTGGAAATAAAATTTTAAAATAATCTAAAATGGGCACAAGTAAAGATGAACAGCTTTCATAAAAATAATAATTATTGTCAAAATCAATTCATTAGAAAGCTCAGGGCTGATGACTAAAAAAACCAACCTAATCTATTAAATATCTATATTATAAAGTCCAAACTTATCTGTGCGTAACGCATACGTCATTTTAGAAATGGCAACACTTTCCCATGCAATTTAGATTTTGCAATTTTCGCTACTGCAAATTTTACACTTCTAAACATTGTACATTTTTAATTTTTACATCGTCGTACAGAAAAAAATTACTTCTAAATGCAATTTCTTTGAAAGCTGTATCTCAATTTGTTTTTAAGATATTAATTTTTTTTATAGTTTCTAGTACCATTTTTGTAATTGTGGCAAAATAATCACTCCATTTTCTCTCAAATTAAAAAAAAGTATAAAAATTGATGAATAAAAAATAAATAAAATGCGTTTATTTTGTAAAAAATATTGTTTGTTACAAAACTCGGTGATTTCGGATTCATTTCGTTTTTATTCATCAATTAAATGCCTTCAAATTTTGAGTTAAAGAGATTTTAAACTGATCAAGTTAAAATATTATTTTTTTAAACATGGCGAATACGGACATGTGTGTACGAATACGGAAGTGCGTGTGTAAATTTTGAGAAGATGAAAATGATGACGGCTTTTAATTTTGCGTGAAATTCTACGATTGTGTCAATTTGGAATACATTTTGTTTTTTTCATTCGCATTTCTAGCAAACATAAGAGCCTCAATCGGTAACTTCACCATAATAACTGATCTTTGTTACATTTTGCTGATTACATATGCGATTAAAGTTTAATTTTAAAAATTTGGACAACTGACTTCTATAATATTTTGTTAATTTTAGCTTAAAACAATATTTTTTTGAGAGTTAGCCTGAACAATATAAGATGCATTTTTTACTGTAACTAATTTGGTAGATTTGCTATTGATCAATGAAACAGCTCCTTCAACGGGTTCTACCTCGCAAAGATAATGTTATAAAGTATGCATCATATTAATTTTTTTTTTTTGAGATATGAGTAATGAGAATGGTATAAAGTTTGTAAATTCGGCCCAAAAAATAAAAATACTTCTGAATATCGTATTTAAATTAAAGGAAACATTTGCTATTCATTTATGCAGTTTTTCTGTTTTATTTTAAATTTTGCAGGTGATGATTATTATAAATATTCGAGTTTCTCAGCCCCTTTCGTATTTCATAATTCGTCAGCCGCCCTTGGCGACCAGTTTGATCTTCCTTAAATGTATAATAAGCATTAAATCATATTGCTTTTATTCATAATTTATTTTAATAGCTCAATTTTTTGCCAAATTAGAAGATTCTGCTAGAGAAATGGCACAGATGTCATATACGCACCACACAGGCGCGATTGCAACGAAATGACATTTGTATGCCGTACATGGTAACCCGGCTATTGTTGTTTATTCATTAATAAACTTTTTATTTTCTTTTTTAAAACGATATAAATCGTTTTGTTCTATAATTATCAACTAAACTTTTTATTTATTATTATTTTCTTTTTAAAATAATAGAGAATAGTTTAAAAATATTCATGTAACTGGTATTTAAAAACGAAGTTTTCGCCAAATTGACATTAGAAAAATATCGCGCCTATGTGGTGTGTGATATAACATTTGTACCGAGAAACCAAGAAGTTAGTATTTTTATGCTAGCCTGGCACAAGTGATAAATCGCCAAATATTGTAGCGTGGCATTTTCCGTACTTCAATAATTCATTTAAAATATAATAATATTATCCTTTCACTCATTTCATTTATAATACATAACTTTAATTTGAAACTGAATCGTTTAAAATTCATAACTTTTATTTACTTTTTTTAAGTTAAAAGAACAGAAAAAACTAATATAATTACAGAACATAAAATACTAATAACATTTTGAAATTATGCAATTGCAGCGAACTATCAAAACGTAAATGAACCCAATTTACTACTGTCTAAATACTGCCAAAGACTTTTATACAACAATCAAAAAGATGCGTTTCATTTGGGCGTTGCCATTAAACAATTAACAAATAATCGTGATTTCTGTGCCACGTACAATAGCATAATATATATATATATATATATATATATATATATATATATATATGTGTGTGTATATAATAAATATATAATTCGACGAAAATACTATGTTGCATAAACTCTAGGAATCCGCAACAGCACGAGCAGAGTAGTCGCTCCGACAGTTGGCGAGCAGTGGAAGAATTTCATTGGGGTATTTCCCAATTATAAAAACAAACACCATCAGTCTTCAAGTTCTTTATTTATGAACTTATAAAATAGGTAAGCTCTTCCCTGCAATCACCTTAGCACACATCGACACTACAACTTTTGTTATCCAGTCCACATCATCAGATATTCTAATTCAGCGGGAAATGAACGGGCGTCTTGATAGTTTAAAGGTCAATTGCATTCTAACGCTCCTCAAAAACCAAATGAAGAAAAAAAACATTTTCACAAAACTAGCTCCCTCCTACTCTGCGTCAATCATTTAAAAATCCAATTAGGATTAACTCGAGTCTCAACGAAAAAAAATGATCAGTTCTGATTGGTCTTAGCAAGCGTGTCCTCGGCAGGATCTATATTTTTCCTCGCAAATAAAAAGCCCTTTAACAACGCGCATTAATACCGGTCACGCGATGTTAAATAAAAAGTAAAATTAAAACCCCGAGAATATTCCAGAAGTAAAAAGGTTACGAAATACCTCCCGCCTTTTTGAGAAGCAAGCAATAATTTATGAATAAATAAAATAAGAAAAAGAATTTTAGCTGTTACAAGTTAATACATTACGAAACTAAGATTGAAATATGTTCCACAAATTTAGAATTGAAGCTAAGAGAGAACAAAATGGCGCAATTTTATTTTTTATTTTATTACATATATATATAGATACTTAGATTTAAAGTGGTTTTTATAACGGTTCTGTTTATATGTATAAATTTCAAAAGTACTTGAAATGAAAAGTTTCTTTAGAAACAGATTTTCTGACAGCAATTTGAAAATAATTCAATTGAAAAGTGACACTATCATCTGTCGCAAATAACTGTTTCCCCTTACCCTTTGTAACTGAAACGAAACACGTGTTTGAATCAGTAGATAAAACTCAAAACATAATTTTTTCCAGATGTTTTAAAAACATTATTTCCTTTTAAAGTTTTTATATTAAAGAAAATAGTATTTTTGCTTTTCCAAATTTTTATTGTCTATAAAAATGTTCTTGTATTATTAAATGGTTTATTAAACTGAAAATAAACATATGTCACCTCTTCGAAACTCTTTTGGACATGGATGCAAAGCTCTCTTTGATTGGGCTAAAAATTGCATTTTATTTTGCTAATCCAGTTGTTACAGATTGATTCGATAGAAAGCAATGGATACAATTTTATTCTCATGCTTGTTTGCATATAATCCCGCAAAAACTACTCAACCAAATGGTTTGAAATTTAATGTAGATATAAGATATTTTTGCAGAACTTTGTCGAGTTCTTTCAAATTGTATGAAATTCGAATAAGAACATTAAGCAATATAAATAAATGTTTTCTTCATTCTGTTAAATCCTATCATACATAATTAGCTCAGTGATATCCCATGAGAGATAATGATTCTACGTTGCCATGGTGATTACGGTCTATTTAACACGAGCCATGTTATTTGCATGTTACTAAATTTGATATATAAAACCGTAATGAATTTCGTATTCATGCATTTTTGCACAAGAGTGCAACAACTGTTACACCAAGATTTGAATATTTATAAAACTAATTATACATGAATGTACTTCAATTCTCATGTTTGATACAGAATTTTCGTCTTGTAAAAATTAGCAAAATTTTTGATGATCAAAAAGTGCCACATCACTAGAGATTGAAAATCATTAATGATGAATGCGTCTTCCTTAGAGAGAAATCTTTTCTGCAATAACAAAATTTTACAAAAAAATATTGATAAGCATTAATTATTAGTGGAACATCTAAACTCCTATTTTAACGGTTGACTCATATGTTTACCATTATGTTTTTCTGCTCTCAATCCTCCAAACTTTTATACTTTTGGATGCAGGAAGCATAATGGTAAGCCTTCGGGTCAACAGTTAAAACCGGGGTTTTGGGGATTTCCACCAAGATATGACTTGGCAGACGGATTGCGTTTTTATATGCTAATCCTAGGTTTTCAACCGTGAACTCGATGAAGTGTTTGTCTGTGCTGCCGCCTCCCGGTCTATAAGAAAGGTTTCTACGCGCTCTGTGCAAATACTCTCTGCTATAAAAGATTTTTAACAACTCATCATATACATATAATATACATTTTTACGTATGGCATTTCGAATGCCATGTCAATGTTTCTACATTGTAGAAGATTTTTATTTAAAATAGCTACCAATTTTTTTGCTAGTAATCTTTTCTTTATATATTACTGATTGATAATTGAAGTATATAATATCCACTATTTGGAAATAGTAGCAGATTTTTTGAATAAAGAATTTTTTCAGCTTGACAATATTGCACCTACGATCAGTGCAAGTGTATTCATGGAATATGTATTTTTTTTCTGTCAAATATGAATTAAATAAGCGTGTCATTTCAAAAGCGTGTCATTTTTTTTTCAGTTTTATCAACCGTGTAATAATAAGAGAGCATTTTTATAGAAAACAAAAATTAGGAAAAGCGAAGGTACCATTTCCTTCAATATAAAAACTCCAAAAGGATATAATGTTCTTAAAACATCTAGAGAAAATTATGTTTTCAGTTTTATCTACTGATTCAAACTCATTTTTTGTTTCAATTTCAAGGAGCACATAAGAAAAAACGGAAGAAAAAACAGCAAAAAGTGCCGTTAATAGTTCTTTTTTGTGCGAAAATTGAATTTTACGGTCATGGCGTTATTTTCGGAAGTTTTGGAAGCGCCTTTTGCCGAACAGAGGAAAAATGACCGAGGCTTGGTAGACACTGATTAGTTGTAGGCGGGCCAAATATGAACGCTGTCAACATGTTTGATGTGCCTGCCTTAAGTGCTCAAGCGGCTGCAAAAGAACATAGCATTCAAGTTCCTAAGTTGTTGAAGATCGAACAATTTTAGGAAGGTGTGTAGACAAATTTCACCAAAATGAATACAATGAGATGAAGAAAAAGTAGTGTGTCACAACTATTTTTGCCAAGTCGAGTATCACAAAAAAAAGCGTGGAACAGTGGTATTTAATCCTGCACATATTATTAGAAACCCTATGACAATGGAACCTGTCTTTAACGTAATACTGTCTTTAGTTTTAAAACTTCATTTTCCCTGCTGTACAATTATACTTACTCATAAGATTCCGCCTAAACAAGTCTCTTGAAACATCATATATTCAAAAAATTTTAATAATAATTCAAACATGCAGCATAAAATTATTTTGCTTTTATTACTGATTTTATTTCTCTTAACGAACATTTCAACATAAAACAAAAAGGTTCAAGCCTCCCATATATTGGGTCAAACTTCTCATATGTGGAGAGTCTTGACCCGTTATTTTCTCAGAATTAAAATGAATCATTTTTTAAATTTCTTATAGGTCACACTTATGTAGCAATTTGCTTTTCATAACTGATTGTATGCCGAATAAAATGATATATAATTTTTATTCTAGGTTCAATATTTAAAAAATAAAAAATCATTTTTTTTAAAAAGTGGGTCAACCCTCCCTAGTCTCTCCCAAAAAAAGAAAAAATATCTGAAGTATTCTAATTTAATTGAATTGGAATTACATCCAATTTTTTAAATGACAAGTAATAAAGAGGATTTTAAAGATGAACAAGAAATTACATATATAAATGAAACGTAGTTATTTTCTATTCTTATTATTTTCTCAATAAAATTAATAATTTTGTAAAACAGTTTTCATTTATTTGAATTTTTAAATAATGATAAAATTGTAACTAATGTTTAAACTGACATCTAGTGCTAAAATACTTCGTACACTAAGTCTGCAAATATTATTAAAAGAGCTAATTAAATAAACTATAACACAGAGATAACGCAAATAGTTGAAAGAGTCAATTTTTCTCTGTAACGCTGATGCAGTCATTCTATTATTACATCAGTACAAAAAGATTGACTAAAGAAGTATACGAGATTTCAAAAGAAGAAGAATACAGTCTTCTTTCTTTCTTCATAGTCATAGGATGTCCTTTTGATTCTGACGAAGGAAGATGGAATCTTTCGAGACGCGTTTCTTTATCTTCTTTTAAACAAATTTTTTATCTACGGTCACTTTTTAAATATATTACACAGGTGTTTGAAAATTTTACTTGAAAATTCACGGAACAGAGAACATGCTGAAAAGCATCGCTAGAGTGAAAAGAAAAGTTATTTCTCGATGTTTGTAAAGGATGCATTTTCCCCTCAATATTAGTAAAATGTGCATTTTTTTTCTCAATGTTTGTAAAGCCTGTATTTTTTTCTCTTTAACTTTGGTTTCAAATTTAGTGTTCGAAGGTAATTAAAAAACATAAGATTTTTTTATCTTGTTTTGAATTTTGGATCTGATATATTAAAGTGCTTATAGTCCAAGAGCCGACAGTTATAGAAACCTATGTTATCGAGATCAAGATAAAAACCTCTATTTTATGGAAGAGTAAGTAACAGGGAAATCTAATGATCCATATCTGCCGGAAGCGAACTGATGCATAAGCCAAAAAGTAATACCACTAGTGGTTGTCTCGTAGGTTTAACATTGTGTTTTCCGTACAAGTAAAGGTACATTGTAAAAAATTTGACCCTTTTGCTGCATCGTCACTCCTCTGCTTTTATAGAATACCTCTCTTTTGACCCATGAGAATGCTCCATAATTGGGTGAAGTAATCGTTTTCTATAAAAGCGGTGGAGTGACGATGTAGCAAAAGGGTCAAACTTTTTTACAGTGTATGAAAACATGGAAAACTGAGAGCAGGAAAACATAATGATAAGCTTAAGAGTAAGCCACTAATGGTATTAATTTTTGGTTTTTGGTCCACTTCACCTCCGGCAGACATGGATCATTAGATTCCCCTATTACTACTCTTCCATAAAACAGAAGTTTTTTTTTGTGCTTGATAACATGGGTTTTTGTGCTGTCTTCTCTTGGACTATTATATAAATTCTTTATATACGCATTTGTTTTTCAAAAAGACTTAAAAAACTTTGATGTTTATTTGAAGCCAAAAAGTTTCTTTTGAAACATATATTCTGTCATATCTTGAAGACATCTAAATAGAAAAGAGACACTACCATCTGCGAAAAATGACAGTTTTATTTCATTTCATATAAAATGTATGTTTGAATCAAATGACATAACTGAAAATATATCTTTCTTTATAGATTTAAGAACATTATTTTCTTTTACAGATTTTATTTTAAAGAAATCAACACTAGTTATTCTTCTTTAGAAAACAGATATTATATTCCGGAATCATGAAAAGAGTTTCCAGAAAAGGAAAAATAATGCTTTATTTTTGCACTGCTTTAGTCTATTCTATTTTTAAGCTAAAATGTAGAGAACGTTCATTACGTGGTTATAAAACTGAAACTAAGTTAGAGTAGAAATAAAAAAGAAAAAACATAATTAATAACGTTAAACTGCATAATTATTAAACATTTCTTTTAATTATAGATTCTTATGAATCATATGCTACGAGAACTTCTTATGTGTGTCTATATGAGTGTCTATACAAGTTTTATCTCAAAAACGGCTTTAATGATTTTGACAAAATTTTCTCTCATAACATTTTGGGATAGTAAAAGACCATTGAGCGAGGTCACATGTTCGAGGAAATCCAATTAGTAGGTCATTTTGAGGTTTTTAAGCTCAATACCTTTCAACGAGAAAGATTATTGAAACTGTTGTTATGTTGTTTGCAGTAAATGGCGGCGCAAAGTTAGCGATATTTGTGAAATAGTTCCGACATTCGAGAAATTGGTGCGGGAAAATCTATTTTCAATTTTACAATGCCAAAACACATACTCGCGCTAAATGAAATAATATCGCCCAATTTTTATAATACTTTATGACATTTTGGTGACATTTCGCGATAAAATTGGCTTTCAGAATTTGAAGGAATTTTCTGCAACATTCCTATGGGCACCGAAATACAAGATTCAACCAGTCATGGAGAGAAGTCCATAGAGTGTTCTCCAAAACATAGTTTAATCAGTCAGGGGTCTTTGAGACCGCTTGATCAAATTAATAATAGAAGATTTAATTTACACATGGGATATAGTTTCTAAACTAAATTTTATGTAAAGGCTTACTGTGATTAAAATTCATCTATTCAGAAGTCTTAATCAATATTACTAGAACTTCAAAGGAAAGCAAACCTCACTAGTATCTATAGTTAAACTGAAAATTACAAGTTAAACTTCAAAAATGGAATAAAACTGTTAATACACCAATTAATAGTTGAATCCAAAAATCTTAAAATAATTTAAAAATGTTATTACCAATTTTCTACTGTGTATTTTTGACTCGGGATCTGATAAGATAAACTTTTTCGAATTCGGTCGGGCAAGGGCTCTGAAATAAGTGTCTGATCTCATGTCTAACATAGAGTGGCTTCATTTTAGTATATGATTTGAAAACAATTTGCAGAATAAAATCTTGTTCTGCTGTAACGATTGAAATTTTTTTAAAGGGGAACGGTACCTTTGAAACCATGTCTTCAATTTTGAATAATACTGTAATATATGCTGTGGCACAATATTTAGAACAAAAATTAAATAAAACAAATCTTGTAAAACAGACTGTTTTAGTAAAATTTAATTTTTTTAAAATTAACTTTTTAAAAGTCACTACTACTTTTTTAAATCTGAATATTTTTGCTCCGATTTTTTTTCAACATGCATGAGATTATATTACATAAAACTCTGTATGGATTTTTAGTGTATGTGACTTTATATTTAATATGATTTTTTTTCTCTTGTTAGCATATAAAAAAGAAGGAAAGTCAACAAACTCTCAATTTAAATATTTAAAAAAATAACTATGAATTTGAATGTTAAATCCATACAAAAAGAAATGTTAAATACCCAAGGAAAACAAGTAAAACAAATTTCAAACCTCCATCTCAATTAGAAAAAAAGCCTTAAAGTTTATCGAACAAACAAGTTATAAAAATACGATCATATACTGAAAACTCAGTTTAAAGTTTTCCTTTGGATGGGTCATTGCCCTGGATCTATTAATAATGTTTACAATATCTCGCGATGTAAGTTTCGTATAGGTGAAAATGTGGTATTAAAATATTCATAAATAAAAAAGCTTTCAGTTAATATTGTAAAAAATCGACATTTCGACCAATTTCAAGGTACTATGTATTATTAAACTAGAAATGTTTGAACTTAATTCTCTAATTCTCTAATTTCAATATCACATTCTGCTTCAGGAAAAGCACTTTTTTTTGTCTTTTTAAATCTCCAATCTATTTTCAATTTAAGCTTTTATAAATTTCATGGAATGCCTTTTTATGACTTTTTCCAACGAAATTCAGAAGAAAAATTGGTTAAAAGTGTAATTTTTCTCATAACTGGAAAAGAATTGAATTGAAAAACGACACCGTCATCTGCCAGAACTGACAATTTATTTTCTATCGCGAAGAAACATGCGAAGTGAAATTCCTATAAAATTAATTTTTATCTTTAAGATTTAAAAATTTATTTTCTTTTCATAGATTGCATTTTTAAAACAACAAGGTAGAACCCATCGAGTTTCGACGAAAGAAAATATTTATGCAGGAACAGTTTCATTGATTTGTAATAAACCAAAAAAATTAGATACAATAAAAAAGCACCTTTTATTGGTAAGTCTAACTCTTAAATATTTAACTTAAAGTTAACAAAATACTATTTCTATAAAAATCAGTTGTAGAAATTGCTAAAATTAAAGTTTAATCATACATGTAAGCTGTAAAAAATATTAAAAGATTTGTTATTATGATAGAGGCTCTTATGTTATTTATTATTAAGGCTATTATGCTAGTGTTCCAAAATAAAAAAGCAAAATTTATTCCAGTTTGACTCAATCACCATGAAATCTAAACCCGTCATTACTTTTACCATAACAAAATTTACATATGTAACTTTCATATCTGTGTTCACTTAAAAAAAAAATGGTATTTTAATTTTATCATTTTGAAATCATTTTAATTCAAAACTTGAAGTCTGGATGTTATTAGCTGAAATACATACTAAACTATTTATATAGGAAACTAAAATTCACCGGGTTTTATAACAGACGACATTCTTTTAATATGGAGTACTTCTGTTGCCACGATTAGAAAAACCGTATTAAAAACAACAAAAAATTAATATTTCAAAAATAAATTAAGATACAGTTTTCAAATAAATTGCATTTAAACGTACATTTTTCCCTATACGATGGTGTAAAAAATAAAAAAGTGCGATGTTTAAAATTTGCAGTAGAAAATATTTCAAAACCGAAATTAAACTTCAAATTTCAAAGTGTTGCCATTCGCAAAATGACGTATGCGTTACGCACAGATACCTTTGGCCTTTATAATATAGATAGTGTTAATAACTTCGTTGTGAAACATTGCATAGATAAAAATTTCCTCACTATTTTAACTTGCATGAAATAAAGAATATTATAAGTTATACATCGTATAATTAGACATTTATCTGTTGGTTTTGTTTTTAAGGCTGTTCTCAACTGCTCAGCTCTGCAAGCAAAAAAAGAGTTTTGATACATTTACAAATTAATTTTTTAACGGAAAGATGTAAAATTGCGAAGCTGAAAGCGATGAAAGCGAATGTTAAGAAACGAATGGCGAATAGCCATGGCGCCCTTCCATGGCTATTCGCCATTCCATCGTTCTTTTCGCTTCCATGGCGAATCGCCATGGAAGCGATTTGGAATCGAAATCATTTTTCTGTTTTTTGATCAATGAATTACTTATTCTGAACACGTGACAAGGTGATTTTCGCCCCATTTCGGACTGGTTTTTCTTCTCTTCCGCAGAATGCCAGTTCAAAACGCCCATTTTGATAATATTTTCTGAAAAATCTATTGTGTTTAAAAAAAAGACCCGGGAATTAAGTGACAACAAATAGTTTCTGTACAACTAACACCTGCTAGTTTCATACGTTTCCGTGTAAAAACAAATTAAAACTTATGTCATAAAGTTGCTCTTTTTGATTTAAAAATAGCCTTAAGGAAACAGATTATCTTAAAACAGGTCAAAACATCGATATTTCGTTATAAAATGAAATCTTGTTTAATTGTGAACATTTTGACACGACATTTTTATCCATACGGTAATTATATTGTGAGACATAGTAAATTTTGTTAATATATAGGGTGTCATAAATTCGAGCAAACTTTAAAAATTCATAAAAAAAGAAGTAATGCTCGGAAAAAATTTCGGTTTGCGCGAGTATGATCAGACGGATTTTGGATTTTTTCCCTATGTATAATAAAAATTATACGAAAAATAACCGATAGAGGGCGCTCACATGCAATATTGGGACGTATTATGCAAATCAAGGAAATACAAATAGACAATGAAACAAATTCACAATAACATGACATTGTTCATTTATTATAAAGTAGTGAAAGATGTTCAAAATGCGAAACTTTCGTGATGCAATATTTGTGGATTTGCCATTCTTGTAGATAAGTTTATCCACCAGCGCTGGATCTGCTAAAGATAGCAAGCTGCATATATCGAATGACGAACCCATCTACAGTTAGGTGATTTATTTCTAGCCTGATTTGCATAAAACCCCCCATTATGACGTGTGAGCGCCTTCTATCGATTACTTTTGGAATCATTTTTTATTATATATGGAAAAAAAAATCTAAAATCTCTCTGATGATACTCGCACAAACCGAAAATTTTTTCGAGCATTACTTTTTTTATTATGGATTTTTAAAGTTTGCACGAATTTATGATGCACCCAGTACTTAGTGCAATAAGCCACATAAATAAAAATTTTAAAAGGCTTTTCCCACAGGTTCATATTTTCTTCACTTTCATGTTTTAAAAATGTCAAGGCTTTTTTTCTGTTTGAGATAGCGATTTAACATTTTTGTACATGTTCTTTATTATATACGTGATAAATATGCCCATGAAATTAGCCTTCAGGTCTTTTGTTACTTTTTAGAAAATAAAAGTATATGAAGTTAAATTAGATTTCATAATTTTATACAATATATATCAGTAAAAAAATTATACCTACTTACCATACACAAAAATAATCATACATTAAAAATTTAGTTCGATTCTATGAAAAATTTCATACACTTTCTAATGGTACAATAATGAAAGTGACACAGACATCGCAATTATCGTGCTCCTTTCAGGAGGAATTTTTTTAAAATTCAAGGAGCGTCTGCCGACCATAGCTAAGCACTTACACAAAAAGTTTGGTCCAATTCTATGCATTGCATCACCTCATTCGATGGTACAATATTGAATATGGCACAAAAATTGCTATTAGAGCAACCCCTTCCGGCAGTTTTTTTTTTCAAATTCAGAGAGAACCTACTAGTCATAGCCAAAAACTTACACAAAAAATTTGGTTCAATTCTATGCATAACTTTTCCCACTCTTTTCGATGGTACAATGGCGACATACGGAGACACACACTCACGGACAGACAGACATTTTGGGAAAACTGACATTAAAACGTGTAAATCCGTCGAAAACTGTCGATCAAAAATGTTGTGATTACAATATTTTCTTTTTTGAAGACAGAAGAAAGCAAAAAGAAGCTGAATGTTAATGCACTTGTATAATATAAATACAAAGGGACGGAGGTGGTGAAATATTTTTGAGTTTTAAAAGAGCCATTTCAAATTACTGCCAAATTTAACCAAATTTTCAAAATATGTTTCTGGACTATAATGCATTTTTAAAGATTTTGAAAATATCTTTAATGCAAGTATTAATGATTTTAACGGAAATTTTTTTAATAATGGAATTTTACATTAAAAACATTTTAATAACTGGAAACCCTCAAGAGAGCGCCAAGAAAAACTTCAAAGTGTGCCATGGGGTCCGCGGGCACCTGCTTTTTTTGTCCATGCCAGATGGCTGCATTTGACCAAAAATTAAAATTTGTTGATAAAAAAAAAAAAAAAATAAATAAATAAATAAATAAAAATAAAAAAAATAAAAAAATTGATTAATCTATTAGGAAAAAATTATTTTTATTATTTTTATTGAATACTTAAGAACATTAATACAAAGCTTCAGAGTGTTAAGCAGATAAAATTAATTAATTTAAGACCATTTAATTGCAAAATATAGCAGTACATGACAATATAGCTGTAATGGATCAATTAGGGTAATTTTGCGCCAAATCAGAATAACTTTGCCTCATTTTTTCGAAATTTTGATCCATTCTACTATGGTGGAGTCTCGACGAATTATTTCCTATGAGCTACCAAACTCTCATTAGTGCTGCTACCTATATTTTGAGATTGAAACTTTGCCGTTAACTCAAGTGATGTAGCAGATTCAATCTTTTTTCCCTCTTAGCTCAAAGTTACCTTAATTGACTGTATAGTGTTTAAAAACCGTAGTTGTGTACACAAAATATACGCCATTAAGTTTATGTCAAAATATTAAATTTTAGCTGAAAATTTTAAATTGACTTTCTTTCGCTATTTTTCTTATTATTGGACTGATATATAGATTTCAAATAACTTTTTAAATAAAAATAGAAAACTCGTGCAGGGAAGGGTTAAATAAAAAGGAAAATTTTTGGCATTGTTTAGATTTTAAATTTGTTCATTAAGAAATAATTCCTACGAGAATAACGGGAAAAGTTCGTTTCACATTGTTAACGCCACAGTTGTAGAAGCATCAAAGACAAAAAAAAAATGCTAGTTGCACGGGTTTCAAGAATTTAGTCAATCTCATACGATATCACTTTATCGAAACTGTTTTCGGAGTCTTATTTTTGCTCTCAAATTGACAATAATTTTACAGTTGTCGCCAAATTACGCAATCATTTTGTGACGTTTTAACTGAATTTCTTCTAAAATGCGATAATATAACAAATACAGGTAGACAAAGTAAATTTAGACATGTCGTTCAAGGAAAAACGTAACATTTCTGTATATTTAGAAGGATAAATATCACAATTAATATAAAATAAAAATTATAAAACATACGATCTTTATTCAATTAAATTGCGATAAAAAAAAATCAGCTTTCAATCCATATCTAAAACTAAAATTTCCTCTATCATTAATAACTTTCCCATATTTATTTCTTATCATACATACAAAGTAATGAATAAAAGGAAAGCCAAAAACTTCACAACTTATGAATGGCTTTGACATAATAAATATGAGAATATTTCCTATGGCAAAAGAAAGACATTTGAGTAAGAAAAATGCATTATAACAAATGATTAATGAAATTTTTTGTTCTGCCGTTTATTAAATAAAGTGTTTATTTGATAAAAAAATAAATGTATGGAAGTTATTAATGAGAGAGGAAAATTCTCATTTTACTGATTAATTACAAATTAAAATATCTACTTATCAGTATCTTCTGATAGAATAAAAGTGGAAGGGTTTCAAAAAGTTAAATTATAAATTGTCTATTTTTTAGTTTTGAAAAAGAATTTCTTCTATAAACGTGGAAATTTTTTGTAAGATATTTTTTATATATTTTTTGTTAAAACAGAAATTTTTGATTACGTTTACATATATATTTAATGAGAGAGAAAATGTTTAATTTTCCGTACTTTAAATTATTTTAGAAAATCACATATATATTATTTTTACTTTTTTCTATTTTTACGAAAAGAAAGTATTGAATTCGTGAAAAAATTCGATTTCCAATTTTCGATGGATTTATACGTTTTAGAAGGCCCTGAACACAGTTTGATACTTTTAAGAAAATGTTTTTCTGTGAGTCTGTAATTCTGTGATTCTGTGAGTCTGCATGAGATAAAATTTTTATGGGCACTCTATCTCAAGAACTAATGCAGAGAATTTCACAAAACTTTTCATTCAGTGAAATCTTGATATAAGCTGGAGCTGATTAGGTTTTGGTACATTCATTGAATAGGTGGCTCTGTTGTACTAGATTATTCATAATTTCCACAATAGCTCTATTTCAAGAAATAATGCATGAAATTTCACGAAACTTTAGATTAAGTTAGTACTTAATATAATTTGTTGTTTATTAATTTTTAGTGCAAATTGCTCGACAGGTGGGGCTGCCATGCTGCATCACTCATGAATATCGCAACAGCTATATCTCAAAAACTAATACATGAATTGTCATCAAACTTCAGATTCACTTAGTCTGTGATATAGATTATTGTTGTTTCGTTCTTAGCCTAAACATCCTTGCTCGTAACGCTACAATGCTACATTTCCCCCCAATTTCGTAATAGTTGTATCTCAAGAAATAAAGCATAGATTTTCATCATACTTCAGATATAGTTAGTACATGGTAAAAATTGATCCTGGGTAGGTTTGGTATACATCACTCAATAGGTGGCGCTGTTATGCCGAATAAAAAAATTGCACTAGCTCTATTTCAGAAATTAATGCACGGATTTTCACCAAACTTCAAATTAAATTCCAAGTTAACATAAGTTTTTGCTTGCTAGATATTGGTGTAAACAACTTTAGCGGTGGCGTTGCTATGCCGCATTTTTCGGGAATTATTAACATGTTTAAGAATGAAGAAAGTTTTGGGATTACCACATCTGACTAGATCTAAATGGAAGGAAAATTTGATTTTTTATAAATCAAACTTAAACAACAACAACGACAAAGAGAAAGGAAGGAAGTTCGAGTTTACTCTAGAACATTTGTAATATATATTGCAATGCTATAAATTTCTCATTTTAAGTAACTATATTTAGACTAAATTTTTTAACATAATAAAAGCTAATAAATTTCATTCACTAAAATCAGCTTGTTCAAAAGAGTATCCCACTATGACTGCACAGACTATTGTTCCGTTGAAATAATAACAACTTGGGTTGCAATTTTATTATTAAAAAAAATTAGTAACACTATATCATGTCTGGTAGCGCCATTTATAAAAATAAAATTACATTACATAGAATTTGTACCATAAATTTAAAACTCAAGTATTACTTCATAAAGTGAAACTTAAATCACTTTATTTACACCTAGCTACTCTTTTTCCCTGAAGGAGGCGCTGTAAACAAGTGATATTATGTTGAAGCTATCTAACCTATTTTAGCTTAATGATGGCTTCTTGAATTAAAACATAAAAAACAAGATTTATTTAATTTAAATTGATACCATTGTAAAATAAACGGAGTTGTCAAAGCCAATTAATTTAAAGTATTGTTACCAAGCCAGAAAGCATTAAAAACATTTATTTTAAAAGTTTAGTTGTACAAATTTCCACCGGATGTACTACTAGTATTATATGTGTACTATTATTTGAAAGTATTTTTTTCAAAAATATAATTTTGATCATGACTGAAGATTATTTTAATGATTTTTTAACAATTTTTTAAAAAATAATTTAGTTATCCTCTTCCCCACCCGGGAGCAATATAAATAAAAACTGTGTTTAATCTCTTTAACCTATTTTTAACTTGTATATGACTTCATACAGCAAAACGAAAAAAAATATATATTTAAAATTAGTTAGTATATTTCTTGCTAGAGAGCATTACAGACATAAAATGAAGTTGAAGCGAATCAGTCTTATCTAATTTTAACTTGTAATATATGCGTTTTCGTATAAGTAAATATAAATATACCCATTTTAAAATTTTACTTGTGTAATTTCACACCAAAGTCACACCAGCGTTAAAAACACACATGTAAAAATGTTTATTAAAAATTCTAAAACTAAAGAAAGTAACATTGTTTATTTATGTAGATACAAAACACTTCGTTTGTTTCATGTTACTTTTGTATTTCTTATTTTCAATTACATTGTGCTATTTAGAAAAACATATATTATGAAATTAAAGAATTTCCTTAAACAGATAATCCAAGTTATTTTTTTTCAAGTTCGACTGGAATTTTACGAAGTATAAAATTTATAATCTTTATATATCACGCTGCTTTTTTCTTTCACAGAGCAGTGAGCAAACAAATTCTTCGTTATTAGGATTTAAACTTACAAAAGCTTTTATTTTATTTAGAAGCAGCGGAGATAAAGATAAGAAAGATAAAATGAAAGAAGTTTACTTGTTCAGTAGAAAATCCCATCTTATATTTCATGTTTGTCTCTATATTTTTGTGAATTATTAAAAGTTTTGTATTTTTTTAATGTGATTTAAAATTTAAACTGCGTGTTTCTTATTTTTGTAGGCAAGAAGTTAACAGCATTTTCTATTATTAAAACAGTTTTTTTAACTTTTAGTAAATTAGACTTTAAAACTAACAAAATTTGAATAAATTAGCTGATTCTATACTGAGTATGTGCGCTAAAAGTCACACACCTCAATCATATTCCCTCTGCTATGCTCAGGGATGTTCATTTCAAATTACTAATTCACACAGTTTGTTCTTTGCTGGATAAGTCTATTTTGCATTTGATCGAAATTGTTCGCAATTCGCTTAAGCCTATTAGCTTCATTTCTAATGAACCTTCTTTAAATCATTTCGTGTGCAGTTAGCGGCATGCCGTCGTCTTCTACGTAAATCATGTACTTTTTGCTATAAAATCTTTTTTTTTAATTTAAAGATTAGTGAAAAGCCAGAGATTTTTACACCACAATAAGTCCATTCCTCCGATCAATAAATTAAATATCCCATCACGACATGCTGTTATATCAATAAAAATCACTGTAACGTCATCTAAAAATCATCGTATCTAAATATAGTACGATAAGGATTGCTTTTTAGAAATCTGAACAATCTTTGCAGCTAAGCAAAATAGTAAAGGAATACAAATAAGGGGAAAGCTGCGCGTGTAGGTTGCGTTATCATATGTAAAGGCACACATGTTAGCAGAGAGTTCATTAAGTAATCTGTGCTTTTCTTTTTAGTATGGAGTCGAAAAAGAAATGCTAGCGTACGCGTGTGTACAAGTTTTACAAAGGCTATATTTATCACGGGAAGTAATTCACTATGAAACATTTTTTTCGACAAAAATATCCCCAAATGAATGGTTTAGAATTTACAATAAGCGACTCGAGTGAGAGACAAGTAAGATCATGTCAGAAGACTAAAAAATCACCAAGCCAGAATTACAGCAGTTGAAACGACTACAAGAACGATCAAGTAACAATTCATTCAAAGACTACCAAATTTGATGTTTTACCCGATTACCTACACAAAATAATTGCCAAGATGCTGAACAATAAATATCTCATGAAAAGGGTTACCAAAGCGAAAAGACAAGCAAATGGTTGCTGCGAATACAAAGTGTGGTCACTTGTTCGGAAATATCTATGACCGAGTATTCATCTTGGATGATGAGTCATAATTCACGCTCAATTATTAACCGTAATATTGGCTGCTGGAAATGTGACGTCTTCTTGACACAGCCTATCATCAAATTCGCTACTAAATAAAAATTTGAAGACAAGGTACTCCTTCGGATTCTGAAGAGGCCAAAAGGCTCGAGTCCTCCTTTCATATGAAAGTCAGGGTTGACTACCATTGGGTAAGGTGTGCGTTCACCGTCGCGTCGTCTCTTCCCCACGTGCTTTGGATCACAAGGAGGTGATTACGTATACTGGCCAGACTTGGCCAACAGTCGTTATAGTAAAAAATGTTTTCACCCAAATGCGCCAGCAAAGTAACAGTTTTATAGAGAAATCCAACGTTTTCGAAATTTGACTAGTTGAGCAGTTCTCAGCATATCTTAACTCTAAAGTATATGCTAAAGTCTAGAAAATGGATAACACCCAGAAATTGATCAGTCAAATCAAGTACTGCCTCAAAATTATGGACCCAGATTTTGAACGATGCCTAACAAATTAAACCAAAAGTAAAATCAATAATATCGGACAAAACGTTTTAATTCTTGCTAGATAATTCTTTTACTGAGATATTATTAAAGTTACCTTAATGTGCTAATTTGTGTTTAAATTTCAAAGGATTCGGTTGGATAGTTTTCGAGTTGTCATATGCGGACAGACTGACGGACAACTATAGGTGCTACGTATTTACATAATTACGAAGCACCTAACTAGGGATGACAATCATCTGCCTGGAAGCTTTCCCATCACAGTAAATAGGAAAACGTATTTTGAAAATTTGAAGAATTTCTTTAAAAAGACGCCCTAAAAGAAAATATTTGTTCTAAAACAAAATCTGGAATTTTATTGAGTAAGAAATTTATAGTCCATGCATATAATGCTACTTTTTTTATCCAAGATTGTAAAAAACAGTGCCGAATACAAAACAAACATTTAAACTTTATAAGGAAAAAAAAAACTGTGCTCTGAACAATATCTTTGTTATTAAGATTTAGACTTACTAAGGATTTTCATTTTATCTAGAAGCAGCTGGGATGAAGATAAGATTTCTAAAGAAAAAAAAAATAAAAGCAATTTTTGTATGAGAAAAAGTCACTTCCTTTATTTCTTCGTATTTCCAACTCCCAATTTCGCATCGACTTTTTCATATTATATGTTCAACTAAAATTTCAGAGATAGTGAAATTCAAGAAAAGGTGTTTTTGATTTCTAAAACGTCAGTGGATACTTAATTTGGAGAACAGAAATCTTTTGTGTCTAAATATTTCTTTGTGTGTCTGTTATTGTGACAACTGTTGTGAAAAACATATACAGTCGGATTTCGTTAATTCAAAATCGGAAAAATCGAATCTTTGCTTAATTCGAACTAAACATGAAGACCCGAAATTTTCAGTGGCAGTATAAAGTAAAAATTTTCATTTATTCGAACTCATTTTTTCTTAAGTTACTAGAGTACTAGTACTTTTTCTGTACTTTAGAACTAACTAGATTGCCATTATCCCCTTTTCCATACTTTCCCCTGGATCTGAGATTCTTGAAACAACTTTCTTTCTTTCATTTTTTGTCAGAATTGTTCTGAACAAGCATACATAAGGTCCCATGCATTTGATATCCATTTTTTTAGTGTTCCGTCTGTCCATGAATGACATCTCCACCCCGCCTTCATTTGTGATTGTTCCTAATCCCTTAATTAGTTTACGTATTTATATTATTTTACGTATTAGTGTGGGCAAGCTGTTTTCGCCCGTGCTTCGTTATAGCACCCACTCTACATATGAATTCAGGCATTCTGATTGGTCTACAAATTTTATTATGGTTGTCTGTTTGCTATGATTGGGCTACGTCGTCAAGATGATTCCTACAATGATCGCTATGACAAAAATGTAGCGGTAGATTGGTTGACAGAAGTGTTTGTTTGTAAACATGCCCTTTCCTTATACATTTGCTTATATATGAGAACCCCAGAAGCCAAGGGGTGCAAGTGATAAAATTTCGATTTGGAGTAAATTGAATTTAAAGATATAATTGATGTTAAATTGGAACATCAATAACAATTGAGTGGATTGAAATAGGAAATTTCTGCTTGTTGCATTTTGGTCTTTGAACTCTTATTTCAATAACTGTTAAAAAATTAAATACAATTTTCTTTAAATGTATAATTAATCAATATTGTTTGTTTTTCGAAAAAAGTGGTTTGCCTCTATAACTCAGCAAATAATAAGAAAATGACTAATATTTCTTTACCTGAAATGAAAAAAGCATATTTTTAGGTCGTCTGTGTATTTAGTTTATTTTTTTCAATTTTGTCACTTATACCCCTTGGCTTCTGTGGTCCTCATATAAATTATACTATACAACAAAGTAAAAAAAAATCACTGGGTTCACAGTACGTAATTTTGATTTGCAACCTTAAAACTATGTGAAGTATTGAAATAAAATTGTTCTATCACATCACTCGAAAATTGATTACTTGAAATTATATGAAGCAGTAATTATTACTTGAAATTATATGAAGCAGTAATTATTACTTGAAATTATATGAAGTATTGAAATAAAATTGTTCTACCACATCACTCGAAAATTGATTACTTGATATTATATGAAGTAGTGACATAAATTGTTATTCTACTTAAAAAAAACATTTTTTGAACGATTGGCTTTCCTCTTATAGTCAGTAGTAGCAGTATCCTTCTGGAGACATCAACAGTAATCTCCAAGCATGGCTGGTTACCATCTACCTTGATAACGCCACTGCATTGGTACATCAAAACGCAACTGTTTAATATTACCCTTGTACCAACCAGTAAAGTATTTATAACATTTTAAACAACACACTTTTGACAACCCTGATTTGTCTTGATATTTAATGGTAATTTTAAAATAAGCTTCATAACACTTCTCAAACACAGGGGAAATTGTTTTTTTTTCACTTTTAGGAATAAATTAGCCACAAACATAACAAAATAAGCTAGGAGAATTAACACAAACACGCGGCATTTTCTAAATTTTTGAATAATCTAAATGTTTTGATGACTTTTGTACACATCAATGATATAATTTTATAACTACCTTCAACTGCGTTAGCGGAAAGTAAATAAAGTAAGATTACCGTTACCTATGTTTTGGGATGTGATACCTAAATATAAATTTGTTTTCTGTTGTATACTATGTATACCTAATACGAATCACCACTCGGGATATCGGTGATTTTTTCGATGTTGCATAGTGTTATCTGCCCTCGTCTCCGCATTTTAGAGATATATAGAGTTAACACAAATGAATGACCGGATTTAAAAAATTTATATTTTCAAAACTATTACACATGTTATAATAAGTGATATATAAAATTAGAGGAACATAAGAGGATCATTCCAAGTTGTATTTTTCAGTCACAAACGCTCGGTCTGCGAACCTGGAAATCGATTTTAGCAATTGACTCTATTTTACCATTGTGTTTCTCTGCACACAAAGATATGAAAACATGCAGGACTGGAAGCAGAAAAACCAAATGATAAACATATGAACCGTTAATAATTGGGTTTTCATGTATTTTCCACCTAGATATGTCTAGGTAGATCTGAATAAATACGACAGACCTGCGTTTTAATATACGCTTCGAGTTCTAACTAATTTTGAAATTTTAGCCGGGAACTTGATGAGGTGATTTTTTTGTGCTGCAGCTTTCCGATTCATCGGTTCTATATTCAAAATCTTGGTTCAAAGCTGAATTAATTCACGTGGCACCGATAATTTATCCAAAGAACTTCTAAGTGATAAGAATGGAAGCTATTACTGCATTACCATGAACTATTTCAGTGTCTGGCTTGCAGGAAGTCTTCCGCTCATAACACTAAATATTTTAATTTGAAAGTTTTAAAACTTTATACCTCGATAACGGGGAGACGAGGGAAAATAATTTACCCACCTAAAATCTTGTTTTAATGTGCCTTTCGGATTGCTACTAATTTAGATTTTTTCACAATTATACTATTAGGGGTTTTTTTCTTGGTAAGATCGATCCATCAAATTCATCAACAATGTTTTCACGTTCGATATCTCTTCATAAAAATCTTTGCCAGGAGAACTGGCCGATATTTACGTTACATCTGAATCCACCAAACCTAAGAACAGTCAATAACTTGATGCATTTTTCGGATTTGAATCTAAGTCATTACCACCATAATGATATACCAGTATAATTAACATGTGTAAGAGCTTTGTGGAAAAAACCTTAATTAGCGTTACGTATTGTTTTCCTCCCCTGAATGGAATTCCTACAATAGAATTTTCTTTTGAGTGAGTAGGAGCAATTATCTTGCAATTTTATAATAACTAGTCTACGATTATGAAAAATAAACACTTTCTCTAGTCCAAAAGCCGATCGCACAAAACCTTTTGTCATCGAGCACAAGAAATTACCCTTTATTTTATGGAAGAGTAGTAATAGGGGAATCTAATTATCCATGTCTGCCGGAAGGGAAGTGGTGCATAAGTCAAAAATAGATACAACTAGTGGTTGATTCGTAGGTTTAGCATTGTGTTTGTCCTACAATCAAAAGTATGAAAACATTGAAAACTGGGTGCATAATGCTAAAACTAAGAATCAACCACTAATGATATCAATCTTTGGCTTATACACCACTTCACTTCCGGCAGACGTGGATGAATAGATTTCCTTATAACTACTCTTCCGTAAAATAAAGGATTTTTTCTCGTGGTCGATGACATAGGGTTTGTGCGGTCGGCTTTCGGACGACCCCTTCCCAGACTAACATTCTGTCAAAAATTTGGGAGCTAGGAAAAAAAAATAAAACTCGATACAATTACATCGAAAAATTTGGAAAACTTGTTTCGTTCGTGCTATGAATAGGAAATATTTCAAAGGCCGATCTTTTTCAATTCGTGACTAACGATATTTCGCGTTAAGCGTGTTCGTATTAGAAGGACTAAAATTACAGTAAATGACTATGCAACTTGGTGTGATAAAAGGAAGCAGATTTGTGAGATAGGAAAAAAAAATAATAAAACTCGATACCATTACATCGAAAAATTTGGAAAACTTGTTTCGTTCGTGCTATGAATAGGAAATATTTCAAAGGCCGATCTTTTTCAATTCGTGACTAACGATATTTCGCGTTAAGCGCATTCTTGTTAGAAAGACTAAAATTACAGTAAATGACTATGCAATTTGGTGTGATAAAAGGAAGCAGTTCGTGTTAAAAGTAATTTGTGCCGTGTGTTTGTGTTAACGAGGCTTGACAATATTAGGGTATATCCAAATTGACCAAAGCAAAAGTTATAAGGGAGTGATGGCTTTTAACAAAATGCGAATTTACGTTTTTACCATTATTTAAATTAAGATTAAGCTTAGTGGACTTTAACTATATTTGTGATGGACGATTTCGGTTTTTTAAATCGGTTTAATCGATACTACGGCCCACTCGATTTAATCGATACTTTAAAATTTTGAATCGATTTCTCTGAAGGTAATATAATTTTCATTTTTCTTCAAAAGTCGAAGATAAAGAAATCGGATGTGCCAATTCCAAAATTTCAGTGCATTAGTTTCTAACATAGAACAATTAAAGAAACCTCAGAAAAAACCCTGCAAAATAGCGTTTTTTGTTGAGTGATGTTCACCAAAATTTGATCAGGATCAATTTTTATCAGGTACCGGCTGAATCTGAATTTTGATGAAAATCCATGAAAGCGGGAGGCATTTTCAGAAAGAATCACGTTTTGAGCACCTTATCGCCAGAACAACGATTGGCGCGGAGATGAAGTCAATGCTACGCACCCTTTCTTGTTTGTGATGTCAAACGCCTAGCGAATAGCAACCCTTCCTTCTGGAAAGAGATCGCGCTTATTTTTCATTTGTTTTTCCGTAAATGCTATCAAGCGAAGACTATAATATGAGGAAATGTTATTCACCGTTGTTTACGATTAAAACATAGAGCTTTTTCAGATTAAAATTCTTTAAATTTCACAAAACATCTAAACATAGGTTTTTTTTTTTCCCTCAATTCAAAAATATTATTTCCTTAACTCGCTATGTTCGAAGGAATTGAGAAGTTAATTAAAAAAAGTAGTAAAGATTCGCTTGTGATAAATGTAATTCTATTAATCATATGTTTTATGACACATTTGAGCTTAGTTTATTTTGTGTTTGGCGATGCAGCTAGCTGAACGTTCTCGCTTTTGCCAACTCGCCAAGGCTGGTGCTCCAAACGTGATTCTTTCTGAAACTGCAAGCGGGAGATACAGCTATTGCGAAATCATGAAAAATGCAGCATACCAGAGCCAGCAGTAGAGCAATTTACACCAAGAACTAAACAACACTAATCTATGTCAGGGATATACTGAATCTAACTTTTGATGAAAATTCGTTCTTGAGATAGCGCTATTGCGTTAATCATGAATAATGCAGTATAGCAGCGCCACCTCTTGAGGGATTTCAACCAAAAGGTAATTAGCATCAAATCATATCAAGGACTAATTGAATCTAAATTTTTATGAAAGTCCGTGCATTAGTTCTTGAGATAGAGCTAAAATGGAAGCAGGGGCGTGTGAAAAGAGAACTGCGCCCAGTTCAACGTTCAAATTTAGCCCCCTCTATTAACTTTTCCTTGTGATAGGCCAAAAGTGACTTTTGTAGTAAAAATTTGGCGCCCCCTAAATTTCCGTGCTCGGGACGACCGCCCCCTTCGCCCTCCCTTTCACATGGCGCTGAGTGGGAATTGGGAAAAGTGCAGCATAGCAGCGCCATCTGAAAAGCGATATACATCAAAATGTAAAAAATATCAATTCATGTAAAGGACTAACTGAATCTGAAATTTGATGAAAATCCGTGCATTCGTTATTCTGATATAGCTGTTGCGCAAATCGCAAAAAATGCAGCATAACAGCGCCACCTCTTAGGCTATATGCACCAAAAATTAATTAGATTCAGTTTACATCAAGGTCAAACTAACTCTAAAGTTTTGTGGAATTCCGTACATTTGTTCTTGAGATAGAGCGGTCAGAAATTTTTGTCATATACAGACTCACAGAGTGACAGATAGACTCACTGACAGATATTTCCTAAAAACCATGAAAACGTGTTAAAGACCTTCTAAAATATATAAATCCATCGAAAACGGGAAGTCGAAATTTTTCACGAATCAAATACTCTCTTCTTGTAAAGTTACAAAAGAAAATAAAAACGTAAAATCGATTTCGATTTCGATCTTTGGATTCAATTTCGATCTTTAGATTCGATTTTAATCTTTAGATTCGATTTCTATCTTTCGATTCGATTTCGATATTTAGATTCGATTTCGATATTTAGATTCGATTTCGATCTTTAGATTCGATTTCGATCTTTAGATTTGATTTCATTTTGATTTATAAAAATTGAAATCTCATTTCAGAAGATTCTTAGATACCAAATAGAATTGTATTTTTTTTCATTTACTTTAAATGGATCCACGTTTCAGATCGAATCGATTTTTCCAATTTTATTGTTTTAATGATAGTATTGATATAAAATTAGGTATAAGATTAGATTTTTTTTCTTTCTAGGCTAAATCAGTGTTGAATGCAGGTATATTTCACTTTGAGGACTATCTGCAACTCATGGGAGGAAGGCATGTTTGACAGCTCTGTAAGAGAGGGGGAATCGCAATTTGTGCATTAAAAAGCATAAAATCTCATAACTTCTGGGGAGGGGGGGTATCCCCAGCAGGCCACCCCATTAATCCGACGCTAGGTTAAATCGTTATATCGTTGTTTACAAATCCAATTATTTGAATTATTGGTTTATTATGTTTTATTTTTCATGCTCATCTCTTCTAATCCCCCCCCCCCTTCCGCGCCAGTTTTAACTTACAGGGCCTTTCGGAATATGCATACAGTTTTTAAAATGTCCAATTCTCGTTCTATTTTATTTTAGATCCACATTTTGAATCTTTGACAAAAGATAAATAAGGGATCGCCCTTCCGCCCGTTTGGGATTTATCTGCGCCCCGCCGGGGAGCATATTTTTTTGTTTCTTCAGAAGAAACAGAAAAATGTTGTTGAGGGGGGGGCTTGCACCCTCCCCCAACATACATCCTAAAATTTCTCTCATTTTATTCTCTACCATTTTTAACTTAAAAATTTAAGCTACATGGCACTCCCAGAACTGTGGACCCCCTTCCTGTCGATCAATCACCTAATTTTGCTAATTTCTTCACTTCATTTCAATCTTTAAAAGGCTATAACTTTGCTTCTATGGGAGCTACAGTGGGGAGATAAATTCTAGTTTAGCTAACTTTTTCTCGCCGTTCTTTTTGCTATTCCAGTTTCCCGGTTTTCCCCATAGGATTCTTTGTTAAAAGTATTTAATCCTTTATTTAAAAGTATTTCCTGACGATTCAAAATTATATATCCTAACGATTCAAAAAATACACACGTTAATTGTTCAAGCTTTCACTTCTGTCGGCACTCTCGGAGTTCCACTATTTTTTTTCATGTTCGTCCGTCCTAACCCTCCTTCCCCCCTTCCTCGCCAATCTTAACTTACAGGATCGTTCAAATTATGCATGCGATTTTTAAAATGTCTAATCCTCGTTCGATTTTGTTATAAATCCACATTTTGAAACCTATTTGGGCCGGGGTCGCCCTCCCGTCCGTTTGGGATTTACCTTGCCTCCTGGGTGGGGAGCATATTTTTTGTTTCTTCCACACCATCTCGTTTAACATATCGTTATAAATCTTTTATCTCCTCGTTTTTTTCTGTTACTACCTCTCTCCCCTCCTAGTTACATGCTCTTGGCACTTTTTATAGTTTCAATAAGTGCATGTTCCCCGCGAGCCACCCCATGAATTTAACACTAAGTTAAACACTATATTTTTGTTTATAAGCCCAGTTATTTGGGTTATTAGTTTATTTTTTTTTCAAGTTCGTCCGTTCTAATACCTCGCCCCCCCCCCTTCCTCGCCAATCTTAACTAAATGGGCCGTTGAAAGCATGCATGTAATTTTTTAAATGTCCAATTCTCGTTCTATTTTATTGTAAATCCTCATTTTGAAACTTTGACAAAATATACATTTGGGCTATGGTCGCCCTACCGTCAAGTTTGGGGTTTACCTGTCCCCTGGATATGGGGCATATTTTTTGCTCTTCCAAACTATCTCGTGTAACATTTGGTTGGCATAAAAGAAACTTTTTTCTTTTAAATTTTTTTGTCTATACTCCTTGTTTCCCATCCTAGTTACACGCTCTTGGCATTCTTTATCCTCGGTTTAATGCCAAGTTACTCAATGTTGTTATTAGTTGAGTTATGTCTCTGAAATTTCTCAAAGTTTTTGTGTAAATGACAACCAAAAGTGATAATTATTTTAAAATTTAAAATTTTTATTATCCGACTCTAAAATCTGCAATAGCTTAATTCTATGACTCCCTAAATGGAGAGGGAGGGGGGCGGGAGGCGGTAGTTACGGCCCTGCTGATTGTCTAAGTTTTGGAATTACTAATTTGGAGCTTCTCTGTGTGAATCTGTGAATAAGAAAATATCGATTCTAGTATCGATTCTAGAACTGAGAAATCGATTCTTATTATGATCGATGTTCCTTTATACGATGTCGATTTTAATCGAGTCTCAAAATTTCCAGAATTGCCCATCACTAAACTATAATTAAATATTTATAAATCAGTAATAATTAATATTTTTTCATATTTGCCTGTATTAAGTAGAGACAGAAGAGAAAGTGATGAGCTCATTAGCCTCTACAAAATACAGGTAAATAATAATAATAATAGTAATAAACATTAATTACTATTTATTTATAAGTATTTAGATATTGATACAGCCCACTAAGCCTAATATCAGTTCAAATAATTGTAAACATGTCATGGCCATTTTGTTAAAATTCATCATTTCCTCCTAATCACTCCCTCATTACTCTTATTTTGGCCTATTTGAAGAAAATCACCCATTGACAAAAGTTTTCTTCAATCTATTAAATATTATCCTACATAATTAATTTAATGATATCTCATGACAGGTAATGATTATATACTGCCATCATGATTACGTCCTATTTAAAATGAAGTCCTAGTATTTCCTCATCACTGGATTTAATATATATATTCTCTTAATAAATTTTGCATTGATGCATTATTGCATAAGAGTGTAACAGCTATTGCATTAAGATCTGAATTTTGCAAAACGAGTTATATAGTACGAACGCACCTCATTTGCCCCGTTTGGCGTATAATTTCCGACCTATTTCTTTCAAACAGCTTTAAACAAATAATTTCCTTATTAATTTAAATCCACTAATGTTCTTATCTCATTTTTTAAAAAACAGATGGGATAAGGAGAAGTATACAAAAATGAAAGAAATAGAAGCAGTTGATGTATATATGGGGAAAAATTCTTTATTTGTTTCACGTTGCATTTACATTTCCTTCCATTTTTAAATGTTATGCATTTATTTGATGGGATATAAAACTCCTATCTCATGTTCTTTATTTTTGTAGAAATATAAATTTTTTTACGAAATTCTAATAAGAATAAAAATGGAAATGAAAGAACTACTTTTATAAGGATATTTTTAATGAAAAGAAGCAAAGAATTTTTTTCTTTTTGTATGAGTGTAATAAAAATCTCTTCGTTGTTTCAAGTTATTTTTATATTTATTCCTTTATATTAAAATATTTTGAATTTGTTTAACAAAATCCAAAATTCAAACTTTGTTTTTATCAAAAAAGAAAAAAATCCAAAAAACTCTCAAAAAATCCAACAAAAATTTTAACACTTAAAAAAATAACTATGAACTTGAATGTTAAATCCATACAGAAAAATGTTAAATGCCTATGGAGAACAAGTAAAACAAATTTCAAACCTTTACCTCAATTAGAAAAAACCCTTAGAGCAGAGTTGCCAACCTCCGGCTTTTTTTAAATCATGAAAACGTATTTGAACAAGAAAATTTATTTAATTAAAAATGTATAGAATTGACTCAGAGGGTGATTTTAAATCTACTTAATTTCGTTGACTCAATAAATTTCTGGTTAGAAGTATAATTGTTTGTTTTTCAAAAAGTCGGAGGTTGGCATGTCTGCCTTAGAGTTTATTGAACAAGCAAGTTATAAAGATATTTACACAGAAAAATCAGTTTAAAGTTTTCATTTGGATGGATCATTGCACTGAATTTATTAACAAAGTTTACAATATGTCGCGATATAATTGTGTTATAGGTAAAAATGAAGAGTGAAAAAATTCAGAAAAAGAAAGTCGATATTTTGACCAATCTCAAGATATTGTGCCCCCTAAAGTCATATTTGTGTTTAAACTTAAGTAAATCTTATAATAAAACTTATTCAGTTTAATCAAATTATAAATGTATTCCATTTTGTAATATGGAAATGTAAAGTGTAGAGAAAACGGAAATGATTAAAGCCTCCTATTTGGGGTACCTTAATAATTATTTATATATACATATATTTCATGACAGTGATTTATATCGTTAAGCTAAAGCATCTGAATGCGGAATATTAAGAAAAAATGTTTATTTATATAATGAGTATTAATAAATACAAATAATTAATCATTCGATGAGACTGTCGAGTTCCAAATATTCATCAAATGATATGCAGAACCAACTATTTTCTTCTTCTCCTTATTTATTTATTTTTATATAAATTCTGAATAAAACTGTACACGACAAGTTTACCTATGACTTGCCCTTAATTAGCAATTACATTGAGAGTTAAAGAACATGTGCTTCACTGCAAAATAATCAAAGATATCTATTTATTCATAAATCGCGAACAAACTGTTAAACATGCTTTACATACAAAATGTAAGGTGTAAAAATCATACTTGGAAAACTTTATTGCGTAAGTCCACAATTGGGTTAGTATCAAATATCAAGTATCAAAACAACCAATGCAGGTTTGAATTTGGCTTGTAAAAAGTGATTCGGATCTGTTAAAAAAATTATATGAAAGAATTGAGAAAACTTCGCATATAGATATAACCTAATTACCTTATTAATAAAAATTACACTTTTTAATAAGAAATCTCCATTATCATGCTGATGAAATTTCATTTATGGGTAGGAAAATTTTGTCGCACAACTAATCATCTTATGACTCTTAATTTATCGAGCACTATTTCGAAAGTGACCTAATAAGCTAAAACCAAACTTTTAAGCATAACGATTAACATTTAAAAATAATTTTAATCTTAAAGGTCAGCATTTCCAATAATCAATTTAAATCCCTCAATGAAACAAAAGGAATTTTTACATTTTGTAATTTTCACTATTTCATTTCAGTTCACAATATTTCCTGTACTATAAATAGTTTCAAATGACAATCATTTGCAGCTTGCTTTATATTTATGCATATAAAAGAGACGATTTCAAACTATCTGTTGAATAACTTTGCACATACTACTTATCTAAATGCAAATGTTAGATTTAACAAGTCTAGCTTGAAAGAGAAATATTTTTGACCACTTTTGAAGAGATATATATTTATTTAAAGAGGTTATTTAAAGATTATTGAAAAGATAAACAATACAGCGCGTGTCAAAAGTTTAAGTACAACAGAAAATTTCAAAATAAAATTTTATTAATGTGTGAAAGTTACTTCTCTTTTCACATAGCCTACAAATTGTAGTTTTAAACAGATAGTTGACAGATTAATGCTATAAAATTTATCTTAAATAATACAATTTATCAAAACAACAAAAATGAGTGTGTCTAAAGTTTAAGCACAGTAGTTTTTTAGTCTTTAGCAGAACAAGAATAAAAAAATTAATACATGATTATTGCTCCTTTTTGCTGAATTACATTAAATATACGGTCTTCCATCGTTAAAATGAGGTTCTGTATTGTTTATGGTTCATTTTTAAACTAAGCGTTCTCAATGGCATCTTTCAAATCTTTAACTGAAGATTACTGCTTTCCATTTGGATAAACTGCATGAGTGAGAATACCCCACATATTTTTTATAAGGTTTAAATCAGGACTAATTGCGACCAATTCGAAACAGACACTGTTTTCGACTTAAGCCACGATGAAGTTGAGTTTGAGGTATAGATGGAAGCATTATCATGTTGAAATAACCATTTTTCTCCCCTTAAAAACCTCGGTAACAGGAAGCAAATGATTGGCAAGTGTCTCTTGGTAGTTTTCAAAGTTTTCACGACCACTGAAGAATGCTAGAGATGTCTGACCATTGAAAGAAACAGCCCCCCATACCATTACAGAACTACCATTATGTTATCGGCTAAATACATTCCTAGGTTCTTTACGGAGATCATGCGAATAGTATTTAAACCCATCAGGCCATCGAGGTTCTATTTTTTTTCATCACTGAATATGACATTCAGCCACTTTTCACCAAATGACATATGCTCTTTGGCCCATTGTAATCTAGCTTCTTTATGGTGTCGTTTGAGACACGGTAATCGAGCCATTTTACGGTATTTGATGTATTTGAATTCCAAAACTCTTCTATAAACAGTTTTTTTCGATATTTGTTCTCCAACTGCATATTTTATTTCCGAAAGGGAGTAATTAGCTGTTGAAGCCAAATTTCTGATGCGGCTATTTTCGCGCAAATTAGTCACTCGCGGCCTTCCTGAACGAAATTTTCGTTTAAAATCATTATCACGAGCCAAAATTTGATAAATACCTTATTTTGACCTTTTTAATGCACTTGAAATTTCAGAAACAGAATTACATTTTGCTCTCATACTCCAAATTTTTAACATCTCCTACTCTGAAAATTCTTTCAACTTGGGCATTTTGTACTAACTCAAAAACAACAGCGGACTGCATCTTATACACCCAGAAATTGTTTGCATGCGCAACCGTTTACGTCAGACTGTAAAATTTGAATAAAAACGATTTTGTGCTTAAACTTTTGACACGGTCATTTTTCTTTTATTCTTAAACTCCATGGTTTGAAATAAAATTTAAAAGTTAATTTAAATGAATATGGTTTAAAAATAGATATTATTAACATATACAAGACAGATATTGAAATTAATGATAATATTTAAAGTTTTATTTTAAAATTGCTATTGTTTTTAAACTTTTGACACGCACTGTATATAAAATATCCAAAGAACAAAATATAATTTGCTTATACTGGTTCTAATAGAATATATATGTTATATTATTAATTTTTCCTTCGGTATATCTCCTTTTATTTTCTTTTTACGCTAAATTACCGGCATATTCACTAATTTCCTATTATTTAATAATATCTTTCATTAATTCTGTTAAATTCTCCTTAAATTAATTATTATTTTACTCTGTCTACTTAAATATATAACTTGGAGTTTATTTCTAAATTGTTTCATCATTTTTGGCCAATTTCTATTATTTAGTGTGAAATGGAATGTTTTTTAAAAAGCCATTTTTTTTTCTTTTTATCTATTTTTATTCCAAGATCTTTCATGCCCTGGAATATTTGTCTATTTCTCAAATTTTTAGCTCATTTCACAGAAATCTTTGCTGAAGTAATCTCATTCGATTCTTTCGCGTGACATTCTTGTTCCTTACAAATGAAAAGCGCGTGACGTCATGATTTGTATCATTGCGAGTTTTATAAAAAGCAGCAACATTCGGTGAAAACTCAGAATTTGTGCGATTTTCAACTTGTTAAAATCTCGTCTAGAAGTTTCCGTATGACGCTATCTTCATCATTCTAAATTTCTTATAATATCCTCTATGATTTGTCATAGCAAAACTTGAGCTTTAGCATTAAAGTGGGGAACTGTTTTTTAGCTGATGCGTTGTTAATAAAGATCAACAAGTTGGAAATTGCACGTGGAGCGTAGCAAATGAGGTGCGTTCGTACGATAACGGAGTTTCAAAATTATTCAGATCTTGCTATTAAAGTAGATAGTACATCGGATACAGTATGGTGGCCGAAATCTTTTTTTATGTTTCTGTAAATATACAGGAAGTAACTTTTATTACACCTCAGCAACGTATATCATATTCATAAAATGTGAAATAGTTTAATATAATTAAAACATACCCAAAACAATGTTTCCCGGATAGCATTATGTAGTGGAATACTTTTGTCTGGACCTGTAATTTAATTATAAATATCCTTTAATCACAGATTGACAAAATGTGTATTTTAGTATATAGGGGAGACTGGGGTACAATGGTTCACTTTTGTAAATTTTGACTGTTTACTCTTAAAGTATTGATTTTTTTTTCTTTTGATCAAGTACATGCATGTTACCTATACATTAAAGTTTATACTGCATCCACTCATAAATAATAATTATGCATACTTTTTTAAAATATTTTTTTAAATAGCAAGTGACAAAGTGGACCATTGTACCCCAATACCGGGGTACAATGGTCCACAGCATGGGGCTCTATGGACCACTTGTAATTTGAATAAAAATATATCAGCGTAGTTCATTTTTTAACAATAAGAAAGATAAACTATATCATAATTTGTTTATTCACATTTTATTACTCATTTTTATTTGTTTATTCACATTTTATTATTCATTTTTATTTGTTTATTCACTCTTTTAGCTTTAACTAAAATAAAATTTTTTTCTTCATTTTTTTTTTATCATTAAGTTATTATACCGGTCGCAGATTGAAAAATTAGGTTTATTATCATCCACAATACATTTTACAGCCTGTTCCATGACTTCATGTGGCACAGAACCTCTATTATGTTTTCCTAGGCTTGTTTCTTGGCATTGCTAAAAGAAATATGTAAAATAATCTATATCTTTTTTGTACAATGATGCCACTTAAAGTTAAATATAAACCTTTATAATAAGAAATATATATATCTAAATATATGACTAAGGAAAAAATATAATAAATGTTTCCTGTCTACTTTACATCATCTGTATTATTTTAATGAATTTTACCTTATTTAATTATTATATCCAGATACAAACTAATAGGTAGATATAATTTTTGTTTTTCTCATTCTACTATTTTATTTAAATCTAACTTATTATGGATGCATGTATGCATAGGTGCAGGAATATTGAATTAACAAATAATATGAAATAAAAAAAACCCTCAAATGCACAAAATATTTTGTTTACTAATTTTTGGTGTTCAATTTGGGTTAATTTTTAAATTTGAAAGCTTATATTATATAGATACATATTTCAAAAATGCATTTCACAACATGAATCATTAATTAATTCACACACAGAAATAAAATAATTTATTAATTCTTAATTTGGGCTAATTTTTATGTTTGAAAGCATATATTATACAGATAAATATTTCAAAAATGCATTATACAACATGAATCATTAATTAATCTACACACAGAAGTAAAATAATTAATTAATTCTGAATTTCACATATAATATTTAACTTTTAAAAACATGGGACACAAAACTGGCGTACAATGGACCATGGTCCATCGTACCCCAGTTTCTGATGGTCCATTGTACCCCATATGGAAGTTTGACAAAAACTTGATGATAAAAAAAGAAATTTAGAATTCTATTATTTTAGCTATAATAAATATAATAATGTATTGTCTTACCTTTTTATTTTGCCACACAATGTCTTTCAAATTACAAATCTGTAATAAATAAATGAAGATATGTTTCACTGAAAATATTTACTTTTGCCTAACTCCCCCTGTGTCAAATCAATTATTAAGCATAAAATGGCTAAAATGTCAGCTATGCACATGGTTTCAAACTTCTTTTTACTACTTCATGACTGCCATCTATATACTAAAATATGAAGCTTTCAAAAACAGAATTAATATAAAAAACTAGTCGTTGGGGGCCACCGTATTACTTACCCATCATGGATATGTATATGAAAATAAAACATGTGAAAACTATTTATACAATGCATTGCAATTCATAAACAAAATTTAAATATTGTTAATATACATAGTAATGCTTTATAAAAGAACTGCTGATGTACCAATTTCGACAAATCTATATTATAAAGGCCAAACGTATCTGTGCGTAACGCATACGTCATTTTTAGAATGGCAACACTTTCTGATGAAATTTAACTTTTGCAATTTTCATTACTGTAATTTTTTTAACTCCTAGACATCGCACATTTTCAATCTTTACACCGTTGTGTAGGGAAAAATATGTACTTTTAAATGCAATTTGTTTGAAAACTGTATCTTAATTTGTTTTTGAGATATTAATTTTTTTGTAGTTTTTAATTTAATTTTTCTGGGGGTGGCAACTTGAGTACGGATTTCTGTGCAAAGTAAAAGAAAAATAGCCATAAATAAAAAGAAGAAATAGAGATTTTTTTCGCCGAGATAGCAAGCAAACAAAGACGATCTTGGCAATAATTCCAGGTTTAAAGTAATGTCCAATTCCCCAAATTTTTGTCCAATTGTTTGAGACATTCATTTGTAATTATATTAAAATAACATTATTAGCTTAATGTATTTTTTTTATAAATTTCAGTTAAACTTTCAAGAGCATACGACATTTTTTTTTTTTTTTTTTTTTTTTTTTTTTTTTTTTTTTTTTTACCTGTCAATTTTACCAGAAGGAAAATGCAAAACAAAATTATTTAATTTTTCTTTCTTCTTAGAATAAATATTTTTTTTTTATGTTATTTATTTTTTACTTTATTTTTAGAACCATTTTTATTTTCTAAATGTATTTTCAGAAAAGAAAAAAAAAGTACATTTTCATATAGAAAATTGATCTGAAATAGAAAAAGAATGATATAAAAGACGAAATGATGTTTCATAATTCGCCAATATCCAATGTTTAAAATGTAATTTAAAAATTTGGTTTGGCATGATTTGTAAAAATCAAGGTTTGCGTATTTCACGGAAAATACTGCATCTATGCACGTTGAAGTGACGGAGTGCAATGTTTATTCTTTTAATTTGTGTTGTTTAATTTATAAAACGAATTTTAAATTTGTCATAGAGTTAACTTTGAAGCAAACTTTTTTGAAAAAAAATGTACGTGCAATCATTTTTTTACTTTTAACATTTTAGAATGCGCGTAAGAGTTTTCGGTACTACTTGGTTATCCGTCGACCAAAAAAACTACCGCCAAATTATAAGATTAAATGCCAAAAATGGATGATTTGTGAATGTCATATTCAATGATATTAAACATGATACACATGTTTAAAATGTCATCAAGAGGTGTTTAATACCACTTTTTATTTATATTTTTATTCATGTTTTACCAATTTATTTGTTTTTTCTTTATTAAAAATAAAAATTATGTCAACATATATAATTTGGCTATTATTTTGGAGATTTTTTTAATTCGACGAAAATGGTCGATGGGATAATCAAGTAGTACCGATTTTTCATATGTGCAAAATCTATACTGTAACAAACAAATGTGTCCGTGTTTTACTGCCGTTATTTTACGAATGACAACATTTCAGGATAAATGACTTTTTGCAATTTTTTAATCTTCTAAACATCGCACATTTTCAATTTTTATTTCATCATATAGGAAAAGAAATCTACTTTCAAATGCAATTTGATAGAAAACTGTACGTCATTTGACTCATTTATTGCGAGCTTATATTTTTGAAACATTTTTTTTTTTAAATCTCTATCACATATCTCCATTAAGAAATAATGATACACAATTTACTCATAAATCTATGAATATTGTTCCTGATAATTTTACATTATAAAATTAAAATTGGTTGAGTTCTAAAATAAAAGAATGGTTAAAAACGCAGGTTAAATTATTAAAAATCACAAATTCAACATGTAGTCAAGCAACTTAAAATTTTACAAAGCCAAATAAGAAAAAAAAATGAAAATATTTTGAATTTGTTTGAAAATTGTATTTCAATTTACTGATTGGATGTGGTTCAAAAAAAAAAAAAAACAGGTGCGAGTTATTTTTAAATTTATCTCTACCGAGTGAAACTAAATTACGATAGATTAATCTATTTGTCCTTAGAAAAATATAAAGAGTTCGGGATTTGTTTCCGGCTAATATACTATAGCAAAATTAAAATTTCCTTTATAAATAATAAAATAAAATAAAATAAATAAATACAAATTTAACAGACATGTGATTGAATTACGTGCTCGAAGCACTGAAATGACCAGAAACAAAATTGCTGCCGTAACGAAATCTTTGGCTAATAACTTCCGGCATGCGTCTAATACGGAAATGTGACTTTTGAAAAAATTCATTGCTTTATTTGATTCCATAATTAATAGTTTATATTTAACCCTTTAACCTAACCATGTTAGCCTAACCATGTTTTTCCGATATGTAATATTTTAATTCAAAGATTGATTTAATATAATATTGAGATTAATGTTATTTTTTTTAATTGTATAAGATAAAAATTATGGGTACTACTAGGTTATTCCGTCGACCATTTTCGCCAAATTATAAAAATCGCCAAACTAATAGCCAAGTTACATTTGTTGACATAATCTTCATTTTACATAACGAAAGAACAGATAAATTAGTAACACATGAATAAAAATACAGTTAAAAAGTTAATTTAAAACCACTTGATGGCGTTATAAACATGTGTATCGTGTTTAATGTGACATTCACAATCATCCATTATTGGCATTTAATCTTATAATCTGGCGAAAAATTTTTGGTCGACGGGATAACCTAGAAGTACCAAATTATGTAAAGTTATCAAATACAAATCTTCATACCAATACTTTTCACAGTTATTAATTTATGAATGAAATATGAATGAAAAAATCTGCAAGATACTTAACCCTTTGAAGGAAAAAGCACGTCAATTCTTAAAATGCTGAAAATCCAGAATAAAAAAAAAAAATGTTTCAAAATATTTAAAAGCGTTTCTTCACGTATTTGACAAAAATAAAATTGCTATTCCAAATTACTGAGCACAATGTGGGGTTTTGCAATTAAAATTAAGTGGGATATATTTTATCTCACCCCCTTCAAGGAGTTAAAGGGTTAAAAAGGTATTTTTGGAGTTAGCAATCTAAAACGCATACTACATGTAGAAAATTCATTAAAGTTTTAAATTTAAAAAAATGCTTTTTATCTTTGCTATGTAACCCGGGAAGCCCGGGTTCGATCTACTAGTTATATAAAACGCCAAACTACTCAAGTAGTACCGAACTACGTAAAAGAAACATCCTTATAACTCCAAAAATAATAATTCTATTAACTAACAATTAACTGTGTCGGATTAAGCGTCTCATTTCCAATTAAAATATACATCTGAATTGAAATTTGATTGAAATACAGGGTCATGAAAAATCGAAGAATGTGGAAAACAGGATTATAAATATCTCGGCAACTAATAATCCGATTGACTTCGTTCTATATGCAAAATGTGTGTTATTTTATTTCCTTTTACGTCCATTCCTTAAAACAAAAAAATTCGAAAATTTTTATATACCTTTCATTAGAACGAATTTTTCGAGGGTCCGAAAAAATTAGTTCCGGATAATCGAGGTTGCTGATATTAAATAGACTTCGTCCCATTCTTACATACTAACTACATACAAAATTTCAAGTCTCTATCTCAATTTGTTCGGGAGATAGAGCGTTTACAAGCAGACAGACAGACAGACGGACGGCAAATTTTTTTTTTCTAAAAATATGTTTTTCGGAATCTCCACTATCTAAAACGTGTAAATCCGTCAAAAATTTTTTTTCGATTTTCAAAACGATTGCAAGACTTACCTATACTACGTATGATGGGTAAGTAATAGGGGGTGGACCATTGTACCTCGTGGTCCATTGTACCCCAGCCTCCCCTATATATGTATTTCATAGGTTCATGTCTATTTTATAATGTTCGAATGAGTGTAACACCATTAAAATGCATTTGAAACTTTTATCCCTATTGACCGTAATATAACGGAATCTTTTTGATTGTCCCTGTAATTGATCTATGCATTCCAATTTTCATAAAATTTGAAATGACGCGACAAATTTATGTAATAATTATGTATTTTAAATTTCAAGTGATTAAAATGCACTTGAAACTTTTTTCCCCATTGACCGTAATATAACGGAATCCTTCTGATTGTCTCTGTAATTGATCTATGCATCCGATTTTCATAAAATTTGAAATGACTCGACAAAATTATGTAATAATTATGTATTTTAAATTTAAAACAATTCGGTTGGATAGTTTTAGCGTTGTTACATGCGGACAGACAGACGGACAGACAGACGGACAGACAGACGGACAGACGGACGGACTGAACGACAACTATAGGTGCTACGTATTTACATAATTACGAATGAACCTAAAAATTAAGCAGATGTCTTAGTCATTTCATGGAGAAACTCCTAGTCGAAATTATTCTAATGCCTATTGGCAACTCCACGATCAGCATTAACGACCGGCAAGGTGTCGTATTCCTCGAAAGGAATTTACACATCACTGTACGGAATTATCATCCATTCGATCGAATGTTTATCGCCAAATTTTGTATAATACCACATATACCGGGTGATCCAAAATTCAGGACGAACTTTAACAAGTAAGAAAAATCATGCGTTAAGGATAGATTATGAAGCACTTTCCAACGTTTGATGAAATCCTTAACAAAACTTCGTTATTTAGGTAAATAAGGATATAAAGCCAAATACAGCCAAACATGTATTCCAGTACTATTGAACAGCCCTGTATTTGATCTGTCAGCTAATACACATATTATATAATGGGAAAATTTAGCTTAGCGAAAAATGCCTAGCAGCTTGAAATTTCTCTTTCAGCAATTTATACTAATAGATGGAAACATACTTGAATACTTTGTTTAGCCTTGTAGTTTGCCTGGTACCTTTATTACACATCAATGTTAAGATAAAATTTATTTTAAATTAAAACACTCTCAAAACAACTGAAATCACTTTCACATAAATAATCATTCATAGGCTCCATGAACCTAATTCTTTGCGTGGCCGTGTATATCATTTTATCTATATTCTGTAAACATTTCTTAGTAAATTTAATGTAGTTCAGCGTAAAAATGTATAATTTATTTAAGAATCGCCTTTTAGTAATTTAAGCTCATATTCAATAACGTCTGCGAGCTCTCTTGGGTAGCCCTGTATATTAACTATAACATTTATACACACCATATAATATGCATAAATTTAGTGAATCTTATACGCGAATATCATAATTAAAGTGCATTTCATCCATCCATCAGCTACCATCGGTTACATATACAGTACTTCGGAAAGAATGTACTATTTGAAATCTTTTGTGTGTCCCTGTAAATACTATGTACTTTATATTAGGAAAGGCAGTATCGTGTAATTTATACTAAGCCTCATTGACATACAACAATTTTATTATACATGAAACAGTTTAATATATTTAAAATATGTCACACACAATTTCCTCTTTTACCATTATTTAATGGAATTGTTTTGTGTGGCCCTGTAAATGAGTAATAGCTACATTTTCACCTTATATTTTATAGAATGCCTATTTTAATGCACCTTGTAAAAGAATATAAATTTTAATATGTTTGAGAGGGTATAACATCTTTAAAATTCCTTTGAAAAGATTTTTCCCCATAGGTCGTAATATAATGGGAAACTTTTGATTCTCCCTGTAGATAAACTAATCATGGTAGAAACTTCATTTTCAATAGGGTTCGTGCTAGGGTTAGCTTCAATAACGTCCTAAAAGTTCGTGGCAATCCGAGCATATTTATGTGAGTTAGAGCGCTCACAGACGGCCAGACAAACCGAATACATAAGCACTTTTCATTCAACTTTGTTGGAAAGTGCTAATAAAAATGAGTAATGCGAAAACGTATCAAGATAAAAAGATACGGTTTGCACCAAACGGATGCAAAAGAAATCGGGTTTTGTGTAGCAAAGAAAAAAAATAGTTCAGTTGGCGACCAACAGATGTCTCTATAGTGTTTTATTGCACCAAAATATAATTTACAAATGAAAAAATGTTGACAACTTACAAGTCAGCTTGGTTATACTTAACTAGTACCGCAGTAAATGTTCAATGTGATGTCCATCAATCAGAAGTGTAGCTGTGAGACGAGGTACCACACCGTGTATAGCATTTAGTAGCATTTCTTGCATTATGGCAGACACATTTTGGCGGATGACATCTTTCAGTGTTGCAAATGATGCTGGTTGGTCGCGGTACACTTTTGATTTCAAGAAATCAAACAGCTGGATCACCCGGTATATTACCTATGTATAGGTAACATAAACAAATTTGTGAGATTCAGTAGTTATTTTTTTCAATATGTACTAAATTAATATTCATAGTCATAATGCATTTTATAAACATTGCACGAGAATTTTACTGTACGGTAACTTTACATTTATTGTTATTTCCTCAAGTTTGGAAATTGCATTTACCGTTATGAACATTTTTGCTTTTAACAATCGATGTATAATTAATATTTTATAGTTAAAAAATTTATGTATTTTGAAAAACTGCGTGACATCATTTGCAACGAAATTATGTAAATAGAAGAAGAAATACATTAGAGAATAGGTAAAATTTCTTGTCTCTTGAAACGAATTTGCTGAATAACTTCTAAATCACTAAAATGGTTTTTATATTTACCAGGAAATCCAACCACAGTAGCTTGTTAAATATGCCCTGTATACTTCTAGGTAAAAGAAACATAAGTGAAAAACCGTTTAATCTAAAACCTTAATGTATTTTTTACATATACACTATTTGAAATATATTCTGTAACTTTACTTGTCTGCAGTGCTACTAGGGTTTTCCATTAATAGATGAATATACGTTTCTTTTAACACTTTCCGACAAAGTTTATGCATTCGGTTTGCCTATTCACTGTCTAACCTTTGTATATATACTCGGAATTTTATGTATAGGATAAAGCATATATAGGGTCAAAAAAGCATGTTTTGTATTGCATATAAAGTATGTACGATTGATGGCTCATTTACAGAAACATTAAAAAAAGGGTACTACTAGCTTATCCCGTTGAAAAAGAAAATAATAATAATAATAATAATAATAAAAAATAAATAAATAAATAAATAAATAAATATTGCCAAAGGGTCATTCCATACAAAATGAGCAAATCAGGTATGGCTGTCATGTCACAGATTTTATTGAAAATCATCATATAAGTAGATTACAATCATTTACGAGGAAACGCAAATTAGTAGAGTTCAGATTTGTTTATTTAAGTAAAAAAAAAATTACATTAAAGTTGATATGAAATCGAGGTCTTGTGTACTTGTACATGCTCGAAATTTCAAGTTTGATTATTAGCCTTAGGAATGAAAAGACTGTATTAAAAATTATTTACACTTAAGGATGAACTATAAGTAACAGATTAGCGTAATTTAGTAATTGTGTTTTTATTCCGTAATTTAAAAATAAATAAATAATAAAAAAGAAATGGAAAAAATGAAATATTTCAGTTATTTCTTTTATAAAGTTATTACAGCTACTTTCAGTTATTACAGCTTCAAAAATTTTTTACGTTATAGCTAATGGAATATATTTAATACATCTAAAATTTAATCCTTGCCTTTTTTATTCTTTAATGAGAAAAAAAATAAACAGTGAAAACTGTTGATTAAAAATTCGAAGTTTTTATCATTTGTTTGGCTTTCAATAAAAGCTTTCAAAAGCTTTAAACTCTTTGATATTATAGATAAAAGTGTATATTTTAAATATACGAAGTTTTTTTTCTTGCTTTTAATTTATTTTTGCCTCAAGAATATTTAAATTTGAGTAAAAAAAAAAAAGACACTCTTCAATAAATAATTGCATTTTAAACTTAAAATCAAATAACAAATGTAGATGGCAGCACATATTCTGTTTTTCAGCAAGAATCCTGGAAAAAGCGCGTGTTTTCAAAGAAAGATATCTTCAGAATGTCTCGAATATTAGTTTTTTGAACCCACTTTTATTATGTTAGGAATCCAATAGGCACTATTTAAATTTTCTGAGTGTATCTTGGACTTTTTGATCTTTATGGCTGTGCAATATTATTATTGTCGAACCTTTTCTTTATTTATTTTGTGCGGATAAATAAGAGGAAAAATTACGATTTTGTAATTTTTTTAAAAGTTCCTACATTTTTTTTTTTTTTTTTGAAGATGAAGAAATAAATGACTCCAAAATATAAGATAAAATTCCAATAATGGATGATCGTGAATGTCACATCCAATGACATTATATACGATTTACGCGTTTAAAAGGTCATAAAGTGATTTTTATTTCGACTTTTTATTTGTATTTTTATTAATATTCTATTAATTATTTGTTTTTTCGTTATTTAAAATAAAAATTATGTCAATGTGTATAATTTGGCTATTAGTTAGGCGATTTGTATAATTTGGCGAAATTGGTCTACGGGATAACAGAGAAGTACCAAAAAATATATGAGGGAAAAATCGTTTGGAGAGTATTTTAATGAGATTACGCTAGTTCTAATGTATTGAAATTGTTATAAATCAATCAATTTCCTACGATCATGTTAAAAAAGAGCATTTATAGCCTTTTTTAATAATTTACTGGGACGCACAGAATAAATCGGTTTCGGTACTGTTTTTGCGTAATAATTGATGGAATGTGCACTTTAAAATTCAGTATGTGCTTTTAAATTTAACAATTTTTATTCGCATGTTACTCTTTACATATCATATAAAAACAGGTGGAACCAGAGAGAAAAGTAGAGCTAAATATGTTACAGTAAATATTGGCAAATACTTTCAATCATAAAAGTACTTAGAAAAGAATTCGAATCAGATTATTTGTAAAGATCATGAAATTACCTAAATTTTTGTTAGATGAAAATGTGGACTGAGCTTTACTTGTGCTATAAAAAATCAATCAGGGAGGAGGTGACATTTTTTTCATACGTCATATGTCAATCATCCATAACCAGTTTAAAATTTTATTAATAAGCTATTAATAAAAATAAGCTATTAATAATAAATTTAACATTAGAAGCTCAAAATTTGAATTTTTATAATTTAAAATTTTTTATCCAAATGACTTGAAATTCTGTTTCTAGGTATTTTTAGAGCCGAAGATTTATAATATATTGTGAGATTTAGATTTACTATCCAGAAAGACAAACTTTGGTCTTATTTTATATATAGATGAACCCCTAAGAAAATTTTATGAGCACCAATTAAAGGTAGACTTTATTTCTGATCGTTTCGTACCAGTAATGTTCTTCCATTTTAATTAATTACGGAGTTCGTAGGCGTTGTTTTTTCCCCCACGAGGACAGATTTTTTTTTGTCCAGCTTCTGCAAGACCTAATATGTTGTTTTTATCAGCCTGGGGAGATGATAAATAAGAACAAAAAATAAAATAAGTAAACAAGTAAATAAATAAACAAGTAAATGAATAAAATAAATAAACAAGTAAATAAATAAAATAATCAAGAATAAATAAAAATTACAATATTTTCACTTTCCAACAAAGTTGAAAAGTATTTAGGCATTCGGTTTGTCTGGCCACCTGCCCGTCTGTCCACGCTCTAACTTCCTTAAATATACTCAGATTTGCAGTTGGTAAACCTTATTTAGGGTCCGGTAGGTATGCTTGGTATTTTAAATGAAGTATGTGGATTAATAGTTCATTGAAAGGGGCACCTAAAGAATTTCTTCATTATGGTCTATGGGGAAAATCGTTTACAGAGTTTTTAAAATAAAATTATGCTATTGCAAGTGCATTGAAACTGATATAAATCACTGAATTTTACTATGATTATGTTAGAGCAGGACATTCATAGCATCTTTAATCGAATTACTGCGACACACAAAAGAAATCGATTACACTACTGCCTTTGAGTAATAATCGATTCTTTTCAATTCTCTCATAAAGCATAAGCTCTTAAAATTAGCTGATTTGTTGGTGCATTCGTAGTTATATAAATACGTAGCAACTATAGTTGTCGTCTGATTCGTCCGTCTGTCTGTCTATCTGCATCTAACAGCAAAAAAACTATCCAACTGAATTGTTTGAAATTTTAAATACATATTTGTTGTAGAATTTTGTTGAATAATTTCAAATTTTAGTAAAATTGGATGCATAGTAAAAATACAGAGACTATCAAAATTACCTCATTACATTACGGGCGATGGGATAAAATAGTTTCAAACATACTGAAACTGGCATGCATTTATGAAAGATAGTAAAATGTACATTTTGTAGAGTATGCCTTAAAGAATATTTATTATTCATTCACAGGGCCACACAAAATAATTCCGTTGTATAATGGCATAGGGTGTGGGTGTGTGTATGTGGAAGGGGGAGGGGTGGACGTTATTTGCGAAATATTTTATTTATGTTAAACTATTTCATATATAATCAAATTACCATACTTTGCTCAGATTTATTACAAGTTACTTCCTTTGTAACAAAAAATACGTTTTCATACTGTTGAATTAGATATAATACGGGCAGTCTTGTTACATTATTCTGAATGTGCTGGAAAGTGTTTCATAGTATATTCTAGACGCATGACTTTTTCTTTTTTGTTTTTTAAAATTTCAGCATACTATCCTAAAAGAAAATATTAGATATTACTTTATGTACTAAGAATGTTTTTAATTTTTATTTATGCATTAACCTGTTATTCAATTTTAAAACAAAAACAAATATACTAAACTTTACAAACGATAGATTGACAAGTAAGACGAGGAGAAATTCCAAAATCAACAAAAAAGCACATTAACTTCCTTTTTAATAATTTATGAGATTTTCTTGACTGTTAAGTTGGAAACATTTTAAACTTTTTGTCAGGTAATCAATAGATATATAAAATGAAGAAAAGTAGTGGGTGGATGATGAGTTTTCTAAACTAAATATTTATATCGCTTTTTAAAATTACGAAATATACTATTATTTTTCGATAGACAGACGCGGCCGTGATGCAAAACATTTCGTAGAAAATATTTTGGTGGAATTAAAACCACAAAATATTCTATCCTTTATGAAGTTTGAAAGTTATTATTAGGGCTTCGTTTATCCGACGAAACCCTATTCGTATCTTTCTTCTGTCTGTCTGTCTATCACAGAGTCCGTGCACAAAAACGATTTAAGTGTCAGAGAGTTGAAATTTTGTGTACTTATAGTAACTCTTGTCACACAATAAATCATAAAATTTTGAAAAAAATACTATTATTTAAGATTAAAATATTTTTTTTAATATCATCAGTTCATTTTTTTGTTATTGTTTTCCTTTTTTCCTTTGCTTTTAATAGAAATGGAGTCCTGTTGCCACGGTTAGAAAAACGGTATTAAAAAACTACAAATAATAATAACAATAATAATAATCATATTTGAAAAATAAATTAAGATAATTTTTCATATAAATTGTATTTAAAAGTATGTTTTTACCCAATACGGTACTATAAAAATTGAAAATGTGCGATGCCAAAAAGTTTAAGAATTTGCAGTAGCAAAAATTTGGAAACCGAAATTTCATTTAAAATTTGAAATTGTTGTCATTTGCAAAATGACGTATTCGTTACGCACACATATATTTGGCTTTTATAATATAGACAGATAGATTATTTGATTTGAACATTTTTAATTTGATTTAAAAAAAAATAACTTCCTTTTATAATTATTTTAATATTAAATTTATTGGTGCTATCATCTATAAAAGTATTTAATAATTATAAATTAGCAATTTGGATTTATTAATTAAAGGATAAGATGTTTTGAAAGAAATATTGAATGAAATCCTCGGTGCGATCTCAGATCACACTTACCCACTTGTTTTAACATAATGACAGATTAAATACAGTGGCTCACAAAAGTGTTCGTACACTTAGGAATTTCAATGAAATAGGGCTCTATCTATTAATTAAAATTAATATTTTAGAATGGGTATTTAAGAGTAGGATCTATGACTCATTATTAACAAAATTACATACAATATTTTAAAAACATAGCAAAACTTTATTTTGAAAAAATCACTAATCAAAAAATAACAAAAAATTTACCTCACAGAAGTCTTCGTACACTTTAAAAAAATCGCTGTATATTTGTAAATATTGTAATACTTCACTAAAGTTGTACTTAATAGGATATTATTTAGCACCACAAAAGTTTTTTAAACACCTGGGAATAGATTTAATTATAGTGTTTTTGTAATTTCTGCATGAAAGTTGATGCCTTCATCGAACATTGCTGTTTTTACTTCGCTTTTTGTTTCAATACTGTGTTTTCGTGTTCTAACTTCCAGTTATCTCCAAATATGTTTTACTGGGTTTAAATTCAGCAACTGTATGTGATGTTTTCAGAACTTGTGAACAATAATAAAGACGCCAGAGGCGAACGTTGAGAGCCATGTGCCTTGTATCATTATCCTGATAAAAAACAAAGTTGCATCTGTTATTCATATATATTGGCGTGATAATTTTAAATTGCCTTTTAAAATATTGGAACAAAGATCGTGATTTATTATGCTATCAATATATAGCAAATTACTTAATCTGATGCTGATATGTACCCTTACACAAGGACAACTCCACTGACATGCTTAACTGTTCCAACAAAGTTCTTTGAATTAAATTCTTATTTTTTTCTCTCCATACTATTATGCACTCATTGGACCAAGAATGGCATACTAGATTTCATCTGTAAATAAAACATTATTTTAATATGATTCGGGTTTATTTATCATTGATTTTGCTAAAGCAAGCCTAAGCTTTCAGTTTTTCGCCCTAACAAAATTTTTTCTACGTTCAGAATACCTATATAATGCAGCTTGGTTTACCACTCGTCGAACAGTTTCAGGTGAAAATGAAGTAGAAACTGTTTCATTGAATTCTGTAGCAACTTTTATAGAACTTAAACAGGGATTTTTTAAGACTTTTCTAATTGTAAGTATTTGATCCCATTGCGTTAACTTAGATTGACGACCTTTTCATACCTAGTTTTCAATCCAATTTTTTCCTACAAAGCCTTTTATCGCATACTTCACCATAGAATGGAATAAATTAACTAATTTTGCAATATTTCGAATTGATTTACTACTATTATGAAAAAAAAAACTAATTTCAAACGCTATTAGTCGTGACATTACGATTACAAACCACTTTTAATTAATAAATAGAATATTGTGGACCAATTCTGCAAAATATAAAGCCCAGCGATTTTTTAAATGTCAATACAATGCAAAAATAAAAATAAAACGATAAACAATATTTTTAATAATGAAATTATCCGAAAATGTTTCTGTGTACGAAGACTTTTGTGGCGTCTTCTTTCTGTGGCATCTTCCGTTTTCATTTTTAGATTTAAAGAAAAACCCCTTAATGTTAAACAAAAAGGTTGTGTGTTATTTAGAATAACTTGGAGATATTATAAAAAATTTCTCGACTTCATATACTAATTTAATTTCAGGGAAATTTCTTTTTAGTACAAATTTTTAAAGTGTACGAACACTTTTGTGAGCCACTGTATGTGAATGAAATCATACTACAAATAAATGAAAATTAAAAATTTGCCATATTTTTGAGTAAATAACACATTTTATAATTTTACAATTTCTGTAATTTTGATTCATTTAGTTTTTTATAGTTATTTCCATTCGATTGGATATCTGGACGTATTTTAACGCAACAGTGCATCGATTTTATTTCCCTCCTTCTACTCTCCCCACCAAAAATATACGTAACAACTCCATATTGAATAAAAACAGTATTAAAAAAATACATATAAACTTTTACCTAGAATTTAGGAAAAAACGCAAGTGAGCTAAACAGTGACAACATAATCTGAATGTTATAAAACATGAAATTTAAAGTGTTGAAATATGGCTACATAGTGCATTGTGTGGTTAACTTGACTATCTTTGAAAGACAAGATTTTTAAAATTATCACAAGCTATAAAAAGCCATGAATTTTTTGGGTTCACGAAGCATTATTACATAAAATAAATATTTAAAAGTAACGATATTTTATTATATTAGTTTTGCATCTTTATTAAGTAAAAATGTTATTTTATGTGTCTGCGCATTTTAATTTTAGAATAGTAAATTTACCCAAGTAAGTAAGAATTTCCTCGGGATTTTATATTTATGATAACGATTAATTTTATTTGATTACAATTCTTTTGTTTTCACTTTACAAATAATAATAATAATAATATTATTATATTTTTAAAATGCGCAAGTATCGTCTGCGTAAAAGATTTCATGTAATAGGAATAAATTGTGTATTTGAATACAGATTGAAAAATCCTTATATCCTTATATATATTATAAATGTGAAAGTGTGTCCGAAAATTGGAATGAACTTGGCTTCAAAACGGATGGATTAATGTCTTTGAATTTTTGTATATAGGTAAATTATTGGTCTGAAATGAACATAGGCTGATTTTTATTTATTTTATTCAAATATTTTTCTTAATAATTCAATATTTCACTATTTTTCATACAGAATAAATTGAAAAATTTTCCATAATATTTAATTATCTTTCTTTTTTCGTTGCCAAAAAATAAAAAAACCGGAATAATTATTTTTCTTCTGTAATTAATTTTCAACTGAAAGATTTTCACGTGATAAAATAAAATGAAATAAATAAATGGACCCTATTGTGTTTTTCGGTTCGAGATTAAAAACCGCAATTTCACCAATTGTGACGTCAGAGGAATACTGTTTTTCTTCTTATATCACGCAAACGATTATATAAAATTTCTTTTACACTTAGAAGACTTTACAAGAATATAACTTCACACTTTACAAGAATATAAATATTTTAGTAGTTTTTCCAGATATTAATCCATAATCAAAATGAACCTTTTTCTTTCTTTCGGTTCGAGGCTATAAAATTCAACTTTCTACCAATTGTGACGTCAGAGGAATACTTTCCCTTAAGAATTTTAAAAATATCAATGTAACGTCATATATGAAACAAAGTATAAGTTTTCAAGTTTTCAAGTTTTCATTTTTAATAACACAATGTAATTTTGAGTAAGTGCTAAAAAGAGACGACTGTGACGTCACTTATTGAAAATAAAATAAATATCTCTGATGTTGCTAGGAAATGAGATTGAATTATGATATCAAAAGTTATTATTTAAATAAAATTAAGTTTATCGTCTGAGCGTGTTTAATATTTAATTTTAAAATGAAATAAGTTTTTTTAAAGGTTAAATATTAAACGACTAGAAAATATTAATAATTTATACATATCGTATATGACGTAATGATCAATGAAAAAACTTTTTATCATTTTTAGAAAGTAAGAAAAGCTCAACTAATCAAAAAAAAAATATTTTTGTGTGTTAATTCTGAAAATATAAATAAATATCACTTTAAAAATGCACTTTCGGGCTTAAAATCTAAAGATTTAATGTAATTGTGAGAAAATACATTCCCTCAATCAATATCTCAATTTGGCATTACGTGCTCAAAGTGTACTGGAAACAGGTTTGTAAATGGATATTAATTGCACATTTTTTAGCTCTTAAAAAGTAAAAATATGTTGTCACTTTTAAGAATGTTTTTCATTATAAATTTCTATAAATTTTTATGGTATGCAGAGCATATATGTACAAATTATACAAAAATGCCACCTAAAACACAGTTTTGTAGTACATTTTTCCTAACACTGTTTCTTTTTTTCGTTTTACGGAAACTACCTGCTTTTTGACACTTTCTAACATGGTCTAAAAGTGTTTACGACTTCAACCTGTCTGTATACCGGATACCGAGTGCCCGGGGTCTGCCGTCTGTCTGTCCGTTTTTCAACTTGGGTAAATATAGTGGAATTCATACGAAAATAACATACGTTATTGAGATTTACCATAGCATAAGCGGCATTGAAAATGGACCAGGTAGCAATAATAGCTGAATCACAGGAGCACTCAAAAGGAAACTTTACATTATGGTCTAAGGCGACAAAATCATTTGTGGTGTATTTTGATAATGTTACATATTTTAAATGTAATGAAATTTACATGCATTTTTAAGGTTAAGAAAAACATGGTTACTATCGAATATGTTAAATGCAGTACTTATAGTGTACGTACAGGGAGCTCAAAAGTATTTCAATGTATTATGGTCTGTAAAGAAAACCATTTGCAACGTATTTTAATAATGTTATTTTATTAAGATTATTTTAAAAATATTGAAATTGATATCAGGTTCTGAAGTGCACTAAAATAGGATTTCTGTAGAAAATGGGGTGAAAAGATTTAACATTCACTTACAAGATTGCAGAAAAATGTTCGGTAATATAATAGTCTACGGAGAAAAAAAATATTCCCAGCTTATTTTAATTGCGTTGCACTATTCCAAACATGATGAAATTAATATACTGAGATAATCAATACAATGATAAATACTGAAATTTACTACAATAAGCTTGCAGTTAAGTATCATTTGCATCACATTTGTTGTTCATTTACAGAGACGCATAAAAGATTTTGGACCTGCGTCCAGATCTCAGATATTGTATCCAAAGTATGGTCTATTAGAAAAGATTGCTGAAGAGCTTTTTCAATTATCGTATGTATTTGGAAAACTAATGCATCCTGAAGTTCAGCTACATTTGATATAATAAGAGATGTTTGTAGAATTTTAATAAATCATGTATCGGACTATACAATAAACTGGATTGGTCACCAGTGCAATAGCGATTCCCGAAAATATGAATTCAAAAATTTGAATCGGGTTTTTTGCTTGAATAATTTTCCATTAAGAATTTTTAAAATATCAATGTAACGTCATATCTGAAACAAAGTATAAGTTTTTAAATTTTCAAAAATTCTGTTTTTTTTTTTTATTGTTTTACGGAAACTACCCCGTTTTTGACACTTTTTAACATGGTCTAAAAGTGTTTACGACTTCAACCTGTCTGTATACCGGATGCCGAGTGCCTGGGGTCTGCCGTCTGTTTGTCCGTGTTTCAACTTGAGTAAATATAGTGGGATTCATACGAAAATAACATACGTTATTGAGATTTGCTGTAGCATGTGCGGCATTGAAAATGAACCAGGTAGCAATTATAGCTGAATCACAGGAGCACTCAAAAGGAGACTTTACATTATGATATACGGCGAAAAAATCATTTGTGGTGTATTTTGATAATTTACATAATTTTAAATGTAATGAAATTTGCATGCATTTTTAAGGTTCACAAGAACATGGTTACTATCGAATATATTAAGTATAGTACTTATAGTGTGCATACAGTGAGCTCAAAAGTATTTCAATATATCATAGTCTGTGAAGAAAAACCATTTGCAGCGTATTTTAATAATGTTATTTTATTAAGGTTATTTTAATAATATTGAAATTGATATCAGTTTCTGAAGTGCACTAAATTAGGATTTCTGTAGAAAATGGGATGAAAAGGTTTAACATTCTTTTACAAGGTAACAGAAAAATGTTCGGTAATATAATATTCTACGGGGAAAAAATATTCCCAACGTATTTTAATTGCGTTGCACTATTTCAAACATGATGAAATTAATATACTGAGATAATCAATACAATGATAAATACTGAAATTTACTAATATGCTTGCAGTAAAGTATGATTTGCATCACATTTGTTGTTCATTTACAGAGACGCATAAAAGATTTTGGACCTGTGTCCAGATCTCAGATATTGTATCTAAAGTATGGTCTATTAGAAAAGATTGCTGAAGAGCTTTTTCAATTATAGTATGTATTTTAAAGAAAACTAATGCATCCTGAAGTTCAGCTACATTTGGTATAATAAGAGATGTTTGTAGAATTTAAATAAATCATGTATCGGACTATACAATAAACTGGATATATGGTCACCTGTGCAATGGCGAGTCCCGGAAATATGAATTCAATAATTTGAATCGGGTTTTTTGCTTGAATAATTTAAGCTAAATATACGGTCGTATAAATATTTGCACGTAATATACAGGACTGTACAAAAGAATTCAAGTACGTTTGTACGTTTCTGTCTATTATTAGAAATCACTAAAGGTGAATTTTAATCTTCGTTATACTTTTTCTAACTAAGCAAAATTTTAACATTGTATTTAGAATATTTACAAGCACATAGATCACATACACAGATGCAGAAAAGAATGGGCCGGCGAAGTTATGTATTATGGAACTGTTGGATATTTTTTTTATTACCTAGGTTTAACACATGATTTTTCTTTCTTTGATATGGAATTCTGAAATGCACTACAACATGATTTCTGTACCATTGGGAATCGTTACAGGTGTTTTACAGTATAAATGGTTGCAATTTCATTTTCGCGATCGTTAATATTATCTAACACATTTTCCATTTATTTGACTGAGTTCTTTAAGTCCCTTATAAAAAAAAAACTACTGCATAGCCTGGTATAAGATATGTGTTATATATATTTTAAATTATTGTTAATGAAACGTTTTGTTTAATTAAAATGTTTATCTTTTTTTTATGCTACGTGAACGACGTCACGGGTAACAGCTAGTACTTTTATAAATGAATGTAAATAATTGATTTTTCACAAATTTTATTTCATAAAAAAAAACAATACTGAGCATGTTTTTAATTTCCATTTATCCATGAACTCGCTATTTAATTTTAAAACAAAAACAAACATTAAGCTTTACAAATGATAGACTGACAAGTAAAACAAGGTGAAATTTAAAAATCAATAAAAAAGCACATAAACTTTCTTTATAATTATTTATGATATTTTCTTGACGGTTAAGTTGGAAACATTTTTAACTTTTTGGCAAGGTAATCAATAGCTATGTAAAATGAAGAAAGCTAGTGGGCGGATGATGATGAGTTTTCTAAAATGAATATCTGTATCGCTTTCTAAAATTTCAAAATATACTATTCTTTTTCGATAGACACGCCCACGATGCAAAACATTTCGCAGTAAATATTTTCGAACAGCTAAAACCACAAGATATTATATCATTTATGAAGTTTGAAAATTATTATTTAAAAGTAATGTCTGATTAAATATGAGAATGAAATCATACCAGAAATAAATTAAAAATAAAAATAAAAGTAATCAATATTGTTTATTAAAGAACACACTTTATTATTTTACAATTTCTGTGATTTTGTTTCATTTATTTTTTTATAGTTATTTCTGTTCTTTTGGGTACCTGCACGTATTTTAACCTTACAGTGCATGGTTTTTACTTCCCTCCTTTTATTCTCCCACCAAAAATATATGTGATAACTGAATATTAAATAAGAAAAATGTTAAAAAAATACATATCAACTTTTATCCATAATTTAGGAGAAAACTAAAGTGAGCTGAATGGCTACAATATAATCTGAATAACATAAAACATGAAATTTAAAGTGTTGAAATATATCTACACAGTGCATTGTGTGGTTATCTTGACTATCTTTGGAAGATTAGAATTCTTAAATTATCACAAGCTAGAAAAAAATAAAAGACAAGCATTCTTTTGGTTCACGAAGTATTATTACATAAAATAAATATTTGAAAGTAACGATATTTTATTACATTAGTTTTGCATCTTTGAGTAATTCCACATAAGATCAATCAATAAAAATATATTTTTTATGTTAATGTTTTAGATTGTATTGATTTTTTACCTGTTTGTTGTACTTACTTATGAGATTAAAATTGTGAAGTTTAAATTTTTTTCGACAATTCTTTTTAAGGTTATAAATTTTTGAAATTTTGAAAATTTTACAATATTTGTATAGTTTTGTAATCTTTAATCCGTTATAGCTTCTAAACTATTTGATCTAGAGAATTAAAATGTGCATAATTTTTTTCAGTTTTTTATGGTGTTTCATATGATATGTAACATGACCAAGTTATTTAATTTTTTTTTTGCAAAAAATTTATATAAATTTTTAAAAAATTCAAAAATTGGAACTTTTGATTTTTTTGAAAAAAATATATTACATTTAACACCCTTTTAGCAACTTTTATGGTAAATTTTATGATGGTACTCCTATGGTGTCATACAGAATAAAAATATTTTTTGTATCAATGTTCATGTAAAACTGTAATAAAAAACAATTTAAGGTATGCTGCACAGTTTAGCCCGAAGTGTTACATGGAAACAAATACAAATTGGAGAAATTTAAGAATAGCCTGTTTTATTAAAAGAAAAATAATAAATTTAGATGTTTAATAAGCAAATGTTTTTACTTAACTCAATTTGGCACAGTGGAGTTCAATTTTTAGATCTTAGTGCAAGTATTTTTTCTTCTTATGTAAAAATTGACCTGCTCTTTACATTTCCTCTTTGCGTACTGTGTATTTTCTGCCTGTTGCAGTGATTGGATGTAGTTTGTATAAAATAAAGTACTTTTGTACTGTCAAAATGTCTGCTTTTCTAGCCCTCCAAACGTCTTGCAAAAGGGTAAAATTGCCATGTCGTTTTCTGAACGTTTTTTTTTAAATGTTAAGAAAATATGATTATTTCAACATTATAAAAAAAACTTTATTATAAGCATGAATGTAATCCTCCAGAATATAAATCATTCTTCGATGTATTGAAAATTCATTAAATCTATAGAATTATAATATTTTAAATATTGCTTATATTGCATTGAAAACTGGAGCTTAGTATACGGAATATTACGTTCCAGACGCTTAGAGGGCTAGAATAAGTGAATGACGGAGATGGTCAGTTTGGATGAAGGAAAGAAACTTTAACGTCTTCTTCAACCTGATCTTTTGTGAGAACACATACCACCCACCACTTATTCTCATAGGCACAAACAACATACCCCACTATTTCTTCAAACAACACGTCTTCATCATTAGGACTCATCTGAACTTTATGTGTTTCCTTATTGTCAGAAAAAGAGTATATCTTCGTTTGGACTTTGTCTTTATCAAGAGGGATGAATGCATGACATTTTTGAGTCCCAACAACTGCCACTGCTTCCTTAAATCTTGATTTTAGCACCTTTTGTTCTTTAACATATTCCTCAGTAGTCACATAAAAAAAGTGACAGAGAGTACGTTTCTCACCCCCCCCCCCCCTCAATGAAATAGTTTAAAAGATGATAATATTTGGTAGTCTGTTGGACTTTAAAGGCTGGTTTTAGCAGCAAGCCTCTTTACTGTGCCACCAACTCCATTGCATACACCTTTACCATGTGCCGTTGCATAAAAATGCCACTCGACCTCAATTCCATCAAAACCTTCTTTATGATAGTAAAGATTAACAAAATTCTCGCAGTTTTTGTATTGAGCTGCTCGGTCATCTGAAAAGTAGTACAGCTTCTTCAAGTGGGGAAAATAGCTCTCAAAAATTCTATTAGCTTTCTCTGGAAAACATGTACATGGACTGTGTTGTGTGTTAAGCAATCCGAGATGAATACTATACTCTTATGAAGTAGAATCTGATTGCCTGTTTCTTGGTCTTTTCTTTGTAGTAAACGAAGACTGGGTGCACAGAGGCCTGGTCCAGTGTTATTGAACTCCACTTTGAGATTTTCTTTCATTAACTCATTTATTACCAATTTATTCGTTTTTAAACATAAAATTTCATTAAAAGTAATATTAAATTAAGAATAATTTAAAAAATTCTATCTAAATTCCAAGAAAATAAATTAAAAAAAGTATTTAGCTTGTCAATTATACAAAATATTAATTATCTTGATTACTTTTGACTTTTACTGTTATGTGTTAAACAAAATAATAAAACCTAGCGAATTACATACTAAAATTTTACTTGATAATTGAACTTGACCTGCATGAATGAGAAATATGAACATTGGAAACAAAAACAGACTACTTTTTATAGTCAATTTGCTTTTTAACATAATATAATAAGATTTTTTTTACAGAAATTGGCCGATCATTGATATAGAAATTAATTTTTTTCTTTATGATACCATAAGAGTACCATCATGAAATTTGACATAAAAGTTGCTGAAAGCGTGTTAAATATAATATATATATTTTTAACAAAATCAAAGAGTCCAATTTTGAATTTTTTAAAATTTTACATAAATTTTTTTACAGAAAAAAATATTTTTTAAAAATAGTTTGGTCATGTTATATATCCTATAAAACAGCATAAAAAGCTGAAAAAAAAAATGACTTAAATTTCAACTCTTTAGGTCAAATAGTTAGATTAAAGATTACGAAAAATAAAAATTTCATTAAATTTTTGAAATTTAAAAAATTAATAACTCAAAAACAAGTGGTTAAAAAATTGAAAAATAGTATTTTTTATCTACTATTTTTGCACAAAATCTGAACCAAAAATTAACAAAATCCAAAGACCTGAAATTTCGTCCATTGGTTGGTTTGATGTGGACTGACCCCTTTATTAAGTAAAAACGTTATTTTATGCTTTGGCGCATTTAAATTTTAGAAATGTAAATTCAGCCAAATAACTAAGAATTTCCTCGGATTTTTTTTTAAATTTATGATAGCAATTAATTTTATTTGTTTACAATTCTTTTGTTTCCATTTTACAAAAAAAAAAAAAAAAAAAAAAAAAGCGTAATTATTGCCTGCATAAATGATTTCACATAAAAGGAATAAATTGTGTATTTGAATTCTTAAGACTGAAAAAAACTTTTATAATTGAATGCAAAAAATTAACCTTTCACAAATTTTAATTCGTTAAAAAACATCTAGAGGGCATGCTTTTAATTTCTATTTATCCATAAACCCGTCCTTCAATTTTAAGACAAAAACAAACTTAATAAGCTTTATAAATGATTGACTGACAAGTAAGACAAGGAGAAATTCAAAAATCAGTGAAAAAACACAAACTTTCTTTTTAATAATTTTTTGAGATTTTCTTGACGGTTAAGTTGGAAACATTTTTAACTTTTTGGCAAGTAATCAATAGATATGTAAAATGAAGAAAGGTGGTGAGCGGATGATGAGTTTTCTAAGCTGAAAATTTAGATCGCTTTTTAAAACTTCAAAATATACTATTCTTTTTGGATAGACAGAAACGCCTGCGATGCAAACTATTTCGAAATAAATGTTTTGGAACAGCTAAAACCACAAGATATTCTATCATTTATGAAGTTTGAAAGTTATTATTTAAAAATAATATCTGATTAAATTTGGAATGAAATCATACACTATCTACCAATAAGTGTTTGAAAATTTTCGATTTTTGACATTTTCTCAAATATTTAAAAATATACTTGTCGGATTCTTCTGAAACTTGAGGATTATGAAGATTGTGTATGACCTCATATTTATCAACATTCATTTGATAAGCAGGGCAATTAGGGGGCCGACAAAAAATTAAAGAATAACAGAAATATTTGGGATCACCCTGTACATGAAAATGCACGAAACAATTTATCGCTGCAGAATACAAATATGTGGATACTGCATAACATGTACACTGATTTTTGTAAGAATAGCATGTATATTCATGGAAAAAAGTGTTTTTTTTTTAAATTCAAAAATTCTGGTATGTTTTTTGTTTATATCATGCAGGGTTTTTGACCAAATTTAACGCAAATTTCAGAAATATTGGCAAAATCTATTAGAAAAAATATAGCGCAATTGGAATAAAAATATATTAAATATTTTATGAAATATGAGTAGTTTTATGAAATAATTTTTATCTGCGTATGCGCGAACGATAAAAACGATTCTTTTACATCATTTAATAGTCAATTCTATGGAGTGACTTATAAAAAAATCCAATCAAATATCGTAAAAATTCAAAAAGATATCATTATTATAAGTAAGCTGTTTTAACATTGCTCTCCAAAAACGGCTGAATGATAAGGGATTCTCCACAAATTGACATTTTTTATTAACTGACTTTTAGGAAAAAATTAGTATTTAATGTATACAATATCTAATACAATATTTCTGTTAATAAGTATCTTGACATTTGTTATAGAAAAGAATAAAAGCTCTTTTCCTTTTCTATCACAGGAGTCAAGATACTTATTCGCAGCAATATTGTATTACACATTGCATTCATTAAATAGTACCAATTTTTTCCTAAAAGTCAGTTAATAAAAAATGTCAATTTGTGGAGAATCCCTTATAATTCAGCCGTTTTTAGAGAGCAACGTAAAAACAGCTTACTTATAATAATGATATCTTTTTGAATTTTCATGATATTTGATTGGATTTTTTTTATAAGTTACTTTATAGTATTGACTATTAAATGATGTAAAAAAATCGTTTTTATTGTTCGCGCATGCGTAGACAAAAATTATTTCATAAAACTACTCATATTTCATAAAATATTTAATATATTTATACTCCAATTGCGCTGTATTTTTTCTAATAGATTTTGCCAATATTTCTGAAACTTGCGTTAAATTTGGTCAAAAACCCTGCATGATATAAACAAAAAACATACCAGAATTTTTGATTTTTTTTTTTTAAATCACTTCTTCTCCATGAATATACATGCTATTCTTACAAAAATCAGTGTACATGTTGTGTAGTATCCACATATTTGTATTCTGCAGCGATAAATCGTTTAGTGCATTTTCAAGTACAGGGTGATCCCAAATATCTCTGTTATTCTTTAATTTTTTGTCGGCCCCCTAATTGCCCTGCTTATCAAATGAATGTTGATAAATATGAGGTCAGACATAATCTTCATAATCCTGAAGTTTCAGAAGAATCCGACAAGTGTACTTTTAAATATTTGAGAAAATGTCAAAAATCGAAATTTTTCAAACACTTATTGGTAGATAGTGTATTAAAAATAAAAAATAAATAAAAATATGCAGTATTGCTTAGTGAATAACACACTTTATTATTTTACATATTCTGTGATTTTGTTTCATTTAGTTCTTTATAGTTATTTCTGTTCGATACAGTACCTGGACATATTTTAACCCTACAGTGCATGTATTTTATTTCGTTCCTTCTAACCCTTTACTAGAAATACAGGTGGTAACTGAATGTTAAATAAGAAAAAAAAATTCAACTTTTACCCATAATTTAGGAGAAATTTGAAGTGAGATAAATGCCTACATTATAATCTGAATAATATAAAACAAGAAAAAATATGTTAAAGCGTTGAAAAATGGCTACACTCTACTAAGACTAAATTTTTTAATTTATCATAAATTATATGCTGTGTTTTTCAATGCATTTTCTTCAACGATTTCCCTAACATTGTTCGACACATGCAGGAACGTATTTGTGATTTTCCTTAGTAAAGTTTTTGACGTTAATGGATTTGGATTGTCATATTGACACTGAGGTACCTTCTACATAATAAAAGATTGTGAACTATACCTTACAACATTTGGAAAAGGGAGGAAACTTTTGTGTTACAGAGATTGTTCAATGGGGTCAGCATGATCCTCACATCTAAATATGTTAAAAACTTTTCCAAAACTTGAACACAAGTAAATTGTTGATGGGTGGGACATTGTTAAGTCTTGTTTAAATCGGAAATGTGCGGAATATCAAAACACAATTCAGAATAATTAAAAAAAATATTCCTTTTCATCCCCATGATAGAATACGAGCCTATAAAACAGGAATTGTAAGAGAGATAAGATGATTTAAAATAAGAAATGGCGATTAAGAAGCATATAGAAATTAAAAAATTAATATTAGAAATATAAGTTTTCAGGATAAGCATTCTATATTTTTATATATTGAGTGATTTTGGTTATGATTATGTTAAACACAGATCTGCAATAACAAGGGGTCTGACAGAAAGAAAAAAGAAAGTAAAATAAATAAATAAACATGAAAGAATGAATAAAACCTCTTTAAAGCAATTAGTACAATGATAGATAAATCCACTGACTGATGCTAAAGCATTAATGATAAGAAAACCAATTGAAACAATATCTAAGTTTCTAATCACTTAGAAGAATCAAGAAGATTTTAATTGAGACATCACTTAAAGCTTTTTCACATCTGTAAATTTTTAAAATACAATTTCATACTGTTTAATGTCAGAAATGTTTAAACTAAATATTACGAATATTTTACCTAAATAAAGTAGTGTTTATCCCATATTTTTAATTTATTGTACTTAAAGAAAAAAGTACTGTCATAAAAAAACCCAGGAGAACACCCCATTCATTTTAATTAAAAAACTGTCCACAAAAAAGAGTGACAATTCGATTGGAAATTACGATTTCTTTGAATTTATGTAAATTCAACAAAAGCTTAAGGGTCATCTTCTTACTGAAATTAAACCAAACTCTGAAATTTTTATACAAACACCTAATTTTGACGCCATGTATGTGTGTGTGTGATTTGGAGAGTTTATTTTAAAGTACCACAACAATTTGCTCGGTCGAGTAGTTTAAAATGTGTCAAGTTTGAAATTCTTACAAAGGGACCACCAAATATGGTGCGCACAGATTTTGATGATTTCTAAGTATGTTGTAAGGCCATACCACTGATTATTTTGATGAAAAGGTTTCTTCAAATGGATCTTAGTTATTATCTTTCCACAAATCAGACCTCCACAAATGAATGCAGAAATTATTTTTGTTTTATAGGGCAATAATTATCTGTACTAATATGAGGTCGCTTGAATGAAAGGATTAATCACCAAAATTATACCGGAAATATTTTTTGTGAATAATGAAAAATAATGAAAAATAATCTATTCATGGAAGGGTTAAAATGCATGGGATATTCTTTTTTTTTTCTCTCCCATTGTGTTTTTGGCTGACTGTACATGGCAATAATAAGAGTAAAGTATGGGACGATTGATAAATCCAAAGTTTAATCAGCAATTTTTTATAATAAGCAATTTTTTTTATAAGAATGCACATTAAATTTAGGGTATCTTGTATGGATTCTGATTTATAACTATCATATGTTTTATTAAAAGCATTGAGTGAAAAAGATACCTGCTAGGGTCCGTTTTCTGGGATGTAATGAGCGCCAATGTATATTAGATTCGACTAAATAAGTTTAAAAGAATTTCGTGTATTATATGAGTGACAGCACCCACAAGACTTGGATAACACAGACAGACATACGAATAAAAGCACCGGACCAAAAACAGTTAAATTGTATTCAGGACATCCCGAAACATGTAAACTCATCGAAAATCGGAAAGTTAAAACTCTAAATCTTTCTTCTTATAAATGTAGAAAAAAAAAAAAAAAAAAAAAAAAAAACAAGATTTTACCATCTTATGGTGGCAGCTACTAAGCTCCAAATTTCGGTTCAAAGTAGCACAAAATTTTTAACAGTGTAGATGATATCAGGAATAAATTGAATTTTAAAATAATTACAAGTTGAATGTAGACTCTGCCATTGCAGAATTCAGTGTTTCGCCTCCGATTAGGAAAAAAAAAAAAAAAAAAAAAAAAAAAAAAAAAAAAAAAAATCGATAGAGGTTTTTTAGAATGACGACCCCGTTTAGATTGCAATGAACTCATTTCATTTTTCTTGTGTTTATCAATATAATAGCAAACAGAACGGCGTGAAATACCCAACTGAATAGCAATTTCTCTCTGAGACATTGGAATTGCGGAATAATAAAGAGATACAATTTGACATGCTACTTCTTCATTGACCAGATTCATCAAAAACGGATTTTTTCTTTAGTTTAAACGCTTTTTTATAGACTCTGGGTAAAAGGAAATGCAATTTAACAATAAAACGAGTGGAATCCCGTCGAATTCGACGAATGAAATGTTTAAAAGACCCGATCGATTTGGTTTTAAAAAAAGCAAAAGTAATTACATTATTGAATCAATATATAATAAACATATTTACAAAGTAAATGTCAAGTTTGCCACTTACAATTTTGCATGCAAATATTCGCACATCTTCAGTTAAAATTGTAATATGAGTGCCGGCGAAATCCAGAAATTTTATTTTATACGCACTCACAGAAAAATAGTTTTATTAAAAAAAAATCATTTTTATTGTGACATTATTTTCATCTTCTTAAGTCATCTGAAAGTAAAATCTCAATCTCAGTGTCCATAATGAAAAGAAATATTGAAATGTAATATCGGGTACTACTAGGTTATCCCGTCGACCAAAAAATTATCGCCAAACTATAAGATTAAATGCCATCAATGGATGATCATGAATGTCACATTCAATGACATTAAATACGATTCATGTGTTTAAAATGTCATTAAGTGATTTTTATTTCGACTTTTTATTAATATTTTTATTAATATTCTACTAATTATTTGTTTTTTCGTTATTTAAAATAAAAATTATGTCAATATGTATAATTTGGCTATTAATGTGGCGATTTGTATAATTTGGCGAAATTGGTCGACGGGATAACATAATAGTACCTAATATCGTTATGAGTAAAAATGCGATGTTTTAAATAGTGACGTCATTTTCTCTTCAAATGTTTTTTAAAAGTTACTGTTATTAGTAATATGAAAAAGGCATCCGTAATAACATTGTAATTCCCATTTATCTGGTTTCTGAATGACATCATTTTCCTCATTTGAAATTTCTCTTATTTTGATTTAGACATTAATTTTTATCATAAATTATTTTCTGTTACTTTATTTACATTATTAATATTATTTCTCAGTAAATATTTTTTTTACCTCAATTAGCGCATAATTATACGCAATCATTTTGGAAAATAAATTTTTATTATCGAGAGAAAAGCTAAACTGTGTTGCCACCATTTTGAAGAAATGTCATGAAAAAGCTTTTAAAATTAAAAATAAAATATAAAAATGGAAATAAATTAAAAAATAACTAAAATGGGCACAACTACAAATAAATAGCTTTCATTAAAAAAAAATAATTATCAAAATCGGTTGAGTAGAAAATTCAGGGCTGATGACACAACATTTTTAGCTTGTCTGAAAGAAATAGCATCGGAGGCTAAAAAAAAAAAAAAAAAAAAAAAAAAAAAAAAAGCAATAAAATTTGAAGTCGACAAAAACATAACACTAATATCTAATAGTATGAAACAAAGTTTCTAAAAGACAACTTAACTAAACAATAATAAAATGCAGCGAAATAAAAATAAATGAAAGTGAAAGACGAAGTCGATAAATAATTAATGGGAAGAGAAGCCATAGAAGCATGAAAAGGAGATTATCGAAAATTCTAAGATTAGTTTTTGAAAAACAAAATACTGTTTATTTTAATCGAATAAGTTCTTCCAATAAAAGTAAATCGAGAGTTATTTTTATACTTATACTCAATTTAATATTACTTGATTTTACACAGCGCAATTTCGCTTCAAGAGTTCGTCTGAAATACACGAAATAAATCAATATTTTAAACAGTTGCCTTTAAAATTATCATTGATTTTAAGAAGCATAAAAAACATTATTTTGAAAATTTTATAACGTGATAAAAAAGACCGAAAAAAACTGCGATAACTTGATCTAATAAAAAAATTAATTTTAGTGGAAGTGTTTTCTTCATCATGTCACATAAATATAGGATATCCATTAATCATTGAAACTCTTTTAATTCATCGAGATAAAAAGTCTATAAAGAATCCCTTTAGAAGGTGTTTAAATTACTTGAAATATATTTCTATGATTTTTTTTACATTATTATAAAATTCCTTCAACACGAAATTAAATTCTAGTCAATTGTGTTCTACCATTTTAAGTGCTTATAGATGATAAGGGATACAAATTTGAAGTTTGCTGAAATTCAAAATTGTAGCATTTTTAGCAATCTATTGAACCTAAATATGCAAGAAAACGCCCAGTCGACTGATTTGTGAATATACCAGAACTCTGAATTGGTACTGAACTGCGAAAATTTATTTCAGATAAAATGAAAGCAGGAACTAAATATTGCCATATTTTCCAATGTAATTTTTTTATTTTTAATTTTTAATGTTTTAAATAAAGAAAAACTAGTTGCCAGTTTATACTTTGATTAAAAAGTAAACATGCGATGATCGCGGTTTGCCACAAAAATTGGAAAACTGTCCAGTCATTTAGCATTTTAGCAGAAATATAATTGTAAATTATTCCCATTCTAATCAAAGAGAACGTTTCATGATTAAGTAGTAGTTATGTACATAATCAGTTGAACTCGACTGGAATGTTCGCTGCAAATTTCGAACTGTGCAGTAATAGCTAAACGCACTGTAAAAACACTGTAATTTTCACAGAAAAAGCTGTCTTTTTTACTGAATAATCTATTTAAGAGAAATGAACAGTAGTTCTTTTTTCTTTTTCTTTCTTTCTTTTTTCTTTCTTTTTTTTTTTTGTAAAACAATGTGGATTCTGTAATTGTTACGGAAAAACACTATATTTTTATAGAGAAAAACTGTTTAAATGAAAAATATACACAGATTCGTTTAAAAATTACAGACATTTTATGTAAAACATATTGTTTTCCATTTTCATTCTGACTTCTTGCAGCTTTTCTGTTAACTTTATTTTTTTTTCATACAGTGCAGAACCGATTCTAGAAGTATACGACAGTAAAGCTGCTATCAGATTCACCAACATTCCGAGAGCCTTCTGATACAACACTTGATTTCCTCTAACTTTTTGTGAAATATCCTCACAACGCCTAGTGTGATAGCAAACAGCAATAATCTGTTTGTCCCCCAACATTTTTCTGCAGTTCTGAAAAAGTCTCTCCTATACGAGACTTTTCATCCATCATCGAAAGTTTCAACAAATTAGAGGTAAGCGATTGATACGAATATTCGATAAATATTAACGGCTGGTACTAGCTGAACTGGTTTTCCTGCTTTTCCTCCAAGTTTTTTAAAGACAAATGTAACCTATTTCTTTCTTTGAACGGGAAAATTTTGGTGTTAAAATCGGCTGAAAAGTTTGTGAATCTCATAACAGCTTAATGTAGCACATTAATAATAATAATAATAAAAAATATAACGAAATTGTAATTTAACAAATTACAACGACTATTTGGAAAATGATACTTTCAAAGACTAAGATTTTAAAGACCTATAAATAAATTCCATATTTAAATTAATAATAATAATAATGAACATCATTTTTATGATGATCAAAACGAGTCATATATTACGTACGCCATGCATGAAACATTAATATTCCTAGACCAATGATAAAAAAACAGTTGTTTATAGATATACATCTTTAACTGTTTAAAATGTGCATTTTTATTTTATGATGTACGCACGACATGGATTAAAAATTAATATTCCTGGATCCATCACAAACAAATTTTAAATGAAATTTCAGTTTTACAATTTTCGGGCAAATTTTTAAACTTCTAAACATCCGACATTTAAAATTTTTTCACTGTTGTGTAGAAAAAAATGCACTTTTAAATTAAATTTGTTTGAAATCTTTGTCACAATTTGTTTTCAAACTATTATTATTATTATTTTAAAGTTTTTATTACACTTTTGTCATTTTGGCAACAGAAGTATTCCCTTTTTGGACATTATAAACATGGACCAATTAGAAAACGAATAAAATAAAAAAGTTGCGGAATCCACCCAATAAAAATATTCAGATATACTTCCTATTTCCCAGTTCTCTAGTGAGAACAGCGACTACTTTCCAAATAGTGAAAAAACAAAAACAACTGAAAAAACAACTTTCCAAGAATGACATTTACAGCTGTGATCATTGAGTTGATTTGGAATAGAATAGTTTTTTATTTTACCCGTACATGAATTGCATCTCGAGTTAAAGCGACAATTTTCTCATAAAGACATCCATTAGTTTTCCGCATCCGGAAATTTTGTTCAAAAACGCGAGCTTCGACAGTGTTTTAATCGAACCTTTGTTTATACCAAACAATGAAAATAATAAATAAATAGCAAAATGTTCGATTTTTCACTTGCTGAGAAAGCGTACCTGACATTTTCATGAACTTCGAACAAAAATGAATGCAAGAATGTATCAGAGAGTCGTCAGTTTGGGTTTAAGAACAGCCTTAACCCTTCACTGCGCGGTGTGCCACATTTGGCACATGCCTAACAACACTGTAACTCTTATTATGTGCAAAACGTTCCCCAATAAGATTGCTGTAACTGATCAAGAACAGTCCAAAGAATATAATACAGTCGAATCTCGTTAATTCAAAATCGGATAATTCGAATCTTCGCTTAATTCGAACTAAACATGAAGTCCCGAAATTTTCAAGGACGGAATAACGTTTAAAAATTTCTATTCGAACTCATTTTCTCTTGACTTCGTTTAATTCGAGCTAAAGATTATTCCGTATTCTCTCACGGACTTTAGATCCTTGAAATAACTTTCTTTCTTTCAATTTTGTCAGAATTATTCTGAACTAGTATACATATATTCCCATATATTTGATACCTGTTCTTAGTGTCGTTTCTGTCCGTTAATGACATCTTAACCCCCTTCATCCATTGTGCTTATTCTTCATTACTTAATTAGTTTATATATTTCTGTCTTTTAATTTATTATTAAACCACATTCTAATGATAACAGCCGGAATAAATTAAAAAAAAATAATATAAAATTAATTCCTTTGTAATAGTACCCCTTTAAACATGTTTTACCCTCATACTTTCCATAATTCGAATATGTCTTAAAGTCCCGACGAGTTTGAATTATTATTTATATTTAAGCAAGTTTCTTTATAAAATGTAAAAATTTTATGAATGAAATGTTAGGCGCATTGATTTAACAGTCAACCCTTTTTTTAAAGTACTAGGGGGGGCCCGCCCCCCTGCTCGCTATGCTCACCAACCCCCCGCGTAATCGCTTCGCGATTCCAAATTATTGTCTACCCCTGCTTGCTGCGCTCGCCAATAACCCATGGTATGAATAAGCAGTTGCAGACCTTTCAAATGATGTGTCACACGACTGGTGTTGTAAAGAAATTAAAAATGTGCCCCCCTGGGGGGCAGAGTGGGAGGCGACACAAAAGACATACGTAATATGAATAAGCAGCTGCAGACCTCTCAAATGATGTCACACGACTGGTGTTGTAAAGAAATTAAAAATGTGCCCCCTGGGGGGCAGAGTGGGGGATGACGCGCAACACATCCATAATATGAATAAGCAGTTGCAGACCTTTCCAATGATGTGTCACTCAACTGGTGTTGTAAAGAAATTAAAAATGTGACCCCCCCCCTGGGGAGAGCAGAGTGTGTGGGTGACACACAAGACATCCATAATATGAATAAGCAGTTGCAGACCTTTCAAATCTTGTGTAACACGACTGGTGTTGTAAAGAAAATAAAAATGTGTCCCCCCTGGGGAGCAGAATGGGGGATAACACACAAGACATCCATTATATGAATAAGCATTTGCAAACCTCTTAAATGATGTATCAAACGACTGGTGTTGTAAAGAAATTAAAAATTTGGCGAAATATTACAGTTATCGCCAAGTTGGCATCACTTTTGACAACTAATTTTGGTCGCCAAATTTGGCGATATATCGCCAAGTTGGCGACAAACTTGGCGATTGTTGGCGATGGTAACCTTTCCTCTCTTTATGGTAACCCATATGGCGATGCATAGACGGAGCCCTTTCCTGATTGGTCTATTCGACTCATGGAAGGAGTGGACAACCCGGATTCGTTAGTTCCGGAAATCTTCCACATCAGCATCATTCCAGGAGTCATTCCTTTTAAGGCTAGTTTTTTTTTACTATAGAAGGATTGTTAAGGATTCTCGTGACTCCGTTTCCGAATTCCCCTCCTGAATGTTAAGTATGTAAGCATTTGATACATTCCTATCTTTAAAATATCTCTTCAGAAAATTAACATTTTAAACTGTTTTTGCTGTGCGCTGTTCTTAAAGGATGTCTCTTTTTTAGGTGAGTTCAAAATTATGTAAATACGTAGCACTTATAGACGTCGTTGAGTTCATTCATACGTCTGTCTGTCTATCCGTCCGTCTGTCCGTCCGCATGTAACAGAGCATAAATAACGCAACCGTCTCGTTTGAAAAAAATATATATATAACTGTTGCATAATTTTGTCGTGTAATTTCAAATTTTATGAAAATCGGATGGATAGTTTAATTACAGAGACACTCAAATGTATTCTCTTACATTATCTCTAACTAGCAGGGGTGACCGAGCTCAGCTCGGTCAAAATTAACTTTGTGTTCAACTCGATATAGTATTATTACTGTAAAACATGTTATTAATAATAGTATTATTTATAAAAACAATCAACTATGTTTGTATGCACATGTTCATAAATTTTACTTTATTTTAAAATTTACAATGAAAGGACATCAATCCAAATCACTTTTATAGCTCGACTCTGATTAGTTTAACTATGCATTTCGAAGACTATTAAGAATGTATAAGAAATTTCTTCACATTCTGAAAGACAATATTTTTTGCCAGATATAACCAAATTTGGACACATTCTTTCATTTGGAGCCAAATATGTGTTTTGGTTTCGTAACCTTAATAGTCGATTTTTCGGCCAAATTTCGTCAGTATTTTGTCAAATATCGCCAACTTATTGGCTTTTTCCATAGTCTCGTGATCCTGACCCTTTTTTACCCAAATGATCCACTAATCACATATGATCAAACATGTGACTTAGCTCAATGGTCTTCAGGTAATCAAAAACAGTAGAGTATAAAATGAATCAAAATCGTTTAAGCCATTTCTTAAATAAAATTAGCATGACAGCATTCAGCAATGAAGCGATATGACCCACTAATATAATTTTGTTTAATATGCAACTTAGCTCAATAGTCTTCTCGTGACAAAAGACGTTCCATTGCAAAATTTAGTTAAAATTGACTGAGTCGTTGTTATATATAATTAGAATGACCCGAACCCATCAAGACCTAAAACGACCCACTAACTGAATTGTTACGTGCATGTGTCCTATCTCAATGGTTTTCTTTTGTCCGAAAACGATATAATAGAAAATATACTGAAAATGGTGAGAACAATTTTCTAGATAAAATTAGCATGACCCACAAATGACCCTTATATCGAAATCTCTCGAAAATGTGACTTAATTCATTAATTTTTGCGTGCCGAAAAACGTTAAATACAAAATTTAGATAAAATCGATTGAGCCAATTTTTAGGTATAAATAGTTTCACCTTGACCCATTATGACCCAAAATGACTCATTAATTGAGTTTTCTGAAACATTTGACCTAACCCAATGATTTTCTTGTGTCCGAAAACGATAGAATATAAAATTCAGTCAAATTTGCGCGAGACATTGTCTAGATAAAATTAGAATAACCCAAAAGTGACCCATTGATCGAAATTTCTCGAACATGTGACATAGCCCAATGATTTTCTCGTGCCAAAAATATGCTGTATACAAAATTTCGTTAAAATCGATTCACCCATTCTTTAGATATAGCTTGACCATGACCCATCATGACCCACAAATGACCCTTATAATCGAAATCTCTCGAACATGGGACTTAGCCCATTAGTTTTCTCGTGTATAAATATTGTTACACTCAAAATTTCGTTAAACTCGATCCTGCCGTTCTTTAAATATAAATAACTTGACCCAGACCCTTTATGACCCTTTATGACCCATTAATCGAAATTTCTCGATCATGTGGCCTAGCCCAATGATTTTCTCGTGCCAAAAAATGTTGTATACAAAATTTCGTTAAAACTGATCCACGTGTTCTTTAGATATAGCTTGACATGACCCGTTATGACCCATCATGACTCATAATATAATGACCCATAACCTCTTATAATCGAAATATTTCAAACATGTGAGATAGCCCATTAATTTTCTCGTGTCAAAAAACTTACATACAAAATTTCATTAAATTTGATACTGCCCTATAAGCAAACCAATATTGGCCCAACGTAGCGCCAATATTGGTTTTCTTGGAAATATTTCCAATAAAACGCCAATATTGGCTAAATATTGGCATTTCATTGGAAATATTTCCAATGAATTCCCAATATTGTACAAAATATTGGCGTTACAATGGAAATATTTCCAATGAATTCCCAATATTGTACAAATATTGGCGTTAAATTGGAAATATTTCCAATGAAACCCCAATATTGTACAAATGTTGGCTTTACATTGGAAATATTTCCAATGAATTCCCAATATTGTACAAATGTTGGCATTACATTGGCAATATTTCCAATGTAAATCCAACATATCTACAATATTGGGGTTTCATTGGAAATATTTCCAATGAATTCCCAATATTGTACAAATATTGGCGTTACATTGGAAATATTTCCAATAAAACCCCAATATTGTACAAATGTTGGCGTTACATTGGAAATATTTCCAATGAAACCCCAATATTGTACAAATGTTGGCTTTACAATGGAAATATTTCCAATGAATTCCCAATATTGTACAAATGTTGGCGTTACATTGGCAATATTTTCAATGTAAATCCAACATATCTACAATATTGGGGTTTCATTGGAAATATTTCCAATGAAACCCCAATATTGTACAAATATTGGCGTTACATTGGAAATATTTCCAATGAAACCCCAATGTTTCACAAATGTTGGCGTTACATTAGAAATATTTCCAATGAAACCCCAATATTGTACAAATGTTGGCCTTAAATTGGAAATATTTCCAATGAATTCCCAATATTGTACAAATGTTGGCGTTACATTGGCAATATTTCCAGTGTAAATCCAACATATCCACAATATTGGGGTTTCATTGGAAATATTTCCAATGAAACCCCAATATTGTACAAATATTGGCGTTACATTGGAAATATTTCCAATGAAACCCCAATGTTTCACAAATGTTGGCGTTACATTTAAAATATTTCCAATGAAACCCCAATATTGTACAAATGTTGGCTTTACATTGGAAATATTTCCAATGAATTCCCAATATTGTACAAATGTTGGCGTTACATTGGTAATATTTCCAATGTAAATCCAACATATCTACAATATTGGGGTTTCATTGGAAATATTTCCAATGAATTCCCAATATTGTACAAATATTGGCGTTACATTGGAAATATTTCCAATAAAACCCCAATATTGTACAAATGTTGGCGTTACATTGGCAATATTTCCAGTGTAAATCCAACATATCCACAATATTGGGGTTTCATTGGAAATATTTCCAATGAAACCCCAATGTTTCACAAATGTTGGCGTTACATTTAAAATATTTCCAATGAAACCCCAATATTGTACAAATGTTGGCTTTACATTGGAAATATTTCCAATGAATTCCCAATATTGTACAAATATTGGCGTTACATTGGAAATATTTCCAATGAAACCCCAATGTTTCACAAATGTTGGCGTTACATTTAAAATATTTCCAATGAAACCCCAATATTGTACAAATGTTGGCTTTACATTGGAAATATTTCCAATGAAACCCCAATATTGTACAAATATTGGCGTTACATTGGGAATATTTCCAATGAAACCCCAATGTTTCACAAATGTTGGCGTTACATTGGAAATATTTCCAATGAAACCCCAATATTGTACAAATGTTGTCTTTACATTGGAAATATTTCCAATGAATTCTCAATATTGTACAAATGTTGGCGTTACACTGGCAATATTTCCAATGTGAATCCAACATATCTACAATATTGGGGTTTCATTGGAAATATTTCTAATGAAACCCCAATATTGTACAAATATTGGCTTTACTTTGGCAATATTATCAATGTAAAGTCAACATATCTACTATATTGGGGTTTCTTTGGAAATATTTCCAAGGAAATCCCAATATTGTACAAATGTTGGCTTTACATTGGAAATATTTCCGATGAATTCCCAATATTGTACAAATATTGGAGTTATATTGGCAATATTTCCAATGTAAAACCAACATATCTACAATATTGGGGTTTCATTGGAAATATTTCCAATGAAACCCCAATATTGTACACATGTTGGCGTTACATTGGAAATATTTCCAGTGAATCTCCAATATTGTACAAAAGTTGGCGTTACATTGGAAATATTTCCAATGAATTCCCTATATTGTACAAATGTTTTCATTACATTGGAAATATTTCCGATGAAACCCCAATGTTGTACAAATGTTGGCGTTACATTGGAAATATTTCCAATGAAACCCCAATATTTTACAAATGTTGGCTTTACATTAAAAATATTTCCAATGAGTCCTTAATATTGTACAAATTTTGGCGTTACATTGGCGATATTTCCAATGTAAAGCCAACAAACCTACAATACTGGAGTATCATTGGAAATATTTCCAATGAAACCCCAATATTATACTATTGTTTGCATTACATGGGAAATATTTCCAATGAAACCTCAATGTTGTACAAATGTTGGCGTTACACTGGAAATATTTCTGATGAATCTCCAATATTGTAGAAATGTTGTGATTACATTAAAAATATTTCCAGTTTATCCATAATATTGTACAAATGTTGAGATTACATTGGGAATATTTCCAATGAAACCCCAATATTGTACAAATGTTGACGTTACATTGGAAACTTTTTCCAAGAATCTCCAATATTGTACAAATATTGGGGATAGATTGGAAATATTTGCAATGAATCCCCAATATTGTGCAAATGTTGGCGTTACGTTGGAACTATTTACAATGAATATCCAACATTGTAGAACTGTTGGCTTTACATTGGTAATATTTCCAATGAATCTCCAATATTGTGCAAACGTTGACGTTACATTGAAAATATTTCCAGTAAAACCCAAATATTGTACAAATGTTGGCGATACATTGGATATATTTGCAACGAATCTCCAATATTGTACAAATTTTGGCGTTACATTGGAAATTGAGAATAAATCTCCAATTTTGTACAAATATTGCAGATTGGGACCATTGGGAATATTTCCAATGTAAAGCCAACATTTCTACAATATTGGGGTTTCATTCGAAATATTTCCTGTGAAACCGCAATATTGTACAAATGTTTGCATTACATTGAAAATATATTTCAATGAATCCCCAATATTTTAAAATTTGGCCGTACATTGGAAATATTTTCAATGAATTTCGAATATTTTACAAATATTGGCGTTACATTGGAAATATTTTCCACGAAACGCCACTATTGCACAGATTTTGGCCTTGCATTTGAAATATTTCCAATGGCACCCCAATATAGTACGAGTATCGTCGTTATAGTGGAAATACAGTCGAACCTCGTTAATACGCGAATCAGGGGTCCAATCAAAATTCGCGTATTAAACGGGTTCGCGTATTAACCGAAGGTCGCGAATTTTCGTCGAGTCGAGTGGTCTTTCTCTATGCGGAAAAAAATACACTTTTTGTTACTTTCGCGATACACAAAATACACTTTCACGATATGTTTTTAAGACATAAAATGACATTTCATTTATTTTAGTTATTATGTACTTATTAAGCAGAAACGTTTGAAAGCTAAAAATTCAAATTATCGTTAGTTTCTCAAGTAAAATTCCTGTCTTTTCAAATTTAGATTCATTATATATAATACATAAAATTGAAAATGACGAACACAAAAATTTCTGCTAACTATATTAACTAAAATTAATGTTAACAAAATTGAAATCTTTGTCAGCTATACGGAACAGATAGACGCGATAATACATAGTGTTGATAATAATAAAAAGTAAAAAAAAAAAAAAAAACTTTCTGAAGTCAATAATGTCATAAAAATTGCTTTTTGGAGAAGTAGCTATCAATTTTGGCCTGTTTGACATGTGGTCGCATCATCATCATAATGTTTTCCGTCTTATATAGATAGTGGTAAAGTTCGTTTGTTGAGGGTTCTTCGTCCAGTGACGATGCATATTGTCTTAGGAAACTGAATGCTTCTGTAACTTTGAAGAATGAGAATCTAGTCGGAAGCGCAGGTTCATCATCTTCTTCCTACTCATCCTGTTTGTCAGTCTCAGTTACATCGGCGGTGATATCATCCAGATTTCTAAGTTCGGAGGTAACTAGATCTTTGTCGATATTAATGAACGTGCCTAAATCGACAAAAATTTCCCCTGCAGTTTCTCGTGCAGCCAGCCAATCTACTTCAACATAAGGGTGCAAGGTTGGCTCTGTGTAAATGATGTCCTCGCTACTTCAGAAATCCGCTTTCTGAAAACAATTTGTATAATTGTCGTTGGTGGTACAAACTCCCATTCTGCAGTAAGCATGTGCATAGCGTCGAGAACTGTAATAGGACGACACTCGTAGCAAAAATTATTGCTGCCGTGTTCCATTTGGTGAAGATATCGCTGTACGACGCGAGTCTTGAAATTTACTTTGGTGCTGTTAATTATTCCTTGGTCCAGTGGCTGGGTGACATTAGTTGAATTTGCAGGTAGAAATACTACTTGGATATTATTCAGGTCTTCGTTATCTTTTAGATGCGCACGGCAGTTTCCACAAGCAATAACACATGGAACTATTCTTTTCTCATACGCTGATCAAAAATACGAAGCCATGTTGTGAAAATGTTGCCCGTCATCCATGCTCTACGCTGGCTCTCGTAGAGGCAGGGGAAATTCTTGCCATTTTTAACCCTTCCGGCGCACTACTCTTTAAATTTGGAATTTAAAGAAAAAAATTAGGCAATCTATTTAGGCCTAGCGGAGTACACAGATATAATTTTGTAAAGATTGCATAAACCACTTTAATTATACAGCTGTTGTCGAAGTGGTAACACCATGCAAGTACAGCATTGATAAGCACAGTGAGAAGAGCATTGCTGTGAAGCGCGTATTAGAGTAAAATATTTTACCTATTATTTAAAAACAGTAGAATTTGATCTCTGTGGTTTTGCCATCTAGAACTCATAAGAAAGTTTTAAAGTAGCCATTAGAGTAGTTTTTGAAACATTCACGGAGTTTTTGTGTCTCTAAACAGGGGGAACTTTGGGTGTTACCGACCCGGCAACACTGCGCCGGAAAGGGTTAAAGCATCGTGGGTTGCGTGATTTCTCTATGACCAGCAGCTTTAATTTATTTGATCCATCAGATTTAGCACCGAGCAGAATAGTAAGACACTCTTTGTTCAGTTTGACTCCATGTCATTTTTCTCCTTTCATGGCCATTGTTTTATTGGGTGTTTGTTTGTAAAAAAGCCCAAATTCGTCCACGTTGTAAATATTCTTACTAGAGTAGTTTTTACAAGCTACGGAAGCACATTAAATTTCTAACAGTGAACATCTTCAATGTTGACTACAGCTGATTCACCGCCCACTTGCTTGAGTTTTTATGCCGTACCGAGTTTTAAATCGATCCATCCATACATTTGAGGCATTGAATTCTAGCTGTTCCATTTTTTGATGCGATTTCCGAATCTTTTTCTTGTATTAACAAGCCACTTGTTCGGATATTCGTAGAGCGCGCTTGAACAAACCACTCATGAAGGGACTTTTCCATGTTCTCAAACTTGGCGGTTTTTAATTTTTTGTTCGTTGTTCCTCCAGCCACAGCTTGGTTAACGATGGCATTCTAATTCTTTAACATAGTCCTTAAAGTTGACTCTGATATACTTTTTTCTTTGGCGAACGCAGACTTATTTGAGGCAGCTTGGGCATCGTATTGATTTATAATTTGTACCTTCTTAGTGATGGAGAGAACCTTTCGTTCAATATGTTTTGCTCCTTCCGCCATAGTTTAGACTAGATTATAAAAGCACAGATGGATATCGTAGACTAGATGATACTTGGAGCCACCAGCGACTTTCTTCTTTTAAAAAAATCTCATCACTGATGAAACAGCGATTGAAGAGACTCAAGTGATTAATCTGCGATTGTAGCGCATTCTCAATCTATCGATTCTACCACTCTAATTTAGGGAAGGGGGGGGGAGTCACATCATTTCTTAACTATGGGGAAATATTCTTTCATTTTTTCTTTTTATAAAAACTAGCTGATTCACGAACCCCGCGCCCGCGATGAATGAACCTTATATGAACTTTAAATTTGTATGTTTCATAAATTTAATTCCCTTTTTGCCTACATTTACATTTTTAAATGACAAAAATCGCAAGAAAAGTATTGATTTGAAGGTACATTCTGCTTTGCGTAATTTTATTTTTTGAGCCTATCCGTACAGAAAGTTAGCAAAACATTCAGATTTTTACTGATTTCAAAAAGTTTTGTATCAAATATTTTTTTATTCACATATTCTTAATTAGAATCTCATGATAGGCTGAAATGCCTAAGTTAAAAATCTCTAAATGCTGTATTTAAAAAAAAAAATTGAATTTCCATTAAAATTTTACATTGTGGTTTTATATACTCTCGAAATGGAAACTGGTGTTTTTGAAAGCAGTGATAATGTCTTTAACTTTTGCACAACGCTAACCTCATCTCGCTTTATGAGATTTCATTGGGAGAGTTTTGATTGGTCAGTCTTGTGCTAGAATTGAATCGGAGTCCAAATTTAGTCAGCGTATGGTTTTGAGGGGGAAATGCTCAATTTAATTCGATTTAAATAATTGTTGTATAAAAAATAAGTTAAATAATTGTTTAAATAATTATTGTATAAAATGGTTTTAAAATACTTCATCTAAAAACTCGTATGTTTAGAACTAAGCTCATTCGCGTATTAAACGTAGGTTTTTCTTTCAAGGGACTGATAAAATTTCGCGTATTAAACGGGTTCGCGTATTAACCATTCGCGTATTAAAGGGGTGTTTTTATATGCGTAAGATAGGAGTATTTCAAGGGACCAAAGAAAATTCGCGTATTAAGCGGGTTCGCGTATTAAGCAGGGCGCGTATTAACGGGGTTTGACTGTATTTTCTAAGAAACCCCAATATAGTAGAAATATAGGCTTTACATTGGAAATATTTTCAATGTATAGAATGTGTTTCTGTTGGTAAAATAGGGTAATGATTAAAGCAGGGGTAGCTGGCCCGGGCCACCCGATTTGAGGAGACCACCCCCCTACTCTCCCCCCCCCCAAGTGCAGATATAATTTTTTGTTTAAATGGTAAATGATTTCAATGTATAGAATGTGTTTCTGTTGGTAAAATAGGGTAATGATTAAAGCAGGGGTAGCTGGCCCGGGCCACCCGATTTGAGGAGACCACCCCCCTACTCTCCCCCCCCCAAGTGCAGATATAAATTTTTGTTTAAATGGTAAATGATAAAAAATTGTCAAAAGTGACCCAAAATTTCTATTTTTCAGATTCAAGAGGGCTCTCTTCTCCGCGCCCATACTTTTCTATGCTCCATGCCCTCCTGAATGTTCTAGTTACACCACAGATGTATTCTCATTTTAAAGGCTCCCTTTTTTTCATATATCTATATTATAAAGGCCAAACGTATTTGTGCGTAACGCATACGTAATTTTGCGAATGGCAATACTTTCTTCTGGAATTTCGGTTTTGCAATTTTCGCTACTGCAAATTTTACACTTTTGAACATCGCACATTCTCAATTTTTACATCGGCGTATACAGATGCAATTTGTTTGGTAGCTGTATCACAATTTAATTTTGAGATATTAATTTTTTTAAAGTTTTTGTGCGAATTTTGTATTTTTGGCAACAAAAATGCGCCCCTATCTCTTAAATTTGAAAAAAAAAATTAATTAAAATTTCGTACGTAAATTTTAAGAAGATGAAAATCATGAAAATGATGACGGGTTTAGATTTCACGTGAAATTTTATGATCGTGTCAATTTGATTTTTTTTTTTCTTTTTTCATTTTTTCCAGTCGTAAGAGCCTAAATTGGTAACTTCATCATAATAACTTATCTTTATCATGCTTTACTTATTACACTTGCGATTCAAGTTTCATCTTAATAATTTGGACAACTGTCTTTTATAGAAATGGTATTTTGATGATTTTATCTAAAAATATTTTTTTTTAGAGTTAAACTGACCAATATAAAATGCATTTTTCACTGTAGCTAATTATGTACGTTGTTATAAATCAATGAAATAGTTCCTTTTAAAACATTTTCTTCCGTCGAAGTTCGACGAGTTCCACCTCGTTCCTATAATTGTAAAATTATATATATATATTCTAGTTTCTTAAAGTTATCTTTCTTATGTTGATCTGTACGTAGATATTAGTAGCACATGGTACGAAATATATGTATACAGACAAACGGTAGTTTAGTCACTTCAGTATATTAAAAAAGGGGGTAGAGCCCCACTCCCTTCCCCCCCCCCCCCCACGCCAGTCTAAGGCTCATTTCAGACTGCACTTCTATTCCGTTAAACTGAATTCTTGGAAAAGGTGGGGAAGTCTTTAATACAGGATTATTTGAGGTTTATTCGTAAAAGAACGGGGGGTAGAGGTCTGCACGGGCCGGAATTTCCAGGCCCGGCCCGGCCCGTTGCAAAACTCAAAAGTTCGGCCCGGGCCCGGCCCGGCCCGTTTAATTTTTTATATTTTAGGCCCGGCCCGGTCCGGCCCGTACAAAAACCAGCGAAAACAGGCCCGGCCCGTTTTGGCCCGTTAAAATTTCTACGATTTCAAAAAAATTCATATTTTTATCATATAACTAAGATTTCTTTAAAGAATACTGCATACATATCTATGGAATGATTTTACAGTACATTTTACAGCAAATACACATTAACAACGTTAATGATTACTTAGATTCTTAGGTTTTTAACATTCGAATAAAGATTCATTAAAAAATTAATATGGCTTAGAATAAAAGAAAAAAGAAAGAAAGCTAAAAACATCGTTAATTTTGAAGCTGTTTAATAAAAGAGGATTTATAAATATATTTCTATATCATTTTATTATAGATTTCAAATCCAAATTCATTCTTAAATTCAAAGAAGCTCCTTTCTGATACATTTCTAAATTCATTTTTTTTCTCAAAAACGCATAAGATTAGCAGATATCTTTATTCAGAAACTATATAATCGAATGGCGTTATCCTTTTTTTGATACAAGCAATTTAAGAATACTGCAAACAAATAAAATACTGTCATAATTAGCATTTTGAATAGAATTTTTGGAAGCAATAGCAAGGGAAGGGAGAAAAACCTGCAATCATTTGAGAAATTATTATATCTCAACAAGGTTATACAAGTATTTTATTTACCAAAAATGAAAAACGCTATTCGATTCCAAATCCCTTCAATAATTAGGCTTATCACTTTTATACTTTTACAATTTAAAATTAATCAGAAAATATGTCAAACTTTCGCACTATTGAGAAATTAATTTAAAAATCATCAAGAAGTATATATCCAAAGACTAAGCTAACATAAGTTCTTTATCGCTGTTAATTTTACAAATTATGTTTTCTGCCAATAATTAAGTCTAGTACCGGTCCGTCCAGTCTATATGTAGAAAAATAATGCAAGCGTGATTTCGGACCGGCATGAGTCAGTTAAAAAAATATCAAAACGGGTTACACATAATGTAATTCTCCGATGCCGATACACTGTGCATTTTTATATTGATGCTGTCAAACTAGTATGGCCACATTTATACTTATTCTCGTTAAAACCATTTTCGTTGAAAATAGCTCATATTTTATCGTGTCTGCTTAAATCTTCAGAACGGGCCGTTAGGCCCGAAAAAAAAATTTTCTGCCCGGCCCGTCTGGCCCGTTCAATTTTTTTGCCGGCCCGGCCCGGCCCGTTTATGTTGTTTGTCGGCCCGGCCCGGCCCGGCCCGTTGAAAAAACTATTCTAAATCTGCCGGCCCGGCCCGGCCCGGCCCGTTAGAAAATTTGGAACGATTCCGCCGGCCCGGCCCGGGCCCGTGCAGACCTCTACGGGGGGGGGGGGAGATTTTCCTTTCACCGGACAACCATCCCTTTCCTACAAAACTCAATAAGATCAAAAACATCGCGTCGACACAATAAACGAGCCGACACGGAAATTCAAGAAGTGGTCAAATGTGTTTGGGCCTTAATCTGGACTCTGGAAAAAGTTAAATTTCCTGCCTGGGACAGGGTGTGGCTCCGGGGACATCTCCCCGGTGGAATAACATGTCCCCTCTCACTGGAACCTTTTGGTGTCCTTCCATCTTGAAAAAAATCCCTGTCGGCTTGGCCTATAGACGGAGGTAGATTTCGAAGAGTTTTCATTTCAACAACAAAAAATGTAATACGATTAGAGATAAACCTAATTTAATTACTTTATTTGGCCGCTTTTGAAAAAATTTTAATTTTTTTTTTTTTTTTTTTTTTTTTTTTTTTTGTAAGAACTGGTTTTATTAAAGTCATCTTAAGTGAAATTGGCTCAAATGCCCATTTTGACAACACATTTTGAAATATATTTGAAAATATATTTTTGAATATATTCTGAAAATATATTCTCTATATTAATTATATATTCATTATATAATTCCTAAATAACAAAAAACTGTCAGTTGAATACGTTTGAGAGCAAAATTGAATTTGAAAATGAGTCATAAAGTAACCAATTTGTTATTTGAATACATCCTCAATTCTTTCATCATGATAGCTTTGGGAAATTTTGTGTGAAGTGCCCATTTTGGCAGCCTATTTTGAAATATATTCTGCCTTTATCAAACAGCTGACCCATCCGTCACATTATATAGTTCCTAAATAAGATGACCTGTAAACTGGAAACGTTTGAGAACAAAAATAGATTTAAAAATGACTCAGAAAAAACGCAATTTTTTATACTTCCTTAAATTTTCAATCACAATCAGTTAGGAAAATTCTGTTCAAAATACCCTTTTTGGCAGCCTTTTTTGAGATATATTCTGCCTTTATCAAAAAACTGGCCAATGCATCGCATTATATAGTTTCTAAATAAGAGGATCTTCTATTTGGATGCGTTTAAAATCAAAAAAAGACTTTAAAAATGAGTCACAATATAAGCAGGTTGGATTTGAGGGTTTTTTTTTTCTCCAACTCCTATTTTTGTTTAATTTATTTCTGCTATAAGAATTGGTCCTATGAAAAACTTGTTAATGTAAAAGTTTTAGATATTATTGAAACGATGTAAAACCAATTTAATAAGTTATGAATTTTTTTCTTTTTCCATCCCCCCTCTCTTTTCTTTTCGTTTATAATTTTTTTCATCAGTAAAAGTTGGTCCTATGAAAAACTTATAAATACAAAAGTTTTAGGTAATATTGAGAAAATTTATACAAAATTTAGTTGGATTTGATATCTTGAGAATTGACGAAGTTATGATTTTTTTTCTCCCAAAAACCCTGTTTTTTTTCACCCCTTGAGATATTTTTAACTTTATCAAAATCTGTCATGCATAAACTTTTAGCCCATTTTTTAGAAGTTATATAAACTTTAAACTGATTCGATATCTATTTTAATTAAAAAGTTATCGCGTTTTTTCTGTTTTCACAAAAACCCTCCCTTTTTCCACTCCCTTGGTCCGATTTTGACCATTAACGAACTCGACAGAGATTTTATGCCCCTTGATTTTTTAGATAGATAGATAGATAGATAAAGTTTTTTACTGGTGGTAGTTTTGGGGTCTAGGAGTCATGATCGGTGTAAATCTGCAAAAATTTTTCAGAAATTCCAACATGGGAGAGAGGTCAATAGGTAGTATTTCATACGAAATCTGCCTAAAATTGTTCTCTGTTTAACAATAAAGAAGTGCGATTTTCCTCCGGGAGAAAAGTGTATCGTGCATCTTTTACTAAACTTCTTAATCCGACAGTAAATAAATGGTATTTCTAAGCGATCCGAGTATAAAGGCTTGAATAATTAGGGAAAAAATTTAAATATTTTGAATGGGGGAAAAAAAGTGCCTCCCGTTGAAGATATTAATTTAAGCACTTTATTTATGAAATAATGTATTGAGAATTTTATCATAGCTTTATTTTAAAGTTTCTTTTTTCTTTTGAATGTACAGGTCTGAGACGTTCTATTCTCGAAGCTGGTAGACAGGATGTCCTGGGTTAGTTCCGCAGTCGCGTCCTTCGTCTAATCGTTCGGAATTGTACCTAATTTTCTTCGAACCTTGGATTTCCTTGAGTAAATACGGGTTAGGTAACCTTAGAAAGACCTTCGTGGAGGACACCCACCTATTAGGGCCTATATCCTTCATATTTATAATTGACCGTCTTAAATGCAAACAACTAACCATCTTATGCAATGAGTCAAACCACTGTATTAATACCAGTGTTATTGATGGAAATTTACACCTTGAATTTTTACGCTTAAATCAAAATATACAAATACATACTTAAAAGGTGTTTCAAAAATATAGATAATTTTATTTATTATTTTACCTGAGATCTTACGAATGCCCACGCACTCATTTTCAAAGGAATATAAAAAAAGATAATTGATTAGAAATAAAAAACGTAAAAAAAAAAGAAAAGAAAAGAAAGGAAAGAAAAAGAAAAAAAAATGTTTTTTGTTTCTGTTTTGTTTTTTACGTTTTCTGTTTCTAATCAACTATCTTCTTTTATATTTCTTTGAAAATGAATGCGTGGGCATTCGAAAGATCTCAGATAAAATAATAAATAAAAACATCTATATTATTGCAACACCTTTTAACTATTTATTTCCATATTTTGATTTAACCATGTTATGTATATTTATATATATATTTTTTTTTCGAATCTAGGAAAAAAAGTGACCGGAAAAAAAGTTATCGGAAAAAAGTGACATAAACTACGAAAGCGGAAAAAAAGTGACACGGAAAAAAAGTGACAAGGAAAAAAAGTGACAAGGAAAAAAAGTTACCGGAAAAAAAGTGACAAAGTATTGATTTTGGGGATTTATTATTGATTTTGGGGATTCATTGCTTAAGTATGAAAGGGGGATCGGGGAGGGGAGCTCATAGTTTAGGTAAATGGGTTTTTCATGCTGAATTAACTGTTTTGGTTCAATTTTTGGATATACGTTCATCCTGAAAAGACGCTTGCCTGATTAGTTTTGGGAAGGTACAATTACTCCCCCCCCCCCCCATCCGTCCTCAATTAGATGAATGGGTTTTTATGCAGAATTGTCCAACGTGTGTCAAATTTGCATATAAGTTCTTTTCGATAAGGCTTATATATAGTATATAATGCCTGAAGATATTTAGGAGTTCTAATGGTTAAGTATAGAGAGGGAACGGGGGATAACCTTTCTAAAATTAAATTAATAACTTTTTACGCATGATTATCCGATTTGCTTAGAATTTTGGACATAGGTTCATTATGATAAGACGTATCTCTGATTAGTTATGGGGTTCTTCTGCTTATTATAAAGGGGGGCGAGCAATTATATCCCCATTAAACTAGAAAAATAGGTTTTTATGCAGAATTATCCCATGTATTTCAAATTTTAAATATAGGTTCTTTCTGATAAGGTGGATCTCTGAATAGTTTTAAGGCTTTAATATCTAAGTATAGAAGGGGAATAGAATGTAACCCACCTTAAATTAAATTACTTTTTACGCAGAATTATCAGATTTGCTTCAAATTTTGGATTATAGAACCATTATGATAAGGCGTATCCCTGATTACATATGGCGTTATTTTGCCAATTAAAATTTGGGACGGGTGATTATCCCCCCCCCCCTCCTTAAATTAGATAAATTGTTTTTTATGCTCACTTATCCGATATATTTCATATTTTGAATATATGTTCTTTCTCATAAAGTGAATCCCGGAATAATTTTAAAGGTTTAATGGCTAAGTAAACACTAGGGGAACGGATGATTACCCCCCCCCCTTAAATTAATAAATGGCTTTTTACGCAGAATTATCTGATTTGATTCAAATTTTGATTGGGCGTTCATTATGATAAGGCGAAGTCCTGATTAATTGTGGGTTATCCCCCGTTCATCGCTCTATACTTAGCCATTAAACCCTTAAAACTATTAAGGGATTCACTTTATCAGGAAGAACCTATATCCAAAATTTGAAATACGTTGAATAGTTGTGAAAGAAAAAAAAAATTATTTTATTTAAAGAGTGGAGGATTAATCGCCCGCTTCCCCTATTCAATTATCAAAAGAATCCCATAATTAATCTGAGATTTGCCTTCTTATAATGAATATACATCCAAAATTTGAAGCAAATCGGATGATTCTGCGTAAAAAGCCATTTATTTAATTTAAGGAGGTTTATCCCCCGTTCCCCCTCTATACATAGCCATTAAACCCATAAAACTATTCAGGAATTCACTTTATGAGAAAGATCCTATATCCAAAATTTGAAATACATCGGATAAGTATGCATAATTTTTTTAATCTAATTTAAGTTGGATATAGTAATCACCCGCCCTCCTTTTTAATTACCAATAGAACCCCATAACTAATCAGAAATACGTCTTATCTAATGAACCCATGTCCAAAATTCGAAGCAAATCGGATAATTCTGCATAAAAAGCCATTTATTTAATTTAAGAGGGGTTTCCTCCATCTCCCCTATATACTTAGCCACTAAATCCTTAAAACTATTCCGGAATTCACCTTACCAGAAAGAACCTATATTTAAAATTGAAATACATGGGATAATTCTGCATAAAAACATATTTATCTAGTTTGAGGGGGAGAATTGCTCGTCCCCCCCCTTTATAATAAGCAGAAGAACCCATAACTAATCTAAGATATGTCTTATCATAATGAACTTATGTCCAAAATTTTAAGCAAATCGGATAATTATGCGTAAAAAGCCATTAATTTAATTTAAGAAAGTTTATCCCCCGTTCCCCCTCTATACTTAACCCTTAAACTCCTAGAATCTCTTCAGGCATTTTATACTATACATAAGCCTTATCGAAAAGATCCTATATGCAAAATTGACACACGTTGGATAATTCTGCGTAAAAACCCATTCATCTAATTGAGGACGGATGGGGGGGGGGGTAATCGTCCCTTCCCAAAACTAATCAGGCAAGCGTCTTTTCAGGATGAACGTATATCCAAAAATTGAACCAAAACAGTTAATTCAGCATGAAAAACCCATTTACCTAAACTATGAGCCCCCCCCCCGATCCCCCTTTCATACTTAAGCAATGAATCCCCAAAATCAATTCCTTGTCACTTTTTTTCCGGTAACTTTTTTCCTTGTCACTTTTTTTCCGCGTCACTTTTTTTCCGTGTCACTTTTTTTCCGCTTTTGTAGTTTATGTCACTTTTTTTCCGATAACTTTTTTTCCGGTCACTTTTTTTCCGTTTACCATTTTTTTCATGCTTATTGTTTTCCATTTTAAGAAAACACATAAATATAATACCACTTTTCATGTCTAAAAGATAAGTTTATGAACATAAAAATATTAATTTAAAAATAATCTGTAAGATAATTAAATGCTACTTGTCACAAAGTTTTAAAATTTGCCTGCAAAATTATATAATAATTGTTATTATAAATGGTTTTAGAGTATCACGATCATACATTTTGAAAAATCGATGAAATTTGTTTAGATAAACTATCCAAAACAAACTACTTATCCAATATATATATTAAAGCATTAATCTCATTTTTCAGAGTAAGTATACATCGGCACATACACGGGGGAGGGGGAGGGGGAGCTATGGAGGCCGAAGCCCTCCCAGACTGCGAGACTAGACTAACTATTTTAAATGTTTCCTAAAATTATGAAAATTTATTTTCATTGTTTAATAAGTCCTGCAAAATAGAAATTTTCAAAAATGTTATTCTCTTCGTATTTTTTTCTTATTTATAATTTTTTTAAATGAAATTTGAAATATTAGAATCTTTAATATTCACCACTCAAAGCAATGTTTTCTTTTTATTTATCAAAGAGATTTAAAAATTAGCCTCTTCAAAAGTTTCCCACCACCCAATCTTCACTCTGTCTAAAGTCAACAGAAAAAATATATATATGTATCGAAATAATGTAATGTTTTGAAACATCTCGTCCATTTTTAATCAAATGAAAAAAAAATCGGACCGAGTACGTTTAACATTGCGGGTCATATCGGGAAAACATAGACCTAGACCTCTAAAATATGTTATCCCCCCCCCCACACACACACACAGCTTAATCCTGGGTAAGTATACATAATTTTTGTGTTAAATACGAAGTGAAAAATGATTACTTGAAATTAAAATAAATATGAACAAATTATCATTGTCATTCACAAAGCAGTATTATACACTTGTGAGGTGGCTGTTAAACGTGTGTATAAAGGAGAAAAAAGACACTTTATCTATGAAGATGAAGTTATATATTTTCCCCTTTGTGCCAACAATTTTTCCAACCATATGCAAAAAACTGCTCACCATGATATATTATTAATTATTATATCCATAAACTTTAAAGAAATTTGAAATAAAATAAACTACTGGCATAATAGATAATGAAAAAAACGAATCACGGAAAAAAGCGCACCGGAAAAAAGCGCCCTGGAAAAAAGCGTCCCCGGAAAAAAGCGTCCCCGGAAAAAAGCACCCTCGGAAAAATAACGCATCTACTCTAGAAAAGTGTTTTAAATATGTACTTTTCTTACACATTTCAGAAGTAATGCAAATATATGGAAACATTTTTTTCTTTGACACCCTTAAGAGTAAGAGGGGGGGGGGGGAGGAGCATTCAGAAGCTTTCTTTGAAATAAATAAGAAATTATCAAAATTACATTGGATGGCTTTAACAGATGAAACATGATCTGTTATTATCTCAAGGACACCGAAAAATTGGTGTCCTCTCTTTGTCACTGATTGACCGGGGGTGAATTTCACCGGAAGTCTCAACGGCCGCCACGCAATTATTGTTTTTCGATTCTGAGAATATGGAGCAGTCTTGGACAAGGAATCTCGTTATAATGTTACGAGGTGTATGATCTACGGTCTTTGTTGCTGTTGATGTTTAGGGGCTGTGAATATGTAACGTTTCATTTAGGGAAAAGGGATGGGGGGGGGGGGGGGTCTGGCGCATGATATCGTAAGGCTGCGGGAAAACAGCACTACTTTCATTTACACTAAAAGAGCAATAAATCTATCTTTGAAGAAGCAGTTTTTCCGACATGGAAACTCTTTAAATGATTTTTGAGGTACGAAGCTTCTTGAATTGACAAGGAAGGGATAGTTTATCTCCCTCATTTTCAGTCGTAAAGCTGTCAACTGATTTCGAGTTCAATTTCTCTCTTGAAGTTGAAATTCAGTGCATTGAAAAAGCAATTCTACATCAAAGCGCCGACACAAAAGATCAAAAATAGCGACGCCTGACCACAAGAAGTTAGCAAGGGCGGATCTGGAGAGTTCTCAAGGTGGGGGGCGATTTTAGAAATTTGGAGACTCGACTTTAATGCGTGGCTCGGGGCTAATTTTTTCATTGCGGGTCATGTTGTTTTTATTTTTTGCTGCGGGTCGGGTCTGGGTCCGGTTGACTTCTAATTTTTGCTGTAGGACGGGTTTGGGTCCGGTTGACTTCCTTTTTTTTGCTGCTGGTCGGGTTAACTAATGTTTATGTTGTGGATCGCTTTAGCAGGATTAGCAGGTATTTTTATTCAAAAATTAAGGCGTTATCCATTTTTTAATAAGCAGTTTAAGAAAATACTGTGAAAATCATCGTTTTGAATAGAATTTCTGGAAGCGATAGCATGAGAAGGTAGAAAAATCCGCAATCATTTGACGTGCGTGCGAAACTGCGCCCGGGGCAAAGCAAAATGTGCCCCCCCCGACCCAAACTGTTTCTTGTAACAGTCCAAAAATTACGCTGATAGCATAAATTTGGCGCCCCCTAAATTTCCCCGCCCGGGCTGAGCGCATCCCTCCCCCCCCCCTTTTCGCACGACGCTGCATATTGCCCGTCCTACACATCTTGAGACCAATTAAGTCTAGTTCCAGTCCGGCTCGTCTACAGCAAGCCTGATCTCGGGCCGGTACGAGCCTGCTAGAAAAAATATTAAACCCTGGCTCTCACAATATAAATCTCCGATGCTGATCTTTACACTTTAAAAGTTATATTTCTGTATTGATGTTGCCAAACTAGTATCGGCTGGTGACGACCATTTATACTTATTCTCACTGAACCCATATAATTGAAAATAGCTCATATTTTAACGTTCCTGCTTAAATATTTATAAAGTGCCAGTGGGTGCATGTGTTCGCCCATATGGCCCTTCAGTTTTTTTGCCGGCTCGGACCGTTTATTTTGTTTATTGGCCTGGCCTGTTCGAAAAATTATTCTAATTTTGCTGGCCCGTTAGAAAATTTGGAACCATTTCGCCGACTCGGCCTGGCCCGGGCACGTGCATACGTCTAGGCTGGGTCGGACACGGACCGAAATTTAACTTTCATTCCGAGCCGAACCCCGACCAGGGAAATTTTGGTCAGTGCGGTCTAGAGATAAATTCGGGCTCTTTTTTCTATCCAATCAAAAAACATTAAAAAATATTGAAATACAAACGATATATCTTTATGAATTTCTTCATTAGGATTAGCATTAGCGAGAGGATATTTTCACGTGACTGAGGTAGCCGCATTATATATCGAACATCTAACTTAAGGACTCTCCAACTATAACGACCAGCAGTGGTGACCATCCCCCCCAAACCCAATGACGCAAATCCCTCTCCCCCCCAAAAAAAATTTCATTCTTAACATTGACCTCCCCCCTCCCCTAAACAGAATATCAATTGTAAAACATATTCTACTTATAATCTACTGCACATTAGGGTGGAGCGAAAAAAATTTTTTTTTGAAAATCAAAAACGGGTAGATGCCAAAAGTTGCCTTTATACTAGTACATCAACTGCGTGTAATTTTACCGCTGAAAAAAAATGGCTTGAGTCTGCGCTTTTGCTCCAAAAATCGAAATTTTGGGTAAAATTTGTCATTTTTGGACATTTTTTCAAAAAGATTTATAAATTCCTACAGAGCTGGTTAGTATTTAAAAGTGTTGCTTAGACCTTTATATTTATCTGCTTAACATATTTAAACTATAAAACAATATCTGTAGTCTGTATAATTGGAGCAAATCTGACAACTTTTTGTGAAAAATCAGCGTTAACCTCTCTATTGGAGCATACAACGAAATGTTGTTTTGAATGCACCTAGCTGCTTTCAAAACTACTGTGTATATAACTCATAAAGGTGGTTGCATTATCCCACTCGTCTCAACCACCCAATCATCTAGGTCCAGTGTTTTATTTATGTATTGAATTGTTATTTTTTTTCCCGAAGACGAGTATAAGTTTTCTATATATCAAAGTAATTTATCTCTTCTTTGTATTCACTGACTTTGGATGATTTGGATAACGCTGGTGTGACCTGCTGCACGTATATTTTTATACCATGTATAACAGAAGAGAAGCTGAGTAATGTATTGGGTATGTTCTTAATTGAACCTATTCAGCAGTCTATTATCTTCATTAAAATTTCACGCAATTAGTACATTATGATTGGAAGTTCTGTTATCACAACATTCTTTCAATCAATTACATTTTATATGCAATGATTTGCCTAATAATTGATTGTATGAATTCAATTTCTAGTATGTCATCATTTATCGAAGCTATTACATTGAATAGATGCTGAGAAGCTAGCTGTTTAATATTATGACGATCGTCACAGACGATTGCAAACAAAATTTGCGTCTAAAACAACAATATTTCTAAAGAAGTTTTAGCATGCTTTATGTCGTTTTCTGTGTTGTTCCGTAGTCTAGTAATTTCTAATAAGATTTTAGATCTATTATTCAGGTATGTTGTTCATTTGGTATAAAACATCCCGCTGTATAATTTTGGATTATACATTTTGTGAGTGAAAATATAGACGCATTGCCAATCTGTGCTTATGTAAAGCGGAAAATTTTATTCGCTTTATGGGCTGTCTTTTGTGTGAGATGTTTTCTAAATTCCTATTCCTATTCTTTCCGAGAAATAGCTTTCCTTGTGAATTATCTTTGCAATCTCCGACAGAAATTTCTAGTCTGTTCTGAGTATCTTTTTATCAATTTGAGAAAATAATTTTTCAAAATTATTCTCTATTTTATATTTAAAAAAATGCAATAGGAAGTGAATAGTACGTAGACAAAGATTTTCCTTATTGATCCAGTGAATCCATGAAGCTTAGAACGTTTTATATCGACTTCTCTAATAATTGACGCAGAGGAAATTCACTGGAGTTGAAGAAGCGAATGATTCAATATTATACACAATTCTAAGCTTACCCCATGCAAAATGGTTCACAGTGACAAATAAAATTCTCCCAATTTTAAATGAGCACTTATAGTCGATTATAATCCGTACATTCCCTCATAAAGTACTATGCATTATAAGTTTATGCCCAGGACATTTCACCATCAAATGTTGTCCATTCATAAAAAGGGGATCTATAAGTTAATAGGAAATTACCTGGATACGAAAACACTTAGAAAACGGCATAAAACTAATGCCAAAAAAAAAGGTTATTTACAACAGGGGTTGCTTTACACATAGAGAACAAATTTTCATTGCAATTCTCTCTGATGATCACCATTACATTAAACAGCTCGCTTCTCAACATATAAAAAATGCAAAAGTAGAATAAATGATGGCATACTTATAGTTGAAATATCTGAAATCATCTTTGAAGCAAATCATTACGTAGAAAAAATACAATTGACTGAAAAAATGTTGTGGTAACAGAACTTCCAATCACTATTCATCAACTGAATGTAAGTTTGATAAATATAATAGATGGCCGAATAGATCCCTTTAATAATATTCCCGTACATTACTCTGCTTGTCATTTTTTTTTATAAACTGTAAAAATATACATGAAGATAGTCACAGCAGCATGTGGATGCAAAGAACAGATAAACAAGGTGAAAGCATCGAAAACATGCCAAATTTTTATAAAGAAAATCACAAATCAATGTATAAATAAAACACTGTACTAAGATGATCGAATAGTTGGGCCGGGTGGTATAGGAAATATAGCCACCTCCACGGCGCATGTCCAAGGTAGTTTTGAAAACAAGAGCTGTATTAAAAACAACAATTCGTTGTATGACCCAATAGAGTGGTAATACTGTTTTCTTACTAAAAGTTGTCTGTTTTGCTCCAGCTATAGAGAATAAACATATTGCTTTATAGTTTAAATATGTTAAGCAGATAAATATAAAGGTCTAAGCAACACTTTTAAATACTAACCAGCTCTGTAGGATTTTTTCAATTTTTTTGAAAAAATGTCAAAAAATGACAAATTTTAACCAAATTTTCGATTTTTGGAGCAAAAGCGCAGACTCAAGCCATTTTTTTTCAGCGGTAAAATTTCGCGTGGTTGATGTACTAGTATAAAGGCAACTTTTGGCACCTACCCGTTTTTGATTTTCAAAAAAAATTTTTTTTCGCTCCACCCTACTGCACATTCAAAAGATAGCGAGTTGCATATCAGAATGAGTTCATATTGCCCTTATCTAGAATTTAAAGAAAGAAAATACAGGAACATTTCTGAAAATTCAATGCTGAAAAAATTTAAAAGTTATATTAAAAAAAAATCAATATTTTTTTTTTTTAACAGTAAAAAGAAGGAAATATTAGGAATTTAAAAATCCCCTCCCCCCAAAAAATGTACTTTTTCTCAAATTCCCCCCAAAACTAAATTGTATGACGCATTTTGCGTCACCAAACCCCTCTCTGGGCACCCCTGACGACCAGTTTAAAAGTCTCGAATATTTTAACCTCTCAACGCTGTTTGTCATCTTGAAGAAGCAGAGACATACTCGCTGAAATAAGGAAACCGGCTAGTTGCGCCTATGCCCTTAATTCACTAAATTGGACTGTCAATAATGATATTTATTCAACTCACAAAAACTTTAAACACATTTTATGACATTTTTTGATAATAATAGCTGTTAAATCCCCCCCCCCCCCCAAAAAAAAATGGACAATACAAAATATATATTGCATAAGCATATTATTTTTTGTTCAGAAATATATTTTTTAAATATTTGGCATTCGATAATTATGTATGGGAACGAATATTTTCATCAAGTTTAAACTAATTTCTCATTGACTGTGCTTTTAAATGGTTTCATCCTAAGATTCTTCAAAAACCTCAAACATATAACTCAAATATTAACCATTCTATACAAATATTTGGCAGTTCAATTTATATGCTATAAACAATTTTCCTTTTAAAATTATTTTTTGCAATATTCTGAAAGAAAGATGCTATCGAAGAAGAACAGCATTGCATTCTAAAAACAAAAATATTCTAACTGTTGAAATATTCCCATGAACACAAATTAGTACTTCTTTTACTGCTCTTAATTGTTTTTAACCTTCTTCTTCTTATTATTATTATTTTTACTAACTTCTTTAGAACTGTTGTATTTAAATATTGATTTATTATTTTCTTTCCAAACTTATTTTTTTTTAATAGAAGATGCAGAGCATTAAAATCTCATAGATGCAAATCTCAGAATTGCTTTCTCATTTGAAAAATATGCATCTAAAAAAAAGGGGGGGGGTGGAGTGGGAATTAAAGAAACTTATTATAAGTTTCTGGACGAATATATCCATCTCTTACTTTCATTTCGCTTATTATCATTTAGCTGCACTTAATGCGTTCAAAAATTATACTGTCAACACAACACAAAATATATAATGACTAATTGTCTGATTCATTTTTAAACCTAAAGGAAAGGAATTGCCAAGCATATTGAAGCGATTTTTAATTATATAGCGTTTTCCATTTTCAGATAAATATATTATTTATCACTTTATTTAACAGCCGGCTAGTACAGAGAGTTCCAAGGACAAACTATACAAAAGAAGGAAAGCAGTTGTTTTATCGTAGGGAACGTACAATAAAGTATCTTTTTTCCTTTTTTCTCGCTTGATTCAAGTAAATTTCGTGAAATCCATTATTCCAGATCGAATATTCCACACCAGAATCCATCTAACATCTGACATGTTTTTTGGTGTTTATCACTTATGTGACTTTGAGTCTGTTCTCCCCCCCCCCCCACACACACACACACGCACACACTGGTATGGAAAACTAAGTGTTGCATTTTATTGGGATTTTTAGTTATCATCTATAAAACTACTACACTTTTAAATAATCTTTCAAGAAATAGTCGCCTTTTCACTGTAAAACTTTTCTAGCCCTCTGAGCGTTTCGGTATCTTTGGAAAAACTACTTTGAAAATGTCTTGAATAACAGCATATGTTTTCACAAAAATAACTCCTCTTTGAAGACAGGAAGTTTTGCAAAATCGCCAGCCGAATTTTTCACCCCCTTCTTTAGCCTTGCGGTATGAATGGAAGGCGTGGTAGGAGCTTAGATGGGAGGAGAAGGTGTCAGAGCTAATAGTGATTAATCAGCTTAGAATGCTCAGTATTTACCAGATAACATGTACTGAGGAAATGTTTGAAGATGTACTTATCGCAGATTCTGTTGCATAAGTTTTAAAAATATAATCATAAATACCCCATTTCCTTATTTCACTAAAGATTGTTTTTTTTTTCTTTTCTTTTCTTTCTTTTTTTTTTTTTTTTTTTTTTATCCAGAAAATGGAGCAAATCACGTGGCACGATTTATTTTTTAGGAGTTTTTTGGTCATACTTTTCTTTTCTAAAATATTTCTTTTTTTTTCTTTTTTTTTTTTTTTCTGGAATAATGTTTTGCAAGGAAAAACTGTCTCAAATTGATTTTCAAAGAATACCAGTATAATTGCTTTCAAATGTAACTTTTAAATTATTAAAACATTATTAATATAGCGTTTATTAATTAGACAAATTGTTCGATATTAAAAATAAATTTGCATTAGAAAATAGCTATACAAACACTCATTTCTCCATGAAATAGTTTTTGGAATAAATCAACTTTTAAATTTTTCTAATATGCCTTTTTAATGTTTATTACTACTGACAAAGTATTAATTTGTGTGAAGGTACTTGAACATAGATTTTATAATTTAAATATGTTTGCTTAGATATTTTAAGGCTATTCTAAAATTGTATATTTAAATTCCTTCTTATAGTTAAAGCCAAAGAAAAAAAATACAAGAAGTCTCTAAATAAATAAATAAATATGGACAATTGTATGAAAAGGAAGGCGTGAAAATGGAATAAAAAGAAACAAAAAATTGAAATGATGTCCTTAAGAAAGCATAATTTAGGCAATACGTAGCATAAATAAAAATGTCTTTTCGAGGATCCTTAACAAACCATTTTGAATAAAAAAAAAGTTACTGATTCAATTCAAAAAGAAAGAAAGAAAAAAAACAAGGAAAAAAAAAAGAAAATAAAGAAAAAGAACTTTTTTTTTGGGGGGGGGGGATGTCAAAATCTACTAACTTTGACATATTCAAGAATAAATTAAAAAATATATAATTAAGGCATGGCGAAAACAATCAGGATTATGGAAATGATTTGAGACTGAATAGCTCTTTATTTTTTCTGTCAAATGAATTACATATTCGCCAGTGCTTTTTCATGATCATCTTTATCGAGGTGTTGTGTGCAGGTTTTTTTTTCAAAACTCGAAATTTGATAGAATTTTCTATATGACTTCCTGACTTTATCGAAAAATGGAAAATTTGTTCGATTTTATAATCTCTTGATAGCGCACCTGCCATTTCAATGTTTTTTTTTTTTTTTTTTTTTAAACAAAACTGAAATCAGGAATGTGTCAAAGAAAAATCAATTTGGGTTTAAGATAGTTGAAAAGATTATGCTATATTTGTAAGAAAATGTGGAGCATTTGTCCAGTCCCACCATAATTTAGTGAACCAAACTTAGAAGTAACTGCAATTTTAATTATATATTTGTGTCTACTTTTTTTTAATCGATAACAATTTGTATTTTAAAAATATTCCTTATCCTTATAGTTAAATCTGAATTATAATAAAATTTATGTATTAAGACTGCTTTTAAAAAATAAATAGATTTTGCTTATGTAACTATGAAAGATTAATTGATGAATCAATATCTTTGCAAAAGGCCGTTCAAATGTAATAATCTCCATTTTCCTTTTTAGTTAGCCTGATTAGGTACAGGACGAAAACACCCTGCAAAAAACAATTACCGGACGAAAACCCTACACGAAAAAAGTCCCGACGACATATAACTCCACATATGCTTAAAGTTGCAATATTGTTTAAAATATACATTTAGTGATATCTACACTATACCTATAAACATCATTTGAACTGTCATTTCTGTACTTTAACGTATAGAAGTACTTTGCTCCTGAAAGGGTTAATAGCATTATTATTGAATTATATTATTAATTTAAATCTAATGAACTACACATTTACACATAAATTTCAAACACGCACAGACACACAAAACTAACTAAATAAATAAATACAAAATACCGAAGCAATTAAAATACTACACGTGAAACAAATTTGAAGTGAAAATTACGGCTTATATATGTTAACTTTAAATTAGAAATGAATTTCTTATGGACAGAATTCATATGACGCCCCACTGAAAATTTGGTTAACAGATGAACCTTTGTATAAAAAAAGTAGTCCGGCTTACAAATTTGTTTAAATATTTCATCTGTTGATCAGTATAAATGCTGGTACAAATGCCTGTGCACTTTTTTATCGATTTCTTTAGCGCGAATTAATTAAAAAAAAAAAAAAAAAAAAAAAATACTTATCAGAAAATTATTATAGAACTTATTAAGTAAAAAAAAAAAAAAAAAAAAAAAAAATACAATTGATATTTAAATATAATTGATATTTTGATTTAATACAAAAAATTAAATCAAAATTTGCATGATAGTATTACTGCAAATATTTAAATGTCGATCAAAACTGGAAAAGCGAAAAATTTCGAAACACAATGGGGCTGTCCTTAAATGATGTGACACTTTTTTCAATATTTTTTACTTCCCTCCCCCTTTTGTCATAAATTATTACACTTCCCAAAACATGTATGATTTGTTCTTACATCTCACTTTATTTTGTATGTGTCTTGTTAAGTTTGTTGATTATTTTTTTTCTTTGTTCCGTCAGTCAGACGTTTGTCAAATTGTCAACAAGTGTTTTTCATTTTTATCATTTTGTATATTTTAGTGCCATGGCATATTATTGCTGTATATGTTATTTATGTTATGGAATGGCCCGTTGTTTGTAATTTGGCTGGTTGGGTGTGGAATATTTCCTCCGGGGATTAAACACCTATGCCAAGTTTTTTGGTGGGTGCCCCGGGTGGGTGATCCCCCCCCCCCCACACACACACTGTGTCACATGTCACGCTATATCACATAAACACATACTTTCAGTTCAGAAACAAAGCACTACGTTATAAATTATATTTAAAATTTATTTTTAACCTTTAACTAATGTGTTTTACTGACATTTATAATCGTAACAACAAAAAAAATTATATTAAATTAAATTAAATTAAAAACTTATGAAATAAGTTAAAACTTTACATCAAAAACAAAATTATTATACAATAGGCTATCACGCATCCCCTTGTCACAAACTATCACAATTTCATGACACCCCCCCCCTACCTTGACATAATTTATGGTTGCCCCCAGTGGGTTCCCGAGATTCAACGGAAATTATGGCAATCCGATTACAGAAAAGAGTCGTTTTTCGTAAAAATATCATTTAATCTTCCACAACCTGGTGATATTTTTAAAACAAGGTACATTACAATGTTTTTGAAGCCTGAACGGGGTGGGGAACGTAGCTCAAAAGGAACTGTGACCCCTAGTATAATTAAACATAAAATTAGTTCAATTAAAGTGATTTTGACATTAATCTTAGAATTTTTTAGTAATATAGAAAAGTAAACTCAATTTCATTTACAAATCACATATTAAATAAATTTATGGCAATCCACATGATTTGATTAATCTTTGAATATAAGCTCCAGATTCAGATTAATCTTATTTTTGACTTGGTAAGCCTGCTTCCACGACATGGAGAGCACGGGGGTTATGGGAGGGGTAACTATAAAAATATATCAAACCTGAATGATAATATTTTGTAAGATGCAGAGAATCATAATAGAAACATTGGGTATTTCCTAAATTTCGATTTCCTTTTATTTTTGAAGCAAAGGGTTTTGGATTCTAGAATCTCGGAATCTGTCTCGGCTTTAGACAATAAAATTTTGGCAGGGAGTTTTCTATCAATATAAGCATCGGATCAGATAAGTTTCGTTTAATTTGTTCTCCCCCCCCCCCCAACCCCTTCTCCAAGGAAAAGATACATAAAATCTACCATTGTCTTCTTGATAAAACTGTACAAGGGGCCATTATTATTTTCCGTCCCTAAATTTCATGAAAATCTGAATATAAGAGTTTGAAAATTTTAAACTCTTACTAGTTGCACCCATCGAAATTCGCCGTAAAAGAATATATATATTAGTCTTCTATACACAGATACTGAGCGAAATAAACAATTGCCACCTGTTAAAATAGGGATAACATAACTTTTCATGATGTTTAACTGTTTAAAAAATGTATATATATGTATATATATATATTTTTTTTCTTTCTTTGTGACGAAACTAAACCTCCCACCTAATTTCGCAGTAAGATATAAGACATTTGCACTCGGTAGATCAAAGCTACAAAAATGAATGATTGAAAAGTGTATTTTAAAAAGGATGAAATATTGCTACATTTACATTCAATTTCTAACTGATCAATGCTAAACAAAACCTGACAGTGAGTGAGCATGTAAGGTACGCACTTCACACATGCCGCAAATCAAATAAACGCTGCACCATTATAAACATGCCTTAAATTTCCCTTTAGAAATCTTCGGTATTGTAGTCCTATTTAGAAAATTAATCCCCGAACCTTACAGATTACCTTAAACCGTATTTCAAAAAGAAAGGCCTCCCAAGACGTTTACAATGAACCCTTTTCGCTGGCTAGTAACATGAAATAATTTCACAAAATAACACACTTAAAAGCATACGCCTTTGAGAGAATTAAAAAATTTGACTATTGCCGGTCAATTTAAAAGTATTTTTTAAGAAGACGGTTAAAAATTTTCCATGCTAGCCGCTAAGCATGACAAATGTGACAAGAAAAGTTAAAATAAGTAAAGGAACATCAAACTACTAAAGTTTGTTTCAATACAAAACTTTTTCAAGCTCAAAACCTTTATGTCTAAATAATAAGAAAACTAGGAAAGATATATGCCTTTATGTACAGACTTTTCTGACCGCAGTAAAAATATACAAAAGTAACTCTTTATAATCACTGAAATCTGTCGGTAAAATTATTTGTGTCAATTTCCGGTGCTGTCTTTTAGGAATCAACCCTGCTTCCATTTTATGAAAAAAGGTACATATGTTGTTAAAGCTTGTTGTTCCCTGTTCATTTCCTTAATCCAGTATGAGGACGTCAGTAATCCCATCCCACGTTCTCTTTATCCTGACAGTTTTTCTGAAAGATCTTTTTTTTTTTCTTTTTTATTGTTTACTTCATTGTACAAAAGAAAAAAATAGTTTCATTTATTAATCATTTTTCTACTTAGAAGTTCTTTTTTCAACAACACAAATGAAGCGTATTTCAATCTATACGAATAATGTATAAATTTTAATTTTGTGTTTATGACGGCCAAGAATCTGCAGTTGAGATAGAAATCTAGAAATCTTAAAGGGAATTGCCCTCCATGGGGGCCTTTTTAAGGGAATTTAACACGTATTTATGCAAGGAAATCAAAGGTTTGAAGAAAACCACGCTAAGCGCCGAATGGTTAGGCCGACGGCCGCGATTTTGTTCGAACCCAGCACTTGTTGTCAACCAGTTTCGGAGGCAGACCCTCTCGGACACTGGTGGAGCGTATAAATTTTAAGATAATTCTACTAATATTACAAAACAAAGACGTGCGTGATGGATACTCGCGATATCGATAATGACAATAGCCAGGGAAACCTATGAAATTTCTATCTCAAAATTATTATCTTTTAAACTTTATGCAATTTCAATTTTTACACCATCAAAAAGAAAAATTAAATCACTTTCAGAAACGATTTTTTTAAAGTTGCATCTTAATCTACATTAATACATACGAGGTAGAACCCATTGAAATTCAACGAAAGAAAATCTTTAAGAATGAACTGTTTTATTGATTACATTTATGTACAAAGTTAGTTAAAGTAAAACATTCATATTGTATTAGTCAGTCTAACTGTCAAACAAATATTATTTTAAGCTAAAATTAACAAAATAATATAAAGCCCAATTATATCCAAATTATTAAACGAAATAAAACCGAAACACCGGAATTTATAACAGACGATATTTTCGACATAGTTTACGCATTTTATTTTATTTTATTTTATCAATTTTAAGAGAAAATGGAGTGTTTCTGTTTCCACAATACAAAATTGGTTCTAAAAATTAAAAAAAAAAAAATTAATATCACATCATTTAATTGAGATACAGCTTCGAAACAAAATACGTTTAAAAGTATAATTTTTTGTTTTGTACGACGGTATAAAAATTTTAGTGTACGATGTTTAGAAGAGCAAAATTTGCAGTAACGAAAATTGCAAAACAGAAATTGCAGGGTAAAGTGTTGCGCATTTTAATTTCTATATATATATATATATATATATATATATATATATATATTCCAATTTTAAGAGAAAATGAAATGCTTCTGTTGCCACAATTACAAAATTGGTATTAAAAACTATTAAAAATTAATATCTCAAAACTAAATTGAAATACAGCTTTCAAGCAAATTGCATTTAAAAGTAAATTTTTTTTCTCTGAACGACGGTGTAAAAATTTGAAATGTGCGATGTTTAAAAATGTAAAATTTGCATTTAACGAAAATTACAAAACCGAATTTACACGGGAAAGTGTTGCCATTCGCAAAATGACGTATGCGTTACGCACAGATACGTTTGGCTTTTATAATATTAATTTTTTTGAGGCTTGGCTTATATATTTTTTTTGAAGTAATTTTCAAACATTATTTTGAAGTATACATCCAATTAAATTAACTTGATTATTGAAGATTAACACGATATCACTTAAAAACAATGTAAATAACTTTGCAATTGATTCCACTTAATATCCCATAAGAAAATAAAAACATTGCAAGAATAGATAAATAGACAAAGCGTCGTCAGATTTATAAAACTTGTTTGAAAATGCGTTGTTTATTGTTTATATCTTTGCTTATTTCTGTTACATTTAAAACTATACTGGGGCTGTGCATACGTTAAGTTATCACTTTAGAACAGAAGGGGGATTTGGCATATGACATCGACTATAAGGGGGAGGGTGTTGCCTTTCAATATCGTTATCATATTTGATCTAACAAAAACTCTATCTTTATATTTTTAACTAGTTGTTTACATCAAAATCATATTTTATCTTTCTTTTTTTTAACGAGTATTCAAAGTTATTAAAATAAACAGATGATATAAAATTATTTAATTCGAATACATGGAGTACCTCAACATTTGATATTACAGTGTAATATGCATCTGTACATACAGGGTGTTTATCAACCCGCTTTCTCCCCTTGCTTATTGCCTCAGGGGAGTTTTAGCGGAAGTACCGGGATGGTACGGGCGATTTAGGACCGACTATTGTAATCATTGTTCATCTTTTTCTGAGAACTGGAGAGGTTTGTGAAACAAGAGGCTAATTTCGAAAGGACCACCTTACAATATATCTAGGCGTAAAAGGGAAAGTCGGTTGCATAAGAAAAAACATCTCTTTTTTCGTTTTACTGAGTTCCGAGAATATATAACCTTAATTTATAAATTTATCCTAAAAAATATGTAAAACAAGCGTAAACAAATTGAAAGGTATTTATGGTTTCTCATATTGTAACATATTTTTTAACTATTTATATCCAGGGGCTTCGCTAAGAAGGGGGGGGGAGGACACAAGGGGGCTGCCTCCCTCCCAAATTTTGCACTTGTTACAGTTTGCAAATTTACAAACTGAAATGGCAAATTAGTTCAAAACTTTAATAAAAAACTATAATGCACTTTCTATTTCTGATAGATTCGACGAAAGTTACCAATATAATTAGAAATATTATTAAGCTTTTTACAAATAAAATCTCTTGCATTTTCTAATTGTGATAACTTGGTAAAATTATAAAACTAATTAGCAAACGCCGAGAACTATTTATGTTTGCTTTTCACTGAGTTGGCAAATACTGAATCTCCCTCCCCCCCCCCCACCTCTTATTCTTAAGGGTGTCAATTTTTTTTTCACATATATTTGCATTACTTCTGATATGTGTCAGAAAAATACATATTTAAATATCTTGCCTAGTGTAGGTGCGCTTTTTTCCGGTTGCGCTTTTTTCCGGTGCGCTTTTTTCCGTGCGTTTTTTTCTGTGATTCCAAAAATATAGATACGAATTTTGATTTTAGACCAAGCATACTACAGCAAATAAAATTTATATGTATTTATACTTTCAACTCACAATAAACAAAATCCAGAATTTTTTTCTTTGTCATAAACATAATGAAGATAATTTAACAAAATTCACACAGACATACAGTGTTTGTGTGAAACACGATATTACAAATAAATACAATTTTAGCATTCAAAGTCATAATTATGAGTTACGCTGCCTTAACAACTCAGATTTAATTTGCTGTACCGGCTCATTTTGTTGCAATACCATAAAATATTTTCGCTTGCTATTTACAGGAATTTTGTAGAACTGTCATAATACGCTCTTCATATAAATAAAATGACTCGTTCCAGATGATATGACAACGTTTTTCACTTTAAAAACTGGTTCCGAAAATGAAAATATCTGTGAGCAAAATCGAAAAAGTAAAAAACAGCTTTCCAATCACATAACCAATGAAAGAAAAAAAAAATCACTTAAAATTGTTGAAATGCGACAAAGATACCTTTATAATTTTTTATCCATAGGATTAACATTAACGAATGGGTCTTTTCCCTTGACTGAAGTAGCTTCTTAATATCATTTAACAATTAGTTATGAATGAATCATAATTTATACAAACATTCTGTTGCAAAATCATTATTAAGGAGAAAGGTAAAATGATGTTATACATTAATTTGTTGAAGCCAAGTAATAATGTATAAATAAATTACAGTTTAATCTTAGCAATTGGTTTAAATAGCTTTTACATTTACTAATGAAATTAACTATGATCATCTAAAACATATTGAAAATCTTTGAAACAGGGCCTTGACCAACTAGTTATGTCAGGGAAGCGCTCCAAAATTTTTTTGTGGGGCTGGGCTAAGATGTTTTGATAATCATATGTCTTACGCAAACTAAATGTAATGAAATCTGTTAAAATGAATTTTCCTATAATTAGTGTTTATTTATTTATTTATTTTTTAATTTTATTATTTTTTTTCACACGTTTGAAAAATTTTTATTCTATAATTTCGATGCGTTATTTTATCAAAAAAGATAAAAATGTATATTGGTCTTTCTTTTCTAACTATTCTGCGGTCAACATAATTAAGGGAAATCTCATCAAGAAAAAGAGGAGAAATGGATTTTTTCTGGAGTGTTTACCGGATCCTACTAAATCTTACGAGTATAATAAAACACGAAAGCGTTGCCTGACAATTTAACATGTTCAATGCCATGGTGACTGACACTGAACTTTACGTTTAGGCCTCGTCAATCTTCGGTGACTGACAGTGTAAGATATCATGTTTTATAAATTTTAAATAAACTTTCAGTAATCACTTAAAAAAAAATATATATATTTTAGTTGTTTATTATATTTTAGATTGCCAGTCATTGGTGACTGACGCGACCAAAAACGGAAAGTTCAGGATCAGTCACCATTGACTGACATTATCAATAGAATCTGTCTTTTTGAATCTTAAAGCTTCAAATAGACGTATCTTACAAATGACGCTGCCTTTGTTGCAATAAAGTAGTATTTTCCATGTTTTATTACCTTTATTCGATCCGAATCGGATTCAAAATCTTTACAACGAATCCGTCACTCCATTTTTCCATTACTGACTCTCTTTTGAAAATCACAGAGCGGTTTGAAAAGTAAAGCCAGAAACCTTTTTCCTTCTGCACTGGCCTTAGAGGAATTTATCTGCAACGTTAAACAATGTTTACAATGGAAATTTTGTAAAACAAAAATCTTAAATTGAATATATATATATATAATCCGGAGAAAGAAGTACAAAAAAAATTTGGAATGTCGGTCTGCTAAGAAGAAAACTTATGTAAAATAGAATTTATTAAAATGTGCATTGATTTGGAATTAACTTTTAAAATAAAAAATCTAACGAGCATCTGCATCTCATTGAATTATCATAAAGCTATTTTTATTTTTATTCAAGTTAGAATACATCAAATCAGGTAGATAAATCGAAACTAAATACAATTTTTACAGCTATATGTTACGAACTTTTAAAAATGCTTCTAGGAAGAAAATAATGGAAAATTAAAGATTTGCCAACTTTCAAAATAAATAATTTAATCGAATAATCTTGAGGTTGCTTAAATTTGTTTAACTATAAATAATATGTATGATAGTCAATATTTTAGAAGTGCAGAAGATCGATGGAAATATTATTAATTCGCACAATAAAAAATAGAAAAGTAAAACTATCCAGGACAAATTATAAATTTAAAAATTAAACTTATATGTTTCCTGTTCTTTTGTTTCATTAATTGTTTCATTAACTGTTCAACAATTCATAATAAGAATAAATCATCAAAATGTAGGGGCATGCACTATGATTCTAAAAAAAATATTGGTTTACATTTGTTATTTTATGTAGAATTAGACTTCTATTTTACATCATTGGAAGGCCTTTTCAAAGAATTCAAGTTTAAAATACTTTACTTTTAACTGATAAAGTCATTTTTCACGGCAAAAAGCACCCTCTTTATCACTTGTCATTAGGGAAAAAAATAATCTTTTTTCCAATACATTCTTAGAGCAATACTCTCTACATTCTTATTCTTATGCTACTTGTTTCTCACAAATGGTCATTAACAACGCGGTCATTCAAGCTGCACCAGAGTTAACAAACATGTGGTACAGGTAACTCAAATGCAAAACCAGATGGCTAATGAGACAGTTGTAAGTCGTTAGTTCTCATAGCTGAAAAATCTGTGTAGTTATTCTAACTCGTTCAATCGAAAAGCTGTTCTCAAATTTTTCTTCTTGGATCTTCACATACCAAATCTTTCTGACACGCTAACAGAATCCACTTATATAGATCAAAAAACTATAATATAAAGAAGTTACTAATTAAATCGTTCGGAATCGAATATAGTTTTCCTTTTTCTTAAAATAAATTAAATTTTGAGTTATAATCAAATGCTGTTAGGTAAAATCATGCAATATTTTATGCTACTATTCTACCAGGAGTTTGGCTCCTTATTTATCACATTGGACAAAAGAAGAAATTTTTAATCCTTTAGCACGATATACCCCGCCCCCCCTCCCCGCACACGTACCCAGAGCGGGATGCGGCAGTACAGATCACTTTATCGAGTTCACGGATGAAAATCTGATTAGTTAAATCTCGATTCGCGCATTACAACACAATTGGTTGCTCTAAAAACGCGATTTTAGGGGTAGACTCATAGGTTTAGCAATGTATTTTCCTGCTCAAAATCCTCCATGCTTTTACAGTTTTGGGTGCACAAAAGCACAATGGTAAAATCGGGTGTTTTGGAATTTTCCACCAAGATATGACTTGTCAGACCGAATGCGTTCTAATATGTAAAGGAAGAATATCAGCTTCAAAATAAATCAATTAAAAAAAAAAAAAAAAAAAAAAAAAAAAAAATCTTCTCCCCCACATTTTTATAAAATAAGTTAAAATTACATTAATCTTTATTTTACGTAAAATCATGGAATTATAAGAAATCAGTATCTAAATGTTTTGGAGTCGAACTGCATTTTTAAAATTGTTATATATATAGCTTATAAATCATTGATTGCCCTCTTACGGTGACCTTTCCTTAAATACAGTGATTTCAAAATGGACTTGAATTTACAACTTTTACATCATTTTCGGTGAAATTAAATGGTAATAAATTTTTCCTTCTCGAAATAAGGGCGTGGGGAGAAGGTGCTCGAATAATTTATTTGTTTAAAACTTCGAAGCGATATAACTGGTTATATAACTGATAATTTTGTACAGATTTTTTCTCTAATATTATTTAAACGTATTATTGTTAAGGTCGGAGGTAGATGTAACATGATTTTTTATAAATACATATTGCCTTATAAATATGTTTATTTATTAATTCGATTTAATGCATCTTTCTAGGTATGTCATTTCTATACATGGAAAAATAATGGACTACCTATTGAGTGGTACTAGCAAAGTTATAATTTTTAATGGATTAAGATGCTTATTTGGTATTTAATTTTAAATATGTCAAACAGTGCATCGATACAAGATAACTCAAAGCTGAAATATACAAGTATATTTTATCAATGTCAATTCAGTGCAGTTTGTAACACTCCAATTCTCTTAGTGACTGAATTCTTTCAAGATTAACTGTAATAGCCTAAATAAAAGGATTTTGAACGCAGAAGATATGGTTTTCGATGATGATAGGGTTGAAATTTCACAAAGAAGTACCTTTTTTTTTCCATTTTGTCCTAAAAATCTCATTAATGGAATCCGAAAACAGGGTTTGAAATGTTCCTAAATTTTTTACACTTTGTTAACAAAAATTTTAATCAAGAATCCTCGTGGCATATTCCTTTGACATCTGTACTAGAATTTTACAATAAATATTACTGTTTTAAAATTGAGATAGGAAAATGTGACATTTTTAGAAACGTTGTGACCCCTATCGCATAAAAATTCGTATAAAAAATTTATGAGAATGCGAAATAATATAAGGGGGACAGGAAACCTTTTCTTACCTCCCCCCCCCATCCTCAATATACTATCGCATATTGATATACACTGAAGTTACTATATAGATTTGGCTGTGCACTTTTATAACTTTTTCACTAAGCTAAACTAATTAAGATAAAAACAATCATATTATTAAATGAATAAAATCACGAAATAAGTTGAACCATTTAATAAGAAAGTAAAATCAGACATTAAGGAATGATTTTAAAAAGCTTTCCAGCGCATCAACAAAAGTTTAATAAAACTTCGCCTTTAAATGAAGAGGCAGCGAATCATATCAAAGAAAACAATTTCAAAAATGCACATCATATTTCAAAGCCAAATTTTGCAATTATTACTTGTAGTCATACATATTAATAAGAATATAGTCAAAACAGCATAACATTATTAAAAGCATCACAGACCACCACGCACCACCCCTTCTCTAAAAACAAAAATGTAACTGAATTCTTTCGAGGTCCTCTGTAAAAGAACTATTACATACTTCATTTTCAGAGTGTAGATGGAAACCATTTGTTTCAGCACTTATAATTTTTTACATTCAATATATTTTTTTGATTGCTCTCTAATACACATACACACATACACAAAAATGTTATATGAAAGATATATCAACTATGCAATCAAATAATGCTTTGAAATTTGTCAAAAACAAAGTTTTCGTATTAGTTGTAGACCAAAAGTAATTAGCTCAAGATTTTGCTGTTTACGGCAGTTTTCTGATTCTGATCATTTCAGTTCTTTAATCATCTAGTTGTATGTATATTGAATTTGTGTTTTAATTACATCAGTTTATTTATTTATTTACAGAAGAAGTTTACATTTTTTAATAAAATATTAACCGTAAAATATTACTAAACTCTTTATATTATTTTGAGAGTAAACGGATTAATCTTTCTAAATCGATATCTCTCGAAGCGGGATAAATGTTAAAACATTTCGTTCAATACATTCAAAAAATTGCATTTGAAAGTAGATTCCCCCCCCCCCCCCACTAGCTATGCTTATCAACCCCCATTCAGGCATCCCAGATTCTAAAAGCTAGCTCTTTTCATCGGCTTTAAAAAAAGTTTGAATAAAAGTTTGAATAATAATAATAATAATAATAATAATAATAATAATAAAACAATGGCATCTCTCTATAAATGAGATTTTACTCATTTTCCTTTGATTGAAGATTTTTCAGGAAGCTGGTTGCTCAGCTGCCGAATTCCCGTTACTAATGTAAAGTCTATAAGCGTTTTATGTATGCGTATATTTAAAATATCTCCTCTGGAAATTAATATTTTTAACTTTATTTTTTTTGTACACTTTTTTAAAAATGCCATTTTTTCCTGTTCTCAAAATATTTCTAAAGTATATGCTTAACTTTATATAAAGTGTTAAAATCTTACTTAAAGTTCGTCAATTTATAAGATATAAAATATTAAATTCATCATAGATTTTAGAAATATTTTAAGAACTAAGAAAAAGAGAGGCATCCTTTAAGAAAAGTAAATAATATTTATTCTTATATTATTCTAATCGAGTAACTATATTTTTAAATTGTTGTATGGTTTTAAATCTGACATAACTTTCATCAAAGTATTATTACTCGTTTTAATATTCATATGAAAATACTCTTGTTGTTAGAAAGGAGATATTATTTTCACTATCTTAGAATAAACGACAATAACTGAAAAAATTATTATAATTATTTTAGAAAAGAGATCAATGATGGTGAAAAAAAAAAAAGCTTATGGTTAAAAGCTTGGAGTAAAGAATATATATTCTTCCTATATCTATAGTTAGAAGATTAGAAAATTCCAATAGGGAAATTTGTAAAACTGCAATTTCATAAGTAAATGTTGCCATTCGCAAAATGATGTCAGCGTTACACTAGATACGTTTGTCCTTTATAATATAGATAGATAGACCAGAAAACTTTAGTAACATCTACATTAGTAATTAAACTGAAAGAAGATAATATGATCAAATAAAATCGCTTAAGAAATATACAATAGCAGATACTTTTTACTGCTTAAAAAGAAAAGAAAAAGTAGCTTGACATGACCAGAAAAATTTGTGCAATCCTCTAGTTTCTAGTATATCCTGACATTACATTTCATCTAAACAAAAAATAGAAAAATTCTAGACATACAAAAAAGGGAACTTTTTATACGTGAACTAAGACTTCAGTATTACATTAATAATACTTAGCATTTATACAATAATAATTTAGGTAGAATATTAAGAAATACAAAAATACTAAAGTAGGAAGAACGAAAATGTAATTTTTAGGAAAATATTCCAAGAATAGAAATAGAGAGTGTATTGTCTGATAATAATATATAACATTTTATGAGGGAGAAATTAGGATTAAAAAAACTCCACCCTGTTTCTTTCTAAGAATGCGGAACATTTGCAGTGAAACGAATATAAACTGCAACATTCTAATCCTTTTGTTCAGAAAAAAATCCTGATTAAGAAGAGACTTCGTCCCGAAAACACCCTCTCACTAAAGTTAATCCGATGGAAGAAATTTTAAGATGCCTTGTTTGCATTTCAATATTTTTAAATACATATACATTTCTTTTTGTACTGGCTAGCTGAAATATATCTCTGCAAAAGCTGTTATTTACTTTTTTTATTTCGAAAATGTGATGAATCGAAAATGATTACAAGTTTCTTTTTTACTAAGGTAATTTTATTTTTGGAACGGGTTTCAAAAGTAAAAGTATCTTTATTAAAGACAAACAAGAAAGGAACAGTATATATTGAGATTGGGATAGTTTGTGGCTTACAGTATTATCGAGTTCAAATGTTAATTGTTGGAAAAAGGGAACAGGGATGTATGTCCCCAAAAATTTAGATGCATTGTACATGTACGAGGGGAAAAATAATAAAATAAAGACAAATTTTACGCATAACTGATAATTTAAAAATATAATAAAAAAAATGTATATACATGTATTTTCGATTTATTTAAATAAAAAAATTCGTTGCTTTAAATGTATAGAATATACACTGTCATTGCTTCTGAAGATAAGACAGGCCCAACCCGAGCCTGAGCCTGATGCGTGATCGGGTTCAATCGCCGGTCCGGACTCATTCTTTCTAAAATTGGCGATTTTATTTATTCCCGTTGAGAAAAAAATAAAAATATTTTTTTCTCACTTTAGAATAATTTATTGCAAATCAAGTCATTTTAAAGCTATTTTAATCGGAATAAAAGCAAAACAGAAGTGTTTTATTTATCTTTTAGTAGTAATAATAGAATGTTATTTTGAAAGATCATTTATGATATTTGTAGATTAGAATAGCACTGAGGGCTAGGGATGGCCTGTTGGCATGGCGCCATTAAGACATTTTTTTTTTAGTTGGAAATGTTAGTTGGAAATTTATTATTATTATTTTTAGACATCTAGTGCGAAACAAATGTTTTTTTTAAAAGTCAATTAGCATTAGCTTAAAATTTGTAATTTTTTTTTTTTTTTTTGTATTCTATTGTCTACATGTAATAATCACTAAATAATATTAGAAATTATAACAATTTTTTTTTCATGAACTCTATTCATGCTTGTTGCGCTTCACATTCCTGGAGTCATTTTAATTCGTAAACAGATAAAACAGTCATAAATTGTTATTCTTATTAAAAAAAAAAAAAAAAAAAAAAAAAAAAAAAAAAAAAAAAATGTAATTTAACAAATTACAACGACCAATTGGAAAAAGAAATTTTCAAAGACTTATAAATCAGTTTTGATATTTTAAACTTAATTCTATGTTTAAAAAAAAGTAATAAAAAGAAGCATAATTTTTATTATGATTAAAACGTGGCTTATGTAATAACACAGTCGTATATTACGTACGCCATGGATTAAACATTAATATTTCTGGACTAATCATAAACAAATTTTACATAAAATTTCCATTTTACACTTTTTGATTAAAATAGGTAAGTACTAAAAATTTTTTCATTCTATTTTTTGTGACTGATTGGTAGAATTTTTTTTTTCATCTTACTATTTGAAAATTAATAAGCGAAATCGTAAAACATTACTTCCTATTTATCTGATGCGGAGACATGAAAGTTGGGGGACATTTTTTTCTTCCAACAGAAGGACCGCTTGTGAAAGAAGTCTGTGACCTTGAATATAATGACTCTAACCCCCCAACGACTCACCCCCCGCCCCTCAGCTGCAATTGGAGAATTTGTCTAGTACCTTCAGAGGAAAGATAAGATTAAGAACACAGTAGTATTTTCCTTTCTATCAAAGAAGGTTGGAGATGGGAGGACATGCTGATTAGCTGTTTCTGCTTTGAAATTTTGTCAAAGAACGTGGAAATACACACACCATTTATTGAACGAAAGGAACCAAGGTAAGCAAAGCATGATTATTTTTCATTTTTTTCCGGTCACATATTTTCCTTTTACCCTTCCAGGCAGTGTTGAATTAATACACTTTTCTCCAGGGGACGGGGAGGGGGAATCGCACATTTAGATGATTGAAAACACAAAATATAGAATTCCGAGCCACCCCGTGAAATCAATACTGCTTCCAGACATGGAATTTATTTAAAAAGTGCTTCATGCACAATAAAATACAAAACATATATATACATATATATATATATATATATATATATATGCTAAAGACATTAGACGAAAGTTCTAAAAAGAACAACAAAAATATTTTTTTATGGTCAAAACACACTGAATTTTTAAATTTTATGAATTCTTGATGTTTTCTGGCATTAAAAAAGCGTCTTTTCTATTTATTACTTTCTTTTTCTTTTTTTTTTTTTAATAAAATGAGTATTTTTTATTTAGCACGCATGTTGCAAATATTATCTCCTAACTTTTTATCTTTCAATAAATACATCAGAAGTTCTCAAGTTTTGTTTTCGAGGCCCCACAATTTGAAATTTTATCAGGGCCGCCGAGAATCTTCACACAATTAGAAGAAAAAAAAATGTTATCCTGAGTAAAATGACAATATCATTGTTGGAAATTTGTCTGTAAATGTTTTTTCGCAAAGAAAGTTAGTATTAACTTTATTTCTAACAGGAAATCGGAATCGGAATCATTATCGGAAAATTTATGCATGTGAGGGTTCTGAAAGTAACGATAAACGCAGAAAAACAAAGGTTTAAATATTTTTTAAGGATAAAGATTTTTAGAAATAAAAAATAATTATAGATTTTACACGTTAAAAAAATTTCATATCTTTTTTAACTCTTTGTGGCTTCTTCTTTTATAGCAAAATTTATTTTTGGCACCAGTAATAAAATGAAATAAAAATTACCTAATTTAATTAAAGCATTTTCGAAATAATAAAGAAAAATAACATCTTTTAAAAAATAGTGTCAATTTAATAAAATTTGAAGAGAAACCAGTCCTGAAAAGATTAGTATTGTTCGCAAAGAACAAAGTAAAACAATTTTTTCAACATGCATCTTTAATTTAATTAATTTAAAGTATCTTTTCTTTTAGGTTTGAAAATAAAATGTATTATTACTTTGATATGATTTAAAATATATAACATTAAACAATTTTTTTTTTTTTTTTTTTTTTTTTTTTTTTTTTTGTGTGTGTGTGTGTGTGTGGGGGGGGGGTACCCTGAACACTCAGTGAAATATATTTTTTTATTAATAAATTTGCCATCAGAAGCGGTGGTTCAGAGAAGAAACTTTTCTTCCTTTATTTAAAAAATAATATTAAATAAATAGTAGATGTTTATTTTGTCACCTAAATAAGTTACTTTGTATGTCTTGTTTTTCATATTAATATTTCAAAAATTGTCTTGCAAATAAGGCTCTTATTTTATTCTAATTCTTATTAAAAATTCTTATTTTATTTCATGATTATATTTTTCATAAAAAAATAAAAAGTATTTTGATGGACCTTTTTCAAAATCTTGTCCATCACTGTATTTTGAGCTGCAGGCGCTTATAAAAATACTTTTTTATTTTTTATTTTTTTTTTAAATCTATGCTTTTATATTTTTACGAATAGTTGCTTATAATTAATTGCAGTTTTTTTTTTTCAGTATAACTAGATAATTTTTTGTTCATAACTTTCTGTCTTGTATATTTTATAATCTGCTTACTAAACAAATCAGAAAGTTCAAAGAGCAGAGAAAGGGGTGCTTATGGGGATCAAGGCATCCTCATTCTTATTAAGTTATTCTTTTTTTTAATTACACCATTTGTTAAAAACTAATTCTGTCTCTTTACAATTTGATTATTAATTCATTATTAATTGATTATTCATTTCCTCCAAAAAACAGTGATAAACAAAATATTGTAAATGCTAATTATAACTACTAAAACTAGATCAGGAGCTACAAATGTCTATTAAGTAATTTTATTTTAAAATCATATTATGTAATATTTAAAACATTTCAGGTTTTATATGTGTATTATTGAAGCTGTTCTCAAGTCTCACACTAATATTTTCTGGCGCATTTTAGGTAGATTTCGGAAGAAATAATACCAATTACATTGTCCCCTATGTTGGAATTTCTATTTTTTTTTTTTTTGAAAATCTACGCCGATTATTATCTTTAGAACCCTAAACCCTCCTTAATTTTTAAGTTTATATATTTTATTTTTTTATGGACACGATAACTTTCATAATTCTGAAACTAACGCATAAAATCAGAGTGCAGAAAAGCTCGTTAATGTGCAAAATCAGACCAAGAGATGTGAAAAATGTAGAAATTTAATAAAAAATTGTGAAAACCGAACCCCCCCCCCCCAAAAAAAAAAAAACATCACATAAGAATTATTAAATCAAATCGTAAACAGTATAAAATTATTATTACTTCGAAAAGGGCTAATAATTTCTGTATCACAGTTCGTGATAAAATTAAAAATGAATTCAAGGGATGAAAATAATAAGGTTTTAGGGAGAAAAAAATTCATAACATAGTGAATTTTAAAAATATCAAATTAATTTAAATTTATTATAAATCTTCTTAATACTATTTAGAACTTTTTTTTTTTTTTTTTTTTTTTTTTTTTTGACAAATTGATAAAAACAAATCTCACTGAAAGGAAGTAATAAAAATAAAAATGTAAAAAAAAGGAGGGGGGGGGGGGTGAACAAGAAAAAAAAATCCATGACTTCAATTCACAAGATATTTAATCTTAAATTTACTGAACATTTGGTCAATATAATCTTTTTATACTGACAAGTTTTTGAAGAAAAAAGGTTGTACTCAAATCCAAACTGATTATTTTCTGACTCATTTTGAAATTCATTTTTGTTTTTAAACGCAACGAATTGTCAGGTTCTCTCAATCAGAAACTATATAATGTGCCGTATTCCTCGATTTATTTATTTATTTATTTTATTTATTTATTTATTTATTTATTTATTTTTTTGATAAAAGTAGAATGTATTTCAAAGATCATACTCAAAGAATAGTGTCAAAGTGGACATTTTGGACAGAATTTCAAGAAGCGATAGTGCTGGAAATGAATAGAAAAATTTAAATTGTCGTACTGACAAAATAATTAGTTGTAGAGCAAGATTTAATTAATTGAGTGAAAAATAAAAACAGAGGTCGCTTATTAGTTTCTTCCAAAAATATATCAGTAAATTTCACATTTTACTTTAAAAAATGGGTCTGAAAATTTCGAATTGTTAAATATAGAAACATAATTCCTTCAATACCGCCTGAAAATGATTATGACAAAACCAGCTCTTATAGAGAAATGAAATTAAAAACTTATCAAAAATGGTCAAATAAAATTTGTAACTGAAATTATCTTAGAGCTTGATTTAGTTTTTGTTGGTAAAATTACTACTCCACCAGATTGTTTTGAATTTCTCAATGATTTTGAATATTTTAAGATGATTTTTTATTTTTCCATTGTATAGCTGAGTTCGGTCTCCAATGCGTCAATTTTTTACTTTATCAGTTTAGGTTGAAGATTTTTTTTAATATTGGTACTTTCAGTTTCGAAAAACCGGTTTTGAAAAAGAAAGTACCTTTTTAAAAAATCTGCAACCAAAATCGAAAAAACAAAAAACAGCTATATTAGAGATCCAGCTTAGCTATCCTATGCAAAAAACAAGAAAGAAAAAATCATGTGAAACATAGATTATGAAGCGCTTTCCAACATATTCATAATAATATAACAAAACTACACCGTGCTTATTTATAGCTTATTATTTTTAGCACTTATTTATCGAAAAATTCAACATTTATCAATTCGTTGTCACCTTTTCCCGGTCATTTTTTTCCTTGTCACTTATTTTCCGATCACGTTTTTTCCGCTCTTGTTTTTTTCTGTCACTTTTTCCCTATCACTTTTTTTCCGTTTACCAATTAAAATATATTACATTTCAAAATATGGAAATATATAACGCATTTCAAAACTGAATTTCAGCTGTTCCCATCTACAATCGCAAAATTACCTGAATTTTTCAGCAGCCTTGTATATGATATAGAGGTTTGTATCTATTAACAACATGCATTCCAAAATTTAGTTTATTTAAGAGATACATATATTTCAGTTCAAAATATCTCTTCAGAAATTTCCTCTAATAAAGTGAATGATATTTGAGTTCTTTACTTTTGTGCAGCCCTATATATGAGGCACAGAATTTATATATAAGGAGTGACAGGCAAAAAAACTAATTAAATTTAAGAAGCATGCCGAATTTTACAACGTTCTCTCCAGCAATTATTACAAAACGGCAGTACTATAACCATTTTTTTTAAGTATATGAAAAAGGGAAGGGGGGGGGTCCATATATATAAATATTGTTTATAAGTTTATTATTCAATATAATTTGATATTTATTTTTATTTCTTTTCTTTTCATATATGCCATGACATGCACTTACGAATTACTGGAATTGTTTTTCAACCTTTTTTCCCATTTAAAATTTGTTTTTCAACTCGCCGACTTTAAATTTAAGGTAAGTACAATAATATAGAACTGTATTTTATATTTATATTACCAGATATATTAAAATTTCATAACATCTCTCTATCAACATTATTTTATTTATGAATGCTTCTTTTCTGTCTCTTTTTTATTCTGTTAGTTCAGCCCTTATCAGAGTAACACAAAGATGTTTACAAAAGCTTTTTTTAATTATTTTAACTTGGTTGGTGAATTTTTCAATGTATATGTGTTTTTTTAATGTAACTCTATCTTGCATATTTTAGCATCTGAAAATCAATAGAAAAAAGTAATCAGAAATTATATTTTTAGGTCATAAGGAAAAGAGTGGCTCATAGGGCTCAATTCATCCCCACTTTAATAAAAACATCTAAGTTAGAAAATGTCAAAAATATATTACTTTTTATCTTAAATGCGTTTGCTTATTCATCTCTGACAAACAAATAAAAAAAAGGTATTGCAATATTAATTAAAACTATTAATAGAATAAATTATTATAGTGATGATATTACTAGTAAACCTGCATATAACCTGAAACGTCAGTTGTGCTTTTTTTATTCTGAGATTATTTTAAACATTCAACCATAGTATACTTTTTTTTTAAATATTTGTAATGGTAATTGCTACAAGTAATATCAAGTAGTTTCGGGAAGTTTAATTTCTAAAAATACAAAATAGTGGAAGCATACGAAGCTATTCATTAATAGTCTAAAACCTTTTTTCTTTTTATTATTATTATTATTATCCCCCTAAATATCTCACTGTCTCAATAAATTTTATACTCTAATTCGCTAACATTTAGTATTTTAAAGCATCTATCTAAAAAAAATATCTATCTAATAATATTGATCTTGTGATAATTACAAGAATTAATTTAAATAGAGAATAATTCTCAAATATTTGTTTAATAATATTTGATATCCCAGTTGTTAAATTTAATTCAAAATAACATTGTTTCATTAGTGTGTTTTCCATAACTTCTGGTTTTAAATAGTCATACAAAATTATATTTATTACTTTTTGCGAAGTGTCCATTTCCATAACAGAACATTTACATTAATAGGTTGGAGAGACATTACTGAGCTTTTGAGTGTTTTTATAAATTTTTTGTTATTTTAAATTAAATTTTTATTCATATTGAGAAATGTGACTATAAGAATGCTTAAATATTTTGTTAATTAATATAATATTTAAAAAACTGGAATATAATAATTATAACTATTAATAAAAAATATTTAAAAAAAAAAAATCCATATCTTAGATTAGGTGAAAAATTCTGACAATGTTCTCCTTATCTGGAAATTTAAAGAATTATTGCTGCTGCGAAATAGTGTAATAGGTGATTAATATGCATATTAAAATGCATAGTAAGACAACTGGAAATTTAAACTGCTCTATAATGGAATCATGCCTATAAGAAATTCTTATAGCACTAATGGAAGGATTACCATACATTTACACCTGTAGAAATGTATTTTTTTTCTTTAATTCCTAAAGATTTTTTTGTACTTTCAAAATGTTGATTATAAAACCTAAGCAGCTATTTAGCATAATTTTTTTTTATTAAAATATTTGATCGATGTTTTAAATGTGAATAATTATCAATACCTGTTTGTTTATTTATAAAAAAGCTTTTCTTCACTTTGAAACAGAGCCATAGCTTATTATTTTTTAACTCATTTTTAGTGAAGAGGGGGACCCTCCCCCCCCCTCAAAAAAAAACTTCCGCTTGAAAAGATCCCAAGGTCACTAAGTGAATTTCTGTTCTGAACTTGAAAATTCAAATGAAATTCTGTTCAAAAATCTAATTCAGTTTTGAATCCCTTTAACAATTTTGCAGAAATATACTAAAATGAACCAGGGTTAAGAAAAAAAAAAAAAAAAAAAAAAAAAACCTTTTAAGGCCAAACCTTTTTTTCTGTTTCTCCTTTTTTCTGTCTTTTTAAAGCATCCTTTCTTATTGCATATGCAAACATATTTATTGTTTAAAATAGACATTTTTGAATTATAAGTAGTGTAACTTCATTTTAAAGTAATTTAAATTAAATATTACAGTGAATTTATGTAGAAAATAAAACTAATAATAATAATAATAATAATAATAATAATATTTTAATTTAAAACTGTCTTGTGTTCAAAGAAAAAGATAGTGTTCACAGTGAAACATTGATACTCTGAAAATCTTTTGATTACTAATAATAAACATTTGGATGCAATTTGATGAAAATAATATTCTTTTTCACAGTTATTCAAATAATAAATTTCAAATACTACTTGGGACTTTACTTCTTTGATTGACAATGTGAAGTCAATATGTTTGGTCATTAAATTTAGCAGATAACAGGAATTTTTTTTTTTTTTTTTTTTTTTTTTTTTTTTTTTAATCCTATTAAATGCTATAATCTATATATTTTTTTTTATCCTATTAAATACCCTATCTTTGAGTACTCTCTTATTCGACTTCATATTTTGATTATAATTCTTCAAGATAATCTCCTCAATCAAGAAAAAATTTCTTTTACAGCTTGAGCAAAATCTTTAAGATCACCATTTCATTAATTGCATTAAATAATCTGAATTTAAAAAAATATATATTTTATACTAAATATTGAATTTTTTTAACCTATTTTTTCTTTGATTAGTTTACATGTTTAAAGCTTTTTCTTTGGAGCAACAGGTATGTTCACCAACACATACTGATTTTAATTCAATACATTAAATAAAATGACCTAAACCCACTAATGCTTATTGCTGAAATAAAGTGTTAAAAGTAGAAATTATTTCTATCCAGTAATCTGAAACATGTAAATTACAAAGAAAAAAAGAGAAAATTTCATTAGATTTCTTCTAAAAAACCTATTGGTTTTTTTGTGAAAAAAAGAAAAAAAACTAGTTGGTTTAAACCATCGTTAAAAGCAATTGGCTTAAATTGTGCCAACCCTTATCGTAACTAAAATAAACGTTTCAACACTCTCACATCCTATTTGCACATATGAAGCTAATATTATGCTTATTTTTTCTCTAGTTATAAAATTGAATTTTTCATTCTGCATCACACTTTTCTTATCGTAAAACTAAACCAGTACAAATAGTTTAAAAAGATATATAGTACCTGCGATGTGAATATGTATTAATTTATCTTTCTGCGTCAGAGACAAAGGCAAAAAGAAAATATGAGTCCCCCTCTACATTTTTCTTCACCCCCCCCCCTCCTCCTAAAAATTCACTTCTAGCTACAGCCCTGCTTTCAAAAGAAAGCGTTATAAATTCTGCTAATGCTTGTAACTTTTCCATTCATTTAAAGCTAAAATATTCTTCGTAAAATGCATGTATAATATTAATTTCTCAGTGAAAATCGAATGATCTAATTATCATTCTGAAAAACAACAGCAACAAAGCTATATTTTTATGTGTATATGTTTTAATGTATTTTTATGTAAATGAAGAGCTTTTTATCATGTAATTGTAACCGGATAATTTAATTTTGTTAATAATATTTTAGGTTTGTTTGATACATTGCTTAATGCATCATAACAGTTCTGTAAATCTATTTAAAATGGTCTGTCCTTACATCGGCTGTAAATTCAGATTAGTTGAATTGAGTTTTGACTTTTTAAATTTAAATTCTACTTGTTTGAGTCAAATTTTTATCATCTATTTTTTAATTTGTATTTATTGCATTTTACAAGTGTGTAGATTGCTGTCTTAAAGTAGTTCGAGACAGTTAAGGAGCTACTTTAGTTAAATGAAAATGCCCGTTCGCTAATGCTAATCCTATGGAAGAAATTTATGAAGATATCTCGGTTTCATTTCAACATTTTAAAGGATTTTTTTTTTCATTACATAGCTGAGATTGATCTGAAAGCAGGCCGTTTTTCACGTTTTGGATTTTAATCTCAGGTATTTTTTGAGGGTTTCGCTTTCCAAACCGGTTCCGAAAATGAAAGCATCCTCCTGAAAAATATCTAAACAAAATAATAAAGAAAAATAATAAAGGGCCTACATATAGATCAATCAATTCAATGAAAAAAAAATCGTTTAAAAATATTAAAACAACCGAGATATCTTTATAAATTTCTTCGATAGGATTAGTATTAACAATTAACGAATGGGTTTTTTCATTTAAATGAAGTAGCCTCATAAAACTTAATGCAACTTTGCTGTTTTCCTCAAAACCTTTGTTTTGTTTACAAACTGTGCAACCATTTTTTTCGACAACTGTTTCACAAATGTCCGTCATTTTTTATTTCAAAGAAAAATTATTATTTTTGCTAGAGCTCATACCACCAAAAAACGTTATAATTTTTCATTGATTTTTTTTTCTTTTTTTTCTTTTTTTTTTTGGGGGGGGGGGGGGGGTGGAAGAAAAAAGAAAATATACAAAAGGAACTTCAAATATTTAAAAATGATCCCTTTTGTTCAAATGACCGCTATTATTTTGTCAAGAATCAACTTTAAACTCAATGTGGTTTATAATGGTGAATGGTGAATAAGTGTAAGAGATGTTAATGCACTTTCGCAATCAGATGATCAAATTTGTTTCAAATGCTTATGACAAGAGAAAAATGGTCATCCGTTTAAAAATTTACGGCCCACACCTGTAAGTACTTCTCGTTACTAGGGTGTAAAAAGAGATTATTTATATATTTTAAAAACTAAAATAAGATTTTTTAAATCTGAATTTTATTATTTTCTGCTGCATTAAATTAATGAATTTTAGAGTACCAAAATAATTAAATCTATAGTTGTTTGTTTGTCTGTTAATAATTGCATAAATTATAAAAACTGAAAATTTATAATTTTATTAATTAGTAGCATGCATATTTTATGGTAGTACGTAAATTAACATTTCCTTTAAATTATGTAATATTATAATAAATTCTATTGCTATATTTACAAGTATTAAAATTATTAATAACTACATTTAATATTTAGTTGTTAAAATATTGCAGTGTATTTGTTCCCTAAAAGGGCACTAAATCATGAAAAAATGTGAAACATAATTTTATTCAAGAGTGAATTTTGCCCTCTTCCTCCCCGCCCTAAACCCATTCTTTCAAAAAATAATTTAGAAGCGGGAGTTTTCATTGCATTTTGTTAATATAAAGTGCCTTCTAGAATATAAATAAATTTTGATATTTTTAGGTTGATTTCTTTTAAAATTGACTTACTGCAATCATTTACTGACATGCATATATAATCCAGATATTTCAGACATTATGATAATGTCTGAAATATCGTATCAGTTTTAACCTACTTTGGACAGTATATTGATCTACGGGTATCTTGGGTAAATTGTTTTGTTATTCGTTATTAGTGGTGCCTGGAACACATTCCATCCTAGTTTCAACCCTGGTATTAAAAATTTTTCATTGTTTAGTAACGATATAAGGAGAGTAACAAAATATATATGCAATTTTTTATGTTCATAAATACGGTGCTTAATTTTTTATAACCCTAAGATATTAAGCTTAGAAATAATCTTTTATTATTATTTTTATTTTTTTCTATTCACAAGTCAAAGTGTCTGTAAAAGCTTTCCAAATTATGATTACCATTGTTAGTTTGTAATCTTTAGTTTTTTTAAACATTTAGAAAAATTTCAATTTTAATCGCTGACTAAAAAATAATTTAAAGAAGAAAAAAAAAGATTAAAATCACGATTTGATTCCAGATTAAATTTGTTTGATTTTTAACGCGTCACAAAATATATTGTTTTTACTCCACACAAAAATTTAAATGTATAAAAGAAACGCCAACTAATTTAATGCAAAAAGTCCGACGTATTGTCTCTTTTTTTCGTAACAGAAAAATTGCCGTGATGTTTAGGTTCGCAAAGAAAAATATCTCTTTAACAGCTTTATCACTCCGAGCTTTATTAATTTAGAAACGCTTTATTCTACAGAGTTACACACATAGAAACGAAAGCGATACTGTATCTTCAACGCTACGTTACTTAATACACATTAAAAAATTTTGTAATTTTAAAATCATAAAAAATTAAAACTACAGACTGCACAATACAAAAATATGTATGTTTTTTTTTTTTTTTTTTTTTTTTTTTTTTAAAGAAAAATATGCGTATGGGATGACAAATAAATTCTCCTTTTTCATTAAGAAAATGTTTCTGAAATTTTCAGCTTATGATCAAACACACAATAAACACTTAATCGCCAATCCTTTGTCATTCATTTATCAAAATTTGTTATTGGTTATTATATATATTTTCTTAAATTCTATTATTCTGCACGCAAATCTCTTCCCAATTCATATAAAATATCAGGTGGCTAAAAATATAAAAGAGTTTTAAAAAAAAAATCCCATATTATGAAACATATGATATCAAACAAATTTAAATCTATTACCATTGCTTCTAGGAAAAAGGCTAAAAATTTATGCACTCTATTTTTTTGATATAATTAAAAATAGCCCCTAAACACGAAAAAAAGGTGATTTTAGAAAGAAAAAAAAATTCAAAACCTCCTCAATTCTCAAAATATCAAATCTAATCGATTTTATTATAAAACTACTTAATATTATTTGCAATTTTTATATCGAGAAGTTTTTGATAGAGCCAACTCTTACCAAAAAGAAAACATAAAGGGCAGAGCGAGGGTTGAAAAAGAAAAAAAATCACAACTTTGTCAATTCACACTATATTAGCCCCACTAGTGGCTGAGAGGTGATGCCCTCGAAGCTAATAAACGGGAGATGCTGAGTTCGAACCCAATCGCGTCCGTCGGCCTGACCGTTTGAAGTTTTCTGTGGTTTTCTTTGAATTTTGCGTAAGTATTGATATATCCTTATTGCAGATAATCAGCCGTCATAAATAACGAACACAAAATATATCTAATCTGCTTAAATTTATTGTACATCTGTTTAGTTAATATTGTTAACGACTTTTTTTTATACAGAGAAGTTTTTGCAAGACCAACTCTTAATGAAAAAAATGAAAAAATAGAGTTTTAAGAAAAAAAACATATATTAAGATTATTTTGATAAAAGCAGGTCTTGTAGATAAATGAAATGAAAACTCATCAAAATCTGAGCAGGCAGATTTTTTTTATAAACGAGGGTAGAATCCTAAATAATCAAACCATTCAAAATAATTTTATTTTCAGAAACTATTCTCTATACTTCACATACATCATCACACGTATTTAGATTTATAGTTTTACTAAACTCACTGTCTTCTTTTTTTTTTCCTTTCTTTCTTTCTTTTTTGATTTAATGAAGCTATACATTTATAGTTTTTTTTTTTCAATAGCTTAAAGTTTTAAAAATAAAATATGAATTATGTGTACAAGTAATTTTATTTCAGTGCATATTAAAATATATCGAAATTATGAGTTTAGCTCTATTATATGCATGGAGAAAATTCATAATTTTTTTCTTATTCCCAAATTTAATGCCTGTTATTTCTGTATTTTTTTTTTGTTTGTTTGTTTGCTCAGCTGTATTGATCACATGTTTTCTTTTACGTTAACTTCAGCATTATTAAAAAATACTGCCCACTATGAGAGGTGTTATTCCAACAATTATGTTTGCCTCACAGGCTCTAAAACCATGCATATTTGCCCTGATTTAAAAACATTATCCGATTATGGAAAATTAAATAATATTTTCTCAATTAGTGGCGTACTTATGTAATTGTGCTGCTTTCATTTATTTTTTGAAAGTGATTTTTCAGTTCCCAAAGTTACATCGATTACTATCCCAACAGCTGACTGTTGCTTTCAAGACTGGTGAAAAAATATCAGTTATACACTGGAAAACCAATTTGTTTAAAATTGTTGAGTAAAAAATATAGGTATCTCATGGGCTTTTATAGCACTTCAGTACTGCGCTATTTTCATAATTTTAATGTATTTTGCATGTTTAATAGTTACATTGGAAATTTTTAAATGGACATTAACGTATTGAAAGCAACAATGTATCTGCCTTAACTCTGGCAAAGTTTTCAATTGTAAAAAAAATACGACGATTTATTACGGATATTTTTTAGTTTTATTACCACATTATATATTATAAAAGGGACTTTTATTTTTCAATCCATATTTTTTGCTTCTCAAATTTACATTTGATGTTTAAAAGTTAGTACACTATTTTCTAGAATCAATGAGATAGATATTATTTACCGTGGAATAAAAATTTCTAATACAAATGATAAAAAAAATACTTTTTAAAAAATCGAGAGACATGAAGGGTATTATTTTTGGATGAGAAAAAAGAAGCAATTTTGTAAAACAGCCAAGCAGTGCAGCAATCCCTTGATTTTGTCAGTAAGAATCTCCGACTTGAAACATGAAATATTAGTACCACAGCTTATTTTAATTAATGCAAAATATTAATAGAGTCAGGCATCTATTTTTTCTCCTTTTAAAGTATAAGCGAAGGAAAGGTTTTACTTATTTTCAAATGAATTTGTTTTTAAGTCTTGCTGTTATTATTATTATTATTTTTTTTTCAAAAAATTGTAATACAAGTACTTTGAACCGGAAAGGATTAACATATTGTATGATCTTATGTAACCATATATAGAATTTAACGAGAGGATTACTCATCTCCTAGTAATTTTATTCAAATTTGTTTGTTTTAAAAAATTGTCTATTGAATATCCACCTTCTGAGATGAAGATCAAATTTTTATTGTTCTATTAGGAAATGAGTATTAGTTTAAGATTTACAGTGCGTTAACATTTGTATTTTCAGTAACAATAAAAAAAATTATTATTACAATTTTTTTTTTTTTTTATAGATGCTGTAATCAAGAACTTGTAGAAAATATCTCAAGTCGGAAGAAAAAAATGAAATGGTACATTAACCATCCTAGTAACAGAGTGTGTAGATGAAAAAAAAAAACCTGTTTAATTTAACTAGTTAATATTTAATTTACATAAAAAATTAGTTATGTATTTCTCTTAAAAAATAAAAGTAATGTTTATTAATTTTTATTTTTCTGTATATTTTTTTAGTGTTTATATATTATTGCATCTAACACGAATGAATGTATGTGACAAAAATTAATTTATTTTCATGCTAGTCTGATGATAAGTGGTCAGTGGAAATTTTGTCTTGGCTGATTAATTTTCCAGAAGATAATTTATCACAAAAAATAAAAACTTTCAGGCAAAAACCCTTAGTCTAATTATACATAAATTGAGGGGAAAAACTGTTTTTTTTTTCTTTACCACTTGGAAATTCTTGAAATTTATTATGTTATTGAATGTTTATTATTACCTTTTATAAAATATCTTCATAGTTTTAGTGTTCCATATAAAAATATCAATATGAAAGCATGGATGGTTTAGTAAATATTTTATTACAATCTTCAATTCTTTGAAAATATATTTGAAGTTTTATACGTTTTATACAGTAGTTTGTAAGACAATCTGCAAACTTAATTCTTCACAAATGTAATGATTAAACAATAAATAAATAAAAGGTTACATAAGAGCTAAAACAATTAAATGACAGTTAGTTGCATATGTATACCAAAGATTAAAAATGTCTAATTGGATATCTAATGTTGTAACCTTAGTATAGCGACAATTTCTAATTAACAAAATTATGATTATAATTATTTCATGTATATAAAAAAGAAAATTTTCACATAAAACAGGATCTTGTGAAAAAAAGTAATAAACAGACCATAATTGGCAAAATACTTAATTAAATGCTATTTCTTATGTTGATAAATATTCAAGCAAAAACATTTTAATAATACCAATTTATGTACATAGTAAAGTTGAAAATTTATGATAAATGTCGTATTTAAAATTAACATTATGTGATTCAATGACAACATGAATATAACAACTTTTACTTGCAGTTATTGGCAGTGGTAAAAGCAACAGAACTGTGATATAAAATGGAATATGCGGTATTATATTTGTGTTTATTTACATAAATCAGTAATAAATAATGAATGTTTATCAATGCATATTTGCTTAGTAATTATGACACACAAAGCAATAACCACTAATGGGAAATTCTTCTCCTGGCGATATTCATCACAATTAAATTTGAAAAAAGGCATTTATTTTCATTGCCACATTCTCAATGTTTTGTAATCTGAAGGTAACCGAGTGAAATATTTAACCAATATTAGATTCTCCGCCATAACATGTTGTTCATATAAATTATTTTTTCTCGCTTTTACTTAAATATCCATATATTTAAATGACCAGTTGGCTCTTTTAGTCGTCTATCTTGAGCTTTCTGTAAAACCAATTTTGATAGTTATTTTTTAAAATAAAAACTTTTTTTTTTGTAGGTGTGCCTATTTAATCTATTTTTCAATTTATTTCCAGTTTTATATTTTAATCCAAATTTTAAACGCTTTATATGATAATTCTTCAAAATGGTGGCAATCATGTTAAGCATTTCTCTCTATAATCGATTTTTTTTTCTTTATGAAATTCCACCAATTAAATATGTGACCTCATCAGTGAATGTGTCATATTTAAAAGAAAAAATCAATGGTTATCATAAAATTTAACCTTAATAAATTATTGCATGTAAATGTGCATTGGCCGCGGAAGAACACAGATTATTTACTGAGAAATAATAGTGAATAATCTATGTAAATAAAATAACACACAATAACCTATGATTAAAATGAAAAATCTAAAATAAAATGTTTCCAGTCAGGAAAACTACTTCACACGGAAAATAGAGAAATTTGCTTTTTCACTATATTATATGTTGCTATAACTGTGTCAATACGTCAATTCACTGAACTTCATTTCTGCATTTAAATATACTGAAATTTTGCTATTTATTAATGCTCAAATGCTTGGTATGCACAAATGAAAATATTCCTGAAAATTAAAATATAATCTTCTATTTAATTAACATGTAACAAAATAACACCTTGATAACAACATTATTTCTAATTGCTAAATAGATAATTTTAAATACAGTAAAATAGATTTATTTCACTGATGACATGTTTCAACTAATTACCGACTTATTTTCAAAACAAATACAATTGAAATTTTAAAGTTACAAGTTCTATGATGCATTGAAACTCAATCAGTCACATTTCATGTGATGAACATTATTTTTTATTTTACTATGATTTTTATTTCTATTTCTTTAAACTATCGAGTAACTCATGCCACAGTTTTGGTTGGTTCAATGGTTTTACATCGTTACATATGAAATTTTTATGTGTTAGAAACTCTATTGTTTCCCTTATAATCGATGGATAATGTTATAGAGCAGTTCACATCACGTGATTTTTACCGGATAACAATGAAGAAAGCTGTAGGACACACAAACACAAAAAGCATTGGTAAAGGCAGCGATGGTTGTCCTACAGCAGCAGCAAAAACCTGTTCGTGACGTCACCTTGCACAGCTCTATTTGGAAAGAAAAATTGTTTTACTTTCGTTGAAGTTTGTATGGATATTTTCTTCGTCGTTTAACTTTGGAGGGTTGTTATTTTTCTATTATATTTAATATTAGCATTATGCTCCTTCTTTCTGTATTTGAATTTCTTGCTTTAATACCCTTAATTAACACGTTCGCAGCCGCTCACGCGAAAGCGCGTGCTATGGCGCCAGCGTTAAGGGGCCACTCACGCGTCAGCGCGTGATGTGGGGTGATGTCTAATAGCCAGTTACGCGCTGGCGCGGAAAAATCTTCCACTGAATCTTTGTTGTAAAAAGTAAATTGGCTTCTGGGAAAAACCCACTTCTACAGTGCGGCATTAACTATCATCACATCTTCATGTATGCGGCAGCGAAACGTGTTAAAGAAGACGAATCAAAGAATTTCTATATTGAAATTGCAATCAGGAAATTTAAATATTACAGTAAATATTAAATAATACTGTTACATTCCAGCAACTTTTTTTTTTTCATTCTTGTAATATTGAACTTTTGATGCTCATTTCAGAGGGTTTCGTTTACGTTTTACGTTTGGCAAAATGTAAACACCCCAATAATGATGCAATATTTTATGCCAAAATTGGCGCAACATTGTTTACCAACATTGCTTAAATATTGGCTAAATGCAAACAGCAATACTGGTGCAATGTTTCATGCCAATATTGGCACAATATTTGTTAAATATTGGCAAAATATAAACACCGCAATATTGGTGCAATATTTCACGCTAATATAGGCGCAATATTTGTTATCAATTTTGGTTATATATTGGCATAATGTAAACAACCCAATATTGTTGCAATATTTCACGCTAATATTGGTGCAATATTCATTGCCAATGTTTGTTAAATATTGGCAAAATGTAAACAACCCAATATTGTTGCAATATTTCATACCGATATTGGCGCAATATTCTTTACCAATATTTGTTAAATATTGCAAACAATGTTGCGCCAATATTGGGATAAAATATTGCAACAATATCGGGGTGTTTACGTTTTGCCAATATTTAACCAATATTGATAATGAATGTTGTGCCAATATTGGTATGAAATATTGCGACAATATTGGGTTGTTTACATTATGCCAATATTTAACCAATATTGGTAACGAATACTGCGCCAATATTGGCGTAAAATATTGCACCAATATTGCGTTGTTTACATATTGCCAATATTTAACCAATATTGGTAATGAGTATTGCGCCAATATTGGGGAGAAATATTGCACGAATATTGGCTTGAAATATTGCACCAATATTGAGGTATTTACATTTCGCCAATATTTAACCAATATTGGTAACGAATATTGCGCCAATATTGGCATGAAATATTGCAACAATATTGGGGTGTTTATATTTTGTAAATATTTAACCAATATTGGTAACGTATATTGCGCCAATGTTGGGGTGAAATATTGCACCATTATTGGCGTGAAATTTTGCACCAATATTAGGGGTTTATATTTCGCCAATATTTAACCAATATTGGTTACGTATATTGCGCCAATATTGGCATGAAATATTGCAACAATATTGCGATATTTATATTTTGCCAATATTTCACCAATATTGGTAATGAATACTGCGCCAATATTGGGGTGAAATATTGCACGAATATTGGCGTGAAATATTGCACCAATATTGAGGTATTTACATTTCGCCAATATTCAACCAATATTGGTTGCGAATATTGCGCCAATATTGGCATGAAATATTGCACCAATATTGGGTTATTTACATTTTGCCAATATTTAACCAATATTGGTATCGAATATTGCGCCAATATTGGTATGAAATATTGCAACAATATTGGGTTGTTTACATTTTGCCAATATTTTACCAATATTGGCAACGAATATTGCGCCAATATTGGAGTGAAATATTGCAGAAATATTGGAATGAAATATTGCACCAATATTGCGTTGTTTACATATTGCCAATATTTAACATATATTGGTAATGAGTATTGCGCCAATATTGGGGAGAAATATTGCACGAATATTGGCTTGAAATATTGCACCAATATTGAGGTATTTACATTTCGCCAATATTTAACCAATATTGGTAAAGAATATTGCGCCAATATTGGCATGAAATATTGCAACAATATTGGGGTGTTTACATTTTGTAAATATTTAACCAATATTGGTAACGTATATTGCGCCAATGTTGGGGTGAAATATTGCACCATTATTGGCGTGAAATTTTGCACCAATATTAGGGTTTTATATTTCGCCAATATTTAACCAATATTGGTAACGTATATTGCGCCAATATTGGCATGAAATATTGCAACAATATTGCGATATTTATATTTTGCCAATATTTCACCAATATTGGTAATGAATACTGCGCCAATATTGGGGTGAAATATTGCACGAATATTGGCGTGAAATATTGCACCAATATTGAGGTATTTACATTTCGCCAATATTCAACCAATATTGGTTGCGAATATTGCGCCAATATTGGCATGAAATATTGCACCAATATTGGGTTATTTACATTTCGCCAATATTTAACCAATATTGGTAACGAATATTGCGCCAATATTGGCATGAAATATTGCAACAATATTGGGGTGTTTACATTTTGTAAATATTTAACCAATATTGGTAACGTATATTGCGCCAATGTTGGGGTGAAATATTGCACCATTATTGGCGTGAAATTTTGCACCAATATTAGGGATTTATATTTCGCCAATATTTAACCAATATTGGTAACGTATATTGCGCCAATATTGGCATGAAATATTGCAACAATATTGCGATATTTATATTTTGCCAATATTTCACCAATATTGGTAATGAATACTGCGCCAATATTGGGGTGAAATATTGCACCAATATTGAGGTATTTACATTTCGCCAATATTCAACCAATATTGGTTGCGAATATTGCGCCAATATTGGCATGAAATATTGCACCAATATTGGGTTATTTACATTTTGCCAATATTTAACCAATATTGGTATCGAATATTGCGCCAATATTGGTATGAAATATTGCAACAATATTGGGTTGTTTACATTTTGCCAATATTTTACCAATATTGGCAACGAATATTGCGCCAATATTGGCATGAAATATTGCAATAATATTGGGGTGTTTACATTTTTCCAATATTTAACCAATATTGGTAACGTATATTGCGCCAATATTGGGGTGAAATATTGCAGAAATATTGGAATGAAATATTGCACCAATATTGGGGTGTTTACATTTCGCCAATATTTAGCCAATATTGGTAACGTATATTGCGCCAATATTGGCATGCAATATTGGGGTGTTTACATTTCGCCAATATTTAACCAATATTGGTAACGTATATTGCGCCAATATTGGAGTGAAATATTGCAGAAATATTGGCGTGAAATATTGCACCAATATTGGCGTGAAATATTGTACCAATATTGGAGTGTTTACATTTCGCCAATATTTAGCCAATATTGGTAACGTATATTGCGCCAATATTGGCAAGCAATATTGCAACAATATTGGCGTGTTTACATTTCGCCAATATTTAACCAATATTGGTAACGTATATTGCGCCAATATTGGGGTGAAATATTGCAGAAATATTGGGGTGAAATATTGCAGAAATATTGGCGTGAAATATTGCACCAATATTGGGGTGTTTACATTTCTCCAATATTTAGCCAATATTGGTAAGGTATATTGCACCAATATTGGCATGCAATATTGCGACTATATTGGGGTGTTTACATTTTGCCAATATTTAACCAATATTGGTAACGAATATTGCGCCAATATTGGAATGAAATTTTGCACCAATATTGGGTCGTTTACATTTTGACAATATTTAACCAATATTGGTAACGAATATTGCGCCAATATTGGGATGAAATATTGCATTAATATTGGGTTTTTTACATTTTGACAATATTTAACCAATATTGGTAACGTATATTGCGCCAATATTGGCGTGTTTATATTTTGCCAATATTTTTAAACAATGCTGCGCCAATATTGGAATAAAATATTGCAACAATGTTGGGTGTTTTACATTTTGCCAATATTTAACCTATATTGGCAACGAATATTATGCCAATATTGGCATGAAATATTGCAAAAATATTGGGGTGTTTACATTTTTTCAATATTTAACCAATATTGGTAACGTATATAGCGCCAATATTGGGTTGAAATATTGCAGAAATATTGGCGTGAAATATTGCACCAATATTGGGGTGTTTACATTTTGCCAATATTTAACCAATATTGGTAACGAATATTGCACTAATATTGGTATGAAATATTGCAATATTATTTTGGGGTGTTAGCATTTTGCCGATATTTAACCAACATTGGTAAACAATGTTGGGCCAGTATTGGTATGAAATATTACTACGAAATTATGTACCGACAAATGGAGTAAAATATAGGTGTAATATTTCATGAAATATTGTCTAAATATCGGCAAAATGTAAACATCCCAATATTGAGGCACTATTTTATGCCAATATTGGGGCAATATTTTATGCCAATGTTGGGGCAATATTTTATGCCAATATTGGGGCAATATTTTATGCCAATATTGGCGCGCTGCAAATATTGGCTAAATAAGGGCAAAATGTAAACACCCCAATATTGGAGCAATATTTCATGCCAATATTGCGCCAAGATGCCAATATTGCTCCAAGATATAGCCAATATTGGCCCAATATTGTTTGGCTACTGGGGTGTCGTAGTTTACATATAAATAGCTTGACCCAGACCTTTTATGACCCAAAATGACCCAGTAATCGAAATTTCTCGAACTGAGACCTAGCCCAATAGTTTTCTCGTGCCAAAAAAATGTTGTATACAAAATTTCGTTAAAATCGATCCACCTGTTCTTAAGCTATAGCTTGACTATGACCCATTATGACCCATCATGACCCACAAATGACTCTTATAATCGAAATCTCTCGATCGTGTGAGCCCATTAGCTTTCTCGTGTCAAAAAACTATTACAGGCAAAATTTCGATGAAATTGATTCTGCGGTTCTTTAAATACTAGCAGGGGAGACCAAGCTTAGCTCAGTCAAAATTAACTTTGTGTTCAACTCGATATAATATTTTCACTGTATCATTAACTCTGTATTATTACTGTAAAACATGTTTATAATAGTATTATTTAGAAAAACAATCAATAAGAAAACTATGTTTATATGCGCATGTTTATAAATTTTATTTTATTTTAAATTTTACAACGAAAGGACATTGATCTAAATCACTTTTTTAGCTCGACTCTGATTGGTTTAACCATGCATCTCGAATCCTATTAAGAATGTATAAAAAAATTCTTTACATTCTGAAAGACAATATTTTTTGCTAGATATAGCCAAATTTGGAGGCATTCTTTCATTTGGCTCCAAATACATGTTTTGGTTTTCGTAATTTTTATAGTCGATTTTTTGGCCATATGTCGCCAATATTTTGTCAAATATTACCAAGTTATTGGCTTTTGCCATATTCTTGTGACCCTGACCCGTATTACCCAAGATGAGCCACTAATCAAATTTGATCAAGCATGTGACATAGCTCAATCGTCTTCAGGTTATCAAAAACAGTAGAATATTAAATTGAATCAAAATCGTTTAAGCCATTTTTTAGGTTAAATTAGCTTGGAAGCATTCAGCAATGAAGCGAAATGACCCACTAATATAATTTTGTTTAACATGCGACTCAGCCCAATAGTCTTCTCGTGACAAAAAACGTTTTGTTTCAAAATTTAGGTAAAATTGATTGAGTCGTTGTTATATATAATTAGAATGACCCTAGCTCATTAAGACCCGAAATGACCCACTAATAGAATTTTCGCGAGCATGTGTCCAAGCCAAATGGTTTTCTCTTGCTCAAAAACGATATAATACAAAGTATAGTCAAAATGGTGAGTACCATTTTCTATATAAACTTAGCATGATCCATCATGACCAACAAATGACCCTTATAATCGAAATCTCTCGAACGTGTGGCCTAGCTCTTTAGTTTTAGCATGCCGAAAAACATTAGATACAAAATTTAGATAAAATCGATTGAGCCGTTTTTTAGATATAGTTAGTTTGACCCTGACCCCTTATAATCCAAAATGACCCATTGATCAAATTTTCTCAAAAATCTGTCCTAACCCAATGATTTTCTTATCCCCAAAAACGATAAAATACAAAATGTAGTCAAAATTGCTCGAAACGTTGTCTAGATAAAATTAGAATGACCCAAAAGTGGCCCACTAATCGAAATTTCTCGAACATGTGACCTACCCCAATGATTTTCTCATACCAAAAATATGTTGTATACAAAATTTCGTTAAAATCGACCCACCCATTCTTTAGATATAGCTTGACCTTGACCCATTAAGACCCACAAATGACCCTTATAATCGAAAGCTCTCGAATATGTGACTTAGTCCATTAGTTTTCAGGACTAAGTCACCGACCGAACATCACTAACCGACCGTCATCACTAACCGAAATTTAGTCAAAATTGCTCGAAACGTTGTCTAGATAAAATTAGAATGACCCAAAAGTGGCCCACTAATCGAAATTTCTCGAACATGTGACCTACCCCAATGATTTTCTCATGCCAAAAATATGTTGTATACAAAATTTCGTTAAAATCGACCCACCCATTCTTTAGATATAGCTTGACCTTGACCCATTAAGACCCACAAATGACCCTTATAATCGAAAGCTCTCGAATATGTGACTTAGTCCATTAGTTTTCTCGTTTCTAAAAATTGTTACATACAGAATTTCGTTAAAATTGATCCTGCCGTTCTTTAATTATACATAGCTTGACCCAGACCCTTTATGATCCAAAATGACCCATTAATCGAAATTTTTCGAACATGTAACCTAGTCCAATGATTTTATCGTGCTAAAAAAATGTTGCATACAAAATTTCATTAAAATCGATCCTCCTGTTCTTTAGATATAGTTTGACCATGACCCGTTATGGCCCATCATGACCCACAAATGACCCTCATAGTCGAAATCTCTCAAACATGTGATTTAGCCCATTAGTTTTCTCATGTCACAAAACTGTCACATACAAAATTTCGTTATAATCCATCACGCCGTTCTTTAAATATAAATAGCTTGACCCAGACTCTTAATGACCCAAAATGACCCATTAATCGAAATTTTTCGAACATGTAACCTAGTCCAATGATTTTATCGTTCCAAAAAAAATGTTGCATACAAAATTTCGTTAAAATCGATCCACCTGTTCTTTAGATATAGGTTGACCATGACCCATTATGACCCATCATGACCCACAAATGACCCTCATAGTCGAAATCTCTCAAACATGTTATTTAGCCCATTACTTTTCTCATGTCAAAAAACTGTTACATACAAAATTTCGTTATAATCCATCACGCCGATCTTTAAATATAAATAGCTTGACCCAGACTCTTAATGACCCAATATGACCCATTGAATTTTTTTCTCGAAAATGTAACCTAGCCCAATGTTTTTCTCGTGCCCGAAAACCATAGAATGCAATTTTTAGTCAAAATTGCGTGAGAAAATCGCTAGATAAAAATAGCATGACCCATAATGACCCCAAAAATGACCCACTTACCGAATTTTCTCGAACATGTTACTTAACCCAATGGTCTTCTTGTAATCGAAAACGATACAATATAAAATTTGGTCAAAATCGTTAGAGCCGTTTTTTAGATAAAAATGACTTGACCCATAATGACCCAAAATTGACCCACTAATCGAAATTTTTAGAACATGTGACCCAGCCCAATAGTTTTGTTGTGCCAAAAAACGATTGGATAGAAAATTTCCTTAAAATCGATCCAGCCGTTCTCTAGATATAAATAGCTTGATCTTGACCCATTATGACCCAAAACGACCCAATAATCGAATTTTCTCGAACATGTGACCTAGCCCAATGGTCTTCTCGTGCTCGAAAATGGTAAAATCCAAATTTTTGCGAAAATCGTTAGAACCGTTTTTGAGATAAAATTTACCCCCACACACACACACACACACACACACACACACAATTTTTGCTCGCATTATAGTATAAGATAAATAGCTTGACCCAGACTCTTAATGACCCAATATGACCCATTAAAATTTTTTCTCGAGCATGTAACCTAGCCCAATGTTTTTCTCGTGCCCGAAAACCATAGAATGCAATTTTTAGTCAAAATTGCGTGAGAAAATCTCTAGATAAAAATAGCATGACCCACAATGACCCCAAAAATGACCCACTAACCGAATTTTCTCGAACATGTTACCTAACCCAATGGTCTTCTGGTAATCCAAAACGATAAAATGTAAAATTTGGTCGAAATCGTTAGAGCCGTTTTTTAGATAAAAATGGCTTGACCCATAATGACCCAAAAATGACCCAATAATCGAAATTTTTCGAACATGTGACCCAGCCCAATAGTTTTCTCGTGCCAAAAAACGATTGGTTACAAAATTTCCTTAAAATCGATCCAGTCGTTCTCTAGATATAAATAGCTTGATCTTGACCCATTATGACCCAAAATGACCCAATAATCGAATTTTCTCGAACATGTGACCTAGCCCAATGGTCTTCTCGTGCCCGAAAATGGTAAAATCCAAATTTTTGCGAAAATCGTTAGAGCCGTTTTTGAGATAAAATTAACCCCCCCACACACACACAATTTTTGCTCGCATTATAGTATAAGACTAGCAGCGGAGACCGAGCTTAGCTCGGTCAAAATTAACTTTGTGTTCAACTCGATATAGTATTTTCACTGTATCATTAACTCTGTATTATTACTGTAAAACATGTTTATAATAGTATTATTTAGAAAAACAATCAATAAGAAAACTATGTTTTTATGCGCATATTTATAAATTTTATTTTATTTTAAATTTTACAACGAAAGGACATCGATCTAATCACTTTTTTAGCTCGACTCTGATTGGTTTAACCATGCATCTCGAATCCTCTTAAGAATGTATATAAAAATTCTTTACATTCTGAAAGACAATATATTTTGCTAGATATAGCCAAATTTGGAGGCATTCTTTCATTTGGCTCCAAATACGTGTTTTGGTTTTCGTAATTTTTATAGTCGATTTTTTGGCCATATGTCGCCAATATTTTGTCAAATATCACCAAGTTATTGGCTTTTGCCATATTCTCGTGACCCTGACCCGTATTACCCAAAATGAGCCACTAATCAAATTTGATCAAGCATGTGACATAGCTCAATCGTCTTCAGGTAATCAAAAACAGTAGCATATAAAATTGAATCAAAATCGTTCAAGCCATTTTTTAGGTAAAATTAGCTTGGCAGCATTCAGCAATGAAGCGAAATGACCCACTAATATAATTTTGTTTAACATGCGACTCAGCCCAATAGTCTTCTCGTGACAAAAAACGTTTTGTTTCAAAATTTAGGTAAAATTGATTGAGTAGTTATTGTATATAATTAGAATGACCCTAGCTCATTAAGACCCAAAATGACCCACTAATAGAATTTTCGCGAGCATGTGTCCAAGCCAAATGGTTTTCTCTTGCTCAAAAACGATATAATACAAAGTATAGTCAAAATGGTGAGTACCATTTTCTATATAAAATTAGCATGACCCATCATGACCAACAAATGACCCTTATAATCGAAATCTCTTAAACGTGTGGCCTAGCTCTTTAGTTTTAGCATGCCGAAAAACATTAGATACAAAATTTAGATAAAATCGATTGAGCTGTTTTTTAAATATAGTTGGTTTGACCCTGACCCCTTATAATCCAAAATGACCCATTGATCGAATTTTCACAAAAATCTGTCCTAACCCAATGATTTTCTTGTGACCGAAAACGATAAAATACAAAATTTAATCAAAATTGCGCGAAACGTTGTCAAGATAAAATTAGAATGACCCAAAAGTGGCCCACCAATCGAAATTTCTCGAACATGTGACCTACCCCAATGATTTTCTCATGCCAAAAATATGTTGTATACAAAATTTCGTTAAAATCGACCCACCCATTCTTTAGATATAGCTTGACCTTGACCCATTAAGACCCACAAATGACCCTTATAATCGAAAGCTCTCGAATATGTGACTTAGTCCATTAGTTTTCTCGTTTCTAAAAATTGTTACATACAGAATTTCGTTAAAATTGATCCTGCCGTTCTTTAATTATACATAGCTTGACCCAGACCCTTTATGATCCAAAATGACCCATTAATCGAAATTTTTCGAACATGTAACCTAGTCCAATGATTTTATCGTGCCAAAAAAATTTTGTATACAAAATTTCGTTAAAATCGATCCACCTGTTCTTTAGATATAGGTTGACCATGACCCATTATGACCCATCATGACCCACAAATGACCCTCATAGTTGAAATCTCTCAAACATGTGATTTAGCCCATTAGTTTTCTCATGTCAAAAAACTGTCACATGCAAAATTTCGTTATAATCCATCACGCCATTCTTTAAATATAAATAGCTTGACCCGGACTCTTAATGACCCAAAATGACCCATTAATCGAAATGTTTCGAACATGTAACCTAGTCCAATGATTTTATCGTGCCAAAAAAATTTTGCATACAAAATTTCGTTAAAATCGATCCACCTGTTCTTTAGATATAGGTTGACCATGACCCATTATGACCCACAAATGGCCCTCATAGTCGAAATCTCTCAAAATTGCGATTTAGCCCATTAGTTTTCTCATGTCAAAAAACTGTTACATACAAAATTTCGTTATAATCCATCACGCCGTTCTTTAAATATAAATAGCTTGACCCAGACTCTTAATGACCCAATATGACCCATTGAAATTTTTTCTCGAACATGTAACTTAGCCCAATGTTTTACTCGTGCCCGAAAACCATAGAATGCAATTTTTAGTCAAAATTGCGTGAGAAAATCGCTAGATAAAAATAGCATGACCCACAATGACCCCAAGAATGACCCACTTACCGAATTTTCTCGAACATGTTACCTAACCCAATGGTCTTCTTGTAATCCAAAACGATACAATGTAAAATTTGGTCAAAATCGTTAGAGCCGTTTTTTAGATAAAAATGGCTTGACCCATAATGACCCCAAAATGACCCACTAATCGAAATTTTTCGAACATGTGACCCAGCCCAATAGTTTTCTTGTGCCAAAAAACGATTGGATACAAAATTGCCTTAAAATCCATCCAGCCGTTCTCTAGATATATATAGCTTGATCCTGACCCATTGTGACCCAAAATGACCCAGTAATCGAATTTTCCCGAACATGGGACCTAGCCCAATGGTCTTCTCGTGCCCGAAAATGGTAATATTCCAAATTTTTGCGAAAATCGTTAGAGCCGTTTTTGAGATAAATTTTACCCACACACACACACACAATTTTTGCTCGCATTATAGTATAAGATAAGAAAAAATAGATTAAAGTGGATTTTAATGGTGTTACACTCTTTCGGACATAATAAAATTTTGTATGCATATATAAAGTATATTAATATATACATTCTGTACAATCTGCGATGCAAAAAATATTTGTTATTAATTTACAGGGCCGTACAAAAGTACTCTAATACACATTAAAATAGGGGAAGCACTGTTTCGGGTGCGTTTTAATTATATTAAATTATTCTACATTTTATGAAATTAATATATACTGCTGAGGTTTAATACAGGTTACCTCCTGTATAATAGAAAGCAGAGAGTATTTACAGGGATACTTAAAAGACTATACTATGTCCGAAATACAATTACACCAAGATCTTAATATTTTTAAAACTTCATTTTAGTACGAATGCACCTCATTTGTTACGCTGGATGTACAATTTCCGACTTGTTTTTCGTAGTTCTTAAAATGTTTCTAAAAGCTATGCTTGATTTTACATGAAGTATTAAAATTTTAGTTTCAATTCGCCCGATTTTAACAAATAAAACATTAATTTAAGCATAGATTTTAGAAATATTTTGACAATTAAGAAAAAAAAAAGAGACATTTTTTAAGGACATCATGGCAAAAGCATTGATGTTCATTATTGTTTTATACGTGAGTTGTATAAAGACGATGTGTTTGATATAAACTACTATGAATCTCATAACATGAATGCAGATATGTTTAAAAATTCATTCGCCAAAATTAAATTTAATAAAATGTGTGATAAAATTATTTTAATGCTGCAGCTTGAAGTGGGGTGTAGAACTGTGTGTTCACGTCCAACAGGCTTTTAAATGTTTATTTGAATTTTATTGTTTGGCAACTGTCTTTAAATTCTGTTTTTCTGTAGTTTATATTTTGACATATAATATGTAGGCTGTTTATTTTAGATCGTATTTCTGTTAAATATATTTTTCCTAATAAACTGCTCTTATTACTCTCCTTTGCTATACATTTACAATTTATGTCATTTACAATCATATTACAATTCACGTTTCAACAGTTATTCCTTGAAGAATATTGTCCCATTATCAAGTCTTATATTTCTAACAAAAGATCGTGTAAAGAAGTGAGTTTTGTGAGAGGTCTGTTGATTACTGTTTTTTATCCCATTAATCCACTATTCCGATGATGCAACACGGTTTCTCCCGATCTATAAATAACCTCACATACTGAAATGGGTTTACATGAACAGTGGCGCCAACTTTTAAAAAATATTGGATTGGCTCAAAAATATTTGGTGGGCTCAAAGATATTTTGGCAAAATGATGCAATCAGTTTACAATAATTTTCTTTGAAGGGTGGACAACTGGTGAAAGATGAGGCTTTTAAATCAAGCTATCATATTTTAAGATAAATGCGATTTTTTAAATCATATTCTCATGCGTTTTTTCTAATAAAAAAAGTAATATCTATTGTAATATAATCATATAATAATATTATCATATCATGAACATGACTATAAAATTGAAACAGCACAAAGTTATACATTTCTGTTATTTTGGATTTATGTGTGTCAGCCAGAAAATTAAAATTTGTGGTCATTGGCAAAATAAATTTTGATCTAGGGATAAAAATGAATAGTAAAATAATAATGAAATAAATAACAAAAAAAAAAGTGAAAATTGGACACAGAAGAATTCCAAATTATTGGGTAGGCTTAGGCCCCACGGCCCATATAATTTGGCTCCTCTGTATATGAACATGATCAGTGTTCTCGCTGACATTTGACCAACGTTAGTAATCGGACTAATTAAAAATAAAAAACATTCACCAAATGAAAAAAGTATCAGCAAAACAGATTCGCCGTGTAGCACATAAATTATTCTTTAATCCTTTAACGTAAGCCCTTTTTTCGATATGTTCTAAAATAACCTAAGTTTTTATAACTGTGACAACGATTGTTATTACTCTAATTTCAACTATATGCGACAAATATATTAAAAATATATATGTTTGCATATGTAAGAAAAACGAAAGAGAAAAGAAAGAAAAAGCAAAAATTGAGCACTAGCAATTTGGCGAATCTAATCGCTTGCTTACTCGCCAAATGGAAAATATAGTCGCCATTTGGCGCAATGGCGAGCGACAGCGAGAACTCTGAACATGATTAAACATGCAGGTACACACCCAGAAGCGAGAGGTGTTTAATTAAAAACGCTTATATTGTAGTTTAAAAAAGAAAATATTGACATTCTTTATCATTTTATTTCGAAATTTCATAACGTTTGTTTTGGGGAGAAATCCTGTGTTTCAATATATTTTTCATTTACCTAAAGGCTAATTTGTTAACAAAATAGCCAAAAAAGGTACTCTTTTGTTAGTAGTTGTTAATAAAATTTAATATTTATTAATTAGTTAAATTTTGAGTTTAAAATTCAGGGCAATTTAATTAAAGTAAATTAAAGTAAATAAAAATATTTTTTTCCATTAGCTGAAACAATTAGTTTGAGAAATAATGCCTTGCTATGTTATTTTTGCAACCAGAAAAAAATAAGCGTGTGAAGCCTGATAGAAAACCTTTATAATCCTTGTAAAAGGGATAAATATAAAACTACAAGTGATTTTTTATACATATTTTTAAATGCAGAAGCTTCTTTTTTTGTTATTTTTATTTTCTAAAGGAGTTTCAGTGTTAATATAAATAAGAATAAAAAATAAATAAAAACTTCAGCCAAAAGCTTTTTGTTTTCCGATTGTGATTTGAGAATAATTATGAAAAGAGTGTCATTATCATCTAAAAGAATTGGAAAAGTATACTGAGGTTTACATAAAAAAAGAGGTTGGGGAGCAGAAACGGATAAAAGAAAATGAAATATCTCTCCACTCTCCGATAAAACCAAAAATCATTTTCTTTTGTAAATTTTTTCATAACAACAGATTCCAATTTCCATATATATTCCTTTTTTCTATGTATAATTTTACGCTTATATGCCACTGAAAGTCACTTTTTTTCAGAAATGTATAAAAAAAATCTAAAATTAATTATTAAAGTTAAAGCGAAAATACAAAATTATTCTTGTGTAAAAGTTATTAATTAAACAAAGCATAAAATGTAACTATGAAGCCTGAAATTTGAGTAATTGCCATCATAGCTGAAAAAAAGTTTTTCACTTTGTTTTGCTTGTCTGTCTCATCCATTTCTGTCTATCAAAAAAAAAAAATGCATTTTAACTATTTTATATAAATAAACTACAAAGCAGTTTCTGATTGGAAATTGTTGGTGTAGGTTTATATTAAAATTTTAGAACTGTACAGAATAATTTGAATGAATTAATTTATAAAGTACAATTGATGATCTTGCTTATTAGTAACTTTGATTCAAAATGTAATAAAAATATTCATCAATATTTCAGAAACTATATTTTGCAATTAAAATGTTTGTTTTTAAAAATAAATTTACGATCGCTTTAATTAAAAAAGAGTATTTTCTTCTGTTTGATTGCTTCCAATATTAAATTTCAGCCGATAAAACTGTGACTCAAGTTGATGGTATATCACATTTAAATTTGTGCTCAGTTATTTTTTTTATTAATTGAAACTTATTATATATAAAAGAGCATTTAATAATATTGGGTGTAATATATTCCTTATCATTTTCCAATTATTGGATATTGTGTCGAGTATCTTGTGATTTAATATTTATATTAATTACAAAAAGCTTTCTTATATATAAGAGGACTTGAGTTTCAAAACTCGTCTTAACCAAAGTTAAAAAAAATTGTGTTTTCTCTATTAATCTATGTGGTTGGTAAACCTGCACCGAAAAAAAATGTATGATACGCATAAAAAAAGAACTAATTTATTTTGTATTTCTCTCATAGTAAAATCTTGGTTTACAATGAAAACCAATGGAAGCAGTTTGAAGTTTTTCGTTGTTCTGAAAACTGGACTTTTCAGATAAGACGAGTTTTGAAACTCACGTCCTCATACATGCTTGTTTATAAGAAAAAATACATAAAATTAAATTTTATGCCTCATATATATAAATATGTATCTATTTATATGAAGCCTAAATTTTTTCTGGAAAGGTAAATTGAATCTCACATCCTCATAAAAATGTGTATATAAAAAGATAAAGAGTGAAGATAAAGATGAAATTGTAGACTTCATTTATATATATATATATATAAGTGAAGGCATAATTATTATCGGGTTGGCAAAAAGTCCGTAAAAACTTTAAAAATTCGTAATAGCCTGAAAAAGTCCTAAATAGAAGAAAAAAGGTTTGCAGGGTTAGCATCTATAGGTGACGGGAATTTTTTTAAGACATCAATAAAAAATAACTCAGAAAACATACGACAGATTGCATTCGAAACGTTCGATTCGAACCGTATATTTCGATGGAAATATACAAATAACACCGTTGTTAGAAATTGCGCTGTTAATCCACAATTAGTTCATACTTGAGGGCTGTGTACTTGATCAAGGATTGGTCCTAGTCAATTTAAAATAACTTCACCAACGAAGCTTTATCTTTCGCATTCAACATTCTTGATCAAGTACACAATTCTCATACAATAATTGCACGTACAATACAAATGATTTGCGGTTTTCACTAAAACTATTCTTTATGTCGTTATTTTACTGAAAATAAAATTATAAAGATAAATTTCAAAAAATGCCGATAGAGGGCGCTTTAGACTTTGGAGTAACGAACAACTATTTTTACCGTGATTTTTTGCATCTCATTAAATGGTTTCCTAAGCTTAGACTTAAATTTTGAGCTGAAAATCTGAATAGTTGGGAGTGGTTAAGTAGCACAAACTTAACTGTGTTCAGAGGGTTTAAATTTCAAATGATTATAAAAAACGGAAAAATTGGCCGATTGATTTGCGGTTTTCACTAAAACTATTCTTCATATCGGTATTTTATTAAAAATGAATTATAAAGATAAATTTCAAAAAATGTCGATAGGGGGCGCTTTAGACTTTGGAGTAACGAACAACTATTTTTTACGTTATTTTTTGCATCTGATTAAATGTTTTCGTAAACTTAGAATTAAACTTAAACTTTAAGCTCAAAATCTGAATAGTTGGGAGTCGTTAAGTAGCACAAACTGAACTGTGTTCAGAAGGATCAAATTTACAATGATTATAAAAAACGGAAAAATTAGTCGATTCGTTTGCGGTTTAAAATAAAACTATTCTTTAAGTCAGTATCTTCTCGAAAATAAATTTTAAAGATAAATTTCAAAAAATTCCGTTCGAGGGCACCTTAAACTTCCGAGTAACGAACAACTAATTTTAACAGTTATTTTTTGTATCTAATTAAATGCTTTCCAAAATTTATTAAATATTTTCGAAATCTTAGATTTAAACTAAAATTTTGAACTCAAATTCTGAATCGTTGGGAGGGGTTAAGAAGCGCAAACTGAAATGTGTTCAGGAATTGAAGTTTAACAATTACCTCATCGAACACAGTTCACTTTTGCGCTACTTAAACACTCAACGATTCAAAATTTGATCTCAAAATTTAAATCTAAGCATTTGAAAGCAGTTAATGCGATTTAAAAAAATAACGGTTAAAAATAGTTGTACGCTGCTGCAATGTCTAAGGCGCCCTCTATCGGCAATTGTGAAATTTATTTTTAAAATTTATTTTCAAGAAAACACTGATTTAAAGAGTAGTTTTAGCAAAAACTGCAAACGAATTGACTAATTTTTCCGTTTTTTATAATCGTTTGAAATTTAAACCCTCTGAACACAGTTCAGTTTGTGCTACTTATCCACTACCAACTATTCAGATTTTGAAATCAAAATTTAAGTTTAAGTCTAAGTTTACGAAACCATTTAATCAGATGCAAAAAATAACGTAAAAAATAGTTGTTCATTACTCAAAAATCTAAAGCGCCCTCTATCGGCATTTTATGAAATTTATCTTTATAATTCATTTTCAATAAAATTCCGACATAAAGAATAATTTTAGTGAAAACTGCAAATCAATCGACAGATTTTTCCGTTTTTTATAATCATTTGAAATTTAAACCCTCTGAACACAGTTAAGTTTTTGCTACTTAACCACTCCCAACTATTCACATTTTGAGCTCAAAATTGAAGTTTAAATCTAAGCTTACGAAACCATTTAATGAGATGCAAAAAAATCACGGCAAAAAATAGTTTTTCATTACTTCAAAGTCTAAAGCGCCCTCTATCGGCATTTTTCGAAATTTATCTTCAGAATTTATTTTCAAGAAAATACCAACATAAAGAATAGTTTTAGTGAAAATCGCAAATCAATCGACCAATTTTTCCGTTTTTTATGTGCATTTGAAATTTTGGACCCCAAACATTAATGGCGGTTATCTTCTTTGGAAAACGTTTGGGACCCTTGGTTTCCTATTTACTATTACTCGTCTTGATGTGTACTATCACCCCTTAAAGTTTTGCTCAAGAGTTTAGGTACACCCTAGAGTATATACCATTAGTTTAGGGACACCCTGTATATATATATATATATATATATATATACTCGCATTTTCTAAAGAAAAATAGTTCTAATTTTTTGACATAATAATTTATAGTTCGAGAAATGTTTATTCTCTGATTTCAGGTATGGTACCTTAGTGAAAAACTTTCATAATCATTGGAGAAAATTATAATCGTAAAATTACAGGAGTATTGTTATTTCAGTTTTGGAAGAATCAATCACATAGCCTTTTTTACTTATTTCTATTTAAATGATTTCCTGTGCAGTGTAATTAAAAAAAAAAAAAAACTTCAGCCGAAAGCATTTTGTTTTCCAATTGCAATTCAAAAATAATTGTGTGATACACAGTCATTCTCATGAGCGAAAATTGGAAAAATGTTCTTTCTCTTTATAAAAAAAGAGGAACCTGATAATAGAAGAAGAAATTTTTCTAGATGTCTCTTGTTTCTGATACCAAAAAAATTTTTCTTTAATTGAGTCTTTCCAAACAATATCCATGAATTTATTTTCCGTCTTCATTCGTCCATGTGTGTATAACCATGGAATAATTTATAAAGATCGGTAAAGAAATTGTTTTGTTTATATATTAGCAAAATATTTCACAATTAAAAGTTAATTAAATCAAAAAATATAATGATGAACTAAATACTGAATAACGCAACATATCTATCTATCTATATTATAAAGGCCAAATCTATCTATCTATCTATATATTATACAGGCTTAACGTATCTTTGCGTAACGCGTACGTCATTTTTCTAATGGCAACACTTTCCAATGAAATTTCGTTTTTGCAATTTTTGGTACTGCAAATATTTAAACTTCTAGATATTGCACATTTTTCATTTTTTTATACCGTTGTATAGGGAAAAAATATACTTTGAAATCCAATTTGTTTGAAAACTGTATCTCAATTTGTTTTTGAGACCTTATTTTATTTTATTTTTTTTTTTTTTGTAGTTTTTAATACAATTTTTCTCGAGGAGGCAACTTGAGCACTTCATTTCTGTGTGAAGTGAAGCGAAAATAGTCATAAAGTAAAAAGAAAGAATATAGAGGAATTATGGTGGCTAGGAGCTAGGAGGGATGAAAACAAGTTGGAAATTGCACGTGAAGCGTAGCAAATTAGGTGCGTTCGAACGATAACGAAGTTTTAAAAATATTACTTTCATATATCAATCTTCAAACAATAAATTTGTGAAACCACATGAAAGAACAATTTTAAAAATTGCATAAAAATCATACTCAGTTTATTTTTACTAATTTAAATTATCTATCCTGAATCAACAGAAAGGATAGTCATAAAACTGCAAGACGCTTTTGTAATTATAATTTTTGAAAAATCATTCTCACATGACTTTTTGTTCATTTAAATTATTTAAGGTCTAGAGAAGTTTTTGTAAAACAGAAAAAGAGAAAAAATCACCTTTTCCTTTTTTTCGATTACATTTCGAAAACAATTAAGTTAAAAAAAGCAACCTTTTGAGTTAAAAAAATCGAGAAAATGTTCCGTATTTTGCTGTAAAAAAAGGAAATAATCACAGAAAATGGAATTATTCTTCAATCCTCTTCCTTTTCCGATTTTTTATAGAATTTTTACGAAATGAGAAAATTTTTCAATTTTCACCTATATTTTTTATCCTGTTCGTCTAACTGTTTTTGTTTTAAATGTCATCTGTGTCCATAAAAGCAAAAGATAATTATAGATAATGATTCGTCTATACTGTTGCCAAATACTTTTTATTTATTGGTGTAAAGCAAACACAGTTGAGTTTAATGAAATAAATGAATAAAGGAATAAAATGGTACATCCAGATATGATACCTTAGAAGCACAAAAATACACAAGGAAAGAAAATAAAAATTAAATTTGAATACAGTTAAATAAACTTCTTCTCCTTACGATGTATTTTTGAAATACTATTAAGGGGTGTCATCAGTTCTAAACAGTCAAAACCGTCGCTTTTTGCTATTTTTTAATCTAGAAGCACTCACGCCTATATTTTTAGATTGACTTCACAATGCAGTTAAGATAAGTTTTATTCCAGCGCATATGCTGACAGGTTAAAAGTATACTTAATTGCGAACGAAACAAAATAAACTGCATGAATATAGTCAAATTAGAATAAGATCGATTTGTAATTAATAAGTGAACTTTAATACAATTTTGCATCCGTTTTTCTGAAAACCATTTTTGCTTGTTACGCGTACTGCAAAACATCATTTGTATGCAAAAAATCTCTTGAAGTACAACAGAATTTCAACAGCACTGTGGGCTTCGACAAAGTGCACGACAGGCAAATGAGGGGAATTATCAAAACGTGGGATCATTAAACGTTAACTATTAGTGGTTTTTTAAATTTTCAAATTCAAGGTCAATTTTTTTACAACAGAGTATATAAGTCTATAAACTTATATATAAACATGAAAAGACAGCAGTTATTCTGGAAAATTAATTATTGAAACATTTATTTAATCAATCTGCACGTGAAAGTTGAGCGTTTTTTTAAGTAAAAGTATATTATTACAGGTACTAAATACGATTTATTTACACAAAACATATAGTTATTTATAATAAAACGTTATAATAAATATCTTATTATACGTTTCAGGACATCAAATCATCTTTAAAAATAAATTTACGGTAAAAAAAAAAAAAAAAAAAAAAAAAAAAAATCGGCGTTTAGATTGTTACGCAATTCGGACATTCCAATTTTTTATTTGAGAAAAGTGCATTTATTGCAAAAAAATGTTACGAAATTACATGTAGATACTTTCAAATTAAACAAAAATGATTTTAAAGATAGTTAAAAGAGATTATTGTACTTACTTAACATGTTTTGCGTGAAAATAATAGCTTTGTTTCGATCGTTACTTTTGGACATAAAAAATACAGAAAAAGTCTTTTTAGAAAAGTCCTTCTAACTTCAAAAAGCAAAAAATTGGTAGTGCCATTTGTTAACAAAATTATAAAACAATCATTCATTTCCTTTATGCATTCGCTGTTTATCATTAGAATTTCCTGGAAACAAGTTAAAACTTTTTTTTTCTTGGTACATTGGAACAGTTAACGTTATGAATGTTTGAAATTAGCCACTTTATTAAAAAAAAATTAAAATTTTAAGATATTTATACAAAACTTTTAATATAAATTATATCAATTTTTGTCTCTGAATAGAATTAAGAATTCAGTGAAAATAAAAATTAAAGTGAATGATGATTAAATTTATTTATTCAAAAGCTTAAAGTTATGATGTGTGTACAGTGCCCACCTTTTTAGAACGTCCCATGACAGTGTGGACTTTCGTGGTTATCGACTTCAACAAAGCTAAGATTATTACAAACAAGATGTCTCGTTTAACTACTTTCCTGTCTTGCTCGTACGTCATACGGCAACGTGTTTACCAATCACGATTTGCCCGTATCACATACGGGAATCCATATTCAAATCATCATTTATTATCCTCACCAGGAAATTTTAATTTTGAATTTAGCATTACTTAATCTGAGTGTTTTTCTGATTCCATTATGCGATAAGTTCTGTTTTGAAAAAAAAAAAAAAAACCAGCGATAAATGATTAAAAATTCTATAAAAGATATGAAAGAGATAAATAAATTTGAAAGTTTTTTTTTTCCAAAAATATTGGTCAGTGAAATGGTTAAAGCAGTTATTCGTGAAACTACGGAAATTCATTTTAAGCAGGGGTCGGAGCATAGAGGACAAATTTTATTGTTCTAACTAATATCTTTTAACAGAAATCTTCATCATATATTGCCATTTCACACCTTGTATGAATGTCTCGTTTGAACCCGTTTCCTCGAAAACTACCTGACCGATTTTGGTGAGATTTGAAATCCACATTTACTGGATTAGGCTCAAGATTTATGGCAGAGAGTTTTGTTTAGAGCAATGCCAATTTTTCCGATATTTTCAATTTTTCAGAAATTATTCTTCTGAAATTAATTAAAGTTTTTTAAAACTGTCTGCTATATATACTTTATATTTATGTTTTACCACAAACAAATCATCAAAACCGCTTGAGTAATTTATGAGATAACAGGATTTTACAGGAAAAGTATCATTTTTCAAGATAGAAGAAAAATTTAGAGACTTCTAACTTATGTGAGGTTTTTGCACAATTTTATCAAACACATGGACTAAAGTACAAATAAAAACTTGTATAAGACTTACTTTCATTCAATAAATGAGGTAATGTTGTAACTTTTATCGGTTCTATGCGACTTCCAGACAACATCTTTGACACAAATTTTATTAGGTTAGCACCACTTCTTCGATAAGAAATACTTTGACTTCTACTCTGACATCATACTACAAAACTTATTTTAACTAGTTGGATGTGCCAATCCCAAAACTTTCTTCTATCTCATACATACATTTTAATATTAAAAAAAATAGTTACTCATTTTAATGCTTTAATAGTTTTAATTCAATACCTTACCAACTTTGATTTTCATCTTAAATTTCTGCTTCAATCAATTAAACACAGTAAAAACGAATTTCCGTCTCTGCACGAGCCGATGGACAGTAGAATGATAAGCAGATTTTTTTTTCAAATTCAGGGAGGACCTACTTGCCTTACCAAAAAATAATCATATACAAAATGTTTAGTTCAGTTCTAGAACTAACTTCATACACTTTTATGTGGTGCAATATTGAAAATGACATAAAATTCGATATTGCAGCGCCTTCTTCAGGCGGATTTTTTTCAGATTCAGGGCGATCCAACTAGCCATAGCCATACACTTACACAAAAAAATTCGTTCAATTCGATGCATAACTTCATGTACTTTTGGTCGGTACAATATTGAAAATGGCACAAAAATCGCGATTGCGCCGCCCCCTTCCGACGGATTTTTTTCAAATTCAGGGAGGACTAACTAGCCATAGTTATACACATACACAAAAAATTTGGTTCAATTTGATGCATAACTTCATATACTTTTGGTCGGCACAATTTTGAAAATGGCACAAAAATCGCGATTGCAGCGCCCCCTTCAGGCGGAATACGTCAAAACTGAAGAAGAACCTGCTTGCCACAGCCAAAAACCTTCACAAAAAATTTGGTACAATTCTATGCATAACTTTGTACACTTTTTAATGGTAGAATGGCGACATACAGACAGACACACAGACACACACACAGACACACGGACAGACAGACATTTTGTAAAAACATGTTTTTTCGAATCTCTGACCCCTAAAACGTGTAAATCCGTCGAAAACCGGAAGTCGAAAAAAATTTCGATTACAATACTTTCTTCTATTGAAGAAAGAAGAAAGTAAAAAGTCCTTCCGGCAATGCCGGGAGGAAAAGGTAGCTTTCATATACTTATACATTTATTTATTTATTTTAAAGTAAGTTACATTGTTCAAAAATACTAAACTCAAATTAGTGGAAATAATCTTATAAAATTAGTGATTTTATAAGATTGAATACTAGTTTTTGTCAAGACTGAATATTAATAGGAATTTTTAGAAATTAGTCATCTTTTATTCAACCTGGTTTTATTTTAAGCGATTTAGAGAGTCACCAAATTCCACGATATCATAAAGTGTATGCTATTTTTAAGCAACATGATGGATCGTTCAGATCAGACCGTTTCAAACTGTCAGCCATAAGCAAATATCAAAGTGCTATAACTCAATCATTTTTTACGATATAGACAAAACAAAAAGTGTTCTGGAATCATTGTTTTAAGTTTTAATACGTAAAAGTAAAATATTTTTCAACTTTTAATTTTTTCGAATTTAATTTTAAATTTTAAATTTAAAAAAAAATTTAAAATGGCCACCATTTTGAAACAAAATGGTGTATGATGCTGGCCAACGAACTCGGTCGAGACATTTGTATGTACTATGTACATACCAAGCTCCATTGAAATCGGTTCATAAATACGCGTGTTATCACGTGACAAAATCAGATCGTTTCAAAATGTCAGCCATAAGAAAAATTCAAAGTGCTATAACTCAATCATTTTGTAAGATATAGACAAAATAAAAAGTGTTCTGGAATCGTTGTTTTAAGTTCTAACACGTAAAAGAAAAATATTTTTCGAATTTCGATTTTTTCGCATTTAATTTTAAATTTAAAATTTTTTTAAAAATTTAAAATGGCCACCATTTTGAAACAAAATGGCGGATGATGCTGGCCAACGAACTCGGTCGAGACATTTGTATGTACTATATACATACCAAATTTCATTGAAATAGGTTCATAAATGCGCGTGTTATTACGTGACAAAAATCAGATTGTTTCAAAATGTCAGCCATAAGAAAAATTCAAAGTGCTATAACTTAATCATTTTTTAAGATATAGACAAAATAAAAAGTGTTCTGGAATCTCTGTTTAAGTTCTAACACGTAAAAGAAAAATATTTTTCAACTTTTATTTTTTTTGCATTTAATTTTAAATTTTAAATTTTTAAAAAAAATTAAAATGGCCGCCATTTTGAAACAAAATGGCGGATGATGCTGGCCAACGAACTCGGTCGAGACATTTGTATGTACTATGTACATACCAAGTTTCATTCAAATCGGTTCATAAATACGTTAGTTATCGCATGACAAAAATCAGATATATATATATATATATATATATGGTTATATATATATATATATATATATATATATATATATATGTCAACATTTGAACGGAGGGTGGTTTTGGGGTCTGGGGGTCATGATCGGTGAAAATATACCAAAATTTTCCGGAAGTGCTTTCCTCCGGACGGCTGCAATAGGTAGCTTTTTACTTTTTGTAATGAAAGCTACCTAAAATATAGTGATGCAAGTATAATTTAACCCTCTTGTTACCCTGAGCCTCATATGAGTCTCCTACTTCGAATTGGAATATTTGAAGAAAAAAAAAGTTATTTCTTTTTCTTTTAGTAATACTATTAAAGAATTTAGAATACATGGGATTCTTCTAAATAGTTATATAAACCTTACTTAGATGTCAGTACTAGATCATTTCTAGCATTATTTACAATTAAAGCTTTATTGTTTTAGAAGAAAAATAAACTAACTTTTGGAGCTGTTTTTATTTTTTGAGTTGCATAATTTTTTTGTGAGGTAAAAAGTGTTTTATTTTTCTTTAACTCTCCCTATATCTGCATGCTTTCAAATTAATTTTAAACATAACAGATTCCTTAAAAATTCGAGTCCTCGTGTTGCAGGCTTAAAAATAAATAAATAAATAAATAGAGCAAAAAAAAAAAAAAAAAAAAAAAAATATATATATATATATCTTTATGCATATGATTTATAGTGGTAATTTAGAAGTATTAAAAGTTAGAATTTTTTATCTTTGTTTTTATAATAATTTGGTGATGAGAGGGTTAAAATTAGAAATAAGTGTAAAATGTTAGCTTAAAATTAATATGAATGGGCATGTCGTCCATGTCGATGTATTGATTTGAATTTTTACAATTATGTCTAATAGTCAAAAGAAAAAACAAGCATACCAATTGATTCAGAAAGATTCAAAGAACTTCTAAAGCTAATAGAACAACCACCAAATAAATAAATAAAATAAAAAAAACCCCACTCATACCCCCGTTTAAGGGGCCTAGGAAATAATAGTGTAATAATAGTTTTTAATTTCTAATTCGGAAAGTCTGGGTTAACATTTTGAAAGGAATATGATTTTTTTTATCCTTCTCCTTCTTTAAATTTGTTTTGAATGAGAGATAGCGGCGCGATTGAAGTCATTTATAAAGGATTTATGAAGATTTTGTTGCTTTTTCCAATTTGAATATGCAGGGTGTTCAGAAAATAAGACACTGATTTCAAAATTGAATTTCTCAAAAACAAAGATCGATAGAATTTTGTAGTAAACGGTTTGTTTATTAGGTAAGCTGTAAAAATCTTATACAGAAGTTTCGAACGGTGAATATTTTGAAAAGAAAGTGTTCTGATTGCAAAGAATGCTTGATTTGACATTTTTCTTGTTTTAGATTGCTTACAGAGAAAGAGTTTTTCGGCTTATAGTGCCCTATTTTAACGATTTTTCGAACTAAATTTTTGGAATTTCAAAATTTCAGAAATTAATATTTCAAAAATCGTTAAAATATGGCACTCTTAGTTGAAAAACGCGCTCTTTGCAAGCAATAAAAAAAAGAAAAAAAAAGAAAAAAAGAAAGAAAGAAAAATGTCAATTCAAACATTCTTTGAAATCAGAACACAATTTTTCAAAATATTCTCCAGTCGAAACTTCTGCATAGATTATTACATGTTACCTAATAAACAAACCGTTTACCACATAATTGTATCGGTCTTTGTTTTTGAGAAATTGAATTTTGAATCCGGGGTCTTGTTTGCTGGACACCTTGTAACTGGAAAGATCTGTCGTATAATGATATACTACGTCTACTTCTTTTTAAATATACATTTCTTCATTGGCACCACTTTTTTAAAATGATAAAATTCACATAGTTTTCACGTTTCACATTGAAGTAAAAACAATCCGAATTTTACTATTTCAAAAAAATAGTGCCAATGATGAAACCAGACTTATTTTAAAAGTAGACTTAAAATAACATTAAACGACAGAACTTTCCAGTTGACCTAATAGTTTTTGACGATACTAACTAGATTGTTTCCTTCAGGTTTGTGTTTTTAGAATGTTTTATTCCTGAGGATGGTTGAGGATTAAACCAAAATGTGTACAGTTTTATTTTATTGTAGTAATTTTATTTTTACATCATGGTTAAGTTTATGAATAAAATGTACGTTGGATAATAACCTCTATTTTGTTTATTATTCAGATGATCTTTTTTGCATAGATATTTATAAAATGACCATGCATATAATTATTATATACTGTTTTGTTTTAAATGTTAATAAGTTTATTTGTTACAATTAAAATGTTTTTTTATAAGAAAATGCATGTTAAAAACCTATGATAAAGAAGATAAAATTACAAGTCTTTTTTAACAAATGTAGTACACTTTAGAAATAAACAAACATTTCGGTTATAAAAAATATGTTAATTAACAACGATTTGTATAGAATTCATTATTTATGAAGATAAATTTCTCATATTTGGTTAAATTTTTTTTTTACTTTGCTAATGTTGAAGCATTCATATACAATCACTTTTTAAGGAAAAAAAAATATTGATTTTGCTAATGCAAACATTTTTACGCTTTCAATCTACAATTAATGGTTTATATATGTATATATATATATATATATACTCGCACTGCAACTTTGAGACCGTCGATCTCATATTCTGCACTGAATTTTTAAAGGTTTATAACATTTGTAAATGAAAATTAACTATTGAAGTCTGTCGCCTGAATCAGCCAAAGAGTTTAAAGCATTAATTTAACAAATATCTGATATGCATTGTTATACATTTTGTTTTCACAAAAAAATGCCGTAATCTTATGATTTAAAGATGAAAAGATTGAAATACTTATTTTTTTGATATTTGTGTAATATTATGTTTTCCATCTTTGAAATTGACTCAATTATTTCTTTCTTTTGACAGTTTTTACCATTTATCTTCTTACAATAACTTTGTGAAACCAGCCGAATAAAATAATTTTTAAATTTCGCTTAGAATCCGTATTCAGACTTTTACTAACTTAAATTCCCGACCCTATCTCAACAAAAAAGATAATTATAAAACAACAAGACGCCTTTTGTAATTATTATTTTACTATGTATTATTTTGAAAAATTATTCTCACATGGCTTTTTGTTCATTTCCATTTAAATGATTTAAGACTTGGAGAAGTTTTTACAAAACAATAAAAGAAAAAAACCCCTAAAGCTTTCCGTTTTCTGATTACATTTCAAAAACAATTAAACGAAAAAAACATTTTCAGCTAAGAAATCGGAATGTGTGCTGAATTTCAATAAAAAAGGAAAAGTTCATAGAAAATGGAATCATTCTTCTATACTCTTCCTTTTAAGATTAAAAAAAAGTATTTGCTTTTAAAGAATTCTTGCAAAATGAAAACATTTTAATTTTTTACTGATATCCTTTACAGTTCATGCAAATGTTATTTTTTCAGTATTGTGTAAATTCATAAGAGCAGAAGATAATTACAGATAACGATTCATACGAATGGTCATAAACTCTTGCCAAATATTTTATATTCATCGGTATAAAAGAGTTAAGATTAATGAAATGAATCAATAATGGATATAATAGGGGTAGAATCAAATCTCACTATTCGCACGGAAGTGTTTTATGTGTTTGAAAAGTCTGATAAAATACACATGTGGTGAAGTTCCCCTTGGGAGGAGGTAACGGGTAGGTGAATCCAACCCGTATTTACGCAATATTAACCAAAGTTCGAAGAGACCCATTTAAAATTCCGAAGGATTAGGTCGACTGGCGCAATTGTGTTTGAGAGCAGAATCTCTCGGCCCCTGGTTGGGCGTGATAGAGTTGGAGCAGATTGTGATAAAAGTTGGTTGCACATTGAAGATATAAACTGTTGAGCCCACAAAACCGAAAAAGTCTGCAATCTCGAATACAGAAATTGACTAACAAATGCGTCGTATATGGGTCATTCTCAGATAAAGGAAAATTTAGGCTTTTAAAAAATTATTAAATTCTATTATTTCATTTACTAATTTTTTAACCCAAATTTCGTGTGACATTAAAATACTAGGAAATTTTGCTGAGGAAAAGCAATGGTTTCTTTAAAATGTGTAAAATTATTATTGCTATAATCCTGAAATCAATAAGTTCGATATGCCTCGATAGTGGCAATTTTTAAAGTTAAGCCTACTTTAGTGCTTAAATGTAGCAACTGAAAGCTTATACGGTACTTATTTTAAAGCAGTCTTAAATTTTCTTTATAATTGATTCGGCAATATTAAAATATGAAAATATTGTAACGTTGCAGTGCCACAATAAACTAAGTCTGTAAATAGATAACATATGTAAGAAAATATTTTACAGTAAGGGTGCATAAAACAGATTTTATGCACCTTCAAAATAGACTATCTTATATATATATATACATTTATATATATATATATAATCAATATACATTATCTTCAGTGTTAATATTATTCTTTTTTCCTTCCATATTCAATGTGATATAAGTTATTAAATTCAATGGTTAATTTAAAATGGTTAATATTGTTTACTATTAATGGTCTTATATATATATATATGTATATGTATGTATACAGGGTGATTCTAAATTGTTTTTACAAAAAAGAGGGGTGATAGTACACATAAAGAGAAACAATATTAAATAGGAAACCAAGAGTCCCAAAATTTTCCCGAAAGAGATAGGGTCCAAAATTTCAAACAATCATAAAAACGGAAAATTTGGTCGATTGATTTGCGGTTTTCACTAAAACTATTCTTTACGTCAATATTGTTTTGAAAATAAATTATAAAGATAAATTTCAAAAAATGCCGATACAGGACGCTTTAGACTTTGGAGTAACGAACATCTATTTTTTACCGTTACTTTTTGCATCTCATTAAATTTTTTTAGAAGCTTACACATAAACTTAAATTTTGAGCTCAAAATCTGAATATTGAGAGTGGTTAAGTAGCGCAAACTGAACAGTGCTCAATGGGGGGGGGGGGGGGAAGGTTCAAATTTCAAAAGATTATAAAAAACGCAAAAATTGGCTGATTCATTGGCAGACTTTCGCTAAAACCATGTCAGTATTTCCTTGAAAATAAATTTTAAAGATAAAATTAAAAAAATTCAATTAGAGGGCGCTTTAAACTTTAGAGTAACCAACAACTATTTTTAACCGTTTTTTTTTTTTTTTGCATCTAATTAAATGCTTTCAAAAGCTTAGACTTAAATGTTCTGCTCAAATTCTGAATCGTTGGAGAAGTAAAGAAGCGCAAACTGAACTGTGTTTATTAGTTGAAATTTAACCCTTACGCCCCCCCCCCTCTCGAACACAGTTCAATTTTGTGCTACTTAATTACTCCCAATGATTCAAATTTCGAGCTCAAAATATAAGTTAAATATAAGCATTCGAAATCATTTATTGAGATTGTGGCGACGCCGTCTTGCGCGGTCAATGAAACGAGTTTCTCGCAGGAAGCGATTGAATTAGCCTTTTGCTCGGCGCTTAAGATCTTGCTTTCTGACTGTGTGTTCTCCGGTTCGATCTCTGCCTGGGCACATCGCCTGCATTGGTGACCTTGGACAAACGAACCCGCATTTCACCATCTTCGCTCTAGACCAACAGATGGCAGCACTGAAAATACCCCCAGCATCCAAAGCCTGCAAATGCTCGTAGCACCCAAAGCCTGTGTAACGCTCACGGCAGGCAAAGCCTGCTACGCCGCGCATCATCCAGACAAACATGCGCACGGCGGCAGCACGGCAACGACAACGCATCATTCTGGCAGGCGCCAGCACAACACGAGTGCACATCGCTCGTCCAACGTCATCGTGACGTTCTTCTCATTGGGGGTGGAATACTGTGGCGACGCCATCTTGCGCGGTCAATGAAACGCTTTTCTCGCAGGAAGCGATCGAGCTAGCTTTTTGCTCGGCACTTAAGATCTCACTTTCTGACCGTGGGTTCTCCGGTTCGATCCCTGCCGGGGCACATCGCCTGCAAGATTAAAAAATAACAATTAAAAATCGTTGTACGTTATTCCGAAATCTAAGGTGCCCTCTATCGGCATTTTTTGAAATTTATCTTTAAAATTTATTTCCAAGAAAATACTGTTTTAAAGAGTAGTTTTAGCGAAAACCGCAAACGAATTGACCAATTTTTTCTTTTTTATAATCATTTGAAATTTGAACCTCCCCCCACCTTCTGAACACAGTTCAGTTTGCGCTACTTAACCGCTCCCAACTATTCAGATTTTAAGCTCAAAATTTAAGTTTAAGTCTAAGCTTCCGAAAACATTTAATGAGAGCAAAGATAAATGGCAAAAAATAGTTGTTCGTTACTTTAAAGTTTAAAGCACCCTCTATCGGCATTTTTAGAAATTTATCTTTATAATTAATCTTTAAGAAAATATTGATATGAAGAATAGTTTTAGTGAAACCCACAAATCAATCGACCGATTTTTCCGTTTTTTTATGTTTATTTGAAATTTTGGCCCTAAACTTTAATGGCGGCTATCGAAAATTAAAGTAATTGAAAATAAAAAAATTGATCTGAGGCAAATTTTATTTGTTGCAATTGTAATGTATTAATTTATTTAATACAAAGCGCCCTAAAAGCCAGGCGGGCCTATGTGGCCGAGCGGTTAAGATATCACGCTGCTAATCGCAAAATTTCCCTATGCCATCTTGTCCCTTTATGTTGACGATGACATTTAAGCAGGTTTTGATGTCAAGAATACAAGTCAGATTGAACACATATATGTGTTTTATAAATAATGATGCTGAACAAGATATACAGAAATAAAATTACTATATTAAAAGTAATACATTCTACAAGCTTACCAATAGTATATGTTATAAAAAACTTACTACTTAACAAATGTTTGTATAATGCATTATTTCTAAACAAATTTCTGAAATTCCAGTATCTTACAAATTAAAAGAAAAAAAAATCTTTTTCTAATGTTGCAGCATTTATCCGTATATCTTCTTTTTAAAATGAATTATTCACATGCCAAGCTGTAAGTTATCGATCTTACTTGCTACGCTTAATTTTTAAAGGGTTATGCTCTTGCTGAAAATGTATTAGTTTTACTAAAGATAAGTATATTTAAATGCGAAAGAATTTCACTCGTTCTTTCTTTTTATCAGTCTCACTCTTCTTATATCTTTACAGTTTCAAAAACATTATATTTGAGAACAAAGCTCGATTACGGTTTTCTGAAGCCAAGTCTCAGCAGCTTTTTAGAGCCATAATATAAGAAATAATATAATAATATAAGCTTCAAAACCATAATATAAAATAATCTAGATAACGGATACCTCTACTTATTTTCGTTTATTTCGATTCCCAGTATTTATATTATTTTCTATGTGTCTCGAACATATATCTTATTTGTATGCTCTATATATTTCTGAATATCAGGTAAATTCAGTGGTGACGATAAATCCGTTATTTGAGGTTTTTCTGTAGTAATTGTAATTTTTTTTCTGTAGCATTGAGAATTTTTTTTACATTTAATGAAATCTCATGAAACTGAGATTAAACTTAAATTAATTTTCACAGTTTATTGTTGTAATACATAAAATGTTTTTTCATCTTAAGAAATTCTTTTAAAATTATCAGTCTGACTTTATTTTGTCTAAGCTGTTGTTAGAGAACATAAAATGTTAGGGAAAGTAGATATAGAGATACATGTTACTTTGATACAAACAGGAAATGAACTTAGGTTAAAATAAATTTTTTTCAAGGGAATAATTTTTTTAATTTAATTTTAATTATTTTGGGACCCCGTCTGCAGTGGACTCAAGTCCTCGGCCAGAGAAATAATCAAAATCTGCACGTAAATATAGATTAAGTTTTTCTATAAAATACTTTAATAAAAATACATTAAATAGTAATACATTAAACTATACTCTTATATAATAACTATAATATAATATTAATTTTAGCGTATAATGCACTAAAAATGAGCAAATATGTATGTTGTAATTAATGTAAAAATTGGAATGATTTCCACATTATGTATTCCCTCCGAACGCAGGTTTCTCAAGAGGCATTTCTGATGTCTAGATGTCAAAAAAAGGTAAAAGTAACAAGTTGGAAACTGCACGTCAAGCTTAGCAAATGAGGCGCATTTGCAATATAAGGAAGTTTTAAAAATATTCAGCTCTTGAAGTAGTATAACAGTACGGTACAGAAATAGTATACAGTACCTCGGATACAGTAGAGTATCCGAAATCTTTTGTGTATACCTGTAAACACTATTGGCTTTTTTTGTACAGACAGTAACTTCTAGAAAACCTCAGCAACGTATATCAATTTCATAAAATGTGAAGAAATTTAATATTATTAAAACGCGGCCCAAATAATGTTTCGCCTTATATCATTATGTAACGGAATGCTTTTGTGTAGCCCTGTAAATTGATAACAAATATTCTTTGCACCACAGATTGAACAGAATATATATTTTAGTATATATTTCATAGATGCATATCAATTTTACTATGTTCGAAAGAGTGTAACACCATTAAAATGCAGATAAAACTATTTTTTCCACTGGCCGTAATGTAACGGAATACTTTTGATTGTCCTTATAATTATGCATTTGATTTTCATAAAATTTGAAATGACTCAACAAAATTATGCAACAATTATGCATTTTAAATTTCAAATTATTCGGTTATATAGTTTTTGCTCTGTTATATGCGGACAGACGGACGGACTGTACTAAGGCTATAGGTGTGACGTATTTGCATAATTGCGAACGCACCTAAAATCTATGTCTTTCCTCATATTAAAAAATCTGATGTTTTAAAAAATCCTTACTATTTTTAAATAAATTGTTCTCTTTGCATTTTGCAAGCATAGACATTTACTACAATCAGTTTTTAAAATCTCAAATCCTTCATGAAAAATGCACTACTTTCACAAAAGGCAACGACATTTTAATGAAAAAGTATTTCGTCCAATCCTTGTTAAAAATGAACAAATTATTATTGTTTTTTAACTGAAAAGTAAACAAAAAAATATTATCTTGATTTGTTACAAATCTTTTATTTCTTATTCCGTTATTTGTTTATTTTTATTTTTTAAAGACAATATATTTGCGGTTTAAGATTAAGTTTCTCTTCAAATTTTTTGTGTATGTTTCAGCATTAAAAGTATGCACAATAAAAAGTAATAAACCTTATGTTATAATTTGTATTACTTAAGATGATTCGTATGTAAGGCATTATTTCTAAATACGTTTCTCACATGCAAATGCCTTAAAAAAAGAATAGAATAATTAATGACGTTTCTATTGTTGCTAAAAGCTGATAAATAATTCGAGCTGCGACATGTAAGCTTCGAATAATCATTTTTATTTTAAAGTTTAGATTCTTCGTGAAAAATACACCAATTTAACTGAAGGCAAGGATTTTCTGATCGAAAAGAATTCACTCCATTCTTATTTAAAAAGAAGACATTATTGTTGTCTTTTGAACTAAACAATAAGAAACTAAATATTACTCTGTGATTTTACTGATCTTACTCCTCTTATTTTGTATTTTTTAAAAGGCATACGCTGGTGATTTAAGTTTAAGATTTCCAATCATTTTGAATTGTAATGTATATTTTCAACTCAGTACGTAAATTTGAAATAGTTTAAAACACATGAGAAATTTTGTTTCTGTTATTTAAAAGGCATTCTGTTTTTCATTTATTTATTTCTCTACTTATGAGATCTGTACTTTTGTAATGATTTATGTAGATGCATTTCAATTTTATTCGTTTTTCGTATTTGTCAGAATATTTTAAATAAAAAAGATAGAGTCTAGATTTTCAAGGAGGGAAAAAATAAAACTATGTCTTTGCTAATACTAAGTATCTGATGTCTTAGAAAATTCTTGCTCACCTTAAATAAATTGTTCTCTGAACAACTTACAAGCGTAGGCATTTACTACTATCAATTTTTAAAGCTATAAATCGTTTATAAAAGATGTACAACTGTCACAAAAGACAATGATCTTTCAATGAAAAATAATTTCGACCGTTCCTTGTTTAAAACAAACAGAATATTATGGTTTTTTTTAACTGATAAATAAACAAATAAGTTTTAACTGTAGTTGTTTTCGATCTTTCCCTTTTATTCCGTTATTTGTTTATTTTTCAAAGCCTTGACATTTCTCCTCTCATTTTTTGTGTATGTTTCAGTATTAAAAGTATGTACAACAAAAAGCAACAAACTTAAATATATTATAATTTGTATTATTTAAAATGATTCGCATGTAAGTCATTGTTTTCAAATAAATTTCTGACATGCAGATGTATTAATAAAAAATAAAATCATACAAAAGAAAAGAAAAGAATAGCAAATGTTGTGTTTACTGTTACTGAAAGCTGATAAATAATTCGAGCTGCAACATGTAGGCTTCACCATTTACTATGATCATTTTTATTTTAAAGTTTTAGATTCTTCGTGAAAAATGTACCAATTTCGCAGATAGCAAGGATTTTCTAATCGAAAAGAATTCCATTCCATTCTTGTTTTAAAAGAAGAAATTATTATTGTCTTTTGAACTAAAAAATAAGAGACTAAATATTCCCCTGTGTTTTTATCGATCTTACTTCTCCTATTTTGTATTTTTTTTAAAACACGCACTGGTGACTTGAGTTTAAGATTTCCAATCATTTTGAAACTGTAACATATATTTTCAAATCAGTACGTAAATTTGAAATAGTTTAAAACACGGGAGAAATTATGTTTCCGTTATTTTAAACTTATTCTGTTGTTTATTTCTCTACTTATGGGATCTGTACTTTTGTAATGATTTATGTAGATGCATTTCACATTATTCGTTTTTCATATTTGTCAGAATATTTTAAATAAAAAAAGACTGAGTCTAGATTCTCAAGGAGGGGAAAAAATTTGCTTTTGCTAATACTAAAAATATCTGCTGTTTTAGAAAATTCTCGCTCACCTTAAATAAATTGTTTTCTGAACAACTTACAAGTGTTAGACATTTATTACTATCAATTTTTAAAGGCTCAAATCGTTTATGAAAAATGTGCAACTTTCACAAAAGGCAATAATTTTTTAATGAAAAGTAATTTCGCCCGTTCCGTGTTTAAAACGAACAGAATATTATTGTTTTTTAACTGATAAATAAACAAATAAATTTTACCAACAGTTGTTATCGATCTTATCCTTTTAGGGGTAAAAAGCTGTGGCTTACACCCCATGGCCTGGGCGTTTGCGCCTCAATAACAACAACAACAACAATATTATCCTTTTATTACGTTATTTATTTAGTTTTAAAAGACAATACACTTAACATTTAAGATTAAGTTTCCCCTCTCATTTTTTGTGTATGTTTCAATATTAAAAGTATGCACTAACTAGCAAACATTGTAAGTTATAATTAGTATTACTAAAAGTGATTCGAATGTAAGACATTATTTTCAAATAAGTTTCCATCTGCACCGATGTCTTAAGAAATAAGAAAAGAAAAGTTAAGAAAAGAATTGTTGATGTTGTTTCTAGTGTTGCTAAAAGCTGATAAGTAATTCGAGCTTCAACATGTAAGCTTCGACATTTATTATGATAATTTTTATTTTAAAGTTTAGCTTCTCTGTGAAAAATATACCAATTTCACAGAAGGCAAGGATTTTCTAATCGAAAAGAATTCCATTCCATTCTTGTTTAGAAAGAAGAAATTATTATTGTCTGTTGAACTAAAAAATAAGAAACTAAATTTTCTCCTGTGTTTTTATTGATCTCACTTCTCTTATTTTGTATTTTTTAAAAGACATACACTAGTGACTCGAGTTTAATATTTCCAATCATTTTGATTTGTAATGTATATTTTCGTCTCAGTACGTGAATTTAAAACCCTTTATTGCACAGGAGAAATCATGTTTCTGTTATTTAAAACTTTATTTCTCTATTTATAAGATCTGTACTTGTGTTACTGTACTTTGTTCTTTACTTTATTTAGATGCATTTCACACTATTTTTGTCATATTTGTCAGCTTATTTTAAATAAAAAAGGTGCCATCGTAAGTTTGTCACTGTTCCTTCTTTTCCGATGAAATATAATCCTGTCAAAAACATGAATGTGAAAGAATGCCAAGTTCGTTAAAGGTTTCGCTAATAAAAGAAGTGAGATGTAACTGCAAACCAAGTTCTTTCGGAGCTCCTTAAATCATAACTCCTGTCATGCATAATATTATTCAATTGCTTAAAATGATTTTTTATGTTACTTGTTATTCAATAGAGCGACTTAGCAAGTTTTCTCTTATTCAATTTTTTCTATTTAATTGATCAGAAATTAAAGTTGATCTCTCCCTTAATTTATCAGTACCTTAACTTCAATATACTTATTCGAACACTCGATTGACTAGATCTTTGTCAATCAGATTCTAGATTAAATTGTACTCTGACTCAAAGATTAAAGTTGGTAACTGAAAACTTGCCAAGTCGCTCTGTTGAATAACAAGTAACATAACAAATCATTTTAAGCAATTGAATAATATTATGCATGACAGGAGTTATGATTTAAGGAGCTCCGAAAGAACTTGGTTTGCAGTTACATCTCACTTCTTTTATTAGCGAAACCTTTAACGAACTTGGCATTCTTTCACATTCATGTTTTTGACAGGATATCATTATTTTTTGTCAAATCACTTTTTTATGAGCGAAACCTTTAACGAACTTGGCATTTTTTCACATTCATGTTTTTGATAGGATATCATTATTTTTTGTCAAATAAGTAGGTATTTGTTTCCTTTTTGAAATAAGTAGGTTAAATTAGTTTTATTTAATATTAATTTCAGCTTTTTCCTGCATTTATTCACTGTTTTTTTTTCAGTCAAATTAAAAAATTTAACATTAGGACTGCTTATGTTCCTTTAAATTCCACTAATAAGGATGTTTCTTTTACGTGATTGGGTACTACTTGATTATTTCGTCGACCAAACATGTTTGTAGCCAACTTGGCGAAATATCGCTATATTGACGACAAAAATTACGCACCAAAAGTCATGCTAACATGGCTCTATTTCTGGTATTTTGCCAAATTCCCATAGATTCCCATTGTAATCTGGTAATTTATCCAATAATTTTGTTAGAGCAAGGACTGTCGCCATCATTTTGTCATCTTTTTTTCTCTTTAAATCGGTTCGCTAACTACCCAAGATTGCTTAAATATTGCTATTTAGAAAGTTTTTAGAACGCTTTTCGCGCATTTTTACCCCTTTTAAATTTTGTATTTGTTAACAAATGCTCTTAGCTCATTTATATCTTATAATTAATGAACATGCCAAATTTTATGTTTTTAGGCCCTTAACATACAGACATCGCATTTTTAGAACGCTTTTACTTACCCATCATACGTAGTACAGGGTAAATCTTGCAATCGTTTTGAAAATCGAAAATTTTTTTTGACGGATTTACACGTTTTAGATAGTGGAGATTCCGAAAAACATATTTTTAGAAACAAAATTTTGCCGTCCGTCTGTCTGTCTGTCTGTAAACGCTCTATCTCCCGAACGAATTGAGATAGAGACTTGAAATTTTGTATGTAGTTAGTATGTAAGAATGGGACGAAACCTACTTAATATCAGCAACCTCGATTATCCGGAACTATTTTTTTTGGACTCTCGAAAATTTCGTTCTGATGAAAGGTACATAAAAATTTTCGAATTTTTTTGTTCTAAGGAATGGACGTAAAAGGCAATAAAATATCACACATTTTGCATATAGAACGAAGTCGATCGGATTATTAGTTGCTGAGATATTTTTAATCCTGTTTTCCACATTCTTCGATTTATCATGGCCCTGTATTTGATTCAAATTTCAATTGAGCGGTATATTTTAATTGGACATAAGACGCAGTTAATTTTTAGTTAATAGAATTATTATTTTTGGAGTTATAAGGATGTTTCTTTTACGCAGTTCGGTACTACTTGAGTAGTTTGGCGTTTTATATAATTTGTCGAAATCGGTAATCACCAGTTCTTTAATATAGCATTATTATGTATATTAACAATATTTAAATTTTGTTTATGAATTACAATGCATTGTATAAATAGTTTTCACATGTTTTATTTTCATATACATATCCATGATGGGTAAGTATTACAGTGGCCCCCAACGACTAGTTTTCTATTTTACCCCCTTTGGATTAGTGGAATCGACATAAGATATAGCCTATATTGGAGCAAGGACTATCACCATCATTTTGATATCATTACTTTTAAGATCGGTTTGTTGTTTGCTGAAATTGCTTAAAAATCCCAATTTAGAACATTTTTAAAACGCTTTTCGCACATTTTCGCACATTTTCACCCTTTTTTAATTCCGTATTTTTTATCAAATGCCCTTAGAGATCATTTATATATCTTAAATAATTAACATGCCAAATCTTATAGTTCTAGGTCCTTCAGTAACACAAAAGTTGCATTTTTAGAATTTTTTTGCTTCTTCACCCTCTTTTGGTCAATTGTATACGCATAGAATATAGCCTATGTTTGAACCGGGGCGAATACCATCATTTTGGTATCATTAATTTTGAAATCGGTTCGGTGGTTTCAGAGATTAGCCCCGATACTTGCCAAAAGTGTCGCCAACTTGGCACTATTTCTGATATTTCGCGAAATAACTCTAAAATGCCAAAATTTATGTTTCCAGTCTAGTCCCTTAATATACAGACATCGCATTTTTAGAATGTTTTTATGCTCTTTTACCTCCTTTGGGTTAGTGTAATCGACATAAGATATATCTTATGTTGGTGCAAAGACTGCCATCATCATTTTGATATCATTACTTTTAAGATCGGTTTGTTGTTTGCTGAGATTGTTTTAAAATTGGTATTTCGAACTTTTTTAGAACGCTCTTCGCTGATTTTCACCCATTTAAATTTGATATTTTTTTAGCAAATGTCATTAGTGATCATTTACATCTTATAAATAATTAACATGCCAAATTTTGTGCTTCTAGGCCCTTCAGTAAAACAAAAATCACATTTTTAGAATGTTTTTCGCTTCTGAACCCTCTTTTGGTTAGTGGCACAGACATAAGATATAGTCTATGTTTGAACCGGGGCGAATACCATCATTTTGGTACCATTACTTTTGAAATCGGTTCGGTAGTTTCAGAGATTAACCCTGATACTCGCCAAAAGTGACGCCAACTTGGCACTATTACTGGTATTTTGTGAAATTCTCATAAGCTTCCATTGTAATCCAATAATCTATCCTCTAAACAACCATTAATGTTTAATTAATGGTGATTTCTGATTTTTTTCCTATTTATAGATCCAATAACCTTCCTCCACACCAAATTTCAACTTCCTAAGTCACGTGGAAGTAGTCAAACATTTCTATGAGTGAGTCAGTGAGTCAGTGAGTCAGTGGTAAAAACAGTGGTTTTCAGGCGTCAATTTCTCGTCTTCGGTAAAAGATTTTTTTAAAAAAATTTAAGATTCGGAAATTAGAAGACGGTCTTACACGACACAAAAAATTGCAAGTGTGTAGGTCAAATAGAATTTAAGTTATTGAGGGGTCAAAAGTGGCTCGAAATGGTTCGGGTAATATAAGCCACGGCCGGTGTGTCGACTTTTACTTTGTGAACTTGGCTGACACACTGCCGTGAGTCTAGATAATATTTTAAATCCTATGAAAAAAAGAGGTATGAATGAGATTTTTTTCATTTTATTATAATTTAGTTAATTTTAAAATTACAATTAAGTGGTTATTTTTTGTCTTCTTTCTTGTGCAGATGTTTTTGGAGCTAAAGAAATTTTTTTTCAAATTGACTAATTTTGTGTAGGAGTCGTATAAAAACTTTGAAAGAAAATTACTGAAAATTGATGGTAGGCATATTTCGCTAACATAATCCCTTTGCCTACTTTATTTTGAACAGTTTACATTGTCTACGAATCGTTAGCGGAAAAAAAATATGTTTCAACTTTTTAGAGAACACCTGCAAAATATTTTTTTGTTTTGTTTTTTGAAATAAAATAATAATTGTATTAATACTTATAGAAATAAATATTAAGTAAAAATATGAGATATTAAAATTCGGATACATAATTTACTGAAAAAGTACCAAAATATACATACAGTGCATGTAAAAACTTAAAGGACAGAAAAAAATGGTAAAAATATCGGTAAATTTAAAATACGATACTTAAAATGGTAATTTAACGTTGGTCAGAAAGTGGAAATATTAATATAAATGTTAAAAAAATATATCTGTGAGCTTTTAATTATTGAAAAAAAAAATATGCAAAAAAGCTGTTTTTGCTTGCGTGAAAACTTTTAAGAAACCATTTTTTTTAATAGAAATATTGTTACAGCGTATATAGGGTTCTTTCGATCTTATGGTTAGACAACTTCAAACTCTTTTCTCTTAGAAAAGTAGAAAATAATTTATTTACAGATCTTCAGAACAACAGAGTCTTCGAAACTCACAAATATTACTAGATATTCCAAAATAATTGTTCAAATCTATCGAACAAGTACAAATATAGGTCGCAAAGACTCTTTATACAATGTCTCAACACTATATCACATTCAAAACAACGTAGATAAAACTCAATACATCAAGCAAACTTGCTTAGACAATCCCTAGTAGCTCACTCAATGCCTGACTGATAAATAATAACCACAACAGCTCGCATCGCTTCCCTTATATAGGCTCGCAGCATGTGCTGGAAATTTCTACAACCTTCTAGAAAAATCCGGAAAACCACGGAACAACATTCAATGTATCAGTAGACCGAGGGGGGGTTACCATAGAGAGGAACGGGTTACCATCGACAACAATCGCCAAATTTTTCGCCAACTTGGCGATATATCGCCAAATTTGGCGACCAAAATTAGTCGTCAAAAGTGACGCCAACGTGGCGATATCTTTATTATTTCGCCAATCTGCCATACACATTCACTGAAAATAATAGACAAGTTTGCTTGATAACAGAGACAATGTAACAAAAACTAATATTAGTAAAGGAATGACGCTTAATAAGATTATTTACATTATTTTACAGTACAAACACTAACTATTTACAAAATTCGTAACACTACCCCCTCCTCAAAGACTGCACGTCCCGGGCAGTGCAATCCTTGAGTTAGAGGAAAACACTTAAAATAAGTAAACAAATAAATAAATAAATAATAATAAGATTTACATAAATAAGAACTAATTGCTATTTACATATTTACAAAAAGTGACTTTCATGACCATGGTCTGAAATTCTAATCACTTTCTAATCACCAATTTTGAATTTCTAATCACTTTGGCCAAAATAAGGGGCTAGCCGATTATAATGTACGACTTTGGGCTTGGTGTGTGGCGATTTTCGTATGCGTACGACGACGTCATTCAGCCTGTTGACGACTGTGTAAGGACCGTCCCAGTTTCTTTGTAGTTTTGGCGACTGTCCCTTACGACGTATGGGATTCCACAACCAAACTTTGTCACCTTCGTTGAACTCATGTCCAGTTGCCTTTGTGTCGTACCGTGTCTTCATCTTTTCCGATGCTAGTCCAATTCGGTTCCTCGCTAGACGATGAATCTCCTCAATCCGTGCCTGGAGTTCATCCACGTACTCCTCGGGCGATAAAGGAGCATCAGGAGGACGGCCAAACAAAAGATCCGCAGGCAGACGAAGATCACGACCAAAGAGCATTTGAGAAGGAGAGTAACCAGTGGCCTCATGAGTGGCACTCCTGTAGGCAAGCAGGAAAAGAGGCAATTTCTTGTCCCAGTCCTGTTGGTCTCTAGACACCAGGAGAGAGAGGCTATTTAGGATGGTACGATTGAAACGCTCCACCATGCCGTCCGATTGCGGATGTAGAGGTGTAGTTCGAGTTTTGTCCATTCCGAGTAGTCCACACATTTCCTTAAACACAGCCGAATCAAAGTTTCTTTCTTGATCAGAATGGATTTGAAGAGGAGCTCCGTATCTGGAAACCCAGTGTTGAACCAGTATGTCTGCTACGATTACCGCTTCTTGATTAGGAATGGCGTAGGCTTCAGGCCACTTGGTGAAGTAATCCATGACAACGAGGATGTACTTGTTGCCATCAGATGTTCTAGGAAGAGGACCCAGGATATCTAGGGCAATTCGTTCGAAAGGAGCTCCTACATTATAACGCTGCAATCGTCCACGGGTGCGCCTCTTTGGACCTTTACGTGCTACACAGGTGTCACAAGTTCGACACCACTTCTCCACATCACTGCGAACATTATTCCAGTAGAAACGCTCTCGAACCTTTTGCAAGGTCTTCATTACACCAAAATGGCCTCCTGTGGGACTTCCATGCAGTTCTTGAAGGACCATAGAAATTCTCGACTTAGGGAGTAGTAGTTGCCATCTACATGTCTTTCCATCATCAGACTCCCATTTTCGGTACAAAATACCATTCTTCAAATGTAGGGAATCCCAGAGAGCCCAAAAACGTTTAGTTGTAGGATGGTAATGGGCCATGTCTTGCCAGCTGGGCTTCCTGTTGGACTCCTCTTTTAGCTCTAGAATTGGCTTAATTTCAGAATCAGCAAGTAGATCTTTACGCAGGCTCTTGTCACTCCACGGATCTTTCGATGATGTAGACCCAGTTGTAACTTGTCTCACTATAGGATCTTTGACATTAAATTTCTTCTATACTCGGTCGCAGTATCTACAATTCTCTGAGCAGGGTCTTCTTGTGAGGGCATCTGCGTTTCCATGTGATGAGCCTTTTCGATGGCGTATCTCCATATCGTACTCTTGAAGCTTTTGTATCCACCTGGCTATCTGGCCTTCAGGGTTCTTAAAATTCAATAGCCAAGTTAGAGAAGCATGATCAGTTCGGATCAGGAATTTTCGAAAGTAAAGATAGTGATGAAAATGGTCTATGGCTTTCACTACAGCAAGAAGCTCTTTTCTTGTTACGCAGTAGTTTCGCTCTGCCTTTGATAAGCACTTGCTGAAATAGGCGATAACACGCTCCTGGCCGTCGATTTCCTGGGACAGTACAGCGCCAATGCTTTCGTTACTTGCATCCGTATAAAGTATAAACTGTTTATCGATTTGAGGATACGACAGAATTGGAGTGGATGTCAAGGCCTCCTTAAGCTTTTCGAAAGCAGCGTCACATTCCTGTGTCCACATAAATTTTTGATTGGCTTCTGTTAATTTATGAAGTGGTCTTGCAATCATTGAGAAGCCTTTGACGAATTTTCTGTAATAGGTGCATAATCCTAGAAAACTTCGAAGCTGGTGAACATCTGCTGGACGATTCCAATTTTTCACGGCCGATATCTTCTCCGGATCAGTCCTAACTCCTTCCGCCGAAATGATGTGTCCAAGGTAGGCGACTTCATTACGAAACAAACTGCACTTCGAAGGGCTTAACTTCAAATTAGCTTCCTTTAACTTTTGTAGCACCCGCCTGAGGTTGTTCAGATGTTCATCAAAAGATTTTCCTATGATTATGATATCATCTAAATAAACAAGACATGCTTCATATGACAGCCCCCGGAGAACCGTTTCCATAAGCCGTTCGAAAGTTGCAGGTGCGTTACATAGGCCAAAAGGCATTACCTTGAATTGCCATAATCCTTGTCCCGTTGTGAAGGCAGTCTTCTCGCGGTCGTCGGGATGGATCTCTACCTGCCAATAACCACTCTTCAGATCCAGAGTCGAGAACCGAGTGTTGCCCGCAAGTGTGTCGAGAGTGTCGTCGATCCTTGGTAGAGGGTAACTATCCTTTTTAGTGACGTCATTCAGTCGGCGGTAGTCTACACAAAATCTTGTAGAACCATCCGATTTTCTTACTAACACAATGGGAGACGCCCATGGACTTGTCGATGGTTCGATGTCGTCATTTTCTTCCATATCCTTAATTAAATTCTGCATCTCTTCTTGCTCAGCAAAAGGTAATCGTCTAGGGTGCTGTTTAATAGAAGAGTGATCTCCCGTGTCAATTCGGTGTTGTGCCATTTTAGTTCATCCAAAGTCTTCAGATGTTTCGGAAAATAAACTTTGGAATTCTCTAATTAAATTTTCCGCAGCATCCCTTTGTTTTGGATATAAGTCAGTATTTTGTAACAAATCCTTGACTAAATTATCTGAAGATTTCCCAGAGTGACTGGAATTTTGACTTATGCACGTCACAGGAGCACATGATGCTATCACCTCTCCTTTCTTGATAGTCCTCGTCTTATCACAGAAGTTAGCAATTCAGACTGGAATGGTCTTTTTCGAGAGGTCTACTACAGAAGAAGCCACCAATACTCCTGCTTGTGTACTATTGTCTTCTGGATAATCTATATGGCCAAATCGGTAATTAGTTTCATTTTTAATTACAGCTGGAACTAAAAATTGTGTTCTTGGATCTAGATTGATGTCTTCTTTGGCTATTACTGCTTGTTTACATTCAATTTCATTATTTAATCCAAAAAGACTTATTTCTTCAAATTTTGAGAGCATTTTGTTATTTTTGAAATCAAGTTTGAAGCCAAACTTCTACAGAAATTCTAGCCCGATTAAGCAAGGATATGTTATGTCAGCCACATATGCCGTATGATAATATTTGCTTCCTCCAAAGTTGATGGTTAAATTGGCCTTTTCATATATGCCTATCTTGTCGCCCGTCACAGTTTGCAGGGTAACGCAGGGTGGAGTCCAGATGAGTTTACTTTTCAATTTTCGAGCCAAACCTTCTCTTATTATTGTAACATTGGCTCCTGTATCGACAATCATACGGCACTGAATTCCGTTAATAAAGCCTATCACATATAATTCATTATCACCGCCACTCATTTTTGATATCTGGAGGATCTTCAGGTGGGGCTTTTCATTCTCTGGCAACCTTCGCCCCGCGAGATGGCCAAAATTTAGTTTCCCTGCTGACTGTTTGAATTTATCTCACGTTCGTGGATTTTGGGGCAATTTCTTCGGAGATGTCCTGTATCACCGCATCCCCAGCACGTGAGATTCTGTCTTCTTGAGCTTGTTCTTCCATATTTTAAAGCTTCCAGCTCTTGATTTATTTTCCTAATTTCTTTCAAGACGTCGCTCTCAGTGTCTGAGCTTTTGTTCACCGTTGCCCCTCGGACTGAATGACGATCTCTTCGGCTGGCTTGTGTAGCTGCTTCCAACTTTAAGGCATATAGTAATGCAGCCTTTAAATCCTGCACATCTGCCATTCGTACCGCTCTCTGCACTTCTGGATCTTTTATTCCGTCTACAAAGTACTGAAGTGAGAGCATTTCCCGTACATTTGTTGGGCAGTCGATGAAGGCTAAATTTGCCAGCCGTTCTATTTCTGAGGCAAACTCTTGAAGGGTTTCACTCGATTTTTGATGGCGGCTCTTCATTTGTTTTTCGTATAATCTTTGAAGAATTTTTCTCCGAATCTCATTTCAAGTGCACAACTTAAAGTCTCAAAATTGAGTTGCGTCATATCGGGCAATGTTTGCAGCACGTCGGCGGCTTCTCCTCTTAAAGATGCTGCCAGTTGACAAGCTTTCACCTCGTCACTCCATTTGTTCGCTTCGGCTACAATGGTCAATTGGGTCTTGTAGACTTGCCAGGAACTCTTTCCGTCGTATGTCGACAGCTTGATGTGCACGGGAGAAGCAGACAGATTCCTAAATTCTTCATAATTACCACTGGACGCCGAAAGCTTCTTCTCAAGATCTTGTACTTTTTTATTTAGCTTTTCGTCTACATCATCTACTTCAACTATTTTCTCTTCAATATTACTAACTTCATTCTGAATTTTCTCTTCTACTTTACTAATTTCATTCTCTATTTTCTCTTCTACCGAATCTATTCTTCTATCTACCGACGAGAACTTTTCTTCTAAAGTTTTCTTCATTTCTTCTTGACTTTTATTAACTTCTTTCTTCAATTCTTCAGTCAACTCTTTTATTCTTTCTTATTCATTTTATCCGCCAACTCTTCTTGGCCTTTATTCATTTTTTCCGCCAACTTTTCTTGGCCTTTCGTCAATTCTGCCTTTATTCCATTAATAGCTTGTAACAGTTCTTTCAGTTGTCCGTCCATTGTTCTTGTTTTCGCCATAAGATCCCGACTCCTGACACCAAATGTTACAGCGTATATAGGGTTCTTTCGATCTTATGGTTAGACAACTTCAAACTCTTTTCTCTTAGAAAAGTAGAAAATAATTTATTTACAGATCTTCAGAACAACAGAGTCTTCGAAACTCACAAATATTACTAGATATTCCAAAATAACTGTTCAAATCTATCGAACAAGTACAAATATAGGTCGCAGAGACTCTTTATACAATGTCTCAACACTATATCACATTCAAAACAACGTAGATAAAACTCAATACATCAAGCAAACTTGCTTAGACAATTTCTAGTAGCTCACTCAATGTCTGACTGATAAATAATAACCACAACAGCTCGCTTCGCTTCCCTTATATAGGCTCGCAGCATGTGCTGGAAATTTCTACAACCTTCTAGAAAAATCCGGAAAACCACGGAACAACATTCAATGTATCAGTAGACCGAGGGGGGGTTACCATAGAGAGGAACGGGTTACCATTGCCAACAATCGCCAAGTTTGTCGCCAACTTGGCGATATATCGCCAAATTTGGCGACCAATATTAGTCGTCAAAAGTGACGCCAACTTGGCGATATCTTTATTATTTCGCCAATCTGCCATACGCATTCACTGAAAATAATAGACAAGTTTGCTTGATAACAGAGACAATGTAACAAAAACTAATATTAGTAAAGGAATGGCGCTTAATAAGATTATTTACATTATTTTACAGTACAAACACTAACTATTTACAAAATTCGTAACAATATTATGAATAATTATTTATTTGAACTACAAAAACCAATTTTTGGTGATTTTTCGGATATTTTCTAATAAGAGTTTTGTTAGTTTTTTAACAATGTCAAAAGTACATACGCTGACGGAAGAGCAAAAAGGTAATATTGGATCTTTTGCATTATTAGGAGTTAGTTGAAAGAATTTGGCATTTTAAAGTCTTTTGACAGTCTTTTATGTTTTAAATACCTTATTATGTATAGTTTATCATCTTTTAAATAAATTACATATCAGAAGTTTAACATATCATATTTTTATTTATTAAAGAAGATGAACATGGCGTTCAGAATTATAGTTATTCTATCGCAGTAACTATAACTTACCTTATATCTCTATCGCAGACTCAAAATATGCCCAACTTCTTTAGAGTGAGTATTCACTTTGAGCAAAAGTGGAACTGTTGTCACTTTCAAAGAGTGAATACCCACTCCTATGAAGTAAATATTTACTCTGAACAGAGGTGAATAATCACTCTTTCGGAGGAAGGACTATTCACTCTTACAAAAAAGTGTGTGTTGTCACCCCTGGTATGAGAGATTAGTTACTCTTTCGTAGGAGTGACTAGTCACTAATTCGTAGAAATAAATCTTCTTTTTTATGTTACTTTATTAGTATTTTATGGGCATTGTAAAAAAAATTATGTTGTTGGCATTATTTAATTCATAGTTACGTTAATTGAGATTCTATCTCATAATTATTTAGTTATTAAAATTAAATCTTTTAAAGTTGTAAAATAAATGTAAAATATGTATTCAATAGACTTTATTTGCATTTCCACACTTTTCAATGTTATGGAACCTGTCAAAAATAGAAGACAGTGGCGGGGGAGGGGGGGTGCGCCAAATTGAAACTTTGTCCAGGGTGCAGCTTTCTCTTTGCAAGTATCTGCTAAAAAGTACCACATTTTGCTGATTTTTATTATTTTACGCCACATATTTGTTCAAAGTTAAACTTGAAGGTTTTAAAATTTATAATGTCAGGATTTCACAATCATCATTGGATTGACTCTCTGACTCTCTGTTATAGAGTGAGGTAATTCGCTCTTTTCTATAGAGTAAAAAAATCCATTCTTTTAGAAATGTGTGTTTTTACAAAAACCACTTCAAAAAGAGTGAAAATGCCTCTCATTCTTCCAAAGAGTGAGCTTTTCATTCCCCTACTTTAGCACACAGAAATTCTAATGATTTTAAAAGGAAAGACAATTTGGGAGGGTATTTTTAAGGAAAAGGCTTATAAAAAGTACTTTTTCAAAAAAAAAAAAAAAAAAAAAATTGCACATTTATTAGGGGGAGGCTTACATTAGGAGGAGACTCACTTTTGGTACTTTACTGTAAAATATATTTTATAGTAAACGTTTAGTATTATACAGCTACTTCCTTTATTTGATTAATATCAGAGGGATTTAATGTAGCTTCCCCGGGTTACAGAACGCATAGGTGAAAACCATTTTTGCTATTGAAATTGTCTTAATTGAAAAAAATTTAATTGCATTGATAGTTTTTATGCTTTTACTATCATTTTATATTTCCTTCTAACAACGCCAAAAGATTTTATATGAAAAATATAAATAATGTATTCAAATAAAGTTCCAAAAATTATTAAAAATTGCACTTTTGTATTAGCTGCATGTCATATGTTAAAATCATATGAAATCACCATCGATTGCTACTTATAAAAGCTTTCGTTGCTTTAGTATTTTCTTGGGTTTAAGCGCATAGTTCAATTACATGTCTGTTAAATTTGTGGACTTTTTTCTGATTTAATTTATTAACCATTCTTCCTTAGATAATTTCACCATTATAGTATTCGTCAAAACAAAAATAACAACTAAAGGTCATGCTGTTGATTAATAATATATTTTTTACCCTTTTCAATTGAGAAAAAAAAGTGATATAATTAAAATTTAGCAGATTTAATGTTTATTTGAATTAGTAGAATATTTTTTACATACATTTTTAAAATTATCCCAGAAAATAATAAAAAATAAAAATGTATTATCCATACTTATTCAAATTACAAATTTAATTAGCTTGTTAATGTGTATTTTATTGTATTGCATTATTCTTATTTTACGATTTAGTACATATAGAAATGGGTTCAGATCATTGCTTTATGTATTAAATTTATGAGGTAAAGATGAAATACTTCTAAAAATCATGTTATAAAAAAAAAAAAAAAAAAAAAAAAAAAAAGACTAGTTTTAGATATATTTTCAATTACTAAATATCTTTTGAAACACATATCTAATAATATAACCACATAAAAAGACATTTCATTAGAGTTTATTAAATTTGTAATACACGAGGGAATGATAGGTAATAAAAATATTTTCTTTGATCTAGTACTTGAAAGCCATATGCTAGCTATTCATAAACGCTTTTGAGCAAAAAATAAATAAATAAAACAAAACAAAATAAAAAAATGAGATAAGCCACCTCACTTTACTCTTGAACAAATTGTCCTTGACCCAAGTAATGCATGTGTCCATTTACTAAATAAATAGGGTCAAATTTATAGTTATGTGAGGGAATGATGACAAATACTACGGATCCCATTAAAAAGTGTTCTAATACGTTCATTATATAAAATATAATTAAAAAGCTAGACATACATTCTGTAATGGTAGAGAAAACGTTTTTTTTTTCTACATGTGTGAATGGTGACAAAAACAGGGAAGGATATTTGCATTAAAATAAATACCTAAAATACTTTATTTCATTTTTAATTAGCAAGTAATTACAGTTTATATGCATAACTGATTAATACTGATAGTTTAAATCACTTTTTCTTTTTGTAATTTGAAAGATATGTCTTCAAGATCCCTGGGACATAAAATTATCCCTTTTCAGAATGTGACTCACCTAACGCTAGCTAAAATTATTTAGGTACGCAGATTAAAGTAAGCGATCGCGGTCACGTAATGATTTAGGCTCAAATCCACTAAAATAAATCGAGTTGGCTTTTCTAAATTTTGTGCCTTTTTTTAGAATGCAACATAAATAACGGCCAGTTTCGACTCCATACTTCAATTGAGTGTTATATCACATGTAGGTCAATATTCTTAGCGGATCGACTTTAGAAAACAAAATCAATATCAGTAATACAGCAGACTTTGAAGATACGCATGCATATTAATTCTTGCTCCATGGAATACATAATATTTTTACAATATGGGTGATGCAAACTACTTTTAACTCAAACAAACAAACAAAAAAATCACCGTGAGTATTCGCGTTAACGAATTTCAACAATAGACCATAAAGACCTTTTTATTCTTGCAGCTTAAAAAGAGGGCTTATCGCATTGTAATAACATTTATCATTTGATACCTGCGTGATGAAAAATTTAGAAAGAAAGTTTTTGAGACAAGTGGGAATAATTGAGAATCATTTATTATATTTAAAAAAAACTTCGAGTATGAAGACTTTCCTCCTTTCCTCCACCTCATAATTTATGGTCCTTTTTAAATATGTGCTATGGATTAGAAATGAAACTATTTTCTTTCAATTTTTATTTATGTGACTAGTTTCAAACAGAAGTTGAAATAACAAAAGATTCTGTTTTAAAATATATTTTCTGTCATAATTTCAAAACGATCGAATTGGAAAGCTACACCACCATCTGCGAAAACTGACATTTTTTTTTCACTTAACACAAACATACGTTTGAAGGAGGAGAAATGGTTGTAATGGTTTTTTTAGATCTTCCTCAGATGTCATTTCTTTTCGAAGACGTCATTTAAAAAGAAGACTTTTTATTCGAATTATTTTCCAGATTTCTTATATATTCTCAATATTCTTTTTTTGATAATTACTGTCTTACTGTTTCTTTTTGAAACGTTGAGTATTAAGAATTGTCATAGTTTTAAGTTGTCACCTAAAAACTCTGAAGTAATGTTTCTAAGACAAAAGTGCTTGCACTTATTTTGGATTTATTTTTGTCTAGCTTTCTTTAGTTTGAAATTATTATTAAGTTAAACATATACTGTATAACTATTCAATTTAGTTACACAGTTTAAAGACATGAGAATCCTCATCGAAAAAGTTATTAATTCATACCTGTGACATAAAATATTCTGAAGCGAAATCGCTTAGACAATTAAAAATTAATATACTTATTTTTTTTTTCAAATATTTTTTATCTTGAAATAGTGATACTTTTTGAGTGCAAAGTTATACTTATTTTGATTTATTTTTCTCTAGTATTCCTTACTTTGAAATGCTCAGTATTAATTAAATATATACAGTATAACTATCTAATCCAGTATGAAGACAGTAAAGTTTGAAGCCATGAAAAATTGTCATCAAAGCAATTATCAGTTGATATCTATGATATAAAAAATTCTAAAGTGATTGTTTAAAGACAATTAAAAATGTATACACTTATCTTGATTTATTTTTCTCCACTATTTTTTATTTTGAAAAAGTGATACTTTTTGAGTATTAAATATCAGTATCTACTGTATAACTAACTGTTATAACTTAATTTATTTATACAGTTTGAAGACTCATTTGACAGTATAAAAAACAAATTTTACAACAATATCTTAGCTGCGACAATTTCTAAGATAGCTTGGATATAATAACTTTTATGATAATTCAGACTTCAAGCCTCTCCAAGAGCTGCGGCTATTAAAGAAGTCTACCTTAGAATCTATATGAATATAATTATGGTCTTTGAGAATATTTTTGGCTCGCACTCTAAGAAGAGCAGATCTTTTTCTGTGCCTTCAGCTGAAACAGGGCGGCTCCATACAGGTAAAGCACGCATCGAGAAGATGTCTCTGTTGGACAATGTCAACGGAGATTAGCACTTAAATGAACTACAGATATAATTGACGTGATCATGCATTCATTATTAACAATTCTGCGGATAGAGATTAAGTTCTCTATAGTGAAAATACTTCTAAATTTTCTAATCTTCATTGCATGTGTTTGTATACAGCTATGTCGCTATAAAAATAGTTTCTGTGACTTATCAAACAGCCTGAAATTATTTTCTTAAGAGCCCTTATTTTAAACTCAGACAAAAAGTGACGTTTTGATAGTTGTATATTTTAATTTTCTTGAAATTTTTTTTATGTTGAAGTAAATTATATTTAATGATTAATCTGCAATTTTGAAGTCCTGAGAATATTTTCTCTTCCCTATAGAAAATATCAAAGTTCACGTTTGTGAATCCCATTTTTATGAAAAATGAAATCCCAATATGTTTGGAATGGTACATCTCTGGCAAGCAACAACATCCCAAAATTATTTTGGCATAAACTTATAGTATAACACTACCTGCTTATTGAAATTTATTAGTTTCCATGGAGCATTGTTATTTTTCATTATGTTATGTTGCCACAAAGTACAGTCAAAATGACGTTTTTGTCCATTTTCCGCTCTTAATATTTTATTTAAGCTATAATACCCCAAAGTTTTTCTTATAGACTGTGAAAGTGCACTACTAGGACAAGCTAAATAGTATAGTACTGAGAATAGGCAAGGAGTGGGGCCTATTCTCAGTGGAGAAGTGGGGCCTCGTGATATTTTTTAGTAAAAAATAACAAAATTTATAAGAAAAGCAATGTTCATCATCACATTTTTTTCCCTAAGAGAAAATGAAACATCCCGTATCTCTTTCGGAAGAGGCGACAAAAAAGGGATTTTCATTTACTCATAGGGAAAAATCATAGAAAGACGAAAGAAAAACGGGATGTTTCATTTTCTCTTAGGTAAAAAATATGATGATGGACATTGCTTTTCTTATAAATTTTGTCACTTTTTTACTAAAAAATATCACGAGGACCCACTTATTTTTCTTTTCCATGTTTTTGTACATATGTTCAACTATTGCGTGACATATTTTTTTTCATCCAACTGTGGCTCTTTTTTGAAATAAACTACTTTAAATATTGCAGATTCTAGAAATTTTGAATATTTAACAGGTTATAGCTATTAACAGCAACAATATCTCCATGCAGTACTACATTATTTAGCTTGTCCTAGCAATGCACTTTCATATTATATAAGAAAGACTTAGGGGTATTATAGCTTAAATAAGATAATAAGAGTTGAAAATGGACAAAAACGTCATTTTGACTGTACTTTGTGGCAACGCAATAATGTAAAATAACAATGCCCCATGGAAACAAATAAATTTTAATAAGCAGGTAGTGTTATACTTTAAGTTTATGCCAAAATAATTTTGGGATGTGGTTGCTTGTCAGAGATATACCACTCCAAACATATTGGGATTTCATTTTTTATAACAATGGCATTCCCAGCCTTGAACTTTGATATTTTCTATAGGAAAGAGGAAAAATTTTCAGGGCTTCAAAATTGCACACTATTCATTAAATAAGATCTACTTCAACATATAAAAAAATCAAGCAAATAAAAAAATACAACTATCACATTTTGTCTGATTGTCAAAATAAGGGCTCTTAACGTCATAGTATATTAAAATTGAAAACTCTATGCTTATTTTTAAATGTGTGCTCTATAAGTTACAAGCTAAGCTTTTACAATTTCTATGTACGCGGCTGTTGTATAAAAGAGCAGGGAATAATAAACGATGTTTAAAGTATTTTTTCTCTCATAATTTTAAAGCAACTGAAATGGAAAGTGACATTGACGCCTATAAGAACTAACAATTTTCTTATAATAGACATGAACCATATACTTTTGAAGTAAGGAGAATAGAAATAATGTGACACTTTAAAAAAATATTGCATTGAGCATTACTTTTTAATATAGATTTTCTTCTAAAAAATGACATATTCTTGCATTATTATAAGCATTTACAAAAATTTAATTATATTTTTTCTTTCCTGAAATGCACATTATTTTTGTTATAGAAAACTAGAGAGTGCAAAATACTTTATTCTTACAAAATTTTGATAATAAAAATATATCTACATTGATAAAAAGTATAGAAAAGAAAAAAGATTTGAATGAAAATGGCGTTATTGCAAAATTTAATAATTATCGAGAATGTCTTATAAATACCAAATACGTTGTATCATAATCATAGACTGGGATGCAGCGCTCACAAACTATCGCCTTATCTGGTTGATGATTGAAATTCCACAATTAGTTGAAACTCGATTCACATATTAAAATGCCACTGGTCTATCGTCATATCTTAGTAGAGACCATCCGAAAACCACATTTTAGTTGTTGATTGGATAGTTTAACATTGTATTTTCCTGTTCCCACTCCTCTATATTTTCATGCCTTTTGTTGCAGATAACATACTGATAAGCCACTAAAATCTTGTTTGCGAAAGGTTCTCACGAAGGTGGGACTTCGCATACTAATTACGTTTTAATATGCTTATAGAGTTACCTAATCTAGAAATTTAAGGCGTCAACTCGATGAGGTGATGGTCTATGCTATTGCCTCCATTGTCTATCACACATATTTTTACTTTAAGAACATCTAATACACGGAATGAATGTAATAACCTTTTTTTAAAAAATAAAAATTAAATGTGAAGACTCTTCCATAAAAATTATTTACATTAAAATATATAACATTACGTTTGGACATTAAATACATGATTTTTTCTGGCTGATTCATTCATTGACTTATATAATTTTAAGAAATGAAGAATTAAATAATTGAAGCATTTATTAGTTGATACATTATTACATAAACAAATGAAGATAAATTACAAGGAAATTTGAAAGTTTTTGTACTTATGCTTTCTTTTTGTCTTCTAATTTGTATTTTCTAATGCAAACCAGGAGGATAAATGTAAGAAATGTCAGATATTAGTACTTTTTTTATAGATTACATTATAAAAGTATTGTCTCATGCTTTCTGTTCATTGTGACTGCTGATGAAAACAACTGGAAATAACAAAAGACTCTTTTGAAATGCATTTTATGTCATTGTAACTTTGAAAATTCTAGATTTAATAAGAAAACGTCAACGTCATCTGCGGGAAGTGACTATTTTCTTTCAATTGACGTTGAACATACGTTTGTAAAAGGAATCAGTGGTGTAAACTGTCATTTTTTTGCATTGTTCCACAATTACATTTTTTCCTCTTACACAGAGATTTCCTTCAGAATGAAATATTCGTACATTCCAACAACATTAGATAATGAAGAATGATTTTTTATTGAGATTTTTCACAATGATAAAATTATTCTAGAATAGAAAGGAATAAAAAAAGCAAGAGTGCAAAAAATAGCAATAGCACGACAATAGCACATTACCCATACTACGTACGGGCAACATGTTTTTGCCAGTCGGGATTTGACCGTACTATGTACAGAAATTAATTCTCCAATCGTAATTTATTATTCCCACAAGAAAAATTTCATTGTAAATTTTGTATTATTTAATCCGAGCATTTTTCTGATTCAGTTAGGCAAAAAATTTGTTTTGAAAAACCAGTGATAAAAGATTAAAACTTCAGTAAAAAACATAAAAAACCCATTATTTGAGAGTTTTTTCTAAAATATTGATCAAATCAAGTGATTAAATTCTAATACCGAATATTCCACATTTAATGCCACGTGTTTTAAGTTGTGCTGTAAATGTTGAGGGGGCTATCACAAAACACAGATTACGAGAGCCAGCAGTTTAAGAACAGGCAATATCATAGTTAGCTGCCTGTCAATTTTCTTTCAATTGTCATAAAACAGAAGTTCGAAGCATGCGTAATAGCTGTAAACGTTCATTTTATAAAGCAAAATTCAGAGTGTTATAGATGAGGGATTGCACTCCTGTAAGAAATTGCACCAGTTACCTTCCATGTTATTCTTATCTTTTATCGATAATAGAAGAAAGCATTGTGATAATCTAAATTTGTTTACTACTTCCAATATTCGACGGATTTTAGTATTTTGGGAGTCAAAGACCCGGAAAAACACATTTATACTATGCGTCTGTCTGACAGTGTTTTCTTATTTTATCACCCACAAGTGTATGAAGTTATTAATAGAATGAAACCAAAATTTATATGTATGTTTCTGGCTGTTACAAACAAGTGTCATTTCTCTTCTGGAAACATTCCGCTGGAAGGGATAACTGTTATAGCAATTTCTGTATATATCTTCATTTTTCGCAGTTCTATTGTTCATCGGCAGCTAGTACAGCAAGAGTAATTTAGAATCCTACTAATACGGCTCGGGACCCGCAAGAAGCTAATGTATAACAAAATAACGAAAAATATGAATTTTATTAAACATGAAGATCAATATTAACTCTTTTATTTCATCTAGATTAATAGACTGAAGCAGAAATTCAAGAAGAAAATCAAAGTTAATATTGTTGTAAGCTAATATTATTGAAATATTAACTTGTGTAATTTCTTATTAAAATATAAAAATTTATAAAATAGAAAAAAGTTTTGTGATTGGCACATTCAACTAGATTAAAAAATGTAAATTTTGTTGAGATAATTAGATAGATAAATACATAAAACAGCTTTTAATGCTCATAATGGATATAGGTTTTTTATAGCAGATAAAAGGAATAGTCTTTAAGAATCTTCCATAAAAAGTTGTTTAGATTAGACTATACAATCTTTTATTCTATCTTAAAACATGTAGCTTCTGTCATGTAACAAATGTATCACTTATACAATTTGAAGGTATCAAGAATTAAGTCTTATACACTTTGATAAGTTAATAATTTTAACATAAAAACCTCTGAATAAAAGTTTCAAAAGACAATTCAAAATATTTGCACTTCATCTGTTGTAGTTTCTCTATTGAATTCCGAGTGTGAAAACATACATATAAAACTTCCAAATTCTTTCTTTGTTTATAAATATGTACTTTAAATGTTACATGATAAAAAAAAGAATGAAAAATAAGCGAAAAGAAATCTCATGTATTCCATTTATATATCTGTTTTTAAACAGAACTTGAAATAACAAAAGGTTCTTTCAAAATGTTTTTTCTATAATAATTTCAAAACAATTGAATTGGAAAGCGACACTGCCACCTGCGAGATTGATAATTTTCTTTCAATCGGCACAAAACATACGTTTGAAATAGGGCGAAGAATTGTAAAATATCAGTTTTTCTTCGCGTTGTTTAAACATTATTTCTTTTTAGAAAACGGTTTTCTAAACTTTTTCTAAAGAAATAAAATGTTCTCGCAGTGTTTAGATGTTACAAAAGCTATAACTAAAATGTATGTAGTGTTATATTAAAAGCATTTAATTTTTATTTTGGAATTTTACATAAAGATAAATAACTTTCATATTCCCATAACGACGTAACTATTTTAAAATAAAAATAATGGAAGAAAAATATAAAAATACTGGCTATTTGATTTATTTCTGTTCTAGTTTCAGATAATAAGTAAAATTTTTGAATACATTTTAAAATTATTATAAGGTATAGTTTGTCTTTAAATCACGTGTTCGCATATATCTATAAAAACCATTGATTAAGTAAATTTTCGATGCTTATTCTTATATTTTTTATTCCATTTTTTCCACTGCTGTCGATTTTTTATGATGAGGGATTTTTTTTTTCATTTTATGGAGCGTCGGAAAAAATACCCGTACTGAGAAAAAAATCGTAAGAATGTAATGAGAAGTAATTTCTAATTAAAACGCAAAATAAAATAAAATTAAATTTAAGGGATCTTTTTTTTTTGTATTAGCCACATTACACATCTGCATATGTTTAGTTATACACTGCCCGATAATTTTACTTGAAGTTAACGTGAGATTCGATCAGAATCCAACGTTTTATAATCCCAATCACTTTCTTACTCTTCAAAACAATCAATTTTTATATAAGTATAATTAATAAAATAGTAATAATCTGTAACCAGTGTACCTAGCTAGACTTTCGCAGATCAGTGGCGATCTTCCATAATTGGGTAGCGATTCATTTTCCTTAGACTGGCGGGATTTACCGGTTTTTGAGGCAGATTCAAATGCTGTCGGGAAGATACACTTTTCTAAAAAACTATTAAATAGATCATCTTAAAATTTGTTGTGGTATCAGAAAACATACTATACGAGAATAATAAGAGGCAATTTTCATTTTGATTTAAAATAAATAAAATTAATAGTATTTTATTAAAAAAATTAAATCCTAAAAATTTTAAGGAGATATTTTTGATTATTTAGTTTTTTTTTTTTACTCAAACCTATACTGTTAAAATATACTTAAAGAAATAAGAATACACACATTTAGAAAGTTTCAATTATTTGCCTGAAAATGTTTTAAAAAATATACAAAAGCACGAAAAAAAAAAAAAAAATTCGAAAAAAGGGCAAAAAACTATACACACACCCACAATGCATAAAAAATATAATTTTAAAACCATCTAGCACTATAATCTTTTAGCTTTATTTTTTAGGCCGATAGTTGAAAATAAAAAAAAGGACTGTTTCATGTTCCACGTGTCCTCAAATAACTAATGAAAAGCATACCTTTAAATCATGTGCAATCATAAAATGTATTTGATTTTATACTTAATCTGTTTTTTAATCTTTATTACGTATTAATAGAGAAAACAAAAGAAAAATAAATTTTATTTATCAAATACCTGCCTATTTTTGTCATACATATTTCCCACTTACAAAATATCTTAAGGTTTAAAAAAAATAGGTTCACAAGATGAGGCAATCATTACTTATGTTTTAAAATTATAAAGATGTAATTGCAATGGAGTATGCAGAAAGTGTACCATTACGTAAAAATAATAACACTTTGGGAAAAAAGAAAAAAAAACTTGTCATTTTAATTGGGATTTAAGTGTTTATTTACAATTTTAAGATTGAAATAATTTATGATAAAGAGTTAAAAAAGTACAAAAATTTTATATATTTTTAATCTTCAGAATCTGATCTAATTTGTAAGCGAAAATTCGAAAAGTCAATTTTTTAAATTCCTCTTCATAATTTTGTATACTAAACTTTTTAATAATGGTCTAAATGGTATTTGTAGCTCCTTTTGCTGTGTTTGGCGCAGGAAATATTTTGCAACCAATCTCTAAACATTACTAGTTTAATTGCGACCATCCACTACATTCTGAGGCGTTAAATTAATAATTTTTTTAAAAATTTGCCTTTAAAAACGTATTTATAAAAATATTTTAATTCTCAGTATATATTTTATTTATTAGTCAAATCATTACTTTATACAAGAGTGCTTCTTTACACATTAAATAATTTATTTGGCTTTAAAATAATTAAGCTATAATGTGCGATGTTTCGATTTTCTAAAGTAATTAAAGCCATTTATTTAACAGATAGTAGTAATGTAATCTAAGTAAGTAAACAGTAAACATAGCTTTTCCGGAAAATCTCCAAACATTTTAATTATTTAGATTAATGTAAACGATTTATTCAGTCCTTCAAATTAAATGAAAGGCAAGTTTTTTTTTGATATATTTATCTTTTTCTTAGAAATTCATATTACTTTGATATACATTCAGAAGTATGAATAAAGGGAATTTTAGATTTTAAAAGGTTGTCATTTACTAATGTTTTAAGGTTAACCATTTATGGATCAACAACTACGGCTTAAAAAATATTTACACAGACGTTAGTATACATCCTTTTTAGCATGTAAAAAAAATTAATTTTTTTAAAGTAAAACTAAAATAATTATGGACAAAAAGGTTTTTTACATCCACTTTTTATACATCCACAATGAACAAAAATTGATGTACATATGATAAATGTTATGTATTTTTTAATGAAAAATTTTAAAGTATAGAAGATCACCATAAAAATCTACTTTCGGTCTTCTCCAGCTTTTTTAATTTGACAAAATTTACCAAGTTAATTTTTTCAATATCGACCTGAAACTTCTCAACTAATACAAAAAAAAAAAAAAAAAAGAAAAAAAAAAAAAAGGTTTGTGAAATTAATTTAATATTGTCATCTGTTGGGAATTCCAATGATCATTTTTTTAACTGTTGAGTTGGGAAATAGGAACAATAACTAAAATCGTGTTATAAAATTTACTGTGTAAATATTATAGATTTTTGGGTATGCTGCGGATCAGCAATACGATAATACAAAAGGTTAATATAATCTGAGGGAAAATTATACATGTATTTGCCACATAGATTAGTAAATATTTTTTTCTGAACGCCAATTTAATGTTTTATATTTATTTTTCTCTTAAAAAAATATATTACATTAATATGTAATTGGAAATATTAATAAAGAGAATTTTAGTTTTTAAGTCCTTTGGGGGGAGGAGGGGAATTTATTTTATCCCACTTAGTTTGGACGAGATTCTCACCGGAAAATTTTAAAGAAATTTTATATTTTAAACTCTGACGGCTGAATGCTGAAAAATTGTCTTTTCTTCAGTGATGGTAACTTGTGGGAAAATTCCCCCATCTGTGGGGAAAATAGAGCTGTGTGGGGAAAAGGGGAAACTTGAGGTTTTGGGGAAATTTTGAGATTTTCCCATTCCACTCTCATGAATGCGCTTTTTCCCTTTCTTTCTGCAAAATTTTTTAGAAAACCATTTCTTTCGACTTGTTTTTCAAAACTTCTGGCGAATTGCATCGTAACTATTTTGCTGAATATTGCCGTTGCGTTCCATTGACTCTCGAAGCAGTAATACAACTAAACTTCTGTAAGTTAATAGATCAGATTCAACCACGTGACCACATGCCCCCAATTTTCCACCAACCAATCAAAATTACCTATCTTTTATTACTCAAAGCTCAAGCAATGAAAGTAGAGAAACCTGGGGGATTTTGGAAGGGGGAAAAAAAGGTTATGACGTCAGTCAACACTATTCTATTCGATTTTCGGTTTCGATCGCTCGTTTGCTTGAGAAAAGCGTAAAACGAAAACAGTTTTTTAGTTTTAGAGTTTAGTTCAAATTTTTCTAGAATGTGTATAGTGTAGTATCTCGTAAGTTACATTTTAGTGTTTTATAGCTATGGATTTGGATAAAGCAGAAGACTTGAATGTTGCGACAACCAACGTTAAAAGGAAAAATAGTTTTTCTGATAAGGAGAAATCGAAAGTAAGAAAAAAAGTATTTCGATACGAATGGCTTCATCTATCAGAATTTAAAGGCTGGTTAACACTAATATAATCAGACCCAAATTGATGTAAGTGTACTGCATGCAATGCGATATTGTTCTGTGGAAAAAGCGAATTACAAAAACAAGCGGATACAGGGAGGCATAAAAAATTAGTCAAGATGAAAAAAAGTCCAGCAGTTAATACATTTATCAATTCAGATGCATTTTCCGAAGAACAAGTACACGAAAAAAAGGTTAAAGAAGGAGAAATTAAACTTGCAACTTTTTTTGCAAGGTTAATAACGTTGGATTCCATGTGGTGGATCATCTTTTAAAGATAATTTTTTTTCTTAATAAGAAGCACGAAAGTTTCTTCAACAGTGACTTATGATGAGCAGTTTCTATTATTTCAGTAATGTAAGTAAATAATAATAATAATAATAATAACAATATAATATCTAAATGAAAATTTTTAATAGTCTGTTTTAATAATATTACGTTTTAGTTGATATGCTTTCTCTTTATATATATTATATATGCAAATATATATAAATATGTGTACGCGGTGTTGAATTCGAAGGGTGGCCCGGGGAGGATATCCCCCCCTGGAGCAATGACATGTCCCCTCCTGAAGATGTGAGATTTTGTGTTTTCAATGATGTAATTTGTGTTTTCAATGATGAAAAATGTTTTCTTACAATAGTGTTGTGCTGCACAGATCTTTGCCTCCAAACTAATAATACATTGTAAACACTACACAATTTAGAGCACTATACAACAACATATGTAGAACAATTTCAAAACTTTTTCTACATGGTGCCTTTAAAATTGCACAGTTTTAAAAATGAAATAAAGGACAGTTTGTTTTGCAGAAGATTACTAAGTGTTTTGATTAGTTTTATTTATAAATACCAATAACTGCATTTCTCGAAAAATTATGTAATTTTTAATAACACTTTTTGCCCAATCTTTTTCTTGACACAACACATTCAAAACATACTAAAAACGATTTTAGTTAGACGTGTTAATTAATATGTTCAGTTAGTATTGTTAAAGTATTCCACGATTTTGCAGTCTAATCTTGTAAGGTTAATATAATCTGAATGAAAATTATGCATGCATTTGCCACATAGATTTTTAAAAATATTTTTTCTTGATGGCAATTTAGTGTTAGGAGTATAGTATCTGCATCTTTTGTTTCTTGAAAAAAATGTTTGTATCGAGATATATCTGTTTATATAGCAATGTACTTTAAATGTTATAAAACTGCAATTAATTAAATGATACAGAAATAGAATTTAATTAAAATTTTTTATCTAAAATGTGTTATTAGATATATAGGGTGAGTATAAATTATTCAGCGAATTTTGAAGCTCTAGTATAAAACATTGCAAAAACATGCATTTACAAACATTGTTTCTTGAAAAAATGTTTGTATCGAGATATATCTGTTTATATAGCAATGTACTTTAAATGTTATAAAACTGCAATTAATTAAATGATACAGAAATAGAATTTAATTAAAATTTTTTATCTAAAATGTGTTATTAGATATATAGGGTGAGTATAAATTATTCAGCGAATTTTGAAGCTCTAGTATAAAACATTGCAAAAACATGCATTTACAAACACTGTTTCTTGAAAAAATGTTTGTATCGAGATATATCTGTTTATATAGCAAGGTACTTTAAATGTTATAAAACTGCAATTAATGAAATGATATAGAAATAGAATTTAATTAAATTTTTTTATCTAAAATGTGTTATTAGATATATAGTGTGGATATAAATTATTGAGCGAATTTTGAAGCTGTAGTATAAAACAAAAGCAAATAAATGTAGGAAGCTTTGTAGGAAGCGTTGTTCAAATATGAAAGCGGTTTAAAATAGTTTGTTTTTCCGCCACAAGTTTATTTCCAGCAACATGGTGCACCACTACATTGAGATATCATTGTTAACCCTTTCCGCCGATGTGACCTTCGAAAAGAACACCTGATTAAAATTTTAATGGCGCCAAAAATTTTTAATTAGTTTTTTTTTATAACATACCTGAAATTAGCAAGTTCGTACTTTCAAATAAATTCTCTTATAAATTCTGGTAAGTTAATTATTTTAAACAGAATTACTCCGTACCGGAATGGGTTAAAGACTACCAACAAGAAACATTTCCCAGACGATAAATTGGTAGAGGTGGACCAATTTCTACCCCTGCATGGTCACCCGACATTATACCGCAGATTGTTTTCTTTGGGAGTTTGTCAAACATTGGGCGAACGCAGCAAATATTGACTATATAAAGAAAGGGCAACTCATGTCACTGTTTATCGAATTACTCTGTAGATCAGTAAGAAACACCTGCCCGTTCTTTATGACACCCGACTGTACTGTGTACATGAGCTCCGATTTGATTGGTCTATGCTTGTCAGAACTATGATATGATTCGCCTATGTCACCAAGGTGATTCATGCAACTGTTTTGGCAAAAATTTAGCGATAGAAGGGTTAACAGAAGTGTTTGTAAACATGGCCTTTCGTTATTGATGAACTAAAACAGAATATCATTGAGGTTATTGGAGGAATAATGGCTGAGATGCTGCGCAAAGTTTAGTGCGAAATTGAATGATGGACCTCATGAACAACTTCTTAAATATGTAAAATAAAACTAATTGAAATATGCTTGTAAATGAATTTTAAAACATGTTGGTACAATAACTTGTTTTTATTTTATACGACTTTGAAATGCGCAGTACAATTTATACTCACCCTGTATTTCAACATGTTTGTCCTTATTAAAAGCTTAGTGAATAAATGTCCGATTTTAAATTAGATCAAAAATGTCTGTTAATGAATCTGTAATTTTACTCAGTAGTGACAAATAAGATAATACTCTGTTATTCACAGTCTTTTTTTTTTACAATTTTAGATTTTTTAATTTAAATTCCGAATTATATTTATTAATACCCGACAGAGAGTAAAATTATTAAAGAACCAATGCAAATACTTATTGAAACGTAACACAATTTACATTGTAATTCAAACTATGAATATATTTTTAGTGAAGTTTTAGAATGAATAACTTCAAAATAAAAAGTGGAATATATATGACTTATAAATAATTATAGTAAAATAAGAAAAGGATCTCGACTTTCCCTTTAAAATATGTATGCCATTTTCTTGATACTTTAATCAAAAACTTTGTAAGTGTTTTGGCAGGTAATCAATGAACGTGGAAATTTCTGACTATGATAAATGGGAGGTATTTTTTCTTGTGAAATATTTATATCGATTAATAAGATTTAAAATGAATTACTTTTTTTACAGATGTATATTTGATGTAAAATAGGAACTATCGCAAAGTTTATATTTCTTTCCAATTTTACATTTCTTATTTTAGATTAAAAATGTTATTTATTATTCACAATGCGTAAAGTTAATCAAGAAGCCAGATTGATAGATTGATGTATAAAAATTGTTTAAATATATAAGATATCCATAAAATAATGCCCGACTTATGAATTTTAATAGTATGGACTGTAAAAGTTGTAGAATGTTGGTTTAAAGTCACATATAAAGAGTAACTTAAACACAGTTTTAGATAATCCCATGTGCGAATACTGCTTTGTTATTTACCTACTTACTTTTAGGGTCACATAATAGTGACTCCCGAGTGTAAACCATAGTTGCCGGGCTGAATATTAAAAAGCGGTAAGATCCATGCGATTATTTCCTTTGGAGTTTTATCTTCGTCAATCGTAATGTCGGCTGTAGGGGACATTAAAGAACACCATTTAAATTAATTTACATGCTTCTAGAAATGTTAAAATTATTGTTAGGGCTTTTAAATAATTGCGAGCATATAATAAGCATAGATATATAGACTGATACATCTTTGGAGATGTTTTATAGAAATTTTAAAGTGGTTTTTGTAGACCCAGGTAATATTTGTATCAGGACTGAGAAGGTTTAAAAAGATCACATCAACGTTTGGCCGATGTCTAAAGATTTGCTAGAGTTGAAACACGGAAATGAAGAGCATATTGCTTCCATTACACTGGTCTTAATAACCGAAGTGCGGGAAAAATAGGATTTTAGATTGGATGTGTCTCATATAGCTGAAGGGGCACATATTGAATATTTAACTAACTAAAATATTTAACGAACAATGCTAATCTCGTTAGAATCTGTTCATTAGAACTTTTTAAAAAAGGCTCATATCTGAGTTCATTTGGTTGTAGAGCTTTCCCTAGACTTATAAAGCTAAACAATATCGAACAATATGTTATACTAAAGTCTTCCTTGAAAAACTTCATCAAAATTCTCATTTGCATTTTATATATTCTACTAGTGTAAAACTCCATCATTTTCACAAGATTTCATACAAACAAACAGCATGAAGATTATATTATCGAAAGGTTTGTATTACAGAAAAGAAAATTTAAAAATGATAATATATATATTTTTTAAATATTTAATTTTTGAATTAGTTCACTGATTAATAAAGATTCCAGATTTCAGCTTTAAAATTAATAAATAAAAAATAAATAAAGATTACGCCATAACGACACAAATGTATTAAGTTAATTTCTCAGTTTTGTCAATGGAAAAACTACACTTCAATCTAAACATAGCATCACCGGTGCAAATTTTTCAAACAAAGGAGCACAAAGGAAGAAAACATATTTCATGATTCAAAATCGTCATGTAAATGATTTAAGGATTATAAATTTCTAGACATGTAAAAGGTACTACTGGGTGTTTTACTTAAAGTGGAATATTAAACAAAAGATGAAAGCCATTGCATTTTTTACAGGAAATTTCTATTTGAAGTCGAAGATTCTTCTGGTATGCTTTCTTGCTTAGGTACCATATGTTACCGACTGATGCTCCTGCATTATCTCAACTTCACGTAAAACTGTGTATCAAAGTTTACTGAGTTTACTTTTCACTCCTATTTAAATGAAAATATATTGTATCATTGTTTGGTATAATTACTAGACGGTCATTTCTCACTTATTTATATGTTTTTCAATCCCTTATGTATAGTTGTGTAAACAAGAAAGCATTTTTGAATGTTTATTATGTAATATTTTTGACACTTAAGCAGTACATGTTTTTTTAAGTTTAAAATAATGTCTAATAAAAACAATTCTTTGTTAATAATGGGCATACTGTATTGCAGTAGATAATTTATTATTAGGCCTATTTCCTTACATTATATTGTATTATTTTGTTGTGTACTATTGTTAGAATGTTTATATCGCGCAGTAATGAAAATATTTACTTGCGATTGACGAATTCCTCCCACTACTTCAGGAATTTTCCCTTACCTGTAAACAGATGGTTTAGGTCTGTGGGAAAACATTTCTAAAGAAACGAGAAAAAATAGAGCTTTGGAATTTGAAATTTTATGATTATTCTGAAAATCATTAAAACTTAAAAATTCGAAACTACATCTATCGGTGAAATTGAGTACTAAAACATGGGACCATGCTAAAAAAAGATTCTCAGTTTTACGTGTTGATCTTTTGTGAGAATAATTTATAATTATTTTCATGTTATTGACATTCCATTAAAAAAATTTCATTTAAAAAAAGTGTATCAACTTTACACATATATAATTATAACACATATATTATTATAACTTTATCAACTACATGTTTTATTTGCTTTCATCTGTGACATGTTTATTGTTTATGTATATCGTAAAAAACTAGTCAACTACCGGCATCTAATTGTCAAATTCTCGCACATAAAACAAATTTAAAATTAGATTGGGTCCCCCCCCCCCTCTTTTTTTGTAACGATTACTGTAATCTTTGCTATAGATCTATGTTCTGCTATAATACTTATAGGTCATTCACCTGGTGTCTGGTCAGGTTTCCTTATATTCTTAGTAGAACTTTCCTAGGGCTGGTTAACCATCTTTATATGATTTACAGCAATAGGAAATTCTTATTCCAGTGTAATTCATTACGTAAGTGATCTACTTAACAGATATCTTGCTGCTTTCTGTGAACATCAAAAATCATAAAAAAGACAACATTATCAAATTTGTTTCACACAAATTCCACAATAAGGTATCCTGAGTTAATAACACCATGTTGGGTAATAATACCAAGTATTAATATTATGCGTAGTTAAGAAAGAATTCGGAAAAATGACACAACGGGTTTATTGAAAATGCACATTTTTAAAAGTAAAAAAATCATGTTTTGTGTGCAAAAGTTGGTGTATTTTATTAAATTCAAGAGGTATTGCAAGTATGTTGTTTAATAACACAGGTAAGTGTTTTACTAATATATTATTGAAAAAAAGTGAAATATATCGAGTAGATTTCGTGATGGAAGGTTTAGCTAAAACACACAATTCTATCAATTAAATAATATTTGGATCTAAGATAAATATAAACTTGAAGTATTTTTTTATTTTACAAGAGTAAGAGAAGTATTTTTCTTATAACTTCAATACCTAATTTTAATTGGTATCTGAATTTCTAAATGTGATATCGAATATATTATTCTCTTCGGACTGTACTTTTAAATGGTTACATAATTAAAAAATTGATTGGTAAATAAATTACACAATACTTTACTAAAATTTGACTAAATACTGCCTAAATGTAAAAAGTGAATTAAAATTCCAGTAAATTTATATGAATTCATAGATTTATCCAATTAAAATTCCATTAAATATTTATATGAATGCATAATGTTATTTCCCGTTTTAACTAAAAATACATGTGTTTGATAAAAAACTTTACATTTTTCAAAGAAGTACCCAAAATAGGCACTTACCTTAAAAAATATATACGGATGTGCATTTTGTTGATTTCATCTCGTTTTAGTATGATTGCTTCAAATTAACTAAGGTTTTTAATTAAATACAGTGGCTCACAAAAGTGTTCGTACACTTTAAAAATTTGTACTAAAAAGAAATTTCCCTGAAATTAAATTCGTATATGAAGTAGAGAAATTTTTTATATTATTTCTAAGTTATTCTAAATGACACACAACCTTTTTGTTTAACATTAAGGGATTTTTTTTAAATCTAAAAATGAAAACGGAAGATGCCACAGAGAGAAGACGCCACAAAAGTCTTCGTACACAGAAACATTTTTGGATAATTTCATTATTAAAAATATTGTTTGTGACTTTATTTTTATTTTTGCATTGTATTGACATTTAAAAAATTGCTTGGCTTTATATTTTGCAGAATTGATCCGCAATATTCTATTTATTAATTAAAAATGATTTGTAATCGTAATGTCACGGCTAATAGCGTTTTAAATCGGTTATTTTTCTTCATAACAGTAGTAAATCAATTCGAAATATTGCAAAATTAGTTAATTTATTCCATTCTATGGTGAAGTATGCGATAAAAGGCTTTACAGAAAAATATGGATTGAAAACTAGGTATGAAAAGGTCGTTAATTTAAGTTAATGCAATGAGATCAAATACTTACAATTAGAAAAGCCTTAAAAAATCCGCGTTTAAGTGCTATAAAAGTTGCTACAGAATTTAATGAAACAGTTTCTACTTCATTTTCACCTGAAACTGTTCGACGAGTGGTAAGCCCAGCTGCATTATATAGGTATTCTGTCCGTAGAAAAGTTTTTGTTTGGGCGAAAAACAGAAAGCTTAGGCTTTCTTTAGAAAAATCAGTGATAAATATACCCGAGTCGTATTAAAATAATGTTTTATTTACAGATGAAATCTAGTATGCCATTCTTGGTCCAATGAGTGCATAATAGTATGGAGAAAAAAAATTAAGACCTTAATTCAAAGAACTTAGTTGGAACAGTTAAGCATGGCAGTGGAGTTGTCCTTGTGTGAGGGTGCATATTAGCATCAGGATTAGGTAATTTGGTATATATAGATAGCATAATAAATCACGATCTTTGTTCAATATTTTAAAAGGCAATTTAAAATTATCAGGCCAATATATGGGTAACAGATACAACTTTGTTTTTTATCAGGATAATGATACAAGGCACATGGCACTCAACGTTCGCCTCTGGCGTCTTTATAATTGTTCACAAGTTCTGAAAACATCACCTCAATTGCTGAATTTAAACCCAGTAAAACATATTTGGAGATAACTGGAAGTTAGAACACGAAAACACAGCACTGAAACAAAAAGCGGAGTAAAAACAGCAATGTTCGATGAAGGCATCAACTTTAATGCAGAAATTACAAAAACACTAATTAAATCTATTCCCAGGTGTTTAAAAAACTTTTGTGGGTGCTAAATAATATCCTATTAAGTACAACTTTAGCGAAATATTACAATATTTACAAATATACATCGATTTTTTTAAAGTGTACGAAGACTTTTGTGAGGTAAATTTTTTGTTATTTTTTGATTAATGATTTTTTCAAAATAAAGTTTTGCTATGTTTTTAAAATATTTTATGTAGTTTTGTTAATAATGAGTCATAGATCTTACTCTTAAATACCCATTCTAAAATATTAATTTTAATTAATAGATAGAGCCCTATTTCATTGAAATTCCTAAGTGTACGAACACTTTTGTGAGCCACTGTATTTTATGCCTCTGGATTTTGCGTATATCAAGGAGATATTTTTTGGGGATATTTATTTGAAGCATGTGTTTATTTTTAAAGCTGTGCGTTCTAACTTAAAGCACTTGGAAGAATGAAGTTCTGAATTTCATTAAAATGTAAGCGGAAGTTTTAAATGTACTTTTGAGAAACTTTTCAAGTTCTTCGATGTCATATCATTCAAGAGAGAAGGTATATATTCAAAATTATAAATGGAAACTTATTCATATTTCTCACAATGTTAAAGATAAATGTTTAAGTCACAAAAAAATTGCGTTGTTTAAAAAAAAATCTTACTGCATTTAATATTTATGGAAATAACTCCAACAATTTAAAATAATTTATAGTAAACATTAAACTAATGCTATTCAGTGCATTTATTCGTTCAAAATATTTATTATGAATTTCATTTTTTTTAATTTAAGAAGTATTGCAAATCTTTTGCTTCATTACACAGATAAGTACTTGGCTAATATATTGCTGAAGAAAAGTAAAATATATTGAATAAATTATGTTTTAGAAGGTTTAAAATAATATATGGAATTTTTTGCTGATATTTGCTTAAATGTTGCTTAAATTAAAAAAAAAATTAAATTTCCATTAAAAATTTATATGAGTACGTAGTGTAATTTTATTAAAATTCCATTACAAATTTATATGAGTATATAGTTTTATTCAACTAAATTTCCATTAAAATTTTATATGAATTCATAGTTATATTCTCTGTTTTAACTAAAAACTCATGTGTTTGATAAAAACTTCATATTTTACAAAAAAAAAAAAAAAAAAAAAAAAAAAAAAAAAAAAGGACCCGGATGATAGGCGTTTACCTTAAAAAATATACATGTAAAAAACAAACATTTTGAAGATTTTATCTCGCTGTAGTATGATTGTTTAAGTTAACTAAGGTTTTAAATTGAATATTTTATGCCACTAGATTTTGCGTAGTTCAAGGTAAATAGATTGGGATATTTATTTGAAGCTTCTGTTTATTTTTAAAGCTATGCATTCTAACTTAAAGCACTTGGGAGAATGAAGTTCTGAATTTCATTAAAACGTAGGCGGAAGTTTTAAATGTACTTTTAAGAAAGTTTTCAAGTTCTTTGATGCCATATCATTGAAAAGAGACGGTAGATAATCAGAATTTTAAATAGAAACTTATTCATATTTTTCACAATGTTAAAGATGAATATTTATATCACCAAACTAAACAATTGTGTTGTTTAAAAAAATTCTTATTGCATTTACTATTTATGAAAGTAACTCCAAAAATCTAAAACAATTTATAAACATTAAAATAACGTTATTGAATTCATTTATTAGTTAAAGATAGTTATAAATTTTAAAAAATAAATTTTTATATTCTTATTTAAATTTTTTTATAGAAAATAAACACAGCACAAATTTTAACATAAAGTTATTAGTGTAGAATTATAAATCTTCATTTTAAATTTCTTATTGCTTTAAATACAATAGGAAAGTATTATTTTGCATTGTTATTAGATGTAACAGGAAGCGATATTTAAATTTTACTACATTCATTTAATTTTATTATTATTTCAATTTTAATAAAGTTTAATAATTTATAAAAAATTAAAAGAATGTATTTAAAATTGCATAGATTATGACATAGCAGTTAGATATTATTTAGAATTTCAGAAGAAATTACGACACATTTTACAAGAATTATAGGTACATTATACTAACAGAGTAGGCCTAAATGAATCCAGGAAGGATTTCAAAATTAACCCCTTGGGGACGAGCAACCACTATAGATGCCGGCACCGATTGTACTCAGATCCCGCGAGACTACCCTTCATGCCGGCGCTGTTTGTACTCACATCCCGCGAGACTACCATTCATGCCGATCAAACGGAACGTTTTGTTTTTCACAGTTTAGCATATAAAAAATTTATCCTAATTCTATTTGAATGTATATTAAGGAAGAAGACTTCTCCTTCAAACTAGGAAAGCTAATGAAAACATTTTTTTAATCCACGCGAATTTAATTTTTTATGGAAATACTACAATGGGAAAAAGATTATTTTTTCATCACGTCTTTGTGTTTCATAAATCTTTTTACGCGTCTAGTAAAGCTTTATTTTTCTTTATTAGAAAAAATTCTACTGAACTTGAGAGGGAAAATTTTGCGGTTAAAGAATAGGATAACGTAAGTAAGCATGTTAGTAAGCATATGCACGTTTACGGAAGACAACATGAACATCTGATTCATGGCTTTATTTTTCGCGCTTTTATCTCGATCAGAAATAGTACTATTTAGTTGCAAAAATCGGCGTCATCAAGATTTCGTGTTTTCTTTCTTTTAGAAGGAAAGATTTATCTATTTTATCTTTTTATTTTATTTCAGAAGTGCTTCGTAGTTAAAAAAAAATAAGAAAGAAGAAAGAAAGAAAAGTGTTACACACTGATTGTGAGAGCTGATACGCTGATAATATATTCTCAGCGCCACTAAATTAAGACTATTTTTCTGCATTCCTCTTTTGATTTTACTTTTCACGCTTGTTTAAATTAATTCGTTTTAAATTAATAATAAATATTTACTCGATATCTTTTATTAAATTCTGACTATTTTAAAGACTATGCGCATACATTAGCATGCATAATTTGAATCAAAAATCCGTTTTAGCTGTTATAATTGAATATATTCCATGCATTATTTGATGCTCAGTTATATATATTTTTTCAATTTCAAAAATACTTTCAACATTAATGGCATTTTTATCAGTATATTTAAAATTACTATTTAATTTCATTTACTATTAATTACTTTTAATTTCATAACTTTATTTATAGTTTTAAATATTTAATACATAAGATATAACTAAAAATATTTTAACATCAATAAATTCTTTGATGAATGTATTTTAATTTATTATTCAAGTTAACTCATTATTATTAAACAATCCTTATCTATCAAATTACTTATGTTATGCTATAAGTGATATATTAAAATAAAATGGCTAAAAACAACTTTTGTTTACTATATCACTTGTAGCATAACATAAGTAATTTGATATTTTAAAGTGATGATTCATATTATACATAATTTTATTTAATATTTCATTTTATAATATATTACTATATATATCTATATCTAGCTATAATGAACAAATTCAGCGAAATGCATATTTTATTTTAAAGTATAGTTTTATTAACTTTTCATTTATTACTATGCAATACTTTTTATTTGATAAATATTTTATGATTTATTATATTTTTATATATAATTTTTGAATTTTCAGAACTGCTTTTAAAGAAACATTTCAAATTTGTTTTTTTTTGTGTATGTTTCTATAATAAGCAATAAACACTAACATGTAGAAGTTTTCACACGTTTTATTTAATTAGTCTTATCTATATTAATAAAATAACAAATCGCTCTGTATGTGTGTGTGTGTGTATGTGTGTCTGCGATAGTTAGCGAAAACTACGGTACGTACGAAGCTCAAAATTTTTCTGAGAGTAGCCCAATATCTCTCCTGATGCACTTGACGCTAAGAATTTCAAAATTCTATTTATTAATTGAGTAATTAATTAAATTCCAAACCTCACTCTCATAAAAAAATAGCTTTTTTTCGCTTAATTCCCTTTCATTTTCTTATGGTTGGTTGGTTGCATAAAATTTTCGCAGAAATAATTAAAAAAGGCTGGGACTGACCTTTAAAATTCATAGACTGGCAAACTGTCAGTTTAAATGAGGATTTTTTTTTTTTTTTTTTTTTTTTTTAATCACAGCTCCTGTACCCCATAGAGGAAAAAGATAGGTGGTGGCGAAGTAAATCGAAAAAAAAAAAGGTTTGCAATATGAAACCATTTATGGCTGAAATTTTAATGTCTCAAATAAAAGCACGAGGAAGGAATTTTGTATTAATAAGACGGATTGGAGGAAATGAACTACAGCTGAAGCATATTTTACGAAGAAATAGTAATTTTTTAAATGGTTTTTTCTATTGTATTATTTATTAAAATAAATGTTTGCTTTTAAAATAATTGAAATTGGAAAATTAAAAATAATTAAATGTCAAAATAAAATTAAATAAAATATTGAAAACATATGATTTGAAGTAAAAAATTGTATTACTAAAAGTTTTCTCTTTTTTTCTAGAAATGTTTAATACTTTATAACGTAGATGAAAAATGTTTATGATTTAACAACATATTAATAATTCCATGTCAATATATAAAATATAGTGATGAAAAGATTCTTTTAAAATCATGCATGAACTCTTAAATAATAATATTAATCTAAAATCTAGATTTCAGAGTGCAGAAGATTTTAAGATATTAACGAAAGAATGTTGATTTTTCAAGCAAAATCTTAAATGATGTTTCTATATTGATATTTCAAAGTCATATGATAAAAATAATCAAATAATTCTTGCCTATGATTGATCTATTTGTATCTTTCATGCATTCTGATCGTGTATTACAGGCAATAATGGCACAAAACGTTATTTTTTAAACGAAATTTTAGTCATCTATTCAATAACAGTTTAAAAGGTAAAAAACAAAAACAAAGATATACTGGATTAAACCAGTTTGAATTGATCGGAGTTTCAAAGTACATGGTTTTGTTGGTGCTTATTTGGACTTAATGCAGCGTATTTTAGAGTTACATTTTTTTGCGCCACCCCAAGACATTACACGGCCTCTCTATTAATTTCTTTTTACTGTATGGTTGTACGCATATTTTTGGCATTTCGAACATAAGAATGTATGAGTCATTAGCTATGTTGCAGTAAAAAAATTACACAACACTTTTCTATTAGTTTATTTTTTTAATCATTGATTAAATTTAAATGTGTTCAATTCAATTTAAAATTGTAATATGGTTTTAATTTGTTTTTAAAACAAAAATAAAATACTGTTTGGCATACAATTTTTTGTATCCGCAAACCTTTCATTCACCATAATAAATAACCAAATAGCAAAGTAAATAATTAGCTATCAGAAATAGCCATAAAAAGAATAGTAGCAAAACTGATTATAACCTTAATGTTTAGACTAATTTAAACATAACCCGATCCCAACCAGAAAAAAACAGACCACACTCCGATCCACGATACACAAAATTTCCGTGAGTATAAACTCGACCCTAACCTAAAAATTCTGTTTGGAAAAAACTACGGATTTGATAATTGACCCGAACCAAATCTGAATCCCACAAAAATGTTCAAATGAAGCATAACTCGATCCAAAAAAAAAAAAAAAAAAAAAAAAAAAAAAAAAAAAAAAAAAATTCGTGGGCATGAAACCTCACCCGAACCTATATATTTTCTTTTAAAAAAACCCGAAATATGACTCGAACGAAATCTGAACCGATAAAAATATTCCAGAGAACTAACTATAACCCGATCCCAGCAAGACAAAATACTTTCCGTGGTCATAAACCCGACTCAAACCTAAAAAACTCCGTTTGAAAAATCGTGAACTTTGACCCAAACCACATCTAAATCTGACCAAAGTATTCGAAAGAACCATAACCGGATTCGAGTAAGACAAAATAATTTCCGTGGACATGAACCCGATACGAACCTAAAACTCCCATTCAAAAAATACCTGAAATTTGAATCGAACCAAATCTGAATCTAACAAAACTATGTCAAATAAACGCAACCGGATATAAACAAGACAAAATATTTCAATGGACATGAACACTATCCGAACCAAAAAAATTTCTTTGAAAAAATCGCGAACTGAACGAAATCTGAACTTGGCAAATATATTCCAGTGAAGCATGTCCTTATTCGAACAAGACAGAATAATTTCCGTGAACATGCAAGAAGACTCGGACCTAACAGTTATATTTGAAGAAAAACTCGAAATCTGAATTGTACCAAATCTGGACCCGACAAAAATATTCCAAAGAACTATAACCCAATCCAAGCAAGACGAAATAATTTCTATGAACGTAAACTCGACTCGAATCTAAAAAATTCGATATGAAAAAACCTGAAATTTGACCCAAACCACACCTAAATTCGACCAAAATATTCGAAAGAATCATAACTAGATTCGAGTATGACAAAATAATTTCGGTGGACATGAACGAGATCCGAACCTAAAAATTCTATTTGAAAAAATACCTGAAATTTGAATCGAACCAAATCAGAATCTGATAAAAATATTCTAAAGAATCGTAACCGGATCTGAATAAGACAAAAAATTTCCATTCACATGAACCGAATCTGAACCTAAAGAATTTCTTTGAAAAAATCACGAAATCTGAACTGAACCAAATCTGAACTTGAAAAAAAATATTCCAGTGATCTATTAATTCTTATTCGAACAAGGCAGCAGGATTTCCGTGAAAACGCAAGAAAACCCGAACCCAAAAATTCCATTTGAAGAAAAAGCCGAAATCTGAATTGACCAAATCTGTTCTCGACAAAAATATTCCAAAGAATCATAACTGTATCCGAGCAAGGCAAAATAATTTCCATGGACATGATACGACCCGAACATTAAAACTCAATATCAAAAAATACATAAAATCTGAACCGAACGAAATCTGAACCCGACGAAAATGTTCTAATGAATCATAAGCAGATCCGAACAAAACAAAATAATTTCCATGGACATGAAACCAATATATGGTTTGGTAACATTTATGTTGCAATTACATTACGGTAAGTCTTTAATTATATTTAATTTCCCGTTAGGTTACAGTTAGGTCACGGTTAAGTTAAAGTTAGGTTAAAGTTAAATTGAATTTATGTTATGGTTAAAATAAGGATATGTTACAATAAAGTGAAGGCTACATTTATGTTATATTTAATTTACGGTAAGGTACTGTTAAGTCGAAGTTAGGTTACAGGCAGGTTATGGTTACGGTACAAAAGTTTACGGTTAGGAATTTATCCACAGAGTGAACATTACGTATGATTTGATTAAAAATAACACTTTTGTTAAATGGCTCTGAAATTATAAATACTATATTCCAACCTTTTAGCTACCAGCGAGTATCGATTTCATTCATGGTATAGTCGGATTTAAGAGTGATATAATTAGTTTGAAATTCAAAATATTTCACTTGGGATTCCTATGTGAAAAAAAAAATAATTAGTTACGTGACTTAACAGTGATTTTTGGTAAATATCAACACTTTAACACGAAAATCACGCAGTCGTTGGATACATATATTCCCTTCCGCGTTTCTCATCGCTCATTTTGAGTATTTTCAGAGCTTAATATTAGTTGTTTTTAAGCCGATTTTTCACACAGTCAGTGACGTATTTCAGACAATGCATTTCTGCATGTTTCGAGTTAATGATAAAATCATACAAATTTCAAGTTCTTTTAATATTGTTAATACCCGGGCAACGCCGGGCGGGTCAGCTAGTTTGTTAATAAAACAGCTTCATAAAAACGCTTATTTTGTTTAAGAAATGTCTTAAAAATTATTTAGAAGCAAAACTATTGCTGTTTTAACAAAAATATTTTTTAAATTAGGAAAATATTTCGTTTGTTGCTATATTAAACTTACATAAGTGATCTGCGATCATACTGTATTATTTTGAGGGCTGATTAATTTGTTAAAATGTTTATTACGTATATTTAAAAAGTCATTTTTATATAAAAATATCGTTGAAAATAACTCATTTTTTGTGTGAATATACATAGTAACAACCTACTCCATGCATGTAAATTTCAAAAGGTTACATGGAAAAATGAATTTTTTACAATTTTTTAAAGAACACATTACACGAGTTAGGCTTAGCTGCGCAAAATCCTTCGGCCCTGAAGATGAAATCGAATTTCCCCGCTGCGTCCTCAGATGCGCGCTTCGAAATGCGCGCGCCGCGCCGTCGCGAACGGGTTAATATTTTTCTTTATGTTTATGCAGTATTCAAGAAAATCAGATTCAAAAGTGCTACTAATGTAGAAAATATGGATAATAAAATAATATTTTTTGAAAAAAAAATGTAAAATCAATGTTTTTTCATGTTTATAATGGGTGATTTTCAATGAATTGCCTTTTTGATGTCCCAATGTTTAAATTTAAATTTCATATTAATAAATCTATTTTTTGATACTCTAAATACTAGCGTGTAATAAAGGTACTAGGTAAACTGCAGGGCTGAACACAAGTATTCAAGTACATTTCCGTCTATTATTATAAATTGTTCAAAGAGAAATTTTAACCTGTTAGGCGTTTTTTTTTTGCTAAACTAAATATCTCCATTATATACTTATATATGTGACGATTTAAGGAGAACTCGAATTATTTCCACTGGTTAAAAAGAAACACACAGTCATGACAAGCGAGGGAAAAAACAAAATAAATAAATAAATGTAGAAGATCCAATAATTAGTCATGGGCTGCTGTAAATTCATTTATTAAATTCGTAATAATGAGGAAGGAAAAGCTCCTTTTGCAAAAATTGAATCATTATTTCAGCGAGCTGTCCTCATCGAAGAAGCAACCCAAGAAATCTTCTTTTTTTCATCTCGAGACTTCCACCTTTTTAAACTAAAAAAAAAAGTTCTGGAACATTCTGTAACCTCAAACCATCATTCTTTTATGTAAACAGAATTCTTGTCCAGCTACGAGATTATTTTCCACAAACGATAAATTTATTTAAAAAAAAATATTATTTAACCAATTTATAATTGACTCAGAATTTTAAATATCTTAGGCAGACGATTTTTATAAATGATTAATTTTAAGAGAAAAAGAAAAGAAATGAATTTATTAATATGCACACATCAAAGGTTGACGTAGGAAAAATAAATAAATAGATAAAATAAAATAATGATATTTTTTAAAGGTATGGTTTTGGAATAAATTTAATAAGACTTTCTTAAAAAGGGTTGATAAAAACATAGAAGAAATCAGTTTTATTTGGAATATTAAGAAATAAAGTTTTAATTAAGAATATTTTTAATTTAGAGCCATCTTTTTAAATTTACGCATACTGGAATAATGTTTTTTAAGGCAAATTAAGAATTTATATCGTCTGCATAAGGATTAACAGATTAGATTTAGAAACAAGATTTTAATTTAATAATTTGAAGTAAGTACGGAATATTATTATAAGAAAATTAAGATAGTATAAAGGTTAGTTTTGGCGAAAAAATTTTAAATTTGTAATATATATATGTATATATACATATCAACCGACAGATCAAATACAGAGTTGTTCAAAAATATTGGAAAATGTATTTGACAATGGACAATAACACATTTTCTCCTTTGTCAGGAATGTTATTATACCTAAAAATCAGCATTGTATTAATACTTTTCTTAGTTTACCTAAATTAATTGTTTTGTCTATTAGAACTTTCTAATAATTTATCATAACTGCAATGAAAACAATTAATTTTTAATTAAATTTGTTTTTATCAGAAGTTATACCCTTTAGTAAGTAACACTCGTGATATAAACAACTATTAAAATGCTATAAATCTACGAAATAAATAAATATTAATACATTTATAATTTATTAATGCGTATCTAAGATAACCTTAAGCATTTTTTTTATTATTGATAAAAAAAATTACAGTATGTTTTATAGAGGTCATACTTATGAGAAAAACAGTAACTTTCATAGACATTCCTTGAAACTTCTGAAATATATATAAAAAAAACTCGCAAATAATCAAGTGCTTAGAATGCTATAAACTATAAGCAACTGATACCTGAGTAAATTTCCATATTTAAACCAAGTTATTTTTTTTAATTAGGCTACGCTTAACACGGCAATACATTTGAAAATCACCCTAATATTTATTTCTAATTAAAGCAATAAATATACATAACATTGACAATTATATTAGATAGAATAATTTTGCTAAAACAATGGAGACGACTGTAGGTACGAGAACATCGTTGTACTTAAAGGCCGGTAATAGTTCTAGCCATAACCATTCTATAAAAATATTAAATTACATTTTACAATAAACAATAAACCCGCATTAAAATTTTGCGAAAGAACAGCTTTTTTCAGATAAACAAGAAAATAAACAAACAAATAAAGAAAAAATCCTCTATTTTTAAATTTAAAAAACTTGAACATGTATTTTTTTATACTGTAGAAAATAACTCACCTGCCTTTAACTCACCATTAAAAAGCTATTTACATTTACAACATTTACCAAAAATTTTTACATGTAACAATTATATAAAAAACAAAAATAATTTACTCATCAGTTACTCAAGATTACTATTTGAAATTTGACCTAAGGTTGTGAATCTGTTCAAAGCAATTATGTCAACGCGGTTCAACAAGGAGTGATTCCACGCAAAATGGGCTGCATTTAAAGTAAAGTCCACAGATAAAACAGTTGCATATTCGATATCACATTTGAAATTTCAGATAACAATTTAAATTAGGTTTTGAAGTTAGAGGAAAAATATTGTAGAAAATAACTCACCTGCCTTTAACTCACCATTAAAAAGCTATTTACATTTACAACATTTACCAAAAATTTTTACATGTAACAATTATATAAAAAACAAAAATAATTTACTCATCAGTTACTCAAGATTACTATTTGAAATTTGACCTAAGGTTGTGAATCTGTTCAAAGCAATTATGTCAACGCGGTTCAACAAGGAGTGATTCCACGCAAAATGGGCTGCATTTAAAGTAAAGTCCACAGATAAAACAGTTGCATATTCGATATCACATTTGAAATTTCAGATAACAATTTAAATTAGGTTTTGAAGTTAGAGGAAAAATATTGTTTTTACTTTTGTAAAATAATAAAATAACTCAGGTTTAATATTTATCTTAGACCAAGTATTATTTAAAATAAGGTCCAAGAGCGGAAATACATGGTGATATTAGGTATAAAGATTTCCTTCATTTGTTTCACCTTTGGAAATTCAAGAATATTATACATCTTTTTCTTTGGTGATAGATTTTTCATTTGGTTTCCATTGTAAAAATGTTAGTTAAAAATGAGACAAATACTCTGCATTATTTTTAGATATTTTATTAATGTGTTCTACCGACAAGCAATATCTTTCTTTTGTCTATGATATGTATAAACGAAAGATAATATGTATGAAACGAAATGGCGGTTTTCTATTTAAATGCATCAGTTCTCTTAGAACACTATCTCTGCTGTATAATACGACTATTCCTTTAAGAACTAATTGCAGGATGAGCAGCCGTCATGGTAAGTTGGAAAAGCAATGGATTTGTTCCCTTTGGGTATTTCTCCGGAATAAATGTAAGTCAATCAGTTTTTTAATCCATATTTATTTAGAGCACAAAAATAAGTTATTCCAGCGGTCACCGTTCCACACATCTAACACTACAACATTCGCTCTCCAAGCTACGTCATTTCGATGTTCTAAATTATCGAAAAAATGAGACGGGCGTCTTAACAGTTCAAAAATCAGTTGCATTCTACCGTTCTCGTCTCCTAAAATGAATTTCCTAGACTCTACGCAAAAACTAGCTCCTCCCCTAGTCCGCGTCAGCAATTTAAAGACCCATTAGGATTAATTTCAAGGCTATGACATCCGACATCACCATCTCCTATTGGTAGATGGGGCGTGCCTTCTTGTAAGAACTTCATACTATGTGCGTAATAGCACAACCTGCTCACATAAGCGTATGAACATTCCAGCAGACGATTTAGTAAAACAAAAATTAAAATCTCGATAAATATTCCAAAAATGAAAAATAAACCTCTACACTGAAAGAAGATTTCCCAACCATTACCGCTCTTTTTGAGAAAACATTCAATAGATTGTTACTAAGTTAAATAAAATAAGATAAAAGAACTCTAGCTGTTAAAATATTGATACATTACGAAACTGAGGTTGAAAGTATGTTCCATAAAGTTAGAATTGAAAACTCAAAGCGTGCAAAATGGCGCATTTTTTCAATTTATTATATGTATATAGTATTTTTCTCGCGAAAAGAAAATTTTTTTTAGCACTAGAGCTCGTGTTTTAATCCATTGAATACAGATCCGAGAATTTCACCTTTTGTCGGATCCAAGTTACGGTTTTCGTTTCAAAAAAGAGTAATGAATTCTGCTTATATTTTCACTTTTTTTATTTGATTCTTGAGAAATGTCACATTTGGATTTTTTGTTATTTTTCCTTTATAGAAATAGATTCATCATTTATGCATTCACGCTTAAAGTAGTTTTTTCCACAGTTTGTGCGCTCAAGTCGCGTTTAAATAAGATGATTCAGAATTTTCAGTTTTCTGTGAAATTCCTCCCCCGGTTTTCTCATTATGAATTTTGAAATCAGGTCTTTTTCAAATCTCACTTCTAAAGCGGTAATAATTATATTATAAATTGGTTGCAGTGGGACTAATAGAAGAGACGATAGATGAGATTTCCTAAAATCCTCAACTGGTAGACGGCAGGTGCTGGGTTTGAACCCAATCGCGGCTGTCGGCCTAACCGTTCGGAGTTTTCGTGGTTTTCTTCGAACCTTGCGTAAATACGGGTTAGGTTCCCTTAGAAAGACCCCCAGGAAGGGCACTACCCCCTGGTCCTATATCCCTAGAGTAGATAATCGGACGACAAAAATAAACCAAACCAAACCAAACCTAAAATCCTCAACTACAGCTTTAATTTTATCAGTAGTCTAAAGGATTTTTATCAAATAATTGGTCATATTTCCGTTTTCTTCTACTTTCATTCTATGATGTTTTCACAGCAAATATAATTTCATGTAAAAATTTGAACGTTCATGATTTTTTTAAGCAAACTAATTAGAACATTATTAAAATTATTCATCGTATTTCCCGTCATCGCGTGACGTGCGGCTACTGGTCTATGACGTTCTCCAACATGTTTTATTACTGGGAAATTAGCGGGTTTGGATATCGGCCAGGGTAGCTTAGATGGAAAAGCAACAAAATGGAAGTACACGGTACACTGTTGACCCAGGCTCGATTTCTAGCCCCGGCTAGAAGTTTTCACCCCATGTTGGGTTATTGTATATATGTCTTTCTTAATATATAGGTGCCTTTGATAATTAGCTCTTGGCGTTAATTCATTTTTGATGCGTAAAATCTGTATGTCATCCATATATAAATTTATCAATGTCCGGGCATTTTGAGCTTAATCTTTAATAATCAGATCAGGTGGATTATCGGTAATGTAGTAATATGTTCCTTCTTTAGGATCATATCCGCATTAAGCTTCCATACGAAGTAATTATTTCGATTTAATTTTTCTTTGCTGAAGCTTTCTTTCGAAAAAGTCATTTTTTATTCAGCTTATTTTTAAACACCTTAGACTTAATAAGTTATTATTATTATTATCAGGAATATTAATTATTGTAATACGTTTTTGTTCTCGCATTCCGCTTGTTTAACATTTATATTTATTTTTTGTAACGAGTGAATTCTTAACAACATAATCTTTAATAAGGCTAATTGTTTAGTACATTTATTTTTCTGCAAAGAGTAGTGAAATGTTTTTTCATGTTTATGTTTTCATGTCAAATTTACATGTTAGCATAATGATCACACGTTTACATGTTACACATTTTCATTTTAAATTTACTTTTTAGGTTGCGCCACTTTACAAATCAGCGTGGAGTATGCGAAATTTTATGTTTGTTCTATATTTACGGTATTTTAAAATAATTTTTTTGCTTATAAAAAATGCTTTAACTAGAAAAGAATCATACATAGTTTGTATGTGAAAATATTTACACGGTGATGTGATTATATACTTGTACTTATAAATAAAAGAATCTGTAAGCTGAGAAATATTGATGAATGCAATGGAAATCCTTTAGACTAACTGGAAATATGATAAAGTAAAAGTTTCTGAAAAATCGTTAAAACATGTATATATAATAATAATAATAAAAAATATAAATAAAAGAATATGCAATTTGAAGATATCATGAATTAAATCTTATAAACTTTGATAAGTTAATAATTTTAACATAAAAACCTCTGAATAAAAGTTTCAAGAGATAATTCGAAATATTTGCACTTCATCTGTTGTAGTTTCTATATTGAATTCCGAGTATGAAAACGTACATATAAAACTTCCAAATTCTTTCTCTTTTTATAAATATATACTTTAAACGATACTTGATATAAAAAAGAAAAGAAATCTTATGTATTCTATTTATGTATCTACTTTTAAACAGAACTTGAAATAACAAAGGTTCTTTCAAAATGTATTTTCTGTTATAATTTGAAAACAATCGAATTGGAAAGTGACACTGCCACCTGTGAGATTGATATTTTCTTTCAATAGACGCAAGACATACGTTTGTAATAGGGCGAAAAATTGTAAAATATGAGTTTTTCTTTAAACATTATTTCTTTTTAGAAAACGATTTTCCAAACTTTTTCTAAAGAAATAAAATGTTCTCGCAGTGTTTAGATGTTACAAAAACTATAACTAAAAAGTATTTAGTGTTATATTAAATGCATGCAGTTTTTGTTTTGGAAGTTTACATAAAGATAAATAACTTTCGTATTCCCGTAACGGCGTAACTATTTTAAAACAAAAAACTAGTCTTTGGGGGGGGGGGGGGCATAGTAATGCTTACTCATCATGCATTTCCATGATAGAAAATATGAAAATAAAGCATTTGCAAACTATTATTAAAATGCATTGCATCTCCAAAACAAAATTTAAATGTATATTTAAATATTTTTAATACATTTTTAATACACAATGCTCTATTATGGAATTGAGAGTATTACTTGATTGGTATAATTTTGGAATATAATAAAAATATAATAATACATTGGTATAATTTTTATTTTAAATAACCAAAAAACAAATTAATCAGTAAAAAAATAATAAAAATACGAATTAAACGTCGAATTAAAAATCATTTGATGACATAACAAATACGTGTAAAGTGATCAATGTCAAGAATTCATTTACGGTAAGCTACTATTGCCAGTTCATCTTATAGCTTGGCGATAGATTTTGGTTGACGGAATAATCAAGTAGTAAAAGAAATATCCTTATAACTCAAAAAATAATAATCATATTAACTAACAATTTACTGCGTCAGATAAAGCGTCTCATATCCAATTAAAATATATTTTTTAATTGAAATTTGAATTAAATATAGGGTGAGGAAAAATCGAAGAGTGTGGAAAATAGGATGACAAATATCCGATCGATTTCATTCTTTATGAAAAAAAGTTTTTTATTGTCTTTTACATTCACTTATTAAGATAAAAAAAAATTAAAATTTTTATATAACTTTCATTAGAACGTATATTTCGAGAATTCGAAAAAAATAGTTCCGGATATTCGAGATTACTGATACTAAATAGGTTTCTCTCATTATTACATACTAAGTACACACCAAATTTCAAATCTCCATCTCAATTTGTTCGGGAGATAAAATGTTTACAGACACACAGACAGACGGACGGCATTTTTTATATCTTTTTCGGAATCTCCAATGTCTAAAACACATAAATCCTTCAGAAACTTTTTCCAATTTTCAAAAGTTTTGCAAGACGTATCCAAAACTACGTCTGATGAGTAAATGTTAATGGTTGAAAAATGTAAGAAAACTGCCTATTTGGTATATGTTTTTCCTGGTGCCAGAGTATAAGCAAAACTATTGAGTAATTTAAATTTTTTTAATAAGGTATAATTTATCTGCCATCCCTGTGTTCGCATATCGAAAAAAATATTGATGAAGTAAACTTTTCATGCCTACTGTTAATTTTTTTATTTCATTTTTCCACTCCTGTCGATTTTTCATTTTTTTTTCATTTTATTGAGTATCAAAATAAATAAATAAATAAAAATAAAAATGATAATACCCTCATAAAAAAATCGTAACGATATAATAAGAAGTAATTTCTAATTAATAAAAGCAAAATGAAATACAACTAATTTTAGAGAATTGTTTTTTATCCTTTTTTTGGTATTATCCACATTACAATTTTGCATTTTTTTAATATTAATTTTATTTGCAGTTAACGTGAGACTCGATCAGAACCCAACGTTTTATATTCTCAAACATTTCCTGTCCCTTGTAAATAATCAATTTTTATGTTAGTATAATTAATAAAATAAAAAAGTAATAAACTGTAACCGGTGTACCCGGCTAGACTTCCGCAGAGCAGTGGCGATCTTCTGTAATTGGGAAACGATTCATTTCCCTTAGACTGAAAATTACCAGTTTATAAGGTAGAATCAAATGCTGTCGCAAGATACACTTTTCTAAAAAACTACCGTATTTATTCGTGTATAGGGCGCACGCGTGTATAAGGCGCACCCCTAGTTTACAAGTAAAAATAGCGATTTCTTAAAATCTCGTATATAAGGCGCACCATAAATTTGATACGCTAATGAATAATAACCAAATGAATTTCAGTAAAAAAAAAAAAAAAAAAAAAAAAAAAAAAAAAAAAAAAAAAGTCGAAACAAACATTACACCAGACCAGAAAACAAGACGAAAATGCATTTTTAGACTTCGGGTTGTAAGAGAATGACGGGAAATAGGAATGAGTGATGGTAAAGAGACTTGTTAATTAGCGTTTAAATAATGTCATTAGCTCTGTTGTATAAAAAAATGCAAGGAATGAAATAAATATGCAATAATACTTCAATTAAGTATCATTTTCCGAGTTTTAATATCTTCTTTGAATAATTTCTTGTTTCATATGTATATCGTTCAGCATCCAACAGTAAAAAATTACTCCCTGTATATGGCGCACCTGGGAGTTTTGCCCTATTTTTTGGAAAAAAGTGCGCCTTATACACGAATAAATACGGTATTAAATATATCATCTTAAAATTTGTTGTGGTGTCAGAAAACAAGCTATTTCAGAATAATAAGAAGCAATTTTCATTTTGACTTAAAATAAATGAAATTAAAATCATTTTACTAAAAAAAATTTTAATCCAAAAAAGTATTTTTCATTATTTAATTTTTTTTCACTGTGATCTATAATGTTAAATATATTTAAAGAAACAAGATTACACATATGGAAAGTTTCAATTATTTGCCTAAAATAGAGTTTTAGAAAAATGTACCAAAAGCATAAAAAAAACACATTTAAAAAAAAGTGCAAAAACTATACACCCATTCACAGTGCATAAAAAATAAAATTTTAAAACCTTCCAGCATCATAATCTTTTAGATTTATTGTTTGGGCCGATAGTTGAAAAGTAAAAAATTTCGACTATTTTATGTTCTACGTGTCTTCAAATAACTAATGGAAATCATACCTGTAAATCATGTGTAATGATAAAATGTATTTGTTTTTATATACTGAATCTATTATAATCTTTATTACATATTCTTAGAAAAACAAAAAAGAAAGGTAAATTTTATTTATCAGATACCAGCCTATTTTTATCATACATACTTCCCACTTATAATATATAATCCGTCCATACATAATCCCCAAAATATCTTAAGGTTTAAAAAAAATAATAAATTCACAAGATAAGGTGATCATTACTCATATTATAAAGATGTAATAGCAATGAATTTTGAAGAAAGTGTATCATTACATAAAAATAATAATACTTTGAGAGAGAGAAAAAACAACCTCGTTACTTTAATTGGGATTTAAATGTTTATTTACATTTTTAAGATGGTAATAATCTGTGATGCAGAGTTAAAATGTGTAAAATTTTTATATATTTGTAATCTTCAGAATCTGATCTGTTTGTAAGCCACAATTCGAAAAATCAATTTTTTTGAAAGCCTCTTCATTTTCTTTTTGCACTAAACATTTTAATAAGGGTCTAAATAGTATTTACAGTTCCTTTTGCTATGTTTGGCACAGGAAACATTTCGCAATCAACCTCTAAACATTACTAGCTTAATTACGACTATCCACTACATTCTGAGACGTTAAATTAATAAAATATTTTTAAATATTTAATTTACCTTTTAAAATCTATTAATAAAAATGCGTTTATTCTCAGTATAGAAATAATTTATTAGTCAAATCACTACTTTATACAAGAGTGCTTCCTTACACATCAAATAATTTATTTGACTTTAAAATAATTAAGCTATAATGTGCGATGTTTCGATTTTATAAAGTAATTAAAGCGATTTATTTAACAGTTAGTAGTAATGTAATCTGAGTAAGTAAACAGTAAACATAACTTTTCTGGAAAATCTCCAAACATTTTAATTATTTACATTACTGCAAACGATTTATTCTGTACTTCAGAGCAAATTAAAGGCAAGATTATTTTGCTATATTTATCTTTTTCTTACAAATTTACATTACTTTAGTATGCATTTGGAAGTATGAATAAAGGAAATTTCAGATTTTAAAAAATTGTCATTTACTAATGATATAAGGTTAACCTTTTATGGCTAAACAACTCCGATGTGAAACACATCTACTCTATAATATTATACTCATATTATAATATTATATTACATTATATTACAGTATTATACTTATAATATTTACTGTTTAATATATAAAAGGTACTTTTTCACATCTACAATAAATAGAAATTGATGTACATCTGATAAATATTATCTGTTTTTAAATACAAAATTCTATGGTATAAAAAATACCTTTAAAAGAAACTACTTCCGATTTCTCCAGCTTATTTATCTTACAAAATTTACCAAGTTAATTTTTGCAATTTTGACCTGAAGTTTCTCAATTCCAATGATCAATTTTTAGTTACAGGTGCGCTGGTAAATAGGAACAATAAATAAAATCGTGTTTTAAAACTTACTGTGTAAATAATTATTGATTTTTTGGATATGTTGCGGATATGCAATACGATGAACAAAAGGTTAATATAATCTGAGTGAAAAATATGCATGAATTTTCCATACATATTTGTAAATATTTTTTCTGGACGTCAATTTAAAGTTATTCATTTATTTTTTTCTTAAAAAATTATATTACATTAATATGTAATTGGAAGTATTAATAAAGATAATTTTAAATTTTTAGTCCTTGCGGGGGGGGGGGGGGGTATATTTTATCCCACTTAATTTGAACGAAATTCTCACCAAAAAATTTGAACGAAATTTTATATTTTAAGCTTTGACGGAAAAATGCTGAAAAATTGTCTTTTCTTATTGAAAGATAAAATTTTTCGATTTTCCCGGAGATAATTTAATATTATAGAGGTTTTATTGCTTGCTTCTCAAAGAGTTAAAAGGTTGTCTATTACAGGAAATTTTCAAAAACAAAAATAAACACATTTTAGAACACTTTTTGTCGTGAAATTAATAACACATTAATGTGTTGTGAATTTGAAAACATCATATACAAAACGTCTTTTATGTAGTGATTGTGTTCTTAATATGTTGCAAATGTGTTGTTATCTAGAAATGTGTTCTTAATATGATAAAAAATGTGTTGCTATGTAGAAATGTGTTCTAAAATAGTGTTGTTAATTGTCTTTAAATAGCGTTGTAAATAATGTAGATGGAAATATTTTCTTACAATAGTGTTGCGTTGCACAGTACTTTGTCACCAAACACAAAGTACACAAAGTCACACAACGCATTGTAAACACCACATAATTTAGAGCACTATAAAGCAACACATGTAAAACACTCTCAAAACTCTTTCTACAGGAGCCTTTAAAATTATACAGTTATAATAAGAAATAATTGATTTATAATAAAAAAAATGGAGGGGATTACAGAGTGGGTTAATTCATTTTATCTATAAAAATCGATAACTTGATTTCTAGAAACACTATGTAATTTTTAACAACATTTTTTGCACAATATTTTTTCTTTTTTGGCACAACACATTCACAAGACAATAAAAAACGATTTTAGTTAGATGCGTTAATTAATATGTTCAGTTAGTATTGCTAAAGTACAGGGTGGTCATAAAAAAACTTTGCCGATATATGGAGCTCTAACGGCCAGTCCGCTCAACCGATCGAGGTGAAATTTCAGATATAGCTATTCAGAGGTATGAGCTCGAGATTCTGTGAACGACAACAAAATGGAGCTCACGGATACGGTTATAGTTACAAAAACTCGAAAATTTCCAATAGCAACACCCATTGTTTTTTCATCGCAAAATGCTCAGCGCATGCGAAAACCTTAAAGAGCGTAGGAACCGTACGTGTATCGCAAAAAACGCACATGTTATGCACGCACAAAAAACCGTTCTGCGAATCCTCCCCTCCTCTAAGAAAAAACTCGATTGGGGCGCAAGGAGGAAATTTGCATATGACACAGAGTCAGTACACTAATCTCTGATTACAGTACAGATCGGTGAAAGTAAAACTTTTATTTTGATTACACATTTTCCACATAGGTGCCATCACCATTAATTGCCTGTGATGACACCCATGTGGAAAATGTGTAATCAAAATAAAAGTTTAGACAATACTTATTGAAACGTAACGCAATCTACATTTTATATCAAACTATGAATATATTTTTAGTGAAGTTTCAGAATGAATAACAGCAAAATAAAAAGAGGAATATATATCACTTATAAATAATTATAGTAAAAGAAAAAAAATCTTGACTTTCCCTTTAAAATATGTATGCCATTTTCTTGATACTTTAATCAAAAACTTTCTAAGTGTTTTGGCAGGTAATCAATGAACGTGGAAATTTCTGACTATGATAAATGGGAGGTATTTTTTCTTGTGAAATATTTATATCGATTAATAAGATTTAAAATGAATTACTTTTTTCACAGATATATATTTCATGTAAAATAGCAACTATGGCAAAGTTTATATTTCTTTCCAATTTTACATTTCTTATTTTAGATTCAAAATGTTATTTATTATTCACAGTGCGTAAAGTTAATCACGAAGCCATATTGATAGATGGATGTATAAAAAATGTTTAAATATATAAGATATATAAAAAATAATGTCCGAGTTATAAATTTTAATAGTATGGACTGTAAACATTTTAAAACGTTGGTTTAAAGTTACATATAAAGAGTAATTTAAACACAATTATAGATATTCGCAGGTGTGAATACTGGTTTGTTATTTACATACTGATTTACATTGCCACATACGCAAAATGACGACTCCCGAGCATAAAGTTGCTGGGCTGAAGATTAAAAAGCTGTAAGATCTATGCGATTATCTCCTTTGGAGCTTTATCTTTGTCATTCGTGATGTCGGCTGTAATGGACACTAAAATATACCTTTTAAATTAATTTACATGCTTCTAAAATTGTTAAAATTACTTTTAGATCTTTTTTAATACGAGAGAGAGTCCGAAAATATGTTTCCTCTGGCGGCTGTGGACAGAGGCGTATATGAAAGACAAAACACATAATGGAACATTAAGGATAAGACGTAACTTTACTTTTCTACATAAGTGCCAAGTGAGTTGAAACATTTGCCATACTCTTTTATAAATACGTAAAGGAAAAAAACAGGCTTGTGTGTGATTTCGGCATTCCTTCCAAAGCTGTAGTCAAGCATTGCCTTAGTCTATAGTGGTCGTGCACGCCCGTCCAAATCTCGGTCTGTCCAACACTTGTTTATGCATCTCTGTGGAAGTCTATGGTCCAAATGTGATGTTGAAACTAAAGGTACGGAGATAGTGCCGCGAATTCAATAAGGGGCATCATCAAGTGTAGGACAGACCAACAACTGGACGGACGTGCACAACCACTACTGATGAAAGCAATGCTTTGCGACAGTTTTAGAAGCAATGTCGAAATCACACAAGCGGTTCAGCGCTTCTAGAAATAGAACAGAAATAGGAAATTCTAATGCGAGTGTAATTCATTATGTAAGTCATCAACTAATTCATTATGTAAGATCAACTTAACACATATCTTGCTGCATTTTTCTCACATCAAAAATCATATAAAATAGACAAAATTATCAAATTGGCTCCACGCAAATTCCATAATAAGGTGTCTTGGGGGTAATAATGCCAAGGAGGGTAATAATTCCAAGTAATAATATTACGCGTAGTTATGAAGAAATCAGGAAAAATGCACAACAGGCGCTGCACTACGGGTTTATTGAAAATATACATATTTTTTCAAATAAAAAAATAATGTTTTGTAGGCAAATTTTGATGTATGTTATTAAATTTAAGAGGTATTGCAAATCTGTTGCTTCATAGCACAAGTAAGTGTTTTGCTAATATATTGTTTAAAAAAAAGTGAAAGATGTCGAATCGGTTTCGTTATAGAGGGTTTAGCTTAATACACACAATACTTTACTAAAATTTGGCTATATACTGCCTAAATGTAAAAAGTGAATTAACATTCTATTGAAATTCATATGAATTCATAGTTTTATTCAATTAAAATTCCATTAAAATTTATATGAATGCATAGTGTTATTTCCTGTTTTAACTAAAAACTCACGCGTTTGATAAAAACAATACACGTATGATATTTTACAAAAAAGGGCCCAGGTGATAGGCCTTTAACTTAAAAAAATGCACGTAAAAATATACATTTTCAAGACTTTATCTTGCAGTAGTATGATTGCTTCAAGTTAACTAAGGTTTTAAATTCAATATTTTATGCCACTGGATTTTGCGTACTCCAAGGTAAATAGAGTGGGATATTTCCTGTTTTATTATAGTGGGATATTTCTTGTTTTATTTCCTGTTTTATTCATAGTGTTATTCCCTGTTTTAACTAAAAACTCACGCGTTTGATAAAAACAATACACTTTTGATATTTTACAAAAAAGGGCCCAGATGATAGGCCTTTAACTTAAAATAAATACACGTAAAAAATATACATTTTGAAGACTTTATCTTGCTGTAGTATGATTGCTTCAACTTAACTAAGGTTTTAAATTCAATATTTTATGCCACTGGATTTTGCATACTTCAAGGTAAATAGAGTGGGATATTTATTTGAAGCATCTGTTTATTTTGAAAGCTATGCATTCTAACTTAAAGCACTTGTAAGAATGAAGTTCTGAATTTCATTAGAACGTAGGCGGAAGTTTTAAATGTACTTTTGAGAAACTTTAGAAGTTCTTTGATGCCATATCATTAAACAGAGACGGTGGGATTCAGAATTATAAATGGAATATTATTCATATTTCTCACAGCGTTAAAGATAAATGTTTATGTCACCAAAGGAAAATTGCATTGCTAAAAAAATCTTATTGCATTTAATACTTATGGAAATAACTCCAATAATATAAATTTATTTATAAACATTAAAACAACGTAAATATATGCATTTATTCATTCAAGATCAAGTAATTAAAAAAATAAAAAAATGTAAAAATTTAAAATTTAAAACTTAAAATTTTAAAAATTAAAAAAAAGACATTTTTCAGAGAAAATAAATGCAAGGCAAATTTAAATATAAAACTATCAGTGTACGAATATATACCTTCATTTTAAATTTCTTATTGATTTATATGCAATAAAAACATATTTTTTGCATAATTATTTAATATAATAATAATGTAAACCAAATAGTACTAAATAGAGGCCATCATAGTCCACGATTTTTTGTCATCGTTCTGCTAGATTCCGGATTTGCTGGAAGTAACATGGTGGCTGCTTGGAATGGAAAAACTCTTGTCATACTTTCTCAGCTTCATTAAGGAGTTTAAATCGATGGCCCTCGAAAGGTGTTTCACTTATCGTGGGCCATAACCGATAGCGAAACGTCCTGACCGAAATTCGTGAATTCCTATAGATATACTACATGTACACTAGTATGATACTACTATCCTAGTAAATATTAGATTAAAATTTTCTTCAAACTTTTTGTTTGACTTAATAATAATATAAATGTAATTAATATCAATTTTTGATAAAAGAACTTGTGAGCAGAGAAAAGTTGATGAGTAAAGAAAAAATTCCTTAGACGAACTGAAACTTAGATAAAATGTAAGAACATTACCGAGAAATACTTAGGAAATGTATAAATAAAAAAATAATAACAGTTTACTAATAATAACATTTATAATAAATAATAAAATAATAATATAAACATAAGTAAAATAAACTCCTAAATAGGAGAGCCTGTAAATTAAAAAAATGTTGATGACTAAAAAGAAAATCTTTTAGTATAACTGAAAATTAGATATTTCTGAAATATTCTTAAAAAAAAGAGTATAAATAAAAAAAATAATAGTTATTACATTATAAATATAAATATCTGAAAATGAAATAATTCATAAAAAATGTTTTTAAAAATCGTTAAAAAAATTATAAATAAAATAAGTAATCATATCAATATAAATATAATTAAAATAAATTCCGACAAAAAGCCTATCAATTGAGAAATGTTTATGAGTGAAAAGAAAAACTTTTAAAATAACTAAAAATACAAAATTGTTTCAGAAAAACTCTTAAAATATGTTGAGAAGCGATGCTTAAAAAGTTCTACTTTTACGTGGCCAACATTACTTACATTAGCTTTTTTTTTCTTTTTTTCTTTTTTCTTTTTTCTTTTTTTTTTTTTTAAAGAAAGTAACGTTCCTCTCTTTTCATCGTCTATCTAAATTTTGTCGTTGTTAAAATTTTTTGTGAGTTTTTTGCATTGGAATAGTTTTCTTTAATTATGCTTTTTTTCTTTATCACATTGAAGATTATCATTGTTTGAAAAGCGTATCATAAAAAGTAATATTTATTACTTAATTGAAAAATAGCGGAAGTGATTATTGTCGATTCTTTTTATGTGCATTCCTTTCAGTTTTTGACTTAATGAGATAATTGTCAATGATTTTTTGTCAATTAAAATAACTTTAGTAACTTTTCCATAACACAAATGTCAATAATAGAAAGCAAAACATGCCCGTGCGTAACGCATAATGATGTTGACAATGAAGTGATCAAAACTCCCCCTTTTTACTTATCCATCATACGTAGTATAGGGTAAATCTTGCAATCGTTTTGAAAAACGAAAAATTTTTTTTGACGGATTTACACGTTTTGGACACCGGATATTCCGAAAAACTTATTTTTAGAAAAATAAAAATTTGCCGTCCGTCCGTCTGTGTGTCTGTCTGTCTATCTGTAACCGCTCTATCTTTCGAACAAATTGAGATAGAGACTTGAAATTTTGTATGTACTTAATATGTAAGAATGGCACAAAGCCTATTGAATATCAGTAACCTCGATAATCCGGAACTATTTTTTTCGGACTCTCCAAAAATTCGTTCTCATAAAAGGTATATAAAATTTTTCGAAATTTTTTATTTCAAGGAATGGACGTTAAAGGCAATAAAATAACACAAATTTTGCATAAAAACTGAAGCCAATCGGATAATTAGCTATCGAGATATTTGTAATCCTATTTTTCACAATCTTCGTTTTTTCATGACCTTGTATTTCATTCAAATTTCAATTCAAAGATATATTTCAATATTAATTGAGACGCTTAATCCAATGCAGTACATTGTTGGTTAATATAATTGAAATTTTTGGAGTTATAAGGATGCTTCTTTTATGCACTTCGGTATTATTTGATTTCGTTTATTAAAAAACTATCTATCGTCAAAGTGTATGATTAAAAGCCAATAATGGCTTACCGTAAATGTCACATTCACTTGGATTTAACACATTACGTTACGTCATTAAGCAATTTTTATTTCAATGTTTTATTTGTAGTATAAACTTGATGGGTAAGTATTATGGTGGACCCCAACGACTAGTTCTTAAAGGAAATTTTGCTTTATAAAATGCATTTATTCATGTTTTAAACATTGCACAATTTTTACCCTATCAAATAGGGGGGAAATATTCTTTTATTTTGCTTGAAAACCGCAATTCATACAGCTTTTTCATGCTTTTTAAAATAATTTTCAAGCATGCGATTAACATATATATATACATAACGCATAAATAGTTCAGACTATGAAACTGAATAATATTCCGTAATTAAATTAACGCTTCAATAAATAAATAATGTATTAAAATGTAAATAAAACACAAATTTGAGACATTAATTGAACTAATAAATTAATTAAAAATATCAATATAAATATAATTAAATTCCGCAATAAACAAAAATCCTATCAACTGATAAATGTTCATTAATAAAAAGAAAATCTATTAAAGAAAATAACCAAAAATTATATAAAATACAAAATTGTTTCTGAAAAACTCTTAAAATATGTTGAGGAACGATGCTTAAAAAAACTCTACTTTTACATGTCCAACATTAATTAAATTAACTTTTTTCATAAAGGTAACGTTCCTTTCTTTTCATCGTCTATCTGCATTTTTTCGTTTTTTGACTTTTTTTTGATCAGTTTTTTTTTCTGTGGAATAAGTTCGCTTTTATTACGCATCTTTTCTTCTGCACACCGAATATTATCATCGTTTTAAAAGCGTTCATAAAATACCATTGATCACTTAATCGAAAACTAGTGATGTGATTATAGTCGATACTTTTTTACGCACATTCCTTTCAGCATTTTACTTAATGCGATGGTTGAATTTTGTGAATAAAAAAAACTTTAGCAACTTTTGCATAACACAAATATGTATAATCTAGAAAAAAAATAAACATGCCCGTTAATGTTATATTGATGTTGAAAAGAAACTGGTCAAAATTCCCTTTCTATTTAACGGAGATTTCGCCTTATAAAATACATTTTTTTATGTTCTAAACATAGCACAATTTTTACTCCATAAGTTTTACCACAACTTTTACTCCTGGGAGGGGGAGGAGGATGTTCCTTCATTGTGTTTGAAAACTGCAGTTCAATTTACATATGGCTTTTCAAGCATGAAAAGAAATATATATCGCATGCAGTCTGAGGAGAAAAGATTAACTTGTTGTACCCGAAAACGTATAAATGGTTCATTCTTCGTTTTTGCCTAATATTCCGTAATAAAATTAACGCTTCAATAAATAAATAATGTAATAAAATATAAATAAAACACACCTTTGAGACATATAATCGAACTAATAAATTAGACAATAATATCAATAAAAGTATAATTAAAATAAATTCCCCTATAAAATAACCTATCAACTGAGAAATGTTAACGAGTAAATAAATAATATTTTAAAAGAACCAAAAATTAGTTAAAATACGAAAATGTTTCTGAAAAACTCCCAAATATGTGTAGGTAAAAAAGTATTACAGTCAAACCATATTAACATGAACATTCTTAACATGAATTACTTTCAACATGACTTGTTCTCACTGTCCCCTATAAGAACGAATACAACGAATTGATAATGATAACATGAATTACTGTTAACATGAACGAAATTTTGATTCTCCCTGAGGTTCCCGCTAACGAGGTTCGACAGTATTTGCGATGTTTAAAAAGTACTACTTTTACGTAAACTAAATTCATTAAATTAGCTCTTTTCGTGAAACTAATGTTGCTCCCTTTTCATCGTCTTTCTACATTCTTTCATTTTTTGACTGTTTTTTATAAGCTTTTTTATTGTGAAATAGTTCTCTTTTATTACGCTTTTTCTCTTCTGCACATCGAAGGTTATCGTTGTTTGAAAAACTTTATCATTAGAAAAAATACCATTTATCACTTAATCGAAAAACAGCGGAAGTGATTACTGTCGATACTTTTTACATGCATTCCTTTCAATATTTTACTTAATGCGATATTTGTATTTTTGTGAATTAAAATAACTTTATCTTTTTTTCCCATAACGCATATATCTATAATTGTAAGAAAAACATGCCCGGACGTAACGCATATTGATGTTGACAACGAAATAATCAAAACTTCCTTTTTTAAAGGAAATTTTATTTTATAAAATACAATTTTTTTTTCATGTTTTAAATATTGAACAACGTTTGCTCTATCAAATAGGAGGAAATGGTATTATATTTTGCTTGAAAATAGCAAGTCAATTTATAGACTTTTCATGCTTTTTAAAAAAATTTTCACGCATGAGATTCAACCCCTTCGCGACTGGAGCCTTTTACGAAATTTTTAATGTTTTGTCCCCGGTTTTTAAAAACAGAAATTTGTGCCTTATTAAATTGAGAAAATGTTCCGATTAAATAAGGCAAATTTTACAGTAAAATTTTACTGATGGCGAAGAACAAGGATTCTTAAGCCTTTTTGCAGCACGTATACGTGTCGCTCGTCCCCAATGCTTTAAAGAAATATACTGCTTGCAATCCGATCAGGAAAGATTTACCTGTTATACCTGTAAACATATAAACAGTTCAGTCTTTGTTTCCGGCTAACGTTCCGTAATAAAATTAACACTTCAATAAATAAATAATGTACTAAAATATAAATAAAACACAAATTTGAGACATATAATCGAACTAATAAATTGAATAATAATATCAATATAAATATAAATAAAATTAAAATAAATTCTTTCAATATAATAACCTATCAAATGAAAATGTCGATGAATAAAAAGAATATCTTTTTAAGAAAATAACCAAAAATTAGATAAAATATGAAAATGTTCTGAAAAACTTTTAAAATAGGTTAAAGAGCGATGCTTAAAACATTCTACTTTTACGTAGCCAACATTAATAACATTAGCTTTTTTTCGTAAATGTAACGTTCCTCCCTTATCATGGTCTATCTGCATTTTTTTTTGTTTTTAACTCTTTTTATGAGTTTTTACGCAGTGAAATAGTTCTCTTTTATTAAGCATCTTTTTTTCTGCATATCGAAAGTTATGATCGTTTAGAAAGCGTATTAGGAAACAAACTACTTGGAAAACTACGAAAAATTCCTTAGGAAATGTATAAATAAATTGAATAATGATAACAATATAGCGATAATAATGATTATAATAAATAATTATAATAATGGTAACATAAATATAGGTAAAAAAGATTCCTAAATTTAAAGAACAAAATAAGAAGGAAAATGTTATTGAGTAAAAAAAAAAATATTTTTTAGAATAACTGTAAATTAGATAAAAAACAAAAATGTCTCTGAAACATCCTTAAAAGAATATGGATAAAATAAATAAATAATGATAATTGCATTTTAAATTTAGGTAACTGAAAATTAGATAATTTATTAAAACTGTTTAAAAAGTATTCCTTACAATTTTATAAATAATAATATCAATGTAAATATAAATAAATTAAATTCCGCAATAAAATAACTTATCAACTGAAAAATGTCGATGATTAAAAAGAAAATAACCAAAACTTGGGTAAAATATAAAAATGTTCTGAATAACTCTTAAAATATCTTGAATAGCGATGCTTAAATATTATACTTTTACGTGGCAACATTAATTACATTAGCTTTTTTCGTTAAAGTAATATTCCTTTTTTTCTCATCGTCTATCTGCATTTTTGCGTTTTTAAAAAACTTTTTATGAGTTTTTTTTGCATGAAATAGTTTACTTTTATTACGCATATTTACTTCTGCACATGAAGATTATCATCGTTTGAAATGCATATTATTAAGAAATACCATTTATCACTTAATCGAAAAATAGCGGAAGTGATTATTGTCGATTCTTTTCACATGCATTCATTCAGTATTTTACTTAATGTGATATTTGAATTTTCGTGATTTAAAATAATTTTAGTTACTTTTCCATAAAACAAATACCTATAATAGAAAGAAAAAGATGCCCGTGTGTAATGCATGTTGATGTTGACAACGAATCGGTCAAAATACCCTTTTCTTATGAAAATTTTGCTCTATAAAATACATTTCGTTTTATTTTAAACATAGCCCAATCTTTACCCTATCCAAAATGGGGGGAAATGTTCTTCTATTTTATTTAAAAACTGCAATTCAATTTAAAGATTTTTCATGCTTTTTAAAATAATTTTCAATCATTATATTTAAAAAATATATATCACATGCAATTTGACAAGAAAATATTAACCTGTTGTACCTGATAACGTATAAAAATTTCAATATTTGTTTCCGAATAATATTCCATAATAAAATTAAAGCTTCAATAAATAAATTATGTAATAAAATGTAAATAAAACAGAAAAATTTGAGATATATAACCGAACTAATAAATTAGATAATAATATCATTATAAATATAATTAGAATTCCGCAATAAAATATCCTATCTAAAGAGAAATATACATGAGTAAAAAGAAAGACTCTTAAAATAATCATAAATTGGATAAAATACGTAAATGTTTTTGAAAAACTCTTAAAATATGTTGAGGAGAAACGCTCAAAAAAATTCTTCTTTTACCGGGCCAACATTAATTACATTAGCTTTTTTCGTGAAACAAACATGCCTCCCTTTTCATCGTCTGTCTACATTTTTTCATTTTTAAACTCTTTTTATGAGACTTTTTTGCAGTGGAATAGTTCGCTTTTATTACGCATCTTATCTTCTGTACATCGAAGATTATCATCGTTTGGAAAACGTATTATAAAAAATGCCATTTAGCACTTAATCGAAAAATAGCGGAAGTGATTACTGTCGATACTTTTTACGTGAATTCCTTTCAGTATTTTACTTAATGTGATAGTTAAAATTTTGTGAGTTATAATAACTATAGTTACTTTTCCATGAAACAAATACCTATAATTGAAAGAAAAGCATACCCATGTTTAATGCAAGTTGATGGTGACAATGAACTGGTCAAAACACCTTATTTTACGGAAATTTTGCTTTATAAAGTACATTTCTTTATGTTTTAAACATTGCGCAATTTTTACCCTATCAAATAGGGGGGAAATCTTCCTTTATTTTGTTTGAAAATTCCATTTCAATTTAAAGATGTTTAATGCTTTTTAAATAATTTTCAAGCATGATATTTAAAAAAAAAATATATATCGTATGCAGTCCAACTAGAAAAGATTAACCTCTTGTACCTGAAAACGTATAAATAGTCCAGTCTTTGTTTCCGCCCATAATTTTATTACATAAATAATGTAATAAAATGTAAATGAAACACAACTTTGAGACATATAATCGAACTAATAAATTAAATAGTAATATCAATATAAATATAATTAAAAAAAATTCTGCAATAACATAATTTATCAACTGAGAATTGTTGACAAATATAAAAGAAAATCCCTTAAAATAACCAAAAATTAAATAAAATACAAAAATGTTCTGAAAAGCTCTTAAAATATGTTGAGGAAGGATGCTTAAAAATTGTTTACCTTTTCGAGGCCAACATTAATTACATTACTTTTTTCGTGAAAGTAACATCCCTTTTCAGCGTCTCTATATAATTTTTTGTTTTTAACTTTTTATGAGTTTTTTTGCAGTGAAATAGTTTTATTTATAAGATAAAAAATTTAAAGAAAAACAAGCATATGCGTGTTAACGTATATTGATGTTGACAACGACTTGATCAAAACGTCTTTATCTAATGGAAATTTTACTTTATAAAACACATTTCTTTATGTTTTAAACATTGCATACCCTATCAAATAGAGGGACAATGTTCTTTTATTTTGTTTGAAAACTGTAATTTAATTTACAAATTTTTCACGGTTTTTAAAATAATTTTCAAGCATGATAGTGAAAATAAATATGCAGTCCAACTAGAAAAGATTAACCTGATGTATCTGAAAATATATAAATAGTTAAATCATTGTTTCCGCTGTAATTTTATTACATAAAAATGTAATAAAATGTAAATAAAACACAAATAGTCATATAATCAAACTAATAAATAAAATAATAATATCTATATAAATATAATTAAAACTAGTCGTTGGGGGCCACCGTAATACTTACCCATCATGGATATGTATATGAAAATAAAACATGTGAAAACTATTTATACAATGCATTGCAATTCATAAACAAAACTTAAATATTCTTAATATACATAGTAATGCGTTATTAAAGAACTGCTGATGTACCAATTTCGACAAATTATATAAAACGCCAAACTACTCAAGTAGTACCGAACTGCGTAAAAGAAACATCCTTATAACTCCAAAAATAATAATTCTATTAACTAACAATTAACTGTGTCGGATTAAGCGTTTCATGTCCAATTAAAATATACCTCTGAATTGAAATTTGAATGAAATACAGTGTCCTGAAAAATCGAAGAATGTGGAAAACAGGATTACAAATATCTCGGCAACTAATAATCCGATCGACTTCGTTCTATATGCAAAATGTGTGTTATTTTATTGCCTTTTACGTCTACTCCTTAAAATAAAAAAATTCGAAAATTTTTATATACCTTTCATCAGAACGAATTTTTCGAGGGTCCGAAAAAAATAGTTCCCGATAATCGAGGTTGCTGATATTAAATAGGCTTCGTCCCATTCTTACATACTAACTACATACAAAATTGCAAGTCTCTATCTCAATTTGTTCGGGAGATAGAGCGTTTACACACAGACAGACAGACAAATAGACAGACAGACGGACGGCAATTTTTTTTTCTAAAAATATGTTTTTCGGAATCTCCACTATCTAAAACGTGTAAATCCGTCAAAATTTTTTTTTCGATTTTCAAAACGATTGCAAGACTTACCCTATACTACGTATGATGGGTAAGTAATAAATCCCGAAATAAAATTATCTATAAACTGAGAAATGATGACGAGTAAAAAAAAGAAAATCCTTTAAACTAACCAAAAATTAAACAAAATACAAAAATGTTCTGAAAAACTCTTAAACTATATTGAGGAGCAATACTTAAAAAAGTTTTACTTTTACGAAGCCAGCATTTATTACATTAGCTTTTTTCATCGTCTATCTATAATTTTTCTGTTTTTAACGTTTTTATGAGTTTTTTCGCAGTGAAATAATTTTATTTATTACGCATCTTTTCTTCTGCACATCGAAGATTTTCATTGTTTAAAAAGCGTACCATAAAAAATACCACTTATCATTTATTCGAAAAATAGTTGAAGCGGTTATTGTCGATTCTTTTTATGTGCATTCCTTTCAGTATCTTATTTAATGTGATATTTGCATTTTTGTGAATTAAAATAACTTTAGTTACTTTGCCATAATATAAATATCTATAATTTAAAGAAAAACATGCCCATGCGTAGCATTAACGTCATGTTGATATTGACAACGACTTGATCAAAACGCCAATTTTTTTTACAGAAATTTTGCTTCATAAAATACATTTCTTTATGTTTTAAACATTGCACAATTTTTAACCTATCAAATAGAGGGACAATTAAGAGTTGATTAAGAAATGAAAGGCGAGAAATATTTTTAAATTGATTTTTAAAAAATCAGGCACTTAAGGGTTAAGTTTTTAAAAGTTTTTTTTAGAAGTTGGAAAACCGAAAGAAAAACATGGAAATTTTATATTCATTTAAAAGAAATTTTGATCGAAATTAGTATTTTAAAAGTATACTAATACCTTAAGCAACGAGTATATATTTATTAAAATCTAATACAACAATTCCTTAATGAATAGTTCAGCTTTTAAATTCATCTATACATAAGTTAAAATTTTAATCTTTTGTCTTTCTAGACAGAAACTCAAACTAAGCCACCATAATGATTTTATGTCTCATTATTTGCTAACTCATCAGAATTTAAATTAAGCGCTGTTAGAGACAATAAAACCGCATAAATATTATGAAGCCATATATTTTGACTCTTGTTGAATGACGTAATGTAACAGCATTCGCTCGTTATTTAGATGCATGATGTTATAAATTATCGTTTGTCGCAGTGCTACTATTTTGTATAAATTGTAATTTAATACATAGGATGATTTCTTTTACTTTGTTTGATAATTTTAAAGTATTTTGTCAAAATAAGTATCATGAATTATTCATGAATTATAAATTGAGATTAATCATTCATATACATTATTCCTAAAATCTATGTGAGCTTTGATTTTGTTAAGATGATACACTAGTGGAATTTGATTGACAGTTGATCTTGGAAAGCTTTCGTAACGCAAATCCCATCGGAAATCCTTGGCATTGGATCGTGGGCCAGATGCCTTCATAGGTGTTCGGTTCCTGTGGGTCGTCGGGGTGAACTGGGGGGGGGGATACCAGGCGAATGCACAATTTGGTTCTTTCTCGCGCCGAGTAGGTTGAGCCACAGTCAAATTCTTTAGAGTCCCCAAGAGTTTTTACTTGTTAAAAAGGGGTTTAGAACGAAATTCATGACGTCAGATCATGTGATCTCTGCCAACTCAATCTCGCTAGAAAGTTGTTCTAGCATAAGGCGTTACAAACAAGAAATTTGAATACCGATTGGGTCGTCATTAAATTAGATGTCATAAACTTTGTCCTAACATCCAAGAGCTTTCTTGACCTCTAATGAAGTTGGCTCTTGTTGGAATGTCGCAATCGGTATTCTCTGTGGTTGAGAGTTAGGCTGCTTGTCGTGCACTGGGCAGTGCATAGTCCGACAACGGAAATATCCGTGAAGGGTGGTCACGGGGAGCTAATAAGTAGTATGTAAGGATATTCCTAGAAGGGTCACTTGAAAGGATATCTCAGATACAGCTGAAAGAACCGGAGAGATGGGGCGCCCTGCCCTAGAAAACACTATATTTTAGCAAACAATTTTACAATGTTGATTAAAATGAATTAAATTTCATAAAATATACAGGCTATGTACAGCAAATAATTTAGAAAATTAAAGTTTTATACATATATTAATAAACTAAATCATAAAATCGAAAATTTGATTTTAGTATCATAAACACATATGGAAATTGATTTATATATCGCATTATTTAATCATTTATTACATTTAATTTAATTAATGATTATTAAAGCCGCGTTTATTCATCAGAGTTTCTTTTATTTTAGATGGCATTGATAAAACAAGATTTTGAATGTATTTCTGATGGTTTAATTTCTAGCTTTGTTAGATTGAAGCTTTCAATTACACAAGTTATCTGTACTGGATCCCATTTGCAGTACAACCATTCGAACAAGCCGTTCCAAACATTTTCCATTGAGTTCAAATTAGGTCTGATAGACGGATAGACTAAAAGGACAGTATTCAGTTCATCAAACTAATTTTTCATTGCATTTGAAATATGAATACTAGCATTGCCTTGCATGAAGATGTGGTTCAGATTAAGGAAAATAGATACATTGTCTAAAAAGACAATATTCTGTTTATCATACCAACATTTCATTGCATTTGAAATGGGAATACTTGCAGTGTCTTACATGAAGATGTAGTTCAGATTAGGGCTAATAGGTGGATGGTCTAAAAGAACAATATTCTCTTCATCAAACCACTATTTCTTTGTACCGAAATGTGCATACTCGCAGTCTTGCATGAAGATGTAATCTAAATTATAATATTGCCATGCAAATGGAAGAAGTGAACTTTTCAATACTAAACTGCAAACAAAAGAATTCTAGCGACCGTTTAAAAGTACAATTTCAATTTTACTATCTTAAGCGATCGCTGCCCTAATCATCAAACAACCTCCACGAAAATTTTTGCTGAATGTAGATTTTGGTCCTTTTCAGACCACTCCAATAATACTTCAAGCTATCTGGGCTGTTTATTTATTTATTGAATAACATACATCGGACTTGTGCGCTCGACATGAAAGCCTGCTTATAAGTCATCGTCAATATATAGAGACGAGACAGCACATAGAAATTCTGGCCTATCCAAAATTGAATCTTTTTTCGTCGGAGATAATGACTTTCCAACTGTCACCCATTGTCATGAACTTCTCGCAATACTGCAAAAGCATCTGCTTGTGATGTAGAAGTAATTTGGATCAGACTTCATTTTTGGCAATCTCAAGCTCCGTGAAGGCTTAAAATTAGCCTGTCCTTCTGAAAGTAGCAGGACGGGATAGATCTGCACAAATGTGCTTTGAACTGCAATCGATGTTCGACGCAAGTTGAAGATTTCCCCTTCTATCTCTCTTATTTAAATGTGGATTATAATTTTCTATTAAATTTTTTCCGCAGTTTTCTGGATTTTTTTTAAAGTTATATATCACACCAAGTGATCTTTTAATTAATTTACTAATTTTGGGAACAGACTTTCTACTTTCTAGATATGCATTGATTTTAGCTCTTTCTTCCCCATACATCTTTCGTTAACCAATCGTGAAAAGTTGGACTGAAACGTATTGCTTCCAATATATAACGCTTTTTATGTCTAATGTGCATGTCACGTTATCATATTTTATACAAATTTTTGTCACGTTACTTAGGAATATTCAATGAAATGTGAAATTTCATAAATTAATTTCTATGTTTGCATATTACGGAAATCTAATTTCTGGCTTTTTGTTTATGCTTAATATTATGTATTATGAAACTAGCGTAACTAATTTATGAAACTAGCGTAAATAAATTAAGAGGGTCCGGGACAGGGAAATTTTCCAAATTTCTAAACGAAAATTATTGTATTAAAAATGTCTCAGTTTTTTAACTTTTTCATTATAGTTTGTTTTCAAAATCTTGCTTTCAAGCAATGGTTGTCACGGAGATGACTTCTTGTGAAAATGAGTTTTTCTTCAAAAGAAGTTTATTCACAATGCCTCGTACTCAAATTGTTATAAGTCAAAAACCATTAAAGATAATGGTTCAGACTTAAAACATACCTTATTTTTTAATTTTTTTAGATTAATTTAATAGATCTTTAATTCTATGGTCTTTCATCGTTTTTTAGCACTGAAAACGGAAACACATAATTTTAGCAATTTTACAAAACATTAATTTCATGCAAAATATGCGCATTAATTTTCTTCTTAATTTTATTTCACAATATTGAATCATGTTCTAAATCATGTCTAGACTTGAATTATAGTGGTCAGTATTGAGTTTGTCCTTAGCATTGATTCTTAGAGTAAATAAGCTAAGTTATAAATGTCGATTAGAATCGTTTTTAAACGAACCGGGAACCGTTGGTTAGAAGTACAGTTGATAAAACCTGTCCTAATAAGTTGTCCTGGGGTAATAATGCCACGTTAAGGTTCTGCCAATTTTCAAGGCGTATTTTTAGATTTTTTTCGAAACAAATATAGAATTTGGTACAACAACTTATTGACTATGTATACAAAAAATAATGTTTTATCGGATATGTATTCATAAAATGCAATGACGTGATTTTTTGACAAATACTATATGGCGTTATTACCCACCTATCTGCGTAATAATTCCATACAAACAAAACTATAAAATAAGATGGAATATTGGTATATAAATTGTCTAAGTCGAAAGATTTAAACTCTACAGACCAAGAAATTGACAAATTTCGCTTACATACCATTAATTACGAAATTACGATACAGTAATAATCATTTGATATTTTATTCTTATGACTTAAAAAAATAAAATATAGCAGCACTTAGGACATCTAATTGCTCTTTATATTTTTTGTTATTATTATTTTCAATGACGATGAATAATGCTCTCTCGTGCATAAAATACAAAATAAACCCTCTTCGAATATAATTCCAGCACTGAAAAGAATCAACCGGAGTAATAATGCCAGTGGATGGCATTTTCACCCGGTATAATTATTGCACGGTATATTTTAAACTGTAAACTATCTAGCGAACACATCCATAATCTTCACAGCATTTTGAAAGCACATGAAATACACTTACAAACTTATGTAATAAGTAAAGTATTTCTTAAAAAGTATATAGCTTTCAGATCACAGAACTTATCTCGCAAATTTTAGGTTCGACGGTGACTCTTACGTGCTTCTTCCACCGATAAGTTCTACAAGTGGAATAAATTAACTTTTAGCGAGTGTTTGTAATTCAGATGTCTCGGAGCCCTTTGCGCAGAAATTGTAGGTTTTATCTGCTGGATTCCTCCATAAATATGCGTAATGTTAGCACTTGGCGTTATTACTCATTCTGGCATTATTACCGCAGAACACCATATATAAAATTATTAGTGTTTGTATGGGACCGCTATCTGAGGTTTCTTCAATGGTTTCATTATTTAACCCTTTATGGCATGTTGGTATATCTATGAAACCACTTAATTTTAAATCCCAAACGCCACATTGGCATCTGAATTTCGGTAAAAAAAATTCAGTTTATTGAATGAGAGTAATATATATTTTTTCTTATTTACAAATAAAGTTGTTTTCAATTTCCGGTGTTAGTCATTAATTTCAACTCTTAAGCAATGAATTTGCTCAGCGCCGCAAAGGGTTAACCACTGAGTCTGATGCGGAAGATTACTCGAATGAGGATGCACATGGAGAACGATGATTGCATTCTGAAAAATGCATTGAACACGAAAAGTAAAAATTTTTTGCAATGCATGAGATATAGATTTTTACTCGTAAAAACTAAATAACTTTTCAAAAGTTTCCAACAATTTTTAATGCGTCTCATTTTCTACAAAAACATTTTTCTGAAAGGAAATTTTGTAAGAATTTCATGAATCTGCAATAACAAAGATTTAATGTTGATAAAATAAACCTCAACAATACTTAATCTTCTTTAAACCTCCTAATTGGTTAATTACTTTCAAAAAGTAAATAACGAGGGCCATTCAGTTTATTTATTATTTAGCGCAAACGAACAAGACTTGATTTCTGAAGCACTAGGATGTAATGAATGGAAACCAATTACTTAAAAGAATTACTTCTCTTTACACGCACTTCCTTTTCTTGTTTTCTACATATAAATATTTTTAACTTAATAAATTAGTGAGTTTAGTCTGTATATCAATTTGTCAAATGGAAATGATTTATTGCTGTGGTTATGTTAACGAATAATTCATTACAGATTAAAAAAAAACAATTTTCGAGTACTGTTTTTCTTACGCTCGTAAAGTTGATGAATTCTTATCAAAGTAATAGATTAGTTCAAAAAGCGAGATTTTTTTCTCGGTTTGATTGACTTACTTGGATTAATTTTTTTAAAGATAGTTGTAATGCAACAAAAATGCACTTGATTTGTTAATAATAATTAGTTAGATGTGACAACTTTCTCAAAACTTTCTTCATTCTCATATATGTTAATACTTCTTGAAAATGCAGCATAGTAGCGGTAATTTGCACCACATCAAGTCATCTACAATTTATGACAGTTTCTAACGTAATCTGAACTTTGATGAAACTCTGTGAATTAATTTATGAGATAGAGCTAATGCGGAAATATTAAAAAATTCTGCATAACAACACCACTCGTTGGGTAACATGCACCAAAAATAAATCAGAATTTATCTTTATAAAAAGCTATATGAATGTGAAGTTTGTTGAAAATCCATGCCTTTTACTATGCATAGTTTTTGAGATACATCTGTTGTAAAATCTGAAAAATGCAGCATAACAGAGCCACCTGTAGGGCGATTTACAGCAAAAACTAAACAATAATAACGTAGGAGGAGGTGTTGCACTTCTGGCCATGTTGTATCTTTGACCACTTAGGCTTAGAAAGTAATAATGTTTATTATTTTCTTCTATATTTACAAGAAGAAAACATTGGATTTCCGATATATTTAGACTTTCGGTTTTCGATGAATTAACATTTGTAGAAGGTTCTGAAAAATGATTTGATTGTTCTTTGAAAATGTCTATCTGTATGCCTACCTGTCACTTTGTAAGAAAAATGTGCGGGCGCTTTATCTCAAGAACTACGGAATGGAATTTTAGAAAGCTTTATTTTCTATTAGATGTTAATAGAAATAGAGATGATTAGTTTTTAATATATATCGCACATCAGGTGGCGCTGTTATGCTGCATTATTCGCACTATCCGCAATAGCTATATCTCCAGAATTAATGCATGGAACTTTTATAGAGCATTAGATTCAGTTGGTCCTTGATATAAATTGATTCTGAGACCGTTTTGGTGCAAATCTTAAGAGGTGGCGCTGCTATGCTGCATTATTCGTGATTATCGAAATAACTCTATCTGAGAAACTAATGGACGGATTGTCCTCAAACTTCAGATTCAGTTAGTCCCGAATATAGATAAGTATTGCTTAGCTTTTGGTGTAAATCGCCATAGAGGTGGCGATTTACCTTCCTTTCGTAATAATTGTTTCTCAAGATCTAATGCATAGATTTTTATCAAACTTCAGACTCAGTTAGTGCCTGATAGAAATTGATCCTGATTTGTTTTTGTTTACATCATCCAACAGGTAGCGAGGTTATGCAGAATTAAAAAAATTATTTTCGCAACAGCTTCTAATTTCCATTTAAATTTTTTTACATATCTTACTGGATAGGGGAGACTGGGGTACAATGGACCACGGGGTACAATGGTCCACCTCCTATTTTTGATATTAATTCTGTTTTTGAAAGCTTCATATTTTAGTATATAGATGGCAGTCATGAAAAAAAGGTAGTAAAAAGAATTTTGAAACCATGTGCATAGCTGACATTTTAGCCATTTTATGCTTGATAGTTGATTTGACACAGGAGGAGTAAGGCAAAAGTAAATATTTTCAGTGAAACATATCTTCATTTATTTATTACAGATTTGTAATTTGAAAGATATTGTGTGGCAAAATAAAAAGGTATGACAGTACCTTATTATATTTATTATAGCTAAAATAATAGACTTCTAAATTTATTTTTTTATCATCAAGTTTTTGTCAAACTTTTATATGAGGTGCAATGGACCATCAGAAACTTAGGTACAATGGACCATGGTCCATTGTATCCCAGTTTTGTATCCCATGTTTTTAAAAGTTAAATATTATATGTGAAATTCAGAATTAATAAATTATTTTACTTCTGTGTGTAGATTAATTAATGATTCATGTTGTGTAATGCATTTTTGAAATATTTATCTGTATTATATATGCTTTCAAATTTAAAATTTAACCCAAATTGAACACCAAAAATTAGTAAACAAAATATTTTGTGCATTTGAGGGTTTTTTTTTATTTCATATAATTTGTTAATTCAATATTCCTGCATTTATGCATACATGCATCCATAATAAGTTAGATTTAAATAAAATAGTAGAATGAGAAAAACAAAAATACATCTACCTATTAGTTTGTAACTGGATAAAATAAGGTAAAACTCATTAAAAAATACAGATCATGTAAAGTAGACAGGAAAAATTTTTTATATTTTTTCCTTAGTCATATATTTAGATATATATATTTCTTATTATAAAGGTTTATACTTAACTTTAAGTGGCATCATTGGAGGAAAAGGATATATATTATTTTTCATATTTCTTTTAGCAATGCCAAGAAACAAGCCTAGGAAAACCAATAGAGGTTCTGTGAAACATGAAGTTATGGAACAGGCTGTAAAATGTATAAAATGTATTATGGAAGATAATAAACCTAATTGTTCAATCTGCGACCGGTATAAAAACTTAATGATAAAAAAAATGAAGAAAAAATTTTTTACTTTAGTAAGAGCTATAAGAGTGAATAAACAAATAAAAGTGAATTATAAAATGTGAATAAATAAATAAAAATGAATAATAAAATGTGAATAAACAAATTATGATATAGTTTGTCTTTTTTATTGTTAAAAAATGAATTACACTGATATATTTTTATTCAAATTACAAGAGGTCCATAGAGCCCCATGCTGTGGACCATTGTACCCCGGCACTGAGGTACAATGGTCCACTTTGTCACTTGCTATTTAAAAAAATATATTAAAAAAAGTATGCATAATTATTATTTTTGAGTGGATGCAGTATAAACTTTAATGTATAGGTAACATGCATGTACTTGATCAAAAGAAAAAAATCAATGCTTTAAGAGTAAACAGTCAAAATTTACAAAAGTGGACCATTGTACCCCAGTCTCCCCTACTTCCAAAAAGTAATTCTCCAGTCATTGGGCATTTTACCCTTCCTGTCCAATATTATTTTCTTAAACTTATTTTTGCTATACAAATTCGATCCCCCTTCTTACGCCTAAACAGGGGAATTCTGGCTATATATTTCAAAGAGTATGTTCAGGCATCTTCTAGGTGAAGTTGCCGCATATTTCTAACACTGACTGCATATTTGAAGTGTTTTTTTAATGACCATGAAGTATCAAAGAGCATTCAGACATTGCTAACTTTTATAATAAGAATCTTATTCTGATATTCGACTGTTGCTCTTTTTTTGAATCACTCTTTTCATACTCGTATATTCGTAACGCTTTAGCGTTATTTCTAAGGTCTCTTTCACCACTCTTTAACTCTAGTGATCTACGCTTAAATTTTGTTACACAAACCTGGTGCGGTGAATTTTCTATATATGAATCTACCCTTTTATTCCAATATAAAACTTTTCATACCCTCTCATTTTAGTTCACTCATTGTTACTTTCCAGTAACCTTCACATAAAAATTCCTTTTCTTTCTTACTCTGACTAGACAGCTGAATGTCTGGATTTCTGGGCTTACTGTCGCTTATTGGGGTTTCGTGCTATTTGCATAAATAATTTATCTTATTTTAAGCCTAGAACCTTCGTAGTTTAATTTTTCATTTTCTTTCCTTTCCGATCCTATAATTAATCTTTTTGTTGACGCCATCTCTTGAATATTGTTTCTATTTTAACAATGGTGTTGTATCCTCAAATTAAAACAACTGCACTAATATTAAAAACCTAGGAGTTTTTGATATTTTAAATGTATAGTTTATCTATACTAATAAAATCCGTGTGCCTTTGTCTGCTTGAAGTCGATTACAGTTCGCAACGCGGGCGAGTTGGAAGTCGCGAGAGGTGTCTTTCGATTGGAAAAATTCCGGGGAAGTCATTTCGAGCATTTTCGAGACCGTGGGACCAAAATTAAAAAAGTTATGAATTAAAAACACCTTGGGAATCGGAACGAAAAATGCCTCAAATCCCAAACGGCGCTCAAACGGAGCTCTGAGGCAGAACACTGCGCCACCTTGCGGTGAAGAACCTGAACTTTTCCCCTTTGGCTAAAAGAAGAAGCAGTCGAAATCCTCTTTTTCTCCCTTTTTTGCGCGTTTTTTCTTAAACCATCATGCAGACAGTTTTTAAAGTAGAAAAAAACTGATTACATATTCAGAATCTGCGTAAAAGTCTGCTTCTGATTAACCAAAAAATACGAGAAAATGTCTTATGGGCGCGCAGAGCCAACCGTACAAAACCAAATATTTTTAATGGGACGATGGCGACCATGGAGCGTAAAGCCCACTGTGCGAAATCACATATTTTTAACGGGATAATGGGCGCATAACAACCATAGCTCTTTAATTTACTTTTTTTGTGCTTGAGGATTCGAACACCAAGACTTGCTTATTAAATGACTTTTTTTGTTTATTATATATTGCTTAATATCGAGGTTCGTTTGGAAAAACTGGCCCAGCTAGCGGGCGTAGCTCGCTAGTATTATAAGAACTTTGTAATTTATCAGTTACATACATTTTTTTAATACTCACGTACAGGATTTCTTATCCATTTTCCATGGAATGGCTCACTTAAAAACATTTCTACAATGACTATATAGTTTTCGACATTACCATAAAATAATTTTACGGTAAAATAACGGCAGGCTGAACAGACACCACAAGTAAATATGGACCGCTAATTTAGGGGATATTGCGAAAGGTGTGTACCGTGATATATCGAATATTTATTATTAAACCAAGGGATATCTTTTATATATTTTTTTAATTAATTACATAAAATAAATACTTATCAGAGTTTATTTCACTATAGTAATTTTCCGAAAAATGCGAATCTTATTTATATAGGGTGCTCCCAAAATAACGATCCATTTCTATGAAAACACTATTGATTTCTTTCACAGCTGTTTGAAGAAATGCTCTCTTTAGAAGAAGTCATCGTTTTCTGGAAATTGGGTGGTTTAAAAATATGAAGAGGAGCGTCAACTGTACCATCAAAAATGCGGAAAACACCAACAAATAACTCAGCTCGGCAGAATAAACCTTTTTCTGCCGAGGTTTATTCTGCCGAGCTGTTTCAAATGACAGACCAGATGTTACGACCAATAAGGTTATCTGAGCGAAAAATCCCAGCCGGCTATCGCCCAGATAGCTTAACAGGTAAAGCATTGGCCTTGTAAGCCAAGTATCCGGGTTCGATTCCCGGCCTGGGCAATTGTTCGCTCAGCTGGAAATATTCAATTCGTATGATAACTTTACCAATCAGTTTGATTGTGTTAAAAATAATAGTATCAGGTTACTTGTAAGCAAACTTAGGCAAACCGATAGCGTGGCGTATGAAAAACGTCCTGGACAACAATAGATATATGACAATACCGTCAAAAGCATTCTTGAGGCAGTTGAAAGGAGCCCACGTTCAGAAGTAGTCAGATATTGGCCCTTCTTGGTAGCTGTTTTCGATATTTTCGAAGGTATAGCTGAAGCACTTTGACCAGTCGGATTAGTTTCAGTTTGTCCGACACCCTGCAGCACTGTGCTTCCCATCCAATTCAACATCGACAAACTAACTTTTGTCCTCCATAATCTTAACGCAACAGCAATTACTTCAAATAACGCGAACGTTAAATCCACAATCAGTGAGAATCGGTCCACAATTTAATATAGTTATGAAAAATAATTTATGATCACAATTTCATATGCTTTATATTATGTATGAGAACATAAATATATGCTTCATATGTTCATATGTTCTTTATATGCTTTATCACCCAGTTTCAAGGAAATGATGGCTATTCTTTATTCGAAGAAGAACCTTTCTACAAACATCTGTGAAGGAAATCAACAGATTAGTGTTTTCATGAATTGTTTTTTTGGAACACTCTGTACATATCTTTTCTTGATTCACTGTCTAGAATCAACGGATCTTCTTAAAAAATATATTTATTTTTTAAGAAGACTATTTTATTTATATTAAAAAATATATTTATTTTTTAAAATATAAATTTAATTTTATATCATAGAGGTATTTAAAAAAATAAATTGCGATAAGCTGTTCCAAAATGTACTCGAAGGCTATAAAAGTATTATTAAAGTCAGGAAGTAATTTATCATCTGGAACGAATCTTTTATTTATTATGTTTTTTCACAAATAAAAAAATAACGTCGAAAGTACTATTAAAGAATGTTTTATGAGATGCTTTTTCAAAGCTTCTGCTTAAAACATTATGTTTATAATATAATAAAACCTTTTATGGGAACTGAAGCATTGTAATTTATTATTTATAGCTATAAACTATTTCAAATTGTTCTAGTAGTAAATGTACATAAAAATTATTAAGCAACAGATTATTTAGCTAACAAGGTAATGGCAAGTAATAAAATTAGCAATTTATAATCATTAGTCGAAAATATATTTTAAGAATCATTTAGTTCAATAGAGTAAGATATAAGTAATTGACGTTTAATGTTGAAGAAAAAAAATGTATCAAATTTAGAAAAGAAATGTTACCTATGCCTATGCATAACTTTACATAGTTGTATATGAAAACTTTTTGAACATGTTAGTTCATTTGGATCAGCATGTAAAGAAATTGCTATTTCTTTTAACTCATATTATCGATTGGATGAATATTTCGAAAATTAATTTTGTTAATTGTTTAAACAATTCACTGAATAAAATTGTAAAAGGAAATGCAACAATCGAGCTTCATTGATGACAAAATACACAATATGAATTTTAACCTATTGGATTCGTATGTTCAATCTGACTGGACATCGTATTTTTTTTGGAATTACTAATAAAAGAAAATAAAAGATGCGTTAAGAGCATTTTTGATATTGTGTAATTGAAAGTAATATCTTTAGGTAGCTTTCATTACAAAAAGTAAAAATCTACCTATTGCAGCCGTCCAGAGGGAAGCACTTCCAGAAAATGTTGATATATTTTCACCGATCATGACCCTCAGACCCCAAAACCTCCCTCCGTTCAAATGTTGACATATATATATATAAATAACCATATATATATACATCTGATTTTTGTCATGCTGTAACTAACATATTTAAGAACCGATTTGAATGAAACTTGGTATGTACATAGTACATACAAATGTTTCGACCGAGTTCGTTGGCTAGCATCATCCACCATTTTGTTTCAAAATGGCGGCCATTTAAAAATTAAAAAAAAAATTAAAATTGAAAATTAAATGCGAAAAAATTAAAAATTGAAAAATACTTTTCTTTTATGTGTTAGAACATAAAACAACGATTTCAGAACACTTTTTTTGTCTATATCTTAAAAAATGATTGAGTTATAGCACTTTGATTTTTCTTATGGCTGACATTTTGAAACGATCTGATTTTTGTCACGTGATAACACGCGATTTATGAATCGATTTGGATGTAACTTGGTGTGCACATAGTAAATAATGAAGCTAGGACCGAGTTCGTTAGCCAGTTCCATTCGCCATCTTGTTTCAAAATGGCGGCCATTTAAATTTTTTTTAATTTAAAATTTAAAATTAGTTACAAGAAAGTGAGAAATTGAAAAAGGTTTTTCTTTTATGCATTTGACCTTGATGCAAAGATTCCAGAGCATTTTTTATTTCGTCTGTATCTTAAAAAATGGCTGAATTATAGCACTTCTAATTTCTAGTGTTGCTCACATTTTGAAATGATCTGATTTTCGTCACGTGATGACACACATATTTATAAACCGATTTGGATGAAGCTTGGCGCCTACATAGTACATACCGATGTCTGGACCGAGTTCGTTGGCCAGTTCCATCCGTCATTTTCTTTCAAAATGACGGAATATTATTATTTTTTAAAATTTAAATTTTAAAATTAAGTGCAAAAAAATAAGAAATTGAAAAAGATTTTTCTTTTGTGTGTTTGACCTTGATACAAAGATTCCAGAGCATTTTTTGGTTCATCTATATCTTGAAAAATGGCTGAATTATAGCACTTTCAATTTCCAGTGTGGTTGACATTTTGAAACGGTCTGAAATTTGTCACGCGATAATACGCAAATTTATAAACTGATTTGGATATAACGCCTTGTGTACATAGTACATTGTCTTTACCGAGTTCACTGAGATTCTCGCGTGGGCTGTAGGATGCAGCCTGGAGTTCAGTTACGACAAGTGCTTGTACACTATCATACCACCTAAGGGAAAGATGGACTACGAACCCTCATTGCGCATCCGGATGGGTGAGCATAGGGTTAAGTTTTCTAATCAAATCAAGTACCTAGGCGTGGTCATAGATAGGGACTACAGCTGGATGCCTCACTTGGACCTCGTCCGAGAGAAGGCGACCAGAGTCCAGTACAAGCTCACCAGATTGGCGACAGCTACGTGGGGGCTCAAGCCCGATGTTCGAAAGGCAGTGTACTCGGTGGTGGCCGAGCGCATAGTCTTGTATGCGGCCCCTATCTGGTACTCCAGCAAAGTGGCTCTTCGTCAGAGACTGCTAAGCATTCAGCGTGGTCTCTTGCTGTGCGTCACCAAGTGCTACAGTACGGTGTCAACCGCTGCGTTGAATGTCTTGTCCGGGGTGATTCCCCTGGACCTCCGTGCTCGTATCGAACGCGACTTCGAGGCCCTCACGAGATGGGGCGAAAGCGTTGATAGACCAAACCTCTCACCAGAAATGGTAGAGGTCTGGAAGTACCGACCCCAACGGCGCTATCCGGCACGAATACCTTGGACGCCGGAACTCAGCCGGAAGTCTCCGTATACTTACTATACGGACGGTTCCAAGCTGGTGGATGAGAGGGTGGGTTGCGCCTACCACCTCGCCACTAGGGATGGCGTTGTTGCGGAGGGAAGGTTCCGTCTCTCTGATGGGTCGACTGTTTTCGCGGCTGAGGTCCATGCGATCAAGGAAGCGATTGCGGACGCCCTTCGGAGGGGTCTCAGTGAACTCGATATCTACTCTGATTCGAGATCGGCGCTTCAAGCTCTTTACGCTTTAGTGCCTCGGCACAAAGCCGTAGCTGAGATCAGGAACTTGGTTGAAAATACAGGAGTCAGGGTCCATATGCACTGGATTAAGGCTCATGTCGGGTACGCCTTTAACGAGCTGGCCGATTCCCTTGCGAAGGAAGCTGCGTGTCGACCGTCGGTTGACATACTTGTTCCTCTCTCAGGACGTCAAATCAAGAGGAAGCTCCTTGGTGAGGTTCTTTTGGATTGGCAGCAATGGTGGGACCGATCTGAGGACGGCCGGTCGACATATGCGATCTTCCCGAAGGTCTCCACTCGGAGAATACAGGGAGATTTCTTCCTCAACCAAGTCCTAACGGGACATGGTGCCTTTGGCGACCATCAAGCCCGCTTCTTTAAAGGCAACCCTGCGTGCTTTTGCGGGAACGGGGTGAGTACGATTAGACACTGCGTCTATGAGTGCCCCCTGTGGAAGTCCATCAGGGAAAAGTGTTTCCCGTCTAACTTCCACACTCGAACGCTGACCGATCTCGTCCTTGACAATTACAGCAGGAAAGGTATTGTCGACATTGTTGGCGACCTTTTGACAAGGACATTGGATCGGGTTGGTCGTCGGGCCAATTGAGCTTTCGACCGTCTCGACCGAAGTCTTCGAACGCTTGATGATTTTCCAGATCATTCGAACGCAACACTCGATTTAGAGGAGTCCGAGGCCTCTAGTAGGCGCGATTCGGACGAAGCGACTATACAAGGTTTTCCGGGTTTCCCTTGTACGTAACGAGAATTCGAGTCGCTTTCCTGTAAGTCCTCCCGGAAGGCTGGGTCTCTGGATCGGCGGTTGTTCAGGCGGCTTGTGATACGATGCCTGCTTGGTTGCTCCAATCGGCGTGTTGGGCGCGGGCGACGTCGAGTGGTGGCTGCGGATGGTGAGCGGCCGAGGCCGCGACGCTAAGTCCATGTCCGTGGGCCGGGTGTCCTCGCTTGTCTTCCTGGCCGGCAGCGGGCGCTGTCGTGAGGCCGGACGTCACTTGGTTCCTCCTCATTGGGGGTCTCGTGACCTCCCTGCGTGGATCGCATGGAGCCACTCGGTTCTGGATCGGGAAACTCACTGTTTTTACCGAGTTCACTGGCCAACATCATCCTCCCTCTTGTTTCAAAGTGGCGGCCATTTAAGTTTGTCAAAAATCTTTTAAATGTATATTGATGCACAAACAAAAAATTAGAATTGAAAAAAGGTTCTTTCTAAAGTATTTATCTTTTAATAATGAATTCCAGAGTATTTTTTGTTTTATCTTTACATCAAAAAACGCCTGAGATATAGCAGTTTGAATTTCTAATGTGGATGACATTTTTTAAAAAATCAATTTGCCTGCGAAAGCACTCGCATATATAAATCGATTTCAATATGGGTGTACATGTGCACATGATTTAAGATTTCGACCAAGCTCATTGGTTTGTTTTATCCATCACGTTGCTTTAAAATGACATACATTTCAGGATATCGTGGAATTTGGCGACTCTTTAAATTGCTTAAAATAAAACCAGGTTGAATAAAAGAAACTAATTTCTAAAAATTCCTATTGTAATGACTGATGATGTGTTTTTTTGTTTGTTTCATTTATCGGCGCCGCTCTTGAGTCACGTGACGAGCGGAAGAGAGTGTGGGGAGAGGAAGGGGCACGAACACAGAGAGGTGTGTGTGCCGAGGTGCCTGGTTTTGACGCAGGTGAAAAGATTTTAAAAATATTCTCCCATTGGAATATGGGTGTGCTACGGGCACGGTGTTTATTTTTATTGAAAGTAGAGTTGTTTAGAAGTTGTGAGAATGTGTAATCCGGAACTTTATATTTAATTGTTTGTGTTTTTCAAGTCTTGCTGTTTTAGTCCCTTTTTTGTGTTCCATGAGTTAAATAAACTTTTGTTTACGTCAAGCTGGATTCTTTTGGATTATTTCGACATACACAGGTGTTCCGCAGTAAATTATGAAGAAATAGGAAGAGCGTTTATCACACGCTCTCTTCGCAAGAACCAGAAGTAAGTGAAATTACTTTTTATAGTTCTGGAAATAAAGTTGAAAGATATAACTTTTGTGTATTAACTGAAGAATCATGAATATTAGATTAATGAATATGTTACAATGATTTTAAAGAGATAATCGTATTAGAATTGAAAATAAGTATTGTTCTAAGTGTATTCTAGTGTATGAGTATAGTGAATGATTATAGTATTTAGTGATTATAATTATTGATAAAGATAGTAATAGTTAAGAAAAAGAATATGTTTACCGTTTAAGGGTTGAAGAAAGAGGACCTAGTCATTGTGGCCACAGAATTAGGCTTAAAAGTAGAGCCAGATCATAGAATAGTGGATTTAAAGGCATTAATCGAAGGGAGTGAACAATATGACAAGGATTTCGATTTCGTAAAAGAATTCCTTGTTACAACGGTATCAGACCGTATTCAAAAAGAAAAACAAGAGGCGGAGGCCCTCAAAAACGAGAAAGAATATATTAATTTTGAACAGAAAACAGCGTTAGAATTAGAAAAAACGAAATTAGAAGTTATCAAACACCAATTAGAAATGGCTAAACTGCAGTCTGAAAACAAAAATTCTGATGGTGGGGGGGGATGGAAAAAATCCCAAAACTAATTCATAAGAAACTCTAATAAAAAGCGTTAAAACTTTAACTATTGCGATTCCTACCAAACCTGAATCGTGGAATTTATTTTTTTCTTCGCTCGAAAGGGCGTTTGAATTAAAGAATGTCGCGGAAGATTTGAAATTTGAAATACTGTTTAATTCAGTAGGGGAAAAAGCTGCGCATTTATTAGTATATGCAAATTCAGATGAAATGAAGGATTATCAAAAGGTTAAAGCTTTAATTTTAAAAGAATTTCAACCCACCCCTGAAGCTTGTCTTCAAAATTTTCTTTCGGCAAAGAGGGCGAAAAATGAAAATCATATGCAATTTGCATCTAGGTTAAGGGCGAATTGCGATTTTTATTGCGAGCTTAGAAAGGTAAATGATTTTGAAACGCTTAATGAATTAATAGTTAGTGATAGATTAATGGACGCGTTAGACTCAGAGGCGCGAAGCTATGTCAAAATAAAACAATTAAATAATTGGTTGAAAGCGCGGGAGATTGCGGAATTATGCGATAACTGGTTTACATCAAAAGGTAGAACCTTTTCTGAGTTATATGATAAATCGACGAATTGTCGCGGTTCTGATGATTTCGGATCCGGCAAATATATTCCACCGCATCTAAGAAATAATTTTAATTTGCGTAATGATAGGAAAAAGTCTGTGTGTAAATTGTGCCGTCAAATCGTTCATTTACGTTTTTGTCCTAATAATAATAAAGAAAAAGACAGATCGGGAAATTCTCATTATCAAATGAAAAAGGATTCTGCCGGAAAGAATAAAGACGAAAGATTGATTGCGAAAGTGACAGCTTTGTGTTTTGAAAATGACGCAATAAGTACTCAACCGTTGCAATACGATGAAATTTGGGTGGGGAAACAAAAAATAAAAACATTAATTGACAGCGCCGCTGAGATTCCTGTTATAAATTCGAATGAAGTACCAGAATCATTTAAAAATAATGAAAATTCATCAATTCAGTTGATTTCAGCTTTTGGCGAGCAAATTACTGCTGATCTTCTAACATTGCCGGTTTCTCTAAACATGAGTGAATCAAATTGTTTATTTAATAGTGTGGATGTATTATTTGCAGTGACAGATAAATTATGTGGTTCATGTATTATTACTCCGAAGGTTTATGAATTATTACAATCGGTGCAAATTGGAGAAGGGAAAAGAATAGCCGACAGTGTGGCACCAACAAACTAGACGGAATCGGAAAGGGGGCATTTAAAGATGCTAAACAAGGGAAGAATGGGTTTGTTATGGTGGATAATTTACTCTATCATAGGGAAAAGGTTTCTGGAGATCAGTCATGCAATTAGTAGTGCCTAAAATTAGGAGGGAGGAAATTTTAAGGGTTGCACATGAATCAATTTTTGCGAACTATCTCGGTGTAAGGAAAACGAAAGAAATAATTCGGTATTCATTTTTTTGGTCAGGCGTGTCACGGGATGTATTGTAAATCGAGCAAGGACTGCCAGTTGCGAAGCCGGGAGAGGGCCAGTGATCAGATACCGATTCTTCCGATTGAAAGACCGGAGCTCCCATTTGACGTTGTAAATATTGATATAATTGGGAAAATTGAATTACCTTCGGCGCGTAGACATCAATATGTACTCACTTTGGTTGACCAACACAGTAGGTGGCCCGAAGCGGTTCCGTTAAGAACAATTTCGGCTAAGGCTACTTGTGACGCACTGTTAGAAATATTTATGCGGACAGGGATACCCCGCGTAATAGCAAGTGATCAAGGGGGAAATTTTGTATCAGGTTTAATGCAGGAATTTCATGCTAGGCTAGGGGCGGCTCCTAGATTTGCAACACCGGGACATCCACAAAGTTCGGGATTGGTTGAACGGTATAATCAGGTATTGAAACGCATGTTGCACCATATCATTCGGAGCGATCCTAAAAATTGGGATAAACACATCCCTTATTTATTATTTGCGTATAGGGAGATTCCTAATTGTACGACGGGGGTGTCGCCATTTAAGTTGATGTATGGAAGGGAGGCCAGGGGGCCATTGGCGGTGTTAAAATCTACATGGTCGGGCGAAATTCAACTACCTATAAATCTCGGGAAAAGTGCAACCGAATACCTTCAGGATTTAAAAATTAACTTAGAAAAGGCGGCGGAACAAGCTTCACTAGTAGCGGAGGTTAAACAGAGCGCGTATGCGAAGTATGCGAATCGAAGGGCAATTTATAAGGAATTTAGACCGGGGGAGAAAGTATATTTATTAATCCCAGACTCTAGCAATAAACTTTACGCTAGATGGACAGGGCCAGTCGAAATAGTGGCGCGGTGTCATCCCGACTGTTACAAAGTCAGGTTAACGAACGGAAACATTAAAAATGTTCACGTGAATAAGATAAGGAAATTTACTCCTAGGGTACAAGCAGTGGTAGTAATTTTTGAGAATTAAGAAGAATTAGGGGAAGTCCATCCCACCCCTATTACAAAGGATAACTCGAACTATTTTAAAATCGAAGAAGTAAATTTAAATCATTTAGAAAACGTAGAAACAGAAAAGATGTTAGATTTTTTGTCTAGATATAAAGAATTATTTTCAACGAAAATACAAATAGCAAAAGTTGGTGCACACAAAATAAGGTTAAATGATAATGAGAAGAAGAAACCTTATGTTTATCGAATTCCAGAGGCCCTAAAACCTCAAAGAGACAAACAAATTCAGGAATTACTAGAATTAGGTTTGATTGAGGAAAGTGATGAAGAAGCACCGCATCCGGTAGTGTGCGTGATGAAGAAAGATGGAACTTTACGGCTGTGCGTAGATTTTCGGGCACTGAACGCGATCACAAAGGTCGATGACTTTCCCATGGAAAATTCTACTGACCTATTATTTAATATTGGCAGGGCGAATGTTATTTCTACTTTGGACTTACTCAAAGGCTATTGGGCCATGCCATTAGAAGAAGAGAGTCAAAAATTAGCTTGTTTTAAGACGCACAGAGCTCAATATCGTTTCAAGGTCATGGCTTTTGGGCTCAGGAATGCTGCTGCGACGTTTCAACGAGAAATCAACAGAGCGCTTTCTGAATACCAGGACTTCGCTAGAGCATATATCGACGACATAGCAGTGTTTTCCGAAACGTTCGCGGAACACCTGGTGCATTTAGAGAAGGTATTTTCCAAACTATCACAGTTACAATTCTCCGTTAATTTGAAAAAATGTGAATTTGCAAAACCCCAAATAAAATATTTAGGTCATATCATTGGGTCCGGCAGCCATCGGACCGATCCGGAAAAAGTGGAGGTCATTCGTAAGTTAGCTGTGCCTCAAACCAAGAAGCAACTAAAAAGTGTCTTAGGATTGTGCAATTATTACAGAGACTATATACCAAAATAAGCTGAAACAGCATATCCCCTCACTGAACTGACAAAAAAGGACAGTCCAGAGAATTTGTGCTGGTCAGTAGAGCATGACCAGGCGTTCAACGCGTTAAAAAAGAGGTCTTATCGAAGCGCCCAGTCTGCAAACTCCTATTATCGGGTTACCTTTCATCATAGAGTGTGATGCATCTGCAATCGGCATCGGAGCTTGTTTATCGCAGAGAAGAGATGGAGTAGTGTATCCGGTAAGTTACGCCAGTCAAAAACTCACCAAAACTCAACAGGCATGGCCAACAATTGAAAGGGAGGCCTATGCAGTGATCTGGAGTTTGAAAAAATTTGAAACTTGGATTTTCGGTTCACCTGTGGAACTTATTACGGACCATAATCCATTAACTTTTATCACCAAAAATGCCCCTCAATCTTCAAAGCTGCAGCGATGGGCATTAGCCTTATAGCAGTATGATATTACGATCTCGCATCGCCCGGGTGCCAAACTAATTAATGCTGATGCATTATCACGCTTGGACACTATTTAGAGCATTCAAAAACTTTTGAAGCACCCAGTGTTTGAACATTCCTTGAACATTATGAACTATATACATATTTTTTTTCAGCAGCTATTAGTGTCCTGTTAAATGTTTACTAAGTGTTTGTGTATTGCCTTGTGTTAATTGTATGTTATATTGTGTATATGAAGTATTAATTTAATTCTATTTTATATTAGCAGATAGGAAGAACCCCGGAAGATGTGCCTTCTCCGGATACGGTTGTATTTGTTGTGTTATTTTTTATATATACATATTATAATTTGGGAAATCATTGTTAAATAGTGTAACATCATCAGTCGAATTTCAGATTTAAAATAAGTGTGTACCATATTTTCAATCTTGCGTGGGGGGGTGTAATGACTGATGATGTGTTTTTTGTTTGTTTCATTTATCGGCGCCGCTCTTGAGTCACGTGACGAGCGGACGAGAGTGTGGGGAGAGGAAGGGGCACGAACACAGAGAGGTGTGTGTGTGTGCCGAGGTAACAGGTAGACCTGCGAATGTTTTGACGCAGGTGAAAAGATTTTAAAAATATTCTCCCATTGGAATATGGGTGTGCTACGGGCACGGTGTTTATTTTTATTGAAAGTAGAGTTGTGTAGAAGTTGTGAGAATGTGTAATCCGGAACTTTATATTTAATTGTTAGTGTTTTTCAAGTCTTGCTGTTTTAGTCCCTTTTTTGTGTTCCATGTGTTAAATAAACTTTTGTTTACGTCAAGCTGGATTCTTTTGGATTATTTCGACATACACAGGTGTTCCGCAGTAAATTATGAAGAAATAGGAAGAGCGTTTATCACATCTATTAATATTCAGTATTGAGAAAAACTAGTATTCAATCTCATATATTCGGGTTCCACTAATTTAAGCTTTGTATGTTTGAATAACATAACTTAATTTAAAATAAATAAATAAATAAATAAGTATATGAAAGCTACCTCTTCCTCCCGACACTGCCGGAAGGACTTTTGAAAAAATGATGCCGAAGAAGTACAATTTGCGTAAGAGACGCCGGAGTTGAAAGGATTAAAAGCTTACTGTTTTACTTAAAAGGTGACAAAGATAGTAATGATATAGATGTTACAAGATAAAAATATTAAATTTTTGAAAAATATTCTAGTACTTTCTGTCTAGACATTTGACCATCATCACAAGGAATAATTTTTTTTAATTTTCATTTATTTTATTATAAAATTGAATGGAACAACAATTAAAAAATATTCCCTGATGGTGATTGCGGATTTCCAGGTCGAAAGTACTAAGAAATTTAAATAAATATATATTTTTAACTTGTAACATCGATATTTTATTATTTTTATCGCTTTCTAAGAATAATGGTGAGCTTTAAAGAATATATTTGTGTATTTTATAATACATTGAGTAATTATTTTTATGGCATTGTTTTACAGTCATTTATGTTTAAGTGTGATTCAGAAAATACATATTAGAAGATTTTTGTCTTAAGGCATCTCTCGAATTCAAACTTGGTGCTTTCTGACATATTTTTAATGCATTTTTGTTGCCATACATAGATCATAAGCACATATCATTTTCAATCACTGTTGTTATTTATGAGCTATATGAAATTGAGCCGTTTTATTCATTTTTAGGTAAACTCAGAGGGTTTTCTGAAAATGCTGTCCAAGTTGGTGTTTTGACGCACAGCGCGAGAAAAAAGAACTACCTTTCTGAGACAGTATTTTCTTACAGTTCAAAATGCAATTCATTTTCCAGAAAAAAGGTTCAATACTAGAAATCATTTCACTAATCCTGCCTGCAAGTATCATATTTTTATGTTTAAAAATGAGTCGGAAAAAGTGTAAAAAAGTTTCGCGTTGATAAACAAGGATTTTTTTTTTCATTTAAGAGTTTTAAGTATTTACGATTTTTTTTTAATCTACTCCAGAATGAGGTTTTATATTTTCTTGCATAGCTTTAAGAAATATTTTGGTATCTATTCATATTAATAAATGAAAAAAATTATTTGAAATGTTACCTTTACTGCATGATTAATATTAATTAATATTTTTTGCAACTCTGTGAAAAAGTTTAGAATTATCTAGGAGATTATATAATTATTTTACTCAATAAATGCGAAATGGCTTGAAATTTTCTCTGAAATTCTCGAATTTGCACTTAACATTTCATATATTCTAAACATTTCTTTATTAGTAATCGTATTGGACACTGGACATACCGATGTTTTAGTCGGTATGTCCAGTAATGTGTGTTATGGACAGTATTCCTGTGAAATAACACACTGAAAAATGGCGATATTATAGCTACGAAAAGAAAAGAAACATCTATTCCATTTCATTATGGGTTATTTAGCTAGAAGTAAACGCTAAATTATTTATATTCTTTTAAGTGTAAATTAAATTTTCTGTAATCATCTTCATGCAGTAAGTACGATAGGCAATATTGCTGTGACATCACATAAAGTAAAATGGCAGTTTTTATACTCTCGAACCGGAAGGAAGAATTTGGTCCATTAACTATTCTTAATATTAACTTCTTCTCAAAAACATAAAAATAAAAAATAAACAAAAAGATTCGAGCACTTGCTAAGATTTTGAAAAAACTAGTCATCGTGTGACGTTGAGTATCAAGAGGGAAAATAGATAAGTTAATTGATAATAGATTTCGGGAAAATATCTCAATGTGTGACGTTACTTTTGAAGGTTGGGAGTGGGGAGATTATTATAATCGATTTATGGTTTAGAAAAAAATATATACCGTTTAATGACGTTAAATACGAAAAGGTAAAATCGATAAAATAAATGATTACAGAAAAATATGCTATTGTGTTATGTTAGGTATGAAAAGGTAAATAAAATCTATTTCAGATTTTATTTTATTAAACACACTCTAATAAACTAGAGTTCAACTATTTTTTACATTTGTTCTTTTAAACTTTTAACTGATGTGACAGAAATTGTCACAATTGATGTGACAGAAATTTTCACTATACGTCTAATGGTTTGCCAGACAGCTCTATTGACAGTTGATTTAAAGGTGAGATTAACTCTTAGGATTAGGATAGGAAACTTTTTGTACAGGACTGTTATAATTAAAATTCACCTATTCAAAAATTTCTAATGATAGTACTAAAGTTCCAAACGAAACAAAATGTCCGTAGTGCTTGCACTGTTAAAAATAAAGGTGACAAACCGGTGCCATTTGGGACCCGGAGGTGAAAAGGCGGTGCCATTTGGAACCCTAGGGTGTCATAGGAGCTTGAATATGCGGTTGGGGTGACGACAGCTCTGTTACTGGATGATGGGAGCTAAATAAGGTGCCATGCACTTCGTAACCACCTCATCGGGTGACTGGCAACTTGCGCATGCGCTATGACGCGTGTCTTTCTGCTTTCGGTGTCGGCAAGTAAAGTTTACGGGTGTGAGCAAATCAAAACATGCCAGTGTGTAAATTGGCGATATTAATTGAGGACTAACCACTGAGCTACAATGAAACAACAATGAGGACTTAACGATCCGATTTGCTTGACCAGTGAACCGGGCAAAGTCTGATTAAAGGTAAGATTTAACTTTATTTTATTTTATTTTATTGTTACGTTAATTTATCGTACATCCCTATAAGTAATGTCATAAAAAAACAGTAAATTAGATTTTTTTTTGTTAGTATGATTGATTGTTAAGTTTATTATGTGAATCTACAAGCTACACTCTCACCAAAATACCCGCTTGCTAATGTTAAACCTATGAGATAGTTATTTTACAATTTCTCGTTTACCTGTCAATATTTTTAAATGATTTATCTAGGCCTTAGCTACCGAGGAGCAGTTGGATCAAACTGCTCTAGGCACGGGAATCCTAAAGGCGCATAATTAGAAAGAGCGAAATGAAATATTGTAAAAATATTTACGTATTTTTTCATTACAAATCAGTTATTATAGACGAATCTTGTTGCAATCGGAATATTCTATGACTATTTTACCTTGTGTTTAAACTCAACTGTTTAGATTTAACCCTTAACTGCTGTTAGTGGTCTCAGACACCGTGGGTTTTTCAAGTTTCACAGTTTAACTTGTAATTTTTAGTTTAACTATAGATACTGGTCAATTTTTTTTAGTTTGGAGTCTTATTACTACCTCTAAATACTTTTGAATAGCTGATTTTGATTTATGATATTCTTGTACATAAAGTTTAATACATAAATCGCATTCTGAGAATTTATGTAACATTTTATTCATCTTCAGATTAAATGGTCTGACAGACAGCTCACAGTAGTTATGTAACAATTTTTGTCAGAGCAGTTAAGGTTAAAATATGTTTTTGCGTCTATATACAGTTAAAAGCAATTAATTTTATTCGCGAAGTTTTAATTTGAACCTTTACACGGGATCTCGGACAGCATCTGGCCGGCTTTGCATATATTGTCGGATAGATGCTATCCGAACCCCTCCTGTAAAGGCTAATTCACACCATATTGCAGCCTCGCGTAACTTCTCTAATATTGTTTCAGTATACCTGATTTGTCTTTATTTAAGAGGGGGGGGGGGTAATTTTTTCATTTAAGACAATTGAATACTTGCAAATCTTAAAGTAATCAAAACTTATTTACAGGTTTTTCATTATTAATATTTTCCTTATTAACCACCATTATTTGAAAAATAATCTTCATAATAAGATTAGATCGGGACGCGGTAGCACGGACAATCATTTAGTCTCATTTAAGTATAAAAATCATGGAAAAAACCTCGATTTGCAAATTAAAACGTTATTAGTCAGCCAAGTCTTACCTTGGTGGGAAATGCCTCAAAACCCGAATTTAGCGGTATCTTGGGTTTACCACTATGTTTTCTTACTCCCAATTCTTCATATTTTCATACGTTTGGTTTCATTTTCTTTCAAAAAGGTGAGAAAATGTTAGGGTATTGAATTTAATAAATCTTATGCTCTGATTATCGGCTATGCAGATTTACACCCATTTTTTTTTTCGAAAGTATTCTTTCGCATTAAACTTTATTTAGTAGCAGAATTTTATGGTTGAATAAAATAAAATATTTTTTTTCCAATAATAGTAATTTAAGTTTGATTAGACCGTAATCAGTCCCCCCCCCCCCTTTCACAATCATCAACATCATCCGATATGACAAATTTGTAGTCATGAACATTCAAATTATAAAAGGAAAACAATCTGTATTTACTCCACTGAACTTTCAGAATAGTTTACAGAAATAGTGTGTGTTCAAAAAATATAACAATGAATAAAAACTTATATCGTAATTTTACACAAATGTGAAAATTTTCCGCAGGTGATGATGATCTCGTGTTTTAAAGGCGATTTTTGCACTGTCATTTATAAATCTTAAACATTTTTCTAATGACATAATTTTTAACAATCTTTCATTCCACTCGTTCTGAAACAAGGCCAATAAACAGGGTTGGCTTTTTACCGGTAAAAACCTGGGGAGAACGTGGTAAAAACCTAAGGATATAAAATAAACTGTTAGCCCTTAAACTGTATTTTAATACTATTGATAAAAATTCTATTTTCGTGTAATTGGTGTATTAATATATAATATCTCTATTGGGGAGAGTGGGGTGGTATGGGACTTTTTTTACAAAAGTAAGAATTATATATATATATACAAAAAAAAATTCAATTTATAGCATGCAAGGTAAAACACTTTTTATCTCACAGGCTATCATAGCCTGAGAGCTTATGTGCCCTTCCGTTCTGTATGTACGTTCGTGCGTAACGCGATAGCTCATGAAAAAAATATCCGATCCACTTGAAATTTTGTATGTAGGTATATCCTGACAAGGTGCTTCCCTGATTAGTTTTTGGAGTTAATTCGATATGTATAAGGGGGGAACGGGGGACTGATGCCCCTCCCCTTAGTTGATATAAATGGGATTTTCATGCAGAATTAAGTTTTTGTTCAAAATTTAGATTAGGATCATTCTGATGAGGCGATTCCGTGACTGTTATTAGGTGTTCATTGAATAAGTATAAATAGGGGAAACAGGGGTTCTAATGCCCCCCCCCCCTTTATTTATATAAATGGGTTTTTCAAGCAGAATTTTCAGATTTCGTTCAAATCTCTAAATAGTTTTGGAAGTTTAATGGTTAAGTATAAAAGAGGGGGATAACTCCTTTTAAATTATATAAATTCTAAATGGGTTTTTATTAAGAATTATTTCATTTGCTCTGAATTTTGGATATAGATTTTTTATATGATAAAGCATGTCTTTGATAGTATAGGAGGTTCAATGATTAAGTATAAAAAAAGAGGAAAGGGGAGAGCTGTTTCCCCTTCTTAATTTTTTTCGAACGGAATTAACCCTTGAAAATATAAGGCTTTAATGTACAATTAGTATTTGTAGCCTGTAAGCTCAATGCCATCAGTTTAACTGGGCAGTATTCTTTATTTATTAATCCCCCTGAACAATATAGAAACATAACGTGCAAATACTATTTTATTTTAAAGAGAACGTAAGTTTCAAAATGTGTCTCATACCTCCTCATTAAGAGTTATGGGACAGCAATAATAAAAAAAAAGCTATAAGGCACAAAATAACCTATAGTGTCGGTAATATAAACAATCAAACAAAGGTTGTAAGTTGATAATGTATATGCCACAATATAAAATTCCAGTATCTTCATGACTGGAATGAAAATTCAGGATTCTCTGTCATAGGTGTCATTAAGGCCCCAAACTAGGCTCAGAATGTAAAGATGATAATGTAAAAGTGTGTAGGAGCGTTCTTTTGAAATACCTAACTCAAATTTTAATATTTTTACATGATTCTTTTGAGCAAGACAGCTGAGGATGATCCATAACCGGCCTAGTTTTTAATTTTTTCGATTTTGCTTTTATATTTTTTGTATAACGATAGTTTCAATTTCAGAACGGTTTAAACCAATTCCGTAAGTTAAAGTAATTTTTAAAAAAAATCTGAAACCAAAACTGAAAAAGTAAAAACTACGCCGGTTGCGGATCACCCTCAGCAATTTTGTGCAAAACAATCACGTAAAAATATTAAAATTTCGACGAAATATTTGAAAAGAACGCCCCCATAGACTTTGCATTATCATCCGGGTCTTTTTCTGTGCCTAGAGTTGCGCCTTAAATAATCATCAATTTATTTACATTTTGAAGTATGAATGCATATATTATCAATGTTACAATTAATATATTATCTTCTAAGAAATTTGCATGCTAGCAATTCGCATTATTATTAATTAAAAAAAAGGAACTGGGCGCGTCCCATTCATAACTTTTCTGGCATGTCCCATTCCTCGCCACTTCCTTGTTTGTGTTAAACTTCTTGTTCAAACAAAAATGCTGCTTTAGGGTTAGTTTAAATTATGGATAATATACAGTATAACAATGTTCCATAAATAGGGAAACTATTACATTTATAGATAAATAAGCCTTTAATATATTGAGTGCAAATAAATGTAATTTAAATTGGATTTTTGAAATAATTTTTTCTTTCATACATTTGCAAGTTTATGCATATCAATATTTTTTGTAAACTGAAGAATGGATTACCATTGCTTCATCTTGTATGCGATCGATGAAATGTTTAGAATAATGCACAAAGAGAAAAATCTACAGTCCCATTCCACCCGACTTTCCCCCATATAGCAAAAGGGAAAATAAAGAATTAGCCAGTTCCTTAAAGCTCCTGATATGCACTATATGGCCAGAGATGACCGTCCACTTGCGATTTTAGACATTTTGTTAAATATCTAGAAAAATGTATGAGGAATTATCCGGAAAATCTTAGTGTATAAATATAATACACTACTTGGCCATTGATTATCGTCCACTTGCGATTTTAGACATTTTGCAAGATATCTAGAAAAATACATGAGGAATTATCCTGAAACTCTCAGTGTATAAACAATACAGTACAGGTCTTCTATTTCCGTGAAGATTTTTTCCAGAAACTTTATAGGGGACCGCCAACAAATTAAAAAATGTATGAATATCTTTTGGATAACCCTGTCAAAACTAATGCGTCAAAAGCGCTCAAACTGTAGATTGTGATTAAGTGGCTTATTGTTATAAACTGTGTTCATTTTTATGTCGGTAGCATGTATACTCGTAGAGAAATGAAGGTTTTTATAAAAATACTTCCAAATTTTTCCAAGATTTTTGCTTATAATTTGCAGAGTTCTTAATATAAAATAATATTTTCTGAAAATGTGACAAACAACATTGCACATAATATTGAGAACTAATATTAAGAACTAATTTTATATTAAGAACTCTGCAAATTATAAGCAAAAATCTTGGAAAAATGGGGAGTATTTTTATAAAAACCTTAATTTATCTACGAGTATACATGCTATCTGCTATACGTTGTATTTGGGGAATCGCTATCCAAGCAATATTTGGCAGCCAAAACTTGTGGAAACGAACAAGTCGGCCCAAAACAATAATATTACCGGTAAACAACTCCTCAAATACAACCAGCAGCGCGTGAACGTAAGTGCGACATTGCGTTGTGCCAAAAAAAAGCACATGGAGAAAGGAAGACACTTATTTGCAGCAACTTAAGATTTATTAATTATAATGATGAATATATTTTACCGTGGCCACGTACTAACTTTGAAAGAAAAAAAATACATTATTGGATTTTGAGGTGCTGAATCATCATACAGTTCCGATAAGAGGAAAGTCTCTTGTCATGTAGATCGGGTAGACAGTCCAAATTATGTGCACTACGGGAACAGTTTAATCTATGAAGATTTTCGATGATCGAAGACGGCAAAGGCTTTTCCACAATAGCAGAACTCCACACTTCAAATTGGAGACTAAGAATCGCTGGTTCTCACGATGACTCTCTACACATTACCGCCGGAAAGGATGAAGTACGTCGATCAAATTCCGCAGCAAGATCACGTTGACAGCTCTTGAAGTTCCCGGTATTTACGTAGCCTCAATTGGCTGGAGGGACTACTAGCACCGTCACACTGATAGACACTAACACTTTGGTAAATCCTGTTGTGTACATATGGAATTTACGATAACTAAAGTCTTTTACTGGAGTTGGAGGGAAACTGTATGCCAAAAATGCAATAAAAATACACAGTGCGGGGGCTTTTAAAAAGGATAATAACATTGCTGCAACATTCGCAATTAGAGATCTTATTCTCTCAAAACTTAACAAAAAAAGATCTATCTGACAGATGCCCCTCAGCAAGGCGCTTGTTAGAATCATTCTTTTGTCGCGTAATCCTAAAAAAAGGAGACTCTTCTGTCCCGACGCTAACCCTCGAGAGGGCAGCGCCGGGCCACGGACGTCTTTCGCTAACGCTGCTCTCTCTCAAAGTGTCAAATAAATCAGAAAATCTTCCTCCCTCTCACGGCAGCGCGCGTGCGCTCAGCCAATCAGAATCTCGCATCACCCGACGCTAGGAATGATCTGGAACAAACATGCGTCATCAAGGGATGGACGCTGAGATTTCAGCGGGAAATTTGTACCAAAACGACGCTTCCGGAATGTCGTAGAACATTCTAAGCCCCGATGACTCATGTCCAGCATCTAGGAGGTATCAGTAAAGAAAATGGCGATGCTCAAAAAGGAAAAATTAGCGATCGTCACATAAAAAATACGGAAATTATCTTAAATTTTGAAATAGCATAAATTACGTATTATACGATTAAAAGACTGGGCAATTACATGATAATGATCTATATTTAAAACTAGGACTGATTAATATAATTTTAAGAATGAATAATTAATAATAAAATAATTTAGAAAAATATTATTTTGTATATTGCTATTATGTCAAATAGGGAAGCTGCGATGTATTAAATGAAAATACTGGATTTATAGGATATATTAATGAAATTATGGAAGATTAAAATTATTATTATTTTTTTTTTGAAATGAGTATTAATTAATTAATTTTTCTTAAAATAATGATCTGAATTTTTTTTCTGAAAAAAAAAATAATCTGAAAAATTTCCCTACATCCTAGCACTATCGACATAAAAATGAACACAGTTTATAACAATAAGCCACTTAATCACAATCTACAGTTTTAGCGCTTCTGCTGCATTAGTTTTGACAGGGTTATCCAAATGATATTCATTATTTTTTAATTTGTTGACGGTCTCTTATAAGGTTTCTGGAAAAAATCTTCACGGAAATATATGACCTGTACTATTATGTGTATACACTGAGAGTTTCAGGATAATTCCTCATGTATTTTTCTAGATATTTAACAAAATGTCTAAAATCGCAAGTGGACGATAATCAATGGCCAGATAGTGTAGTACAAGTCATATATTTCCCTGAAGGTTTTATTCAGAAACTCCAATAGGGGACCGTCAACAAATTAAAAAAGAATGAATACCTTTTGGATATCTTTTGGATAAATAACCTGTCAAAACTAATGTAGCAAAAGCGCCCAAACTGTAGATTATGATTAAGTGGCTTATTGTAATAAACTGCGTTCATTTTTATGTCGATAGCATGTATACTCGTAGAAAAATTAAGGTTTTCTACGAATCCGAAAAACAGTCTAAAATTTACTTAAGATTTTTGCTTATAATTTGGAGAGTTCTTAATATAAAGTAACATTCTTTTCAGAAAATGTGACAAACAACATTGCACACAATACGTAATCAGAATTAAAAAATAATAAAAATTGTTCCAATATTGAGTAGGTTTACTAAATAATTTTTCACTGCGCATGCGTCAAAGATATCAAAATTTCATTTGCATATTATGTTAGCCAAATGTATAGAACAACTTTTGTGAAAGTCTCAAAATCACATCTTGAAAATTTTGAAAATAATCGTCAATAGAATACGTTGAAAATTCGTTATTCCCAAAATGAAGGAAAAACACGAGGGGTTGTATCCATATATTCATTGATTAGTGTCAATATAGGATACATAATAGGGGCTAATAAATTATAACTAATAAATTTAAATAAAATTCCTCATTTTTTTTATTATTATTACTGGTATGGAATACCTGTACATGTTAGGGAAATTCGTTGCTAATCTGGAATAGACACTTTGTTGCAAGATATGTTTTGTAAATATGGTTAATAATGTAAATAGTTTGTAACTCTTAATGATAATACAGGAAAAGAATATCTGAATGACAAGTATGAGTTGGTCATGTAATTTTCTCGTTCTGTCCGAAAATAGGCAATAAAGAGGAAAGTGCCCAGTTAAACTGATGGCATTGAGCTCGCAGGCTATACATACAACTGTATATTATACTCTTATTTCAAAGAATATTGCCTTTCCAAAAATAAAATAAATCAACTGTAAGTTATATGACAGTGGATTAACTGCCATCCCTCTTTATACTTAACCAATGAGCCCCTAAAACTAATCAGGGAAGTGCCTTATCAGAGTGAACCTATTAACAAAATTTGAAGAAAATGTGATAATTCTGCATGATTTCTGCATATTTATATAAATTAAGGATGGTTTCACTCTCTTCTCCCCCCCTTCATATTTAACCAATGAACCTCCAATGCTAATCAGTGAAGAACCTTATCAGAATGAACCCACATATAAAATTTGAAGCAAATCTGATATTTATATAAAGAGTTATCACGTTACATACAGAACCTGCGGGCACATTAGCTGTCAGGCTTTGATAGCCTTGTGAGCTATAATTTAAATTTTATTTAAATTTTATTCTTTCTTTTTTTGTTCATCTATGATTTTTTCTGTACTTTGATGTTACATTTTAATTCGACTGTCTTGTTGTGTGTTTTCCTTAATGTGTTATTATTATTATTTCAGATAATGAACTTACATTTATAGTACTTACATTACCATGATTGATACAAGAAAAGTTTCCGACTCTTTATCATGAAGAAGGTGCAGAAATTTCTGTGTTTCAACCTGTTACTGTGCTCCGCAACTCAAGCAACTTGTTAAATTACTCATGCTATGTATTAATTTTATATAAACAGTTAATTACCAAAACTGATAATTTTATAAGCTTAGTTACTTTGTGGTATGCATTATTTTGGTTGTTTAACGTTAACTATAGCAAAAGCCAATTTAAATTTTTATCATTTTTATTAGATACTTATGTCTTCAAAATTTTCTCAGTGTCATCAGTTCCACATAATGTTACGTCTTTGTTTAATAATATTTAATATATTCTTGGTGTTTACAATAAAAAGATTATTTGAACTAAAAGGTTTTTTTTTTTTTTAATTCAGTGTTTTATTCCTTTCATTATAATTACTCTTTAGATTAAAATTTCAGATGCAATAAGTCAAAACACAAAAACAATTTGGCAGAAAGTTTTTTGATGTGGATACAGGACTAGAAATCAGCAGCCGTTAGCCGTCAAATGAAACTAAATTATAGAAAAATTATTCCTAGTCGTCAAATCTTGATAACTAGCTTTCTTTAACTTTAATTTTTGTTTAGCAAATGCTTTCATTTGTATTTTAGCATACATCCCCCTCCCTCTGCACCATGACATTAGCACATGTCTTAAGAATTTTGAACCTTTCAATAACCTCTAAGTTAACTTCAATTTCACCAATGACTGATAAAACTGGTCCTTGGATATTACACCCCTGTAAACAAGATTTTCTTTTATTATGAGATATTTCTGCATCCTTATATGTTCCTAAAATAAGAAACTGTATTAAAATCGTTTTAAAATTTTTGTATTCCCTTCCTCAAACAAACAAACAAAAAAAAGTGTGATTTGGAAATGTTTTAAATGCCACACCGTAATTGGCAACCAAAGATTCATTTATTTGCTAACTTTTTATTTTCTGATGTACTGTTAGTCTCGGATTTTTTAAAAATTAGCTTATCCCTAGTTATATCTAAAGCTCATATTTTCTCTCTGTGGACATATTTGCTTGATTATCTGTTTTGTACGCATATTAGCTTTATAAAAAGAATAAGTTTTTCCAGAATCCAAATATTGTAGTTTAATCAGGTTTCATACTTATGGAAAGTCAGTTTTTATTTTGTTTAGTAAGAAAAAGTGTTTAATATATAAAGTTTCCTCCCCACTTCCCTTCAATACATTAAAATTAAATATGCAATGCAATATTATTAGTATTAACATGGTTGTGAAAAGAAATAAGAAAATATGAAATGCAGTTGGCACATCAAAAAAAAATTGTAGGCATTATTTTGACACCTTACATACAGTTCTTAATTTCTAATCCTGTGTGGATATATGCTATAAAATATGGATTTGCATAAGTTCACTATAAATGTAAGTACTACATATATTGTAAAAATGATTTTTTTTTACTCTATTTCATCTGTGATTTTACCACAACTATAAAATGAACTTATTTTCTATAATTCATTTCATAGCTTGATGGCTAACTTTCTGGAAGAATTTTAAAGAATATGAAGTATTTTTACTAATTTAAAAGTTACACAGCATTTATTACATATTCTTTTCTAATTTGTGTTTTACATTTTTTTAATTAGATACAGCAGCGTAGCTGAAAAAATATCGGTGCGTTGTTTGACATTAATATTTCACAACTAAAATCTGAGAAACGCTTATTTTAAAATTTTGTAGCATTTCTTCTATTATATGAAAATCTTAATCCTCCGAAAAGTTCACGACCGTCAAAATGATCAGTAACTAATATGTTCAACGAAGTGTTCGCCTCATGGAAGCAAAATAATTTTAATGGAACTTCCAGCCGTATTGCGGCCTTCACATGGAGCAAAAACAACATTGATCTTCAACACCCATCTGCGTAGATATTTAATAACAGGTGTATTGCCTTCGAACAATCAGATCTTAACTCACTTGACTTCTGTAGAAAAGCTAGAAATAGAAACTCCCCAGTTTGCATTGTATGTGATGCGAAATTATCAAGGCATAGAATGATTTAAATCAGAATTATCTGCAGCGGACTGTCAATTCGGTGATTTTTCGTTTTCAAACTTGTGTAAAAAATAAATATCAAGCCAGTGAACAATTTGTTAAAATATTGTTATTTCTTTTACTTTTTTATTATTAAATTATGGCATATATTTTACAGGATATAGCATTTTTCTGTGTCCCCATACTTTTCAGTTGCCCTGTATATAAAATAATGAAAATACATGTCAAGCAATATACTATGTGTCAAAAAAGATGGTTACGGATTACTTCTGAAAATATAAGAAAATTATAAAAATATTCATATGAAGATAGTAATTCAATTTGTACTTTCTCTTATTTTGGGAGTCAAAAAACATCAAATTTTTATAATGTTCCTGCATCTAAAAATGCCCAATCACAAAAATATTTACTGACCCTTTCTTAAACATACCCAAAAAGATTGATCCAAACATATGAGATAGAGACAGTCAAAAATCATTATTTATTTCATTTTACAAGAACTTCAAAACATAAAATTGAAAATCAGGCTTCAAATTGCATGACAAAGTCACAATATTTGACTCTAACTCAGTGATTTTTAGAGGCAGAAAATAGGTGTAGAGGTTGTGTAAATTTTGCGATTTATTCTAACAAAACCTTTTGGGTATGACTAACAATGCAATAGTGATGACTTATGATTGGTGATTTTGAAATACAAAGACTGTATAAAAGTTAAAATTTTGAATTTTTCTTAAAATACTCTCCATGTAAATGAAAGTACAATTTGAATTCTCTGTCTTTCTATGATTATTTTTGTAGTTCATATTATCCCTCTCTGAGTTACAAAAATATGCTACAATTTTTCTTTGGACATCTGATAATGAGTTTAAAAATATAATATTCCATCAATCTAAAAGAAAAAAAAAGACTCAAAATATTGACTGATAATGATAATTTTCTCTGCAGAATTCAATCTAAAAATGGGTAAACACTTTGTATTTCATGATTCAAACCAATAAAATTTCTTGACAAGCAGGGTGGGGGGAGGGGGGTTGCAACTGTGGGCCATAGATTGTGAGTGCTATTGCTTGTAGGATGCCACAGGGCACACTGGATTATGTGTTTCATCCGTTCACCCTCTGGGGCACTCTGGATAAGTGGTATCATTATTCTCCCATGAGATGCCATTCTTTCACCCCTTAAGGTACCCTGGATGAGGGGTGCCATTACTCTCCCCTCAGATGCGATCCTTTCACCCTCTGGGGCACCCTGGATAAGGGGTGCCATTACTCTCCCCTGAGGCGCCATCTTTTCACCCCCTGGGGCATCCTGGTTAAGGGGTGCCATTACTCTCCCCTGAGATGCCATCATTTCACCTCTGGGGGCACCCTGGATAAAGGGTGAGATTATTCTCCCCTGTGGTGCCATCGTTTCACTCTATTGAACACTGTGGATAAGGGGTGCCATTATTCTTCTCTGAGGTGCCGTCCTTTCACCCCCTGAAACACCCTGGATTAGGGGTGCCATCCTTTCACCCTAGTTAAGGGTGCCATTTTAGCTCCTCTAGGGGTGTCACCAGTGAGACAAGCCTTTCACCCCTAAAAGGTGCAATGTGTCACCATTAGTTTTAACAGTGTGTAGTTCTACAAAAAGTTATAAATAAAACTATAAAAAGTGAATAAAGCAACGGTACGTAAAACCGGTAACATCCGTTACAGGTTAACTTTTTTAAAAGTATGATTTTGCCGATGCTATTTAATGTTTATTGCATACTTTTTGCTGATTTTACTTTGTATTAATCTAAGTTTCATGAAAAAAATAAAGCTTGCATCAAAACTTATCGCAAAAATAGTCCATAATTCTTGAAATAATCGCCGTAGAAAAGTTTAGGTTCATCTACTGGCTTCTTGGTGAGATTTGAAGGTATTGATAAAAGAAAAAAATCACAGCAGCAGAAATTCTTGAAAATGTTTCATAAAAATGTTGGCTTTATCTTTTTAAAATCTGGATTTTCCCTTAGATAAAACGGGCTTTCTTCTTAAAGGCATGAAGTTTAAGGAATATGATCACTTAGTTTGCAAGAATAGCATTTTTCGAAAAATTAAAGTTGAAATTCATAGAATTCTAACTTACCTAATAGAATATTATTTTAAAAAACCCCTTTAATCATTTGGTAGAACGTAAAAACGTCCTGAAACACAGAGACTTTCTCTAGCGTTTCAGTTCTTGGGTTACTACCATGCATTTTTATACTATTTTATGTTTATGTAGGTGTGTTTTATCTTTATTAAAATTACTATCCTAAGTTTTGATAAATTTTTTTAGTGAAAAATACAGATGATTTAAAATTCCATAATATATTCATAGACATAAAAAATGTGACTTTTCAATTAGTTTTTAAATATTCTTTCCGAAATTAGGAAAAATAATTAAATTTTTGTCCGGGTTGTATTGTTTCTATCTATAAATCTTTTCAATTCCTAAGCATATTTCTTTTGGTATTTCAGTTTATATTAAAAAGAAAGTTTCCATTTGTTTGTATGCCCCCCGTCCCCTATTAAAAGCTTGTTAGCGATGTCTGGGATAAACTATTAGCATGAAGTGGTATGCAAATTTGATTCTGAACAGACGAAGGTAAATCAGTGCACTTGAGGTTTAGATTGACCAGAAAAATTCACATATTCTCCGACTGGTGATTTTGGGCCACTCATAAAAATAATAAGAATTAACTATTTAAAATCAACTATAACAAATTTTGTTATTATTATTTTTTTATACAATCAGTATAAATAATACAATCAATCAATTTTTTATCAATATTTTACTCTTTATTTTTATTAAAATGAGTATTCAAATTATATTTAAAACGTTAGCTATCCAATAGTAGTATGTTTTATATAATCGTATGGAGAAAGTATTTGGGAATCGTTTAAAATTTTTTGAAAAATAGCAATTTGAATTTATACTATATTCAAAGGTGAAACAGGGAAAAATTGAAAGGATAGTTTGAACAGGGAATTTACTTAGATTTGGGTTATTTCTTTGATCTCCAAACAGCTTGTTATGACAACATTGTTCCTTCTTAATTGAGATATTATTTATTCCTTCTTTTACATTATGGCTTCTTATACCTGTTTTTTGTGTTTCGCATTTTACCCATTAAAATAATCAATGAATTTTGTTGTGACCTGTGAGATGATTTGTTCCGCCTCTGGTCTTAATTTATCTTGGTGTACTCTGATTGGACTTTTTTTCATTCTCATCATTCATTTTTGCTATCATATTTTTTTCGATTATAATTATTAATTATTTTGGGGCCAAGTAGAGCTGAGCAGGTTTGAGTAAAGTCCAGTAAAGTAAACAGAAACTAGTGAGAGATGTGTTTAGTCGTTTTATGAGTAAATTGGAGCATTCTTGCAGTTTGAAACATCGTGGCACAATCTATTTACAAATAATTTAACTATTCTTTTTAATTACTCTATAAAACAGTTTATTAGCTACATCATAACTGAATCACTTATGTTATCTTCATATTTATTAAATACATGTAATAAATTACTGGATTTTAAAGTTATATTATTTTATGAATATACCGTATACGTATTGACATTTTTAGTGGAATAAAATAGCAAAATAGAAATTTAAATACTTAAACATATGAAATATTTTATTTTTCAATTACATTTTAAATTTTATACAAATGTATAGACAACTTTTAATTTCAGTGCGCTATTTAAATAAACTCCTTGAAATTCTCTGTTTACAAACAATTAAGGAAAGTAATTTTATTTTGGGTATTATGTTAAACATTTAAAACTTTCAAGACGTTGCTTTTTCTAATTCTTGTTGCATGCTTAAGTCGTTAAAATAAATTCAATCGTAATTTCAATTGTAAACGAACTTTTAAAGAAATATATAATTTAGAAATTTAAACATAGTAATTGAATAACTATAAAGTCTAGTGGATTTATAAAAAGTATTAATGTTATTGTTTTTTACTGTGAAAATTTTCTTAAATATCATATGTTTCCTTAAAAATGAATATTTAACCACAAACTTCGTCAAATTATTGAAAGACAAAATGAATTTTATATTGTAAAATTAACTTCTGAAAGGAATATACTTGAAAAACGTGCATTTTTTATTCACTAAAGAAAACCTAAAGGCTAAAACATGGAAATATGTGAAATTTATCTAAACGTACACTAAATAACTCGTAACGATCTTTCATCCTATGAATTATCTATTATTTTACGGAAAAAAATTATGTTAGAGAAAAATGTTTCCATAATCAAGGACTTAACGTTGTAAAATCAAATACTGAACAAGAAAAAAAAAGTTGCTATCCAACGACATTTTATTCATGAATTTAAAGATGAAATAATAAATAAAATCTAATGAGTAAAATAAGTCTCATAGTTTCAGTTTAATTTTTAAAACCATCTTCAGGAATAGAATTTTCCAAAAGTAGAAATTTACTAGAAAAAATCTATGTGCTTTCTATTTTTAGAAAATTTTATTCCTGGAGATGGTTTTAAAGACTAAATAGACTCATTGATTTATTTGTTTTTAATTTTTACATTATTTTACAATTTCTGAATAAAGTATACGCTGTAGAATAAACTCTATTTTGTTAAGAAAATCGTTTTTAATACACATCCCAAACTTCTGATTCATAGCCATCTTCAGAAATGGCTACAATAAAAAGTATCATATTTTTTCGATTTCGTTTAAAACCTTTCGCTGGAAAATTTCATTCCAATATAGTACCTCATCCTACCAATATATTTCACCTTTATACGAAGCTTGGATTAATGTTTGGATTGAAGCTTGTTCATCACTGTGTTTGTCCTACAACCAAAAGTATGAAATGATTGTAGAACAAACGAAAAGATAAATCTTCGAGTACACTACTAGTGGTGCATCACTTCATTTCATAGATCATTAGATTCCTCCATTAAAAAACTTCCATAAAATAAAGGGTTTTTTTTCCTTGTGTTCAATATCTCAGATTTTTGTGCTGTCGGTTCATTGACTGTTAAGGATTGTAGAAATTATGATATTTTATCTTCTTAAGTTAAAAGGAAGGAAAGATAATAAAGACTACGTAGAGCCAACCTTATTTGATCAACTACTGGCTCGGTCACCCTATACAGAGTTGCACAAAAATTAAATTGCCTTTCCGAATATCGAAGATAATTACTGAAATCTAATTTTAAAATGGGCTGTGTAAGTAGGTAGGTAGATAGGGGGCATTGGACCTATAGCAACGTGGGTGTTAATGCGTATAATACATGACAACGAGACACAAGCAGAAGCAACGATGATAAGCTCTTAGCAGCTGTCGAACTATGAAAATCGAAATAAGAAAATGTAAAGTAGAACTACGAAAATCAAACAAAACATATTGATAAAGCAAACATATGAATCGAAACACTCGCCGTTCAGATCTCAACCATCTCAGTAACTTTTGTGCTGAGCACGGTACCTAACACACAAAAAAAGGTATGCTCAACAAAGACCAATACACCACAAGCACGGCATCTGTTGTACGCAATCAACTTAAAGCGAGCTAAAATATCCGTCGTATCCGCCAACGAATAACTTCGGGAGATTTTAGAATAATGGACTAAAGAGAGCCAAAAGTATCAACAAACTATCGGTTAGAATTTTTACAGGACGAGCTAAGGAAGCCAATTTATCGAGATCCACATCAATAGCGAGAGCCTCGGCCGTAAAAATTGAGTTGGCCTGCTGAACTTTATAGGCAAAGTTGTTTGTAGAAGAACAACTTGCTATTGAAGTAAGGATTACCGTCTTTTATGCATCAGTGGTGAGCATATCCTAAGAGTCATTGAAGTTCTCAATGTAGTCAGCGAACAGAGGAGCAATCATTCAGGCATCCTGGTCCGTGCGTGGTAAAGGGGGTCCAGAGGATAAAAACCGCACAACATCTGAGCCAAGGAGAAGGATCACTTTGAAGCCAATAAGGAGATCTGATGCATAACCCAACTCCTCAAAAATCTCAGAAATATAAGAGAAAGTATTCTCAGGAGAGATTAGATTATCCTCAATAGAATCCAAGGTGGGGGGGGGGGCAACTACCAAGGGCGAGGTGCCTTACCCCAAACCCAAAAGGCCAAGACCCTGATCATGTCAGTTATGTGGATAACTCCAGCATTCATGAGAAGCAATATGTTAGGAGATCACTTGGGCAGCGCCACAGTGACCAACTAACAGTGATTAACTAATCGACCAACTCAGTGATTAACTAATCGATGTATACAGAGTTATAAGCTGCCTAGAAGTCTAGAGGCATCCCCAGAATATTAATTTTCGCCTTTTTCGCATTACTGATATCTTGATGAAGTATAGTGAGCGCCGTATGACAATCTCTAAAGGGTAGAAATTCAAGATGCCGGTGGTCTAATATTTTATTATATCGTTGGTAGTGTATAATTCTTCAAACTATCAATCCGTCTCATTTCTGAGTTAACGCAATCGGACGGTGTGAAAAAACAAGGTGTCTTGGCTTATCTGGCTTAAGTATTCGGAAAATGATCGCCAAAGTCCATTTTACAGTGTTGTCACCAGAGTGCCAAATACTGTCATACAGACTTAACAAACATTCAAAGTAGTGGTCATTGATATCTTTTAACAAAACCGCGCTCATCTTGGCTTCTACAGGGGTAGAAATCCTTGTCCTACGAATTGCCTCCTTTAATTCCGATATCATAAATGAACAGTTAGGCAAAGAGTTACAATCAACTCCATATGCAAACGTAAAAACCTTGTGGCTACAACCTTCGCTAAAATGATCCGCAAAGGCTTCAGATCGTGACAACGCATCAGAACAGATGAAGTCAGTGAATCGCAAATAAAGGTGAGATTTAAGAAAAGAACTTGACAGAGATTTGAGATTACAAAAAAACTTTATGCAGGAGGCGGAGGTCTTTCACGTTACAGGGAATAGAATCCCAGTAGCGACGATTGGCATCCCTAATAACCTGGTGAACCTTAGTGGAAAACCTTTTATATTTTATTCAATGATTCTCAGATGCTAGCTGGCGAGCTCTCCTCAGATGGAATTTCTTTTGCTTACTGCGAGCGCTAAACCATCACAAATCCATCACAAAGAGAGTCATTCCGAGAAATCAGAACAGTCAGAACAGTGTTTAGCCACAATATTAAAAACAAAAGATTAAAAAGAAATAAACTGGGTATCCAAGACCTATTGAAGGCAAGAGTTTACTTCTTGGGAGATACGGCCCCAATTTTATAGACTGGGCCTAGGAAGCGAAGGAGGGTGGAGTTAGACCGAAATAACAATAGGAAAATAATCACTACTGAAGGAATTCTCCTTTACGCTAAGCGTGGAGCTGGCAAGAAGATAAGAGAAAGAAATCGAAAGGTTAATTAAAGAACTAAACCTGCTAGGGGCTTCGTGATTCGGAACACTAGCATTCATAGCAAAATTTGGAGAGAACCAGTCAATTAAACACTCACTAATCCGCAAAGACACAGGGGACCCCCAGAAAAGGTGGTTTAGATTGAAATTTCCCAATATGAGAGAAAACACAGATAGACAAGGCAAACCTTCAAAAGGTCATTAATCACTAACTCAGATGAGGAACATATGTTAAAGATGTTAAGAAGAATAGAGCCAAGACGAATGCGAACCCCCAAGATCACGTAGTGCAAGGCCAGATCATCAAAACATAACCAAACAGAGGGCCAAGCCAAGTTCACGGCTAAAGTCAGACCACCGCCTGGCCGATCAATCCGGTTAAGCCGATAAACTAAGCTGTAGGGCACAAAGAAAGGTATATCCAGAGAAAGAAAAGTTTCCTGTAGTACAAAATATCCGCTGTAATAAAAGGCAACAACAAAAGATAGGGCAGATTATTGGAAATACTTCTACAATTCCACTGGATAATACTAATTCTCATAAAAAATTAACAAGTCAAGCCCAAAAGCAACAATCCAAAAATCCCCTAAAGAGGAAACTGGCCCCCGCAATAGCAACCGCCCAACCAATAAATGTAACCAGTAGAAACAACAAAGATAAAAAAATATTTTATACCTAAAAGGGCAACATACATAAACTTGAGCTGCTGCTGTGATTTATCGTTTGCGGCTCTCGAAAGAAAAATCATTCCATTTTGCTAAGCAGTTTATTAACATAATACTGAGGTCAGAAATATCCACCATCACTTTTTCTGATTGTTTGGAAAAGATTTTTGCTATTATTTTCAGCCTTGCTTTAGTTCATATTTTGAAATTATTTTGTAACTCCTTTACTTCAGTTTTTTGGGCACTTATAGCCTTAGCGTATGTTTTAACTTCAGATTTAGGTGAAAATTTTCTGCGGGTATCAGTGAAAGACAAAAAAGTTTCACATTTAAATTTAAGAGACTCTATTTCTTTTAGCCGGGCCGCACTTCGGTTTAGTCCGCCCGATGCTTCCAATCACAGTTGGTAAATGAGATTGAGTCTGCTCATGGATCACAATGTTTTTTATCACAAGTAGCACATAACTGTTCAGAGTTGTAGCAGTGTGTGCTATAAATGAATTTGTAATATTTATAACATTGTGGTGGGTGATCAATAAATCGCTGAATTCGGTTAATCAAAAGCCATATTTTGTTTTACGGAGGAGGGAAGAAAACAAAGATGCAATAAGAACAGGAGACGTTTCAGCAGTGCTACTTTTTTAGTGAAGTGCCACAGTTCCAAAATATGCAGATATTTAGAATCATCACGAGCAATGTCCGCTAAGGGAATGTCAACTGGGATATTGAACAGAAGGAAACGATTGGAAATGTTTTCCCATGTGATTCTGGAGTGTACTTGAACGTCAAGAAAATATGATGTTTTACTGATATTCGTAGCATATATCACATCTTTCGTACAAAATATAAAACTACAACTCCTCATTATTCAATGGGCTATGTGTTTTCCAAAGTTATTTTATTGGTTATCTTATTTATATTATTAATAAATGAAATTTTGTTAACGTACTTTGGAAATTTTGGAAAGTACTTCATAATCTACGCTTGATTCGTCACCTTCTTTCTTTTTAAACCTTAATTTAATATGTTGGAAACGCATGTAAATGTGTTTTGAACATTTAGGAGCTTTAATACAATTCAATCAATATGTAAACCTGACGTTTTTATGGAATATGTATCACACAATTAACACATGTATATAAAATAAGGAATATAAATAAAATAACACCTTTTCAAAGCTCTTTATTGAATATATCTTTATAAATTTAAATAATTCAAAATATACTCAATATTCATATAGTTTTAATCTTTTTTAATGAAAGACAATCAGCTAAAAATGCTTAAAACACAATATATAAAACATATTTGTGGAAAACATTTTTTTAAAAATTATCTAATAAATATTTATATATTGGGATGTAAAAAAGAATTATATGTTTTATAAACTATAACAAAATTACTCTGGGAGAGGGGGGACATTTCTACAGTTCTCCTTATTCTAACTTTCTGTTTATGCATATGAGAAAAGCGCTTGTGAATCAAAATTGCATAAGCTCAAAGCTAATGTGCTATCTGTTGCATTGTGTTTCTTGTAATCTATTTATCTATCTCAAAGAGTGTTTTGAAACACACAAAATTTCATAGTTTAAAAGGCAATCATTTGTTACTTATTTGAAATTTATGAATATCAAGTAGACAATCCTATACCCTTTGTTAAAGCTCTCCATAATAATATTTAATGCAAATGATTATTTCGTAAATGTGTATTTATAGGCTAATTTATAATATTTGAAATTCTGTTTGGATTGGAAGATATTTGCGTATATTTTAAAAAATATTTAATTGCACCAATGACAGATGATATAGCGAAAAAAACTAAAAAATTCACAAACTTTCTAGTTATAATTGTTATCTATAATAATAATTTATAAGAATTATCCTGTTTTATAAGAATTTGTTTCTTTACTTTTGAAAACTATAGTGGCAAATAAAGTATTTATTTGAATGTTAAAAAAGCCGTTTTAAAAAGTGATTTCAAAATACATTTTTTAAAATGTAAATTTATTCAGAGAAAGTTTTTTTATCAAAGTATCACATTTTTTAAAAAATTATATTAAGCATATTTGAAAATATCACATTTCATCTCATATCCAAAATTTTATATTTCAAAAATATTTCTGCTAATTTTCGACATACATGCAAATTGATCATCTTGTAGATATTAATAAAGAATGCAGATGCTTTTTTTGTTATTAATAAGGTCTAAAGATGATGTACACATTTATTTAGTGTTAAAGCGCTTATAAAACATTTAAATGTATTTTTCGCTATTACTAAATTCTAAAGAATGTATGTTATGTACTTACGTAGAGTTAAAACGCTTAAAAATCTTTTTCATTTCTAACGTTTTTTTTTTATTTAATAGTTAAAAAAAGTATTCAATGATTAACAAAAATAACAATAAGAATCTCTTAATGAGTTTATTAAGAAATGAAACTGAATGATTTTGTGAAAACTGAATGAATAGATATTTATTAAATGAATATAATAAGTGAAAATGTATAAATATGTATAATATATTAAAAAATTAAAACTTTTTAATCTACCCAATTTATGTTATCTACATCTTTTTAAATCAACAATAGCTTTTTACTGTATTTTATAGCATTTTTACTGTATTTTACACGCATAGAAATTTAAATAATGCAAAAGTATTTGAAATCATGTAGTGGAATGCTTTTAAAAAATGCGAAAATTATTTAAAAACGCGCATAAAATGTATTATATGAAATATGTATGGTACAAAATGGTTTTTCATGAATATAGCTAAAAATATATGCACATTTAAATAAACAATAAATCACTGCCTTATAAAGATTACAAAAAATGCAAGGTTTTTCCTTAAAGGCCTTTCTTAAATTTTTTTTTCTGTTTTTGCTGTTGATAAAATTACTTTCGAATCAAAATCGCATAATAAACTGAAAGCTAATGCTATTTGTTGCTTACCATATCTAGCGATCGATTTATTACAGATCGCAACGACGCTTCGTAATATTGAAATTTCCATGCGTTGGATGGCAATCATTTGTCACTTATTTCAGATTTATGAATATCAAGCAGATGATTCTACACCATTTGTTAAGGGATTTTGTAAATATTTATCGAAATGCTAATTTCAGCTTATTTCCAATTCTATCTTGATGGAAAGATATTTGCATATGGCAACTGTAGAATATTTATTTGCATTAAAAAGGGATAGTATTGTAAGAAAATTTAGAAAAGTTACCAATTAGGACATAAAGATTAAGCATAGATTAATTTTTAAAAGCTGCATATAAATGGATAATTTGTTACTTATTTAAAAATAATTAGTTCTAAAAATTAAGATGCGATGTCATTTTTCTGTTATTTATAAAAAGAATAAAAATAATATGAAAAAAATAAATTGAACTAATATGGCTTTATATGAAAGATGTTAACCATGAAAGAGCAACATATTTTCTAAATAAGTCTACAGAGGAAGAGCCTCAAAATCAATTGTGCGGTTTTTTTTTTTTTTTTTTTTTTTTTTTTTTTTTTTTTTTTTTTTTTTAAGTATACTATAAGAATGTACAAGTTGGGCAATCGTGTTAGGTCTTGCTTCGTTAGCACTAATTAAAAAAATGAATCGGTAATTTTGTAAATCTATTCGTAGATTTTTATTGTATTTTATAACTCACGTATAGAAATTTAAATAATGCTTAAAAAGTATTTGAAATTATGTAGTGAAATCTTTTTTAAAAATGCGAAAATCAATTAAATACGTGAATAAAATGTATTATACAAAAATATATATGTTAAAAAATGGTTTTTCATGACTATAGCTAAAAATATGTGCGCTTAAATGAAAAACAAACCACTCCCTTACAAACGATTACAAGAAACTACTGGGTTTTTCCTTAGAGGCCTTTCTTAAATTCTTCTTTCTGTTTTTGCTATTTGTAAAATTATTTTCGAATGAAAATCTCATAATAAACAGTGCCTAATGCCATTTGTTACTTTCCATTTTCTAGCGATCGATTTATTACAGCTCGCAACGATGTTTCGTAACATTGAAATTTCCAGGCCTTCCAGGACAATCATTTGTCACTTATTTCAGATTTATGAATATCAAGCAGATGATTCTACACCTTTTGTTAAGAGATTTCCAAAATATTTATCTAAATGCTAATTTCAGCTTATTTCCAATTCCATCTTGAAGGAAATATATTTGCATATGGCAGCTGTAGAATATTTATTTGCACTAAAGAGGGATAGTTTTAGAAGGAAATTTAGAAAAGTTACAAATTACGACATAAAGATTATGTATATATTAATTTTGAAAAGATGCATATATGTGGATAATTTGTTACCTTTTTAAAAAATAATTAGTTCTGAAAATTAAGATGAGATGTCATTTTTCTGTTCTTTATGAAATGAAATAAAAAAAAGGAAAAAATAAATTGTACAAATATGGCTTAATATGAAAGATGATAACCTAAAGGATACAACATATTTTCTAAATAAGTCTAGAGACAAGGATCCTCAACACCAACAGTGCGTTTTTTTCTTAAGGTGTACCACAAGTATTTACAGCCTGGGGAAATAGTGTTAGGTCTTGCTTCGTTCGCCCTAATAAAAAAAATGACTGTATAATTTTTTTATTAACTCCAGATTACGATTGCATTTTGTAACGCATTTATAGATATTTAAATAATGCACAAAAAGTATTCAAAATCATGCAGTGAAATCTTTTTTAAAAATGTGAAAATCAGTTTAATACGTGCATAAAATGCATTATGAAAAATATATATGTTAAAAAATGGTTTTCCTGAATATAGCTAAAAATAGGTGTGTGTTCAAACGAAAAATAAATCACTGCCTTATAAACGATTAAAAAAAATGCTGAGTTTCTCTTTAGAGGCCTTTGTTAAATTCTTGTTTCTGTTTTTGCTATTGATAAAATTATTTTCGAATCAAAATCGCATAATAAACTGGAAGCTAATGCTATTTGTTGCTTTACATTTTCTTGCGATCGATTTATTACAGCTCGCAACGATGTTTTGTAACATTGAAATTTCCAGGCCTTGAAAGACAATCATTTGTCGCTTATTTCAGATTCATGAATATCAATCAGATGATTCTATACCATTTGTTAAAGGATTTCGTAAATATTTATTGAAATGCTAATTTCAGCTTATTTCCAATTCCATCTTGGTTGAAAGGTATTTGCATATGGCAACTGTAGATTATTTATTTTACACTAAAGAGGAGTAGAATTGGAAGGAAATTTAGAAAAGTTAATTACGAGAAAAATATTTTGTATATTCCAATTTTTATTTTAGAAATATTAATTTTTAATAAAAGCATACATGTGAATAATTTGTTACTTTTTAAAAATAGTTTATCTAAAAATTAAAATTCAATTTCATTTTTTCTGTTCTTTATAAAAGAAATGAAAATAAAATGGAAAAAAAATAAAATGGAAAAAAATAAATGGAACAAATAAGGCTTAATATGAAGGATGGTAATGCACAGGTTGGAGAACAGTGTTAGGTCTTTCTTCGTTAGCACAAATTAAAAAATGAATTAGTATTTTTTTTGTCTACTCCTAGATTTTTATTGTACTTTAAAACGCACACATAGAAATTTAAATAATGCATAAGTATTCGAAATAATTTTGTGGAATCTTTTTAAAAACTGTGAAAATCATTTTAAAACGTGCGTAAAATACGCGAGGTAAAAAAGGGATTTTTATAAATGTAGCTAAAAATAGCTGTGCATTTAAATGAAGAATAAATCTTTGCATTATAAACGATTACAAAAAATGCTGGGTTTTCCCTTAAAAGCCTTGATTAAATACTTCTATCTGTTTTTGCTATTGATAACAGTATTTTCGAATCAAAATCGCATAATAAACTGAAAGCTAATGCCATTTGTTGCTTTCCATTTTCTAGCGATCGATTTACTACTGATCGCAAAGATGCTTCGTAGCATTGAAATTTCCAACCCTTGAATGACAATCAATTGTCACTTATCTTAGATTTATGATTATCAAACAGTTGATTCTATACCATTTATTAAAGGATTTCGTAAATATTCATCTAAATGCCAATTTCAGATTATTTCCAATTATATTTTGATGGAATGATATTTGCATATGGCAACTGTAGAACATTTATTTGCACTAAATGAGATAGTATTGGAATGAAACTCAAAAAGTTATTAAATTACGACCAGAAGATTATGTATATATAATTCTTACTTTATTTAGACTTTCTAAAGGTGCTTGTATATGAATAATTTGCTACTCTTTTTAGATAATTAAGTCCAAAAATTATGAGTCAATCTCATTTTTCTCTTTTCTACAAAATGAATAAAAAAGGAATAAAAAAATATGTATGAAACAAATATGATTTATATGAAAGATGATAACATGAAGGATGCAACATATTTTGTAAGTAAGTCTACAGTCGTGGAGAATCAACCTCAGTTGTGCGTTTTTTTCCGTAAAGTGTACCACTCTCTTAAAATACCAGCCGAAAAATAACTCAAGTTGAGCCGAAATTCGTTCATCCCACGTTTTGAAAGGCAGCTTCTCATAAAGAATTGAAACATTTCAAGTGAGTGAGTTATTTTTAAATAATTTAAATCAAGACGAGTTATTTAAATAAACAATCTTAATCAAGATGAGTAAAGCATTTAAAAAATAACTCATTCATGATTCAATAAATTAAAACTCCTTCCTGAGAATACAAATCCACTCTTTCGTTTTAAGAGTGCACAAGAATGATTGGTTGTTGAGTAATGTTAGGTCTCGCTTCGCTGAACTTAAATAAGAAATAAATAGATATATATTTTTATCTTCCTAAAAATTTTTATTGTATTTTTAATGTATGTATAGAAATTTAAATAATGATATGAAATATTCGAAATTATGTAGAGATTTTTTTAAACGTGTAAATTAGTTAAATACGTACATAAAATGCATTGTATAGAATACATTATGTAAAAAAATAGATTTCATGAATAGAGCTAAAAATATGTGTGCATTTAAATAAAAAATAAATCACAGCCTCATAAACGATTACAAAAAAAAAAAAAAAAAAAAAAAAAAAAAAAAAGAGGGATTTTTTTAGACTTTTTTTTTTTAATTTCTTCTTTCTATTTTCGCTATTCATAAAATTATTTTCGAATTGAAATCGCATAATAAACTGAAATCTAACCTATTTGTTGGTTTCCATTTTCTAGCGATCAATTTATTACAGCTCGCAATGATGTTTCGTAACATTGAAATTTTCATACTTCATGGTTTCCACCAATTTATGATATGTCAGCCCGTTTTATTTTTACACTAATCCAGATCTATCTAATACTAGAATTTCAGTCATAAACTCGATGATGTGATGAACTTGTGAAGCCGCTGCCCAGTTTAATAACATAGGGGAAATCTCGTTTCCATGCTTATGAGCTATCATTAATTCAGAGATTCAAATGTTGGAGAAACATTTCACTTTCTTATGATTGCAGCTAACACATCACCAAAAGTTGTACCAATCCAATGCAAAGGTTTCAATAGTGTATCGCACAACAGAGGTCTTAACGTCTGACAGATATGTCGAGCTTTATTTTAGAGAGTAACTTAGGTGGTGTACTGATTTGAAGTGCGCAAGTTATTGGTGTTTAGATATGAACATGAGCGTTACTCAAATAGTATGCAGATGATGGAATCGTGGTTATGGACTAAAATGTCTCTGAAGAATCGCCTTGACAACAGTACTCTGGACTTCTGATAAATATCGTGAAAGATTCTTTATGCAAATGTGAAATTTTTCAATTATTTTGTAAATACTGTAAATAACACAAAGTTCGCGTCACTTTTAGTGAGTAATTTTGCTCGTCAGATTCTGCGATATATAAGCTGGCGACAATCTTGGCGACATTTGGCTACAGAAACGCTCCCTCCCCGATGGAAGCCCCCTTACAGTTTCGCGGTATCTATGCAACTTTTCATTTGTTTATAAATATCTACGCAGATTTTCATTGCTCCATTTCCAAATTGTTATTTATTTTAAAGAGTTAAGGAGTTTTTCTAAATTATTCCTTTGTAATTGAAATATCTGTACTGAACACACTGTTTTGACTTCGAAAACATCCAAAAAATGGTGCGATGTTTTTTAATGCATATTTAATTTCAGTTTATATATGTGCTTATGAAAAACATGTATTTTCTGTTTCGAATGACGTAAACTTCAAAAATGCGAAAAATTTCCAGAAGAATCTGAATTTTTATTGACTTATTTAAAAAAAAAACATGTGCTATCATTTCTTTTTTAAATTATTTTGCTGTTTTTTAGTTGGTGACCACCCGAATGAAATAATCTAATTAACAATTAAAAAGGGGATATTTCTATAGTGTTAAATTATAGAAGATATAGCGCTATATCATTTTTAAATGGGTGTCATTTCCTTAATATTGGATATTTTTGACAGGATTTTTGAAAATCACATACCTGAATTAAAAGCTTTCGAACAAGCTGCTATACGTTGCTGAATTCCTGATTTGGGTTATAATTAAGTTGTTTGTCCTTTTATCTTGTTTTATGAAGAAAAAGAGGCAAAAGAGAGCTTCTGAATTTCCATAACGAATCGGTGGATATGGAAGAAATTTGGTAAACTTTAAGGTTTAGACTAGGACACTTCGCTTTTTCAATTTCGTCACGATCCGATGATTGAGTCCAAAGTTATTAAGAGGAAATCTTTGGACATTAAAGTTATAGGTGTGTCTGAGATCTACTATACGGCACTATCTTGCTGTATGATACTGTATGGATAGCCTGTATAGACTGTATAGAATACTGTATAGATTGGAACAGCAACATTCATAGGGGAAATATGAACTTAATGGAAAAAAAAACAGGTCACGAGCTTTGACAAATTCATGATCGAATATGAGTTCACGATTCGCAAGGATAGAATTGGGTCAATAGATAAAGACAATCACCAGAGATAAGTTGGAACACAAGGCTTAAAAACTTGTAAATTTTAGGTACAGAAAAGTGGAACAAAGTGCTTTATTAACTTGCTGTGTATTAAACAGGCAAAAAAAAAAAACACTATTATTCTTTGCTGTCGTTTGCTTGATAGATTAACATCAGGGCTCGCATCGTTCCAAAAATTTTCACACATTGCTACCAGTATTTATTTTAAATCAAAAATCTCAATGGAAGGTCCGTTTAACATCTACAATAGAATTATACAACAAATACCACTGTTAAAAATTGTGGGAGTGTGTGTCAAAAATTTTAGGAACAGTGCGAACTCTGATTAACACTATTATTAAACTGTCTACAAATTAAACTCCTCTTTGTATATCCTATATCCTATTAAACATTTCTATATAACTTTATATTAGAATGCGATCGATGTTGTGTTAAATTATCAACCTTAATTCCACATGTATTTGTATTTCTTTTGAAGGTTTTAATTCATATTCCGCTGAATCTTTACATTACTTTATTACTTATAGGAAGTAAAGGTAGAGATTTTCATCAAATAAAGATGTTTCATTTCTGTTTCAGAAATACAACTGAAAAATTATATTTACCCGTTTATATAAATCTTTTAGATTAATCTTAAATAGCTTAATTCATTTTAATAAGGAAATGAACTTTACATTGGAAAACTAATCAGACTTAATAACGCAAAATGTTAGTAAAATTTACAAATGGTTTTCCAAAATGAAATTGTTTAATTAATTGTTTATGTTAAAACACATTGTAGAGAAGAGAAGATTAAGTTGACTTTCAAATTCAAATTCTAGAAATTTAAATACGTCATCCACAGTGGAAGTTCATGTTGTTTGTTAATAAAGAATTATTTTAGTACAATAGGTACACTCGAACGCAAGGAAAATTAATTTTGATTTACCTTTTTTTTTGTTATATCCAATTTCCCTTTTACATACAAAACACAATAGGGGTAAAAATAATGAGGTATTATAAAAGAAACTGAGTGTAAAAATGCGAAAATACTATACAGTTTCAAATAACACTTTTACTTATCTTTCACTTAAAAATATTTTATTCTGTATGCGCAAAAGCTATGTCTACCTTATCAAAAGAGAGAGATATATTTCAGTGAAATTGACAACTTTTCTTTAATACTATATAAACTCCGCCTTGTGTTCGGCAGATGTATTATTTTAAAAACAATTTTATGGTATGGTTTGTTTATTCTTTGGTCTGAATATTTTCATACTTAGAAATATCTGACATGTTGTTATAGCTTATTTTTAGATCTTTAAAATAAAAGCGGAATTGAAAATGCATTAAAATTGCTATTAAGAATGATTATATCATATATTTTCAACTGACGGACATTATGAATAACTGATGTAAATTTCCAAGTGGGTGAAAAATGTCCGGGCTTGGATTAGAACCAGGGTTCACTTTAATGAAATCGGCAGTGCTCTGAATTTTAGACTGAGCATATCTGAATATCACTGAATACTGAACTATTCCGGACAAATCTGGTGGACCTAATACACCCATCTAACTTCAAAAATCACAGCACCTGGACTGATATCGCAACCATCTCAACAAAATAAATGTTATGTTATGGAATTTCAGTAAATGCTGAATGCGTAATTATCTTAGATGAGTTTTTAAAACAATCATTCAATTGCAGTAATTGAATTATTACAATATATTTAGTAACTGAGTAGTTATGTAAAAAACCAATCAAATATGAACAATAGTCTGAATAAGTTCGAGAAGAAGTGATTTATTATCATAAATTTGAAGAACTTAATTTTTATGAATAATGTTTTATTTATATCGAAATACAATTCTAAATAAGAAAGTAATATTGATTTAGTTTCCGCACATGGTCTATTCGAGAAATTTGCATCTTACAATTAAGTTTAATTATTTAATATAAAAAATCGATGGATGCTTTTTTTAGTTTTTATTTAGTAGTGCTATTAATGTTTATTTCAGCTTGCTTTGTCAATTTCTATATAGCAGAATTATTATAATAACGATAAATTACGCGCAGGTCCTATCATGAAGTTATCTGTGTTGATTGCTGATCAATTACAGTGCAAAAGAGAAGTGCTCTATCAGTGAATTGAAAGACATTCGTCTTTTATTAATTTATCGTCTTTTTAATGTCTGATAAATTGGTACGTAAAGAGTAAAAATATTTTTAAATTATTGGTAACTTTCGCTTGGTATGAAAAGTTGACAATGTGAATCAGCAGAATCAAATGACTTAAAAGTTCATGGGTCAAGCCCAAATCTAATAATTAGACTTAACGCTACCAATAGACTAAATGTAATACATCATTAAATAATGCGTCATTGTTTATTGAAATTAGTGGTACGAATCCTGAATATATATGTTGACAGAAATTCCTGCCAAGCAGATAAAAATCTATTAATAATGCATAAAATTTATATACAATACATTATTTTGATTTAACAAAATAGAAAAACACATTTATTAAAAAAAGTACCAGGCATTATGAAAAATTGTGTTTTTCTTATTCTGTCTTTACATTCTGTACCAAACCAGTTTTTCTGTTGAAGAGGAATAAGAATTATTTTTATGTTGGTGAGTGAATTATTGAACATGATAGATCAAGCTTTTATTTTCTAGTTTCTTGTTGATTGTAAAACATAAACTGCCTACAATTAAATGCAGAGGTATTATTCAAATTCAACAATTCAGTTAATAATGTGAAGTTTCAAGATAATGGATAAATAAAATACATGAATCGGTAAATATACAAGCTTCGTTTTTAGCACTTTACAACAAAGTTGAAAAGTGTTTATGCATTTAGTTTTACTGTCCGTCAGTTCACGCTCTAACTCTCGTAAATATATTCGGATTTTCATAAAATTGATAAAAATTATTTTGGGTCAGCAAAGCATGTTTGGTATTGAAAATGAGATATGCACGATTAATAGTTCATTTACAGGTTCACTCGAAATAATTCGATTACATTATGATATATGGAGAAAAATTGTTTGGATAGAATTTTAATGAAGTTATGCTATTTAAAATGCACATAAACTTATATAAATCACTGAATTTCATCTGATCACATTCAAGCAGAGCATTCACGGCATTTTTTATTAATTTACAGGGACACACAAAAGAAATCGGTTTTCGTTTTAGGCTAATAATTGCTGGAGAGTATGTTTTAAGATTGGGTATGCGCTTTTAAATTTAATTGTTTTTTTTACATATTACTCTTTACATATAATTCCATATCTCATATAAAGGGCTGTACACAAGTATTCGCATACCAATCTCCTTATTACAAGAAATTTCTAAAGAGGATTTTTCTGCTGAAATGTATGTATCTCTTAAATGAACTACATTTTGAAATGCACATTGTTAATAGATACAAATCTCTATATCATATACAGGATTGCTAAAAAATTGAGACAAATTTCCAATTGTAGATGGAAATAACTGAAATTTGGTTTTGACATGCGTTATACATTTTCATGTTGTGAAATGAGACGTAACATCTTCATTTTTTTAATCGTGCAGTTTTGTTACATTATTCTGAATATGTTAGAAAATGCTTCATAAGCTATGCTTGGCGCATGATATTTTTTTCTTGAATATCTAAAACTTTGATTACTTTTGCTTTTTTTAAGTTAATTTTTAATTTCTTATCTGTAATGTATCCATTTCTTGAAATAATGATAAAAACAATTATAAGGATTACACTGCTTGTATTTTTTAAATCATGTTTATCAACGTGTAAATACAATGTTGTGAATAACAAGTGAATAAAAAATGTATTTATAAAATTTCAATGTTAAAAACATGCAGTTTACTTTCTCAAGATCATACATATTTTATTTTTGTTTTATTACACTATTTTATATCGAAATTAAAAAAAAATTTGTAATATGTAGTAATATGCATATAAAAGGAGCTCTTTTTTAAAAAGTAAAAAAAAAAATATTATACTTTCAAACAACATTAAATTTCGTACCATTTAATATGTTTTAACATTTAAAATATATTAAATATTATATAATATTTGTCCAATACAGTACAAAACATATAAAAGGAGCTCTTTTTTAAAAAGTAAAAAAAAAAAAATTATACTTTCAAACAACATTAAATTTTGTACCATTTAATATGTTTTAACATTTAAAATATATTAAATATTATATAATATTTGTCCAATACAGTACAAAACATATAAAAGGAACAATTTTTTGATTAAAAAAATAATAGACTTTCAAACATCTTTAATTGTTTTACCATTAAAAAAGTATCACAATTTTTTTTCAAAATTAAACGACTTTTATTTATATATTATGCATATTCCTTCTACATTTTGTACATTTTGTCCTAAGTAGTGCAATACATGTAAAGAGAAATATTTTTTATAAGTAAAAATATTATACTGTCAAACATCTTTAAATTTTTTACCTTTCAAGACATTTCAAAATTTTTCTGACGAATAAATGTATTTAATTCATATATTATGTCTATGACTGATATTAAAAAATGATACAGGGGAGAACTTCCTTGTAGATTTTTGTTTTTTTTCAGTTTGAAAACTCTGAAATATTTCTTTACTAGTTTTAGAATTGTTTTTTAAAATCAATGCGAAGACTTTGAGAAGATTTGTAAATGAATAAAAAAAATCTTTAAACAGTTATAACAAATACCATAATCATTAAATCATTATTAAATTATTTTAAAAGCCTTTGGAACAAAAGAATTATCGATTTGCTTATTAGGATTTAAGCATTAACTTCCCCTTCTCACCATACGTATAAATGCATAGATACAGATTCACAAATAAATACAACAACCGAAATATATGCATATCGAAACAGCGTAATGCATATGTATATTTAAATTCTTAAAAGATTTTTATTTCAGTTTAAAAATGGCATTTATTTTAACTGTGTTTTAACTTTCAATTGTATTATCATATTGTATATTTAAATATAATTAATAAAAATATTTTTATTCCTGCTTGATATTAAATTATCAGACAAATATAGTTTTAAAAGTTTCAAATTCAGTTTTTCAATTGAGCCATTTAGTAAGTTTCATTATTTGTAATTTTTATCTTCCTGTTAAATAATCATTCAATAATATTTTTAGTTGCTTATATCCAGGCGCAGATTATCATTGAAAATTTCGGTAACAATTATAAATATTTCTTAATAATTAAAAAATTCTTTATTTTATAATTTGATAAGATATTTTAAAATGTAACTAACACTATTAAATTAGAGATTTCAAATTGTTTGTTGAGATAAACGATGAACATTTTCTTTAAAAATCTTATTATTTTGGTTCTTGCTGGTGATAAACATTACAAGTTATATTTAGTGAGAAATACGTTGTTTGCTGGAAGAGCTTAAATTTTTATCTTCGAAACTATTTCCTAAGAGGTATTATACCGATTACTATCGTAAAAATTAATGTGCTGTTAAAAGGCTTCAAATATCTGATATGCAGTTTTAAATCTCCCAAGTTTTCACCGACTTAGTTTGAATTATGTGTAATTCTATCTCCAGATTTAATCTTAAGTATAAATTTAATGCAGAGAACTATATAAAGCATAAAATAAATAGAAGACAGTTTTTTTCTTCGAACTTTAGGTACAAACGTTAAAGTAACATAGTGCCTCTTTATAAATTTTCAAATTTTCAGGTTAATGGCTAAAATTGAATTTCTTACTCATAACGTAGCAACTAAATGTCTTTAATAAGAATTTTATTTCAGAGATAAAGTAATTGCTTATTTTATCTTCGGAAAATCGGTGAAAATTATACTAAAGTTGACATTTACAAATAATTGTATTCTCTAATATAATTAATATGTACGCTTTTAAAGTTAGATATGGCGTTAGATTAGTGATACAAAAACATTTTTAATTGCTTATATCCCGGCGAAAATTATCATTGAAAATTTCGTTAAAAATTATAATTATTTCATAATAATTAAAAAATTCTTTATTTTATAACTTAATAAAATATTTTAAAACGTAACTAACATTATTAAATTGGAGATTTAAAACTCTTTGTTGAAATAAACGATGAATATTTCCTTTAAAAATCTTATTATTTTAGCTCTTGCTAGTAATAAACATTACAAGTAACATTTAGTGTGAAATGAAATGCTTGATATCGAAGAGCAAGAGCTTAAATTTTTATCTTCTTGGGTCAATCCATTTCAAGTGGTCCAGCACTGGTCGCTCGACCATTTTTAAAAAACCTGAAATTTTTTCTGCAACAACCCTAACATAATAGAAGTTCAAAATGACTATTATTTTATTTTTATTAATTTTTGTTTGCGTATAGCAGCCAGCTTTGTTTCATCGTTTACAGCGATTTTCTCACATACTAGGGTATACGAAATTGTAAATATCCCCTCTTTTATTTTCCCAATTGAAATGGTGTTTGCAGTATTTTGTCCAGAATAAAATAGACTAAAGTTATGGTGATTAAAAAGTTTTTTAAAATACATTTTTACTGGTAAAATTTTAGCACAAAATATAAGATTTTTTCCAAAATCTGTGCGTTTACAAGAGGAAATTTTTCATGCAAGGAAAATTGTCAATATGACACATTTTATTTTAGAAATAGGTCAAAAGTACATGTTATTACACACCGAGTTCCAGATCTGAGAGTTGACTTCTCTTTGCGAAAAAAAAATTCCGAAATTTGTCGAAAATTCCAAAAATCGCACTTTTTAGTCTTTGATATCTCTGGTGGGGAACGAGATAAAAATCTGAAATTCCAGCCTTTGATAGTACTGCATGAGAGTATTATGTACAAAAAATTTCAAGAAGGAAATTTTACTACAAGCTTAAATATGACGTAGACAATGTGTGAAAACAATGCTACCAAATTCTAGTATCCTACTATGTGTTTGCTCATACCTTCAAAATGTTATTGATGGTCCTAAGTTAAATGTCAATTAAAAATATCTTCTTCAATTGCGTGTGTGTTATTTAAACTATTTAAAATATATGCTAAGCCACTTCACTGTTTTTCCAGATGAATAAAACCTATTTGAAATCATGCTGCAACAATTTGACGCAGATGACATTGACTCAGAAGCATCATAATATCTCTAGTAAATAGTGTGAAAATATTTCTCAGCTCTTTGTTGAGTATGTACAATATCTTAATTAAACATTTTGTTATTAAACTGCTTTCAACAAACAATATTTTCTGTGTAAATATTATAATAAAAGAGATAAATCTCATTTCTCTTAACGTACTCGCATTTTTTAACATTTTCTGACCTTTGTACCTCAGCTTTTCCTCAAATCTCCTTCTTGAATTTTTTTGTGCATAACACGACCATAAAATACTAACAAAGGCCAGAATTTCATATTTGTATCTTGTACCACACCAGAGATATCAAAGTCTAAAAAGTGTGATTTTCGAAATTTTTGACAAATTTTAAATTTTTTTCGCAAAGATGAATCAATTTCCACTTCTGGAATTTCGTGTGTCAGTACAAGTACTTTTGACCTAATTGTATAACAAATTGTGTTATGTTGACAGTTTTCCTTGCATTAAATTTCCTCTTGTAAATGAGCAGATTTCGAAAAATAAAAAAAATAATCACACGACGAAACAAAGATGGTCACCATGCACAAACAAAAAATAGTAAAATCAAAATAATAATCATTTTGAATTTCCATCATATTAGGACTGCTGTATAAAAAGCTTCAGGTTTTTAAAAAAAGGTCAAGCAATCAAAAAATATTTTCCTCACCACTTGAAATGGCTTGACCCAGTATCATTCAGTAGGTTTTATTCATATGGACAAATCGTGCATTGGATTAGCATGCATTCCCAATTGTTTAAATCACACGAAAGCATTTGAAAACGACCTTTGTAATTAACATTTAACTATGCACTATCAATCAATTATAATTTAACATTTCGGAAGCATGAATAAACACATAGTAGGTTACAGTATTTTGGCAGTATTATTTTCACACATTTTCCATGTCATATCTCAGCTTGTAGTCAAATCTTCTTCTTGAAATTTTTTGTACATAACACTCTCATACAGTACTATCAAAGGCTGGAATTTCAGATTTTTATCTCGTGTCCCACCAAAGATATCAAATCCCAAAAAGTGCGATTTTTGGAATTTTCCACAAATTTCGGAATTTTTTTTTTCGCAGAGAAATCAACTCCCAGATCTGGAACTCGGTGTGTGAGTACATGTATTTATGATCACTTTGTAAATTAAAAAAAAAAAAAGTGTCATACTGACAGTTTTTCTTGCATAAAAAAATCTTTCTTGTAAACGGACAGATTTTGGAGAAAATCTCACATTTTGGGCTAAAATTTTAGAAACAAAAATGTATTTTTTAAAATTATTCTACCACCATATCTTTAGCCTATTTTTTCTGAAAAAAAAATGCTGCAAACACCATTTCAATTGGGAAGATAAAAGACGATATATTTACAATTTAATATACCCTAGTATGTGGGAAAATCGCTGAAAACGACGAAAGAAAGATGACTGCCATACGCAAAAAAAAATTAAAAAAAATAAAATAATATTCTCTTTGAACTTCGATCATGTTAGGGTTGTTGCACAAAAAATTTCAGATTTTTTAAAAAGGGTCGAGCGACCAAAAAAAATATTTTCTGGACCACTTGAAATAAATTCTCCCTCTTCGAAGCTATTTCCCAAAATATATCATACTGATTACTATCGTAAAAATTAATGTCCTGTTAAAAGACTTCAAATATCTGATATGCAGTTTTAAATCACTTAAGTTTTCATCGACCTAGTTTGAATTATGTGTAAATTTATCTGCAAATTTAATCTTAAGTATGAATTTAATGCTGTGAACCATGTAAAGCATAAGATAAAGAGAAGATACTCTTTTTCTTCAAACTTTAGAAATATATGTTAAAGTAGCAAAGTGCCTCTTTATAAATTGCAAATTTTCAGGTTAATGGCTAAAGTTAGATTTCTCACTCATAATTTAGCAACTAAATATCTTTAATAAGAATTTTATTTCATGGATAAAGTAATTGCTGTTTTAATCTTCGGAAAGTCGGTAAAAATTATATTAATGTTGACATTTACAAATAATTTTACTTTATAATCTAATATCATATAAAAGTTTTAAAGTTAGATATTCTGTTAGACTAATGATACAAGAATATTTTTAATTGCTTATATACTGACGCATATTATCATTAAAAATTTCGGTAACAATTATAATTTTTTCTTAATGATTAAAAAATTCTTTATTTTATAACTTGATAATTTTTAAAAATGTAATTAACATTATTAAATTGGATATTTAAAATTCTTTGTTGAAATAAACAATGTACATTTTCTTTTAAAATCTTATTATTTTATTTCTTGCTGGTTGATAAGCATTACAAGTTACATTTAGTGTGAAATGCGTTGTTTGATATCTAAGGGCAAGATTTAAAATTTTTATCTTCTTCGAAGCTATTTCCCAAGAGATATCACGCTGATTACTATCGTAAAAAATAATGTCCTGTTAAAGGGCTTCAAATATTTCATATGCAATTTTAAATCACTTAAGTTTTCATTGGCTTTGTTTGAATTATGTGTAATTCTATCTGCAGATTTAACCTTAAGTATAAATTTAATGTTGTGAACCATGTGCAGCATAAGATAAAGGGTAGATACATTTTTTTTCTTCAAACTTTAGGGAAAAATGGTAAAGCAGCAAAGTGCCTCTTTGTAAATTTTCAAAATAGCATATTAAAGGCTAAAGTTGGATTTTTTACTCATAACTTAGCAACTAAATGTCTGTTATAAGAATTTTAATTCAGGGTTAGATTAACAGATTTTTTAATCTTCGAAAAGCCGGTATAAATTATTATATTAATGTTGACATCTGCAAATAATTTTACTCTCTAATTTTATTAATATAAAAACTTTTAAAGTTAGATATTCCGTTAGATTAATGATACAAAAATATTTTTAATTGCTCATATACTGACGCAGATTATCTTTGAAAATTTCGGTAACAATTATAATTTTTTCTTAATAATTAAAAAATTCTTTATTTTATAACTTGAAAATTTTTTAAAATGTAATCAACATTATTAAATTGGATATTTCAAATTCTTTGTCGAGATAAACGATGAACATTTTCTTTTAAAATCTTATTATTTTAGTTCTTGCTGGTTGATAAGCATTACAAGTTACATTTAGTGTGAAATGCGTTGCTTGATATCTAAGAGCAAGATCTTAAATTTTTATCTTCTTCGAAGCTATTTCCCAAGAGATATTAAGCTGATTACTATCGTAAAAATTAATGTCCTGTTAAAGGGCTTCAAATATCCGATATGCAATTTTAAATCACTTAAGTTTTCAGCGACTTAGTTTGTATTATGTGTAATTCTATCTGCAGATTTAATCTTAAGTATAATTTTAATGCTGTGAACCATGTGCAGCATAAGATAAAAGGAAGTTACAATTTTCTCTCTTCAAAATTAAGGGACAAATGTTAAAGCAGCAAAGTGCCTCTTTATAAATTTTCAAATTTTCAGGTTAGTATTTAAAGTTGGATTTCTTACTCATAACTTAGCAACTAAATGTCTGTAATAAGAATTTTAATTCAGGAATAGATTGATAGCTTTTTTAAACTTCGGAAAGCCGGTAAAAATTATATTAATGTTGACATCTGCAAATAATTTTACTCTCTTATTTTATTAATATAAAAACTTTTAAAGTTAGATATTCCGTTAGATTAATGATACAAAAATATTTTTAATTGCTTATATAGTGGCGCAAATTAGCATTGAAAATTTTGGTAACAATTATAATTATTTCTTAAAAATTAAAAAATTTTTTTTATAATTTGATAAAATATTTTAAAATACAACTAATTGAAAATTTCAAAATCTTTGTTGATATAAACGATGAACATTTTCTTTAAAAATCTTATTATTTTATTTCTTGTTGGGGATAAAAATTACAAGTTACATATAGTGTGAAAGGATAATTCTCCAATAAGTGGATAATTTCCGTCCCTCAGGGTTATTTGCTGTTTTTTTTCTTTCATATGTGTATTTTTTAGCATAAAATGTATTTTGTAATATTTTTCTACAATTTCAAACAGCATTTTCAAGAAAAGAACGGTAAATTTTACTATAATAGTATTTTGAATATTCAATTCGTCTCTTTTGTCCCGTGTCCCTCACCTCATATACTGATCTTCTGAAACAATTTTAAGTGTGATGATAAACTATTTTTAACAAATTTACTATCCAAAATAACAATTTATACTGCAAAGTATATAATAAAGTTTTTTTACTTTAAATTAAAAAAAGTTTTACTTTTATTCTGAGTTAGTGTATCTCTGTCGACCAGTTTTTATGTCACTACTGTCCTCTTATATAAAAATGCTAAAGTAACCAACAGGTTGCCAGATAAAACTTGGTTAACAGGTGCATTTAGTAGAGGGAATATTGTTAATTGTCCAGAAAAACACATGGCACAATTCTAAGGACTTCAAAAATAGTTACAAGCTACAAAATGGATAGAAAGGTAAGAATATGCTTATTATTTGTCACTACTGTCCCCTACTTAAACTGTCCTTGTTATTGTTTTATTTATTTATTATTTTGTCATGATATAACATACTTTTGCTTAGTACAAAATATCCTATTGCAGTCTTAAACTAAGCCTAACTTACTATGCACACAGAAGCAATTTCCTTAATTTTGTCACTACTGTCCCTGTCACTTCTGTCCCCTTTCAAATTATTTATTTGAGGACTGAATCTCCGAAGCAGATATTATGCCATAGATGACTTGAAGCCAAATGATACAGTGATACCATCTATTTCAAATCTATTAAAATTGCATTTGCTTACTTAGAATAAGTTTGAAAATGTTAAACTTCAACTGCTTCAACTTATTTAAGATGTTTGACATGTGACACATATGAAAAATGTCAACATTACTGTTCAGAACCCACCATCTGCAGACTTATCTCCATGTTTCAAGGGTACACCCAATTATTATAAAGATACTGAAGCATCAACTCTTGGTTTTGAAAGTGAACATATTTGTGTAGGAGCTTGGGTTGCAGTTGTGTATGATGAAAAATTGTTTCTTGTTCAGTTTTTAATTTTTATTTGGAATTAAATTATTATTTTAAATTTTTATCAAGATATTTTATTTTTTAATATTACCAATTACAACATTTGTTTCTAACAGGTGTAATTGAAGAAATAAATTATGACATCCTTAAAATAAACTTTATATTAAGGAATGGAAGCTGATTCTATTGGCCCAATACACCAGATATTCAGGATGTTCCAAAGAAGGAAATTTTGTGTGTTATTAATATTCCCCCTCGACCAGTTACTTCAAGATATTTCACAATAGACAAATTCTTGTATATAAATTTTAAAATGAGCAGTATTTATCTTACTAAAACACTTTTTTCTAACTAAAACTTTTGTGCAAATAAATTCACTCATTTACTCATTATCTTATTGTTGGTTATTTTTTTCTAAAATATTATTCAAATTTAAAATAGTAAAAAAAATAATAGATGTTAAATAATTTATAATTGTTCAAATGTTCAAAACTGAAAAGTTTTGAAAGTATGTCACTTCTGTCTATGTAAATGTTACTCCTGTCCCTTTATTCTTAAAACTTAAAAAATATACAGATTTATCACAAATGATATATTAAAAATTATATTTTTTTTATTATAAAAAGATACACTTTAATAAAATAAACATATTTTTCAAATAAATTTTATTAAAATCTTGGTTTATAAAGTAAACAATAGGGTGGAGCGAAAATAATTTTTTTTGAAAATCAAAAACGGGTAGGTGCCAAAAGTTGCCTTTATACTAGTACATCAACTGCGTGAAATTTTACCGCTGAAAAAAATGGCTTGAGTCTGCGCTTTTGCTCCAAAAATCGAAATTTTGGGTAAAATTTGTCATTTTTTGAAATTTTTTCAAAAAAAATTAAAAAATTTCTACAGAGCTGGTTAGTATTTAAAAGTGTTGCTTAGACCTTTATATTTATCTGCTTAACATATTTAAACTATAAAACAATATCTGTAGTCTGTATAATTGAAGCAATTCTGAAAACTTTTTGTGAAAAATCAGCGTTAACCTCTCTATTGGAGCATACAACGAAATGTTCTTTTGAATGCATTTCTTACCCAGCTACTTTCAAAACTACTGTGTATATAACTCATAGAGGTGGTTGCATTATCCCACCCGTCTCAACCACCCAATTATCTAGGCCCAGTGTTTTATTTATGTATTGAATTGTTATTTTTTTCCCGAAGACGAGTATAAATTTACTATATATCAAAGTAATTTATCTCTTCTTTGTATTCATAGACTTTGGATGATTTGAATCATGCTGGTGTGACCTGCTGCACGTATATTTTTATACCATGTATAACAGAAGAGAAGCTTAGTAATGTATTGGGTATGTTCTTAATTGAACCTAGTCAGCAGTCTATTATCTTCATTAAAATTTCATGCAATTAGTACATTATGATTGGAAGTTCTGTTATCACAGCATTCTTTCAATCAATTACATTTTATATGCATTGATTTGCCTAAAGATTGATTGTATGAATTCAGTTTCTAGTATGCCATCATTTATGCAACCTCTATTGAACTTTGAATATATGCTGAGAAGTTAGCTGTTTAATATTATGACGATCGTCACAGAGGATTGCAAACAAAATTTGCGTGTAAAACAACAATATTTCTAAAGAAGTTTTAGTATGCTTTATGTCGTTTCCTTTGTTGTTCCGTAGTCTAGAAATTTCTAATAAGATTTTAGATCTATTATTTAGGTGTATAGTACATTTGGTATAAAACATCCCGCGGTATAAACGTGGATTATAGATTTGATGAGTGAACATATAGACACTGATTGCCAATCTGTGCTTATATAAAGCGGAAAATTTTATTAACTTTATGAGCTGTCTTTTCTGTGAGATGTTTTCTAAATTTCTATTCCCCATTCTTTGAGAAATAGCTTTCCTTATGAATTAGCTTTGCAATCTCCGACAGAAATTTCTAGTCTGTTCTGAGTATCTTTTTCTTAATTTGAGAAAATAATTTCTCTATTTAAAAAAAAAATTGCAATAGGAAGTGAATATTACTTAGACAAAGATTTTCCTTATTGATCCAGTGAATCCATGTAGCTTAGAACGTTTTATATCGACTTCTCTAATAATTGACGCAGAGGAAATTCACTGGAGTTGAAGTAGCGAATGATTCAATATCATATAGACAATTCTAAGCTTATCCCATTCAAAATGGTTCATTGTGACAAATAAATTTCTCCTAATTTTAAATGAGCACTTATAGTCGATATCCGTCCATTCCCTCATACAGCACAATGCATTATAAATTAATAAGTTAATGCATTATAAGTGTCCAGGACATTTCACCATCAAATGTTGTCCACTCGTAAAAAGGGGATCTAAAAGTTAATAGGAAATTAACTGGATACGAAAACACTTAGAAAACGGCATAAAACTAATGCAAAAAAAAGTTATTTACAACAGCGGTTGCTTTACACATGGAGAACAAATTTTCATTGCAATTCTTGCTGATGATCACCATCACATTAAACAGCTCGCTTCTCAACATATAAAAAATGCAAAAGTAGAATAAATGATGGCATACTTATAGTTGAAATATCTGAAATCATCTTTGAAGCAAATCATTACGCAAAAAAAAAAAAAAAAAAAAAAAAAAAAATACAATTGTCGGAAAAAATGTTGTGGTAACAGATCTTCCAATCATTATTCATCAACTGAATGTAAGTTTGATAAATATAATAGATGGCCGAATTGATCCCTTTAATAATATTCCCGTGCATTACTCTGCTTGTCATTTTTTTTGTATAAACTGTAAAAATATACATGAAGATAGTTACAGCAACATGTGGATGCAAAGAACTGATGAACAAGGTGGAAGCATCGAAAACATGCCAAATTTTTATAAAGAAAATCACAAATCAAAGTATAAATAAAACACTGTACTAAGATGATCGAATAGTTGGGCCGGATGGTATAGGAAATATAGCCACCTCCACGACGCATGTCCAAGGTAGTTTTGAAAACAAGAGCTGTATTAAAAACAACAATTCGTTATATGACCCAATAGAGTGATAATGCTGTTTTCTTACTAAAAGTTGTCTGTTTTGCTCCAGCTATAGGGAATATACATATTGTTTTATAGTTTAAATATGTTAAGCAGATAAATATAAAGGTCTAAGCAACACTTTTAAATACTAACCAGCTCGGTAGAAATTTTTAAATTGTTTTGAAAAAATGTCAAAAAATGACAAATTTTACCCAAAATTTCGATTTTTGGAGCAAAAGCGCAGACTCAAGCCATTTTTTTTCAGCGGTAAAATTTCACGCAGTTGATGTACTAGTATAAAGGCAACTTTTGGCACCTACCCGTTTTTGATTTTCAAAAAAAAATTTTTTTTCGCTCCACCCTAGTAAACAACTATCTTGAAGACAGTAATGACATTGATTACCAAATTAATTTATAAAATATTTAAAAAAAAAGTTATAGTGCTTAAAGTTTATGCCAGATTGTTGTATATTACTCAATAACCTATGCTGTATCTAATTATTAAAAAATATTGGATAAAATTTAATTTTTATTTTTCACTAAATCAATGAGTGAAATTACTCACTTATTGGAGAATCACCCGAAAGCGTTTCTTGATATCTAAGAGCAAGAGCTTAAATGTTTATCTTCTTCGAAGGTATTTCCTGAGAGATATCATGCCGAATACTATAGTAAAAATTAATGCCGTGTTAAAGGGCTTCAAATATCTTATATGTAGTTTTAAATCACTTAAGTTTTCATCGACTTAGTGGGAAGTATGTGTAATTCTATCTGCAGATTTAATCTTAATTATGAATTTAGTGTTGTGAACCATGTAAAGCATAAGATTGTGAGGGAGTGACCTTTGCATAAAGGCACTCTAGTATTTCTGAGATCGTGACGTCAATAATTTAACATGTGTAAGCGTAAAAGCGACATCTATCCTCTCTTTTACTTTAACTTTCTAGTGTGTGTGTGTGTCTTTCGGGTTCTGAGGATAGCTCGCGGTTATTAGTAATATGTTAATGGGAAGTATCTCAGTTTGCAGCATATAAAAGCTTGGAGTTTGAGTGTGTGGAGAGTGTCTCTGGCGTTAGCCAGCGTGTGAGTCTCTCTGGCGGTTAGCCAGCGTGTGAGTATCTCTGGCATTAGCCAGCGAGTGAGAGGATCTCTGGCATTAGATAGCGAAGTGAAACACTGGCGATTAGCCAGCCAAGTGTTCTGGAGATATTAGTCAGCGAAGTGCTAGCAGATTGAAAGTAGCAGCGAGCCTCCAGTGAGTTGTAAAGGAATTTCGGTGTTCGACTTGAGAGTTGGCCGTGGTAAGAAATTTCATAGTAATTACATTTTGATTATTTGAAAGTGAATAAAGAATTACACAGAGATACGGGCTGTCTAATTAAGTTTTATCTAGCAGCTCAGCCAAGAGATAGTTGAGAAGTAATAAAAGGTGCCACGATTGAGCTAGTCCGGAGCCTGTGAGTATGCGTTTAGCTTTTTCGTAGTATTCTCAGTTGTGAAAAATTAAGACTTGCTCCACTTCCCTTGAGCCCTTATCATTTTAATAAACTGTGTTTTTTTTATCTTAACTTCTGAGAATGTCTGCATTTAACCCCCACCACGACCAACCAAACGTTACAAATGACACCCAACGTGTGTGTAACGTTACAAGATAAAGGGGAGATACATTTTTTCTTCAAACTTTAAGGACAAATGTTAAAGCAGGTAAATGCCTCTTTATAGATTTGCAAATTTTCAGGTTAGTGGTTAACCCTCTCAAGCATACGGGCCTCATATGAGGAAAGATAATTATTGCATTATGAAGTAAAAAAAAAAAATATGTGAGGCACTCGGGGACTGCTGCGGTAAAGCAATTGCATAGCATTTTTTATCAACTTATGCAAAAATACCGCGTCAATGTCTGCTGAAGTCTATCGAAGGATACCGCGCCGAAGTCTGCCAAACTCAAACGTCGTTAGCCGGAGTGTTAGGATTTTTTCTCGTTACGGAATTCCTAGATTCGGTCGCCGCGCTCAAAGCCCGCGATAATAGCTATGCAATAGCTTAATAAATTACCAAACAAAATTTCGTCGCGCTACGAAAATTAGATCGCGAGTTATAAGCATTTTAAATTTTTCGACCCTCACGGTGGGGGGGTCTCCTGACACCAAAAATTAACACTGTCTCCTAAAAAATTACCAAACAAAATTTGGCCGCGCTACGAAAATTAGATCGCGAGTTATAAGCAATTTAAATTTTTCGGCCCTCACCGTGGGGGTCTCCTGTCACCAAAAATTAACAATATCTCATAATAAATTACAAAACAAAATTTGGCCGAGCTACGAAAATTAGATCGCGAGTTATAAGCATTTTCAATTTTTTGACCCTCACCGTGGGGGGTCTCCTGTCACCAAAAATTAACACTGACTCATAATAAATTACCAAACAAAATTTTTCCGCGCTACGAAAATTAGATCGCGAGTTATAAGCATTTTAAGTTTTTCTACCTTCACCGTGGGGGTCTTGTGTCACCAAAAATTAACACTGTCTCATAATAAATTACCAAACAAAATTTGGAAGAGCTACGAAAATTAGATCGTGAGTTATAAGCATTTTAAATTTTTCGACACTCACCGTGGGGGGTCTAATGTCCCCAAAAATTAACACTGTCTCATAATAAATTACCAAACAAATTTTGGCCGCGCTACGAAAATTAGATCGCGAGTTATAAGCATTTTTAAATTTTTCGACCCTCACCGTGGGGGGTCTAATGTCCCCAAAAATTAACACTGTCTCATAATAAATTACCAAACAAAATTTGGAAGCGCTACGAAAATTAGATCGCGAGTTATAAGCATTTTAAATTTTTGACCCTCACCGTGGGTGGTCTCCTGTCACCAAAAATTAACAGTCTCATATTAAATTATCAAACAAAATTTGCCCGCGCTACGAAAATTATATCGTGAGTTATAAGCATTTTAAATCTTTCGACCCTCACCGTGGGGGGTCTAATGTCCCCAAAAATTAACACTGTCTCATAATAAATTACCAAACAAAATTTGGCCGCGCTACGAAAATTAGATCTCGAGTTATAAGGATTTCAAATGTTTCGACCCTCACCGTGGGGGGTCTCCTGTCACCAAAATTTAACTGTCTCATATTAAATTACCAAACAAAATTTGGCCGCGCTACGAAAATTAGATCTCGAGTTATAAGGATTTCAAATGTTTCGACCCTCACCGTGGGGGGTCTCCTGTCACCAAAATTTAACTGTCTCATATTAAATTACCAAACAAAATTTGGCCGCGCTACGAAAGTTAGATCGTGAGTTATAAGCATTTTAAATTTTTCGACCCTCACCGTGGGGGGTCTTCTGTCACCAACAATTAACACTGTCTCATAATAAATTACCAAACAAAATTTGGCCGCGCTACGAAAATTAGATCGCGAGTTATAAGCATTTTTAATTTTTCGACTCTCACCGTGGGGTGTCTTCTGTCACCAACAATTAACGCTGTCTCATAATAAATTACCAAACAAAATTTGGCCGCGCTACGAAAATTAGATAGCGAGTTATAAGCATTTTAAATTTTTCGACCCTCACCGTGGGGGGTGTCTAATGTCCCCAAAAATTAACACTGCCTCATAATAAATTACCAAACAAAATTTGGCCGCTCTACGAAAATTAGATCGCGAGTTATAAGCATTTTAAATTTTTCGACCCTCACCGTGGGGGTTCTAATGTCCCCAAAAATTAACACTGCCTCATAATAAATTACCAAACAAAATTTGGCCGCGCTAAAAAAAATTAGATCGCGAGTTATAAGCATTTTAAATTTTTCGACCCTCACCGTGGGGGGGGGGGGGTCTCCTGTCACCAAAAATTAACAGTCTCATATTAAATTACCAAACAAAATTTGGCCGCGCTACGAAAATTAGATAGCGAGTTTTAAGCATTTTAAATTTTTCGACCCTCACCGTGGGGGGTTCTAATGCCCCCAAAAATTAACACTGCCTCATAATAAATTACCAAACAAAATTTGGCCGCGCTAAAAAAATTAGATCGCGAGTTATAAGCATTTTAAATTTTTCGACCCTCACCGTGGGGGGTCTCCTGTCACCAAAAATTAACAGTCTCATATTAAATTACCAAACAAAATTTGGCCGCGCTACGAAAATTAGATCGTGAGTTATAAGCATTTTAAATTTTTCGACCCTCACCGTGGGGGTTCTAATGTCCCCAAAAATTAACACTGCCTCATAATAAATTACCAAACAAAATTTGGCCGCGCTACGAAAATTAGATCGCGACTTATGAGCATTTTAAATTTTTCGATTCTCACCATGTGGGGTCTCCTGTCACCAAAAATTAACACTGTCTCATAAATTACCAAACAAGTTTGGCCGCGCTACGAAAATTAGATCGCGAGTTATAAGCATTTTAAATTTTTCGACCCTCACCGTGGGTTGTCTCTTTTCACCAGAAATTAACAATGTCTCATAATAAATTACCAAACAAAGTTTGGCCGCGCAACGAAAGTTAGATCGCAAGTTATAAGCATTTTAAATTTTTCGACCCTCACGGTGGGGGGGTCTCCTGTCACCAAAATAAATAAGACCACCAAAATAAACACTGTCTCATAATAAATTACCAAACAAAATTTGGCCGCGCTATGAAAATTAGATCATAAGAAACATAAGTTTGAGACTTGATATCCTAATATCTGAAAAATACCACGTCAATGTCTGCCGAAGTCTACCGAAGGATACCGTCCCGAAGTTTTCCGAACGGAAACGACGTTAGCCGAGTGTTAGGTTTTTTCGCTACGGATGTGTTAGGATTTTTCGCGTTACGGAATTTTTGGATTCGGTCACCGCGCTCAAAGCCCGCGATAAAAGCTATGCAATAGCTTAAAAAATCCTGCATTCATTTATGAAGATCTGATTTGTGGAAAGATAATAGCTAGCATGCAGCACAATAATAAAATTATTTTAGAATGGGTCTTTTATTAATCATAAAAAAGATTTTTTGTGAATAATGAAAAATAATGAAAAATAATTTATGCATGAGAGGGTTAAAGTTGGATTTCTTACTCATAACTTAGCAACTCAATGGTCTTTAATATGAATTTTAATTCAAGGATAAATTAATGTTTTTTTTAGTCTTTGGAAAGCCGGTAATAATTATATTAATGTTGATATTTGCAAATAATTTTACTCTCTAATTTCATTAATATACTAGCTGAACCGCCTGGCGTTGCCCGGGCCCGTAATTATTTTCTAAAACAAACCTGAAATTTGTATTGCAAAATGTCATAAAAAGATTCAATTTCGTACCGAATCTCCGCTGTCTACGGTACCGTTTAGCAGAAGTGCTGTGCACGCACGGATAGAAAAAAATGGGTGGGGGTTATGGAATTTTTTACTTTCAGATTTCACCATCAGGGAGCAAACTCAAAAAAACTGTTTCTGGACTTAAGAAAGATATATGATGAAATTATTATTCGAAAATAGGGGTAAGTACTTTTAAAATTGTATATTAAATAAGTATTTGTCTCTGGGCTCTGAAAAATCCGCATCTAAAATGGTACGATTTTAAATATTTGATCACATTCTTCCAAAAATAATTATTGCCTCCCCTAACCATAATTGGACGTCCCCTACTCTTTAAAATCTATATTAGTGTTATAATCTATCTGAAAGTTTTATATTAAATAAGTATTATTTATCCCTGGGCTTAGTGAAAAGCCCGCATTTGTAATGATAGAAATCGTTACATTTTTAAGTATTTGACCGCCCCCCCCTAAAACAAATCCCCCCCGCCCCATATTTGATCCACACTACTCTTTAAAATATTTAATATCTGTTATAACTTTTTTAAAAACTCCAAAACAATTGTTTTGTAATTTAAAAAAAAATAATTAATTCGCTTTTCAGCATTTCTTTTCCTTTTTTAATATTTGCTAAATAGTTTTAAAAATTAAAACACACGCTTTTATATCAGGTCGGACTAAAAAGTTTTAAATGCTTTTTTTTTTGGTTGCATAGTTACGATTTTCATATGTGTTTCAGTGATCGTCATGTGTTTAGGGTGTGAGGTAACTTTAAATTTCTTTAAATTGCTCATTATCCGTATATCCTTCGTTTAATTTTGATCCTTTAAGCGGCGACTATAGCCTATGTTCACCGGAAATACTTTAGCTTTCCAACGGTGAAAGAACTTTTCAAATTCGTCAAGTAGTTTTGGAGCCTATTCAATTCAAACAAACATTTAAATCTTACCTCTTTATAATATTAGTATAGAAAAGCTTTTATATTTAGATATTCCGTTAGATTATTGATACAAAAATATTTTTAATTGCTTATATACTACCGCAATTTACCATTGAAAATTTTGGTAACAATTATAACAATTATTTTTTTGGTAACAATTATTTTTTTTATAACTTAATAAAATATTTTTAAATGTAACTAATACTATTAAATTGAGGATTTGAAACTCTTTGTTGAGATAAACGATGAACATTTTCTTTAAAAATCTTATTATTTTAGTTCTTGTTGGTGATAAACATAATAAGCTATATTTAATGTGAAATGCGTCGTCTGATATCTATGAGCAGAGGCTTAAATTTGTATCATCTTCAAAGCTATATCCCAAGAGATATCATACCGATTATTATCGTAAAAATTAATGTCCTGTTAAAAGGGTTCAAATATCTGATATCAAATTTTAAATCACTTAAGTTTTCATCGATTTAGTTCGAAATATGTGTATTTCTATCTGCAGATTTAATCTTAGGTGTGAATTTAATTTTGTGAACCATGTAAAGTATAAGATAAAAACACATTTTCTCTTTAAACTTTAGGTACAAACGTTAAAGTAACTAAATGCCTCTTTATAAATTTCCAAATTTTAAAGATATGGCTAAAATTAGATTTCTTACTCATAACTTACCAACTATATGTGTTTAGTAAGAATTTTTTTTCTGGGGAAAAGTAATTATTTTTTTAATCTTTGGAAAGTTGGTAAAAATTATATTAATGTTGACTTTCACAAATAATTTTTTCTCTCTAATATAATTGATATAAATGCTTTTAAAGTTATATATTCCGTTAGATTAATGATACAAAAATATTTTTAATTGCCTGTACACCTGAGATTATCATCGGAAATTTAGGTAAGAATTATGATTATTTCTTAATAATTAAAAAAGTATTATTAAGTTAATAAAATATTTTTAAATGTAACTAAAAATATTAAATTGGAGATTTCAAATCGTTTTTTGAGATAAACGATGAACAATTTCTTAAAAAATCTTATTTTAGTTTTTGCTGGTGATAAACATTACAAGTTACATTTAGTGTAAAATGTGTTGCTTGATATTTAAGAACAAGAGCTTAAATTTTTATCTTCTTCAAAGTTATTTCCCAAGAGGTATCATACCGATTACTATCATACAAATTAATGATCTTTTAAAAGACTTCAACTATCTGATATACAGTTTTAAATCACTTAAGTTTTCATCGACTTGATTTGAATTATGTGTAATTCTATCTGCAGATTTAATCTTAAGTATAAATTTAATGCTGTGAGTCATGTAAAGTATAAGATAAAGAGAAGATACATTTTTTTCTTCAAACTTTAGAAAGTAGTAAAGTGCCTTTTTATAAATTTTACAAATTTTCAGGTTAATGGCTAAAGTTGGATTTCTTACTTATAACTAAGTAACTAAATGTTTTTAATAAGAATTTTATTTCACGGGCAAAGTAACTGATTTTTCAATCTTCAGAAAATCAGTAAAAATTATATTAATGTGGACATTTATAAGTAATTTTACTCTCTAATAGGGCCATTCCATGAAAACAGGTAAATTGATAGTCATTTTTAAAAATTTGTTTAAATAAATATTTTTGGTGTTTTCTGATTGGCAACATGTCAAATTTTATGTTTTGAGTAAGAATGTAAAGTTTATATTTTATGGATTGGCAACACAACAGTTTAAAGATGGCGTCCATGTGCAAGCAAGTATGTTGCGTTTTACAGTACATTTTGAGTGAGTTTTTTTAATAAAGAAAATCCAGTGAAACTTTTAAAATCAACATTTTAGGTAAGTCTAATATTCATTGTTTATATTTCACTAAACTGAAATATATAAGATAATTTCAAATAATTATTACATCTTACAAAAAGAACTTTGTTTTTGTGTCCCACACGTGACACAAAACATGAACTTTTTCACTTAGGAGGAAAAAGGAACGCATTTATTTTGTTTAATTGGCATTTCTAAAGCAGTTTAGTGTAGTACACTTATCCTATGCTAGTTAAAAATTTGGGTGAAATTTTTATTTGGAGAAAAATATCAAAACAAAATTGTCCCGCACGTGACACCTTATGAGCAGGACGATTATGTTTGTTTTCTGAATGTTAAATAGAGATTTATTGTAGCATAGTTTTATCAGTTAAATGATTATTTTGTCCTAAGAACTTATTCTATGTAACTAAAACAAAATTGAGATTTTTTTGTTTAAATTTTTATGATAGTTTCATTTTTTTTCTTTTTTTGTGATGCTAATATTTTTTATTTCCATTTTTTTTATAAATTTATTTTAATAAAATTTGAACACTTTGATGGTCATTTTTATTTTAAGAACATATTGTTTTCCAGCAAGAATTGATCTACTTAATTTATAGGGAATTTTTTCTATACAATAAGAAGAGTCGTGTGTTTAAGAACTTGTTATTATTCTACAGAAAAAAAAATAATAAAACTTCTTATTATATTCTGTTTTTCTAAGTTTAATTCTATTTTAAGTTCAATTTTTCTATAAAATTAAGTAAATTTAGACAAAAGCGTTTATAATTGATAAAGTTTGTTATTTATTTAGCTGAAATGGAAAGATCTAAGTCTACTAGTGCTAGAAGAATGAAAAGGATGAGAGAAGAAATGTTATTAGAAAATCCTAATTTCCAAAAAGAAGAAAATAAAAGGATCAGAAACAGCAGTTTCTTTTAAGATGGGTGAATGGGTAGTTGTAAAATATGACGGCATTAATTATCCTGGTGAAATTACAAGCATCCGTCATGATAGTGTTGAAGTGTCTGTCATGATAAAAAGTGGTAAATTCTACAAGTGGCCACAGTATCCAGATAAAATTCTGTATTCATTTAAAGATGTAATAAAAAAAGATATCAACCCTCACTGTAGCTAATAAAAGAGGTTGTTTCAAATTTCTAGAAAAATTTTGCATTTTTGTTTATACATTTACTTTATTTTATGTTTAAAAATGTCAATTTGAACATTTACTTTGTACAAAAAAATGTTAAAATAAGTATTTTTGTATTGTAAAATGTATAACATGCATTTTCTTTTTTGCATTCCTTTATTTTCTGATTTTTGAAAAGGTTACTTGAATGATATTTGCAAATGTCCCACACGTGACAACCGTGTCCCGCACGTGACACTATACGTTATAATTTTTTTAGCAATTTAAAAATTTATTTTTCAATTAAGAATGCTTATTTCATGAACATTAGACCTTTAGCATCTAGTACATATTTTTTGTTTTGAAATTGCAAAATTCATAGAGCAGAAATGTTATCTGGATCATACAGTAAATTACAAGTGGTTGACTTCTGATGTCCTGCACGTGACTCATGCAAATTAATTAATAACTAAATCAGCAAACCATTTAGGAAAAATCTGTCCCTGCCTGAGATATTGTTATAACAAATATAAACTTACAAAAATATGTTTATTCTTATTTCTGAAAAATCTTAAGCCCTTTAACACAATTTTGGTGGAATTATGGTGTCTGATTGTCCCGCACGTGACAGTGGAATGGCCCAATATCATTAATATAAATGCTTTTAAAGTTAGATATTGCGTTAGATTGATGATACAAAAATATTTTTAATTGGGGATATAGATTGTAATTAAAAATTTCGGTAACAATTATAGCTATTTCTTAATAATTATAAAATTCTTTATTTTATAACTTGATAAATTTTTAAAAAATGTAACTAATATTATTAAATTGGAGATGACAAATCTTTTGTTGAGATAAACGATGAACATTTTCTTTAAAAATCTTATTATTTTCGTTTTTGCTGGAGATAAACATTACAAGTTACATTTAGTGTGAAATGCGTTGCTTGATATCTAACAGCAAGAGCTTATATCCTTCGAAGCTATTTCCCAAGAGATATCATACCAACTACTGAAGTAAAACTTAATGTCCTGTTAAAGGGCTTCAAATATCTGATATGCAGTTTTAAATCACTTAAGTTTTCATCGACTTAGTTTGAATTATGTGTAAGTCTTTCTGCAGATTTTATCTTAAGTATGAATTTAATGCTGTGAACCATGTAAAGTATAAGATAAAGAGAAGACACATTTTTTTTTCTTCGAAATTTAGGGATACATTTTAAAGTAACAAAGAGCCTCTTTCTAAATTTGCAAATTTTCAGATTAATGCTAATGTTGAATTTTTTACTTATAGCTTAGCAACAAAATGTCTTTAATAAGAATTTTATTTCAGGGAGAAAATAATTGCTTTTTTAATCTTCGAAAAGTCGGTAAAAATTATATTAATGTTGACTTTTACAAATAATTTTTCTGTGTAATATAATTAAATTAAACGCTTTTAAAGTTAGATATTCCGTTTGATTAATGATACAAATATATTTTTAATTGCTTATATATTCGGCGCAGATTATTATTAAAAATTTAGGTAGGAAGTATAATTATTTTTTAATAATTAAAAAATTCTTTATTTTGTACATTGATGAAATATTTTTAAATATAACTAACATTATTAAAATGGAAATTTCAAACTCTTTGTTGAGATAAACGATGAACAGTTTCTTTAAAAATCTTATTATTTTACTTTTTGCTGGTGATAAACAATACAAGTTTTAGTGTGAAATACTTTCTTAATATCTAAAAGCAAGAGCTTAAATTTTTATCTTCTTCGAAGCTATTTCTCAAGAGATATCATACCGATTACTATCATAAAAATTAATTTCCAGTTAAAAGACTTCATATATCTGATATGCTGTTTTAAATCATTTAAGTTTTCTTCGGAATAGTTTGAATTATGTGTAATTCTATCTGCAATTTTATTTTTAGTATGAATTTAATGCTGTGAATCATGTAAAGCATAAGATAAAGAGCAGACACATTTTTTCTTCAAAGTTTAGAGAAAAACATTAAAGTAACAAATCGCCTCTTTATAAATTTGCAAATTTTCACGTTAATGGCTAAAGTTAGATTTCTGACTTATTACTTGGCAACTGAATACCATTAATAAGAATTTCATTTCAGTAATAAAGTAACTGATTTTTAATTTTTGGGAAGTCGGTAAAAATTATAGGAATGTTGGCATTTACAAGTAATATTCTCTGTAATATAATTAATATAACTGCATTTAAAGTTAGACATTCCGTTACACTAATGATACAAAAAAATATTTTTAATTTCTCATCGACCGCAGATTATCATTGAAAATTTCAGTAACAATTATAATTATTTCTTAATAATTAAAAAATTCTTTATTTTATAACTTGATAAAATATTTTAAAATGTAACTTATATTATTAAATTGAAGATTTCAAATTCTTTCTTGAATTAAACGATGAACATTTTCTTAAAAAATCTTAATTTTTTAGTTCTTGCTGGGGATAAACATTACAAATTATATTTAGTGTGAAATGCGTTGCTTGATATCTAAGAGCAAAAGCATAAATTTTTATCTTCTTGGAAACTATTTCACAAGGGATATCATACCGATTACTATCATAAAAATTAATGTCCTGTTAAAGGGCTTCAAATATCTGATATGCAGTTTTAAATCACTTAAGTTTTCATCGACTTTGTATTATGTGTAATTCTATCTGCAGATTTAATCTTAAGTATGAATTTAATGCTGTGAACCATGTAAAGTATAAGATAAAGAGAAGTTCCTTTTTTTCTTGAAATTTTAGAGATAAACGTTAAAGTAACAAAGTGTCTCTTTATAAATTTGCAAACATTTAGGTTAATGGAAAAATTGAAATTTTTACCCATAACTTAGCAACTTAACGTCTTTAATAAGAGTTTTAGTGCAGAGATAAAGCAATTGCTTTATTAACTTTCTTAAATCTGATAAAAATTATATTAATTTTGACATTTATAAATAATTTTAATCTCCAATATCATTAGCATAAACGCTTTTAAATTTATTCATTGCTAACATAAATGACGGATAAAGATATGAGAAAGGTGCACTGAATTTACAATCTGAATGCTAGCATAGAAACTAAATATTTGTTTCAATACTCTGCTGTTGAAAGAATTTCTCTGTGAATGGTGCCTCAACACAAAAGCTAGTTTGGCCACATTTTTATTACGAAATTTCAAAATGAGAGTTTTCACTCTATGCAATCACATGATTTCTATCATTAAATAAAGCAAAAGTAAAAAGAAAAAAAAATACTATCTTTAATTTCTGCAACGAATTCGGATTTTCTAAATAAAAATGGGTTCCAAACTGGTAATGTTGTGCTTTATGCCATATTAAAAAGTGTTTGTGTTTCTTTAAAGGGAAATTCTCCATCTTTGACCTATTTTCTTTTTAATCATTTAATTAGAAAAACAGATATAACCTTAATATTTTTGCCTTACCTTTTTTGACTTATGCCATTAAATTACATGTATATTTATTTATTTAAATTGCTGCGCGTAAAAAATTCTTTTGTTGGCATTATTTATAGTTAAATTTTTTGGTAACCAAATTTGGCGTTATTTCTTCAAGTTCCTCCAAACTTGGCGAGAATATGAAACTAGCGGTTATTAATAATATTTAACCATTGCTCGGGAATATATGGAGCAAATGGCCACTATTTTAAAACAAGATGGTGGTTGACGTTGACAAACAAACTCAGTCGAGACATTGATATATACAGTACATAAATTCATTCTTATCTAAATCAGTTTATAAAATACGAGGCTTACAGCATGACGAAAATCAGATTGTTTCAAAATGTCCGTCACCATATAATTTCAAACTGATATATCTCAGTCATATTTTAAGATAAAGACAAAATAACATCTGATTCGAAATCCTTCTATTAAAATCAAATTCTTAAGGAAAAAATATTTTTAATCTTTTAATTCATTTATACCACTTTTTAAATTTTTAAAGAAATTCAAATGGTCGCCATTTTAAAATAAGATATGGGATGAAGCTGGCAAATTAGCTCGGTCGAGACATTGGTATGTAATATGCATAGAATTATTCTCATCGAAATCAGCTAATAAATACGAGAGTTATAGCATGAAAATATATCATATCTATTTATATATATATGCGTGTGTTTGTATGTCAATATAAGTCAACATTTGGGCGTGAGTGGTTTTAAGGTTTGGGTGTCATGATGATTGAAAAGATACGAAATTTTTTCGGAAGTGCTTTCCTCCGGACGGCTGCAATAGGTAGTCTTTTACTTTTTGCACGAAAGCTACCTAAAAATGAAAAACTTCCAATCATATGGCTATCTTTCTCCGACCATGCATATGAACTAAATTTTGTCGCCAAATTTTGCAAGTACATTCAATTTTCTGAATCTAACATCTGAGCATTTAATTTAAAAACATGACATTTTGCAAAATAACCGTCATTTTTTTTTTTTATTAAGAGAGATTTTTTCTTGTCTTAACTTTTTACGAGCTAGAAAAAATAATTAATCAATGAAAATTAAAATTTCTAGTTATAATTACCTGTAAAAACCATTGTCATTATTATTTGTGAATAAAATAAATTACACGAATAGTTATCCGAAAATATGGTCATTCAACGTAAAAAACATCATTTGAAGAAAAGAAAGTTTAAAGTTTTATTATAATATTACGTTCAATGTATGAAGTTAACTTCAAAATTTCTATCAGTAGGAGTGAGGAGATTTCTTAAGAAAAGAATGTATAATACAGTAGAACTTCGATCCATCGTTTTTCAAGGAATGCACGAAAACGACGATGTATGCGGGAAAGCGATAAAGGTATTTTAATGTCAAAAGAAGAAAAAAATCATTACTATTACATGAAATATGTACAGTAAAATGGTAAATACTATTTTTTTACTTACCAGACTCTTAAATAAATAAATAGAAATTCTACAGAATCAATGTATATTTTTTTAAACACCGGTAATTTTATATTTGGTTTTTCGTTCATTTTTTAAATTAAACAACAAATCTTCAAAATGTATGACATTTTTTGGTCATTTTCTGTAATTTCGCGAGAATATAGAAACAATTGTACAATTTCAAAAACTGTAATTGTTTCTGATAAATTTATCATTAGTGTTCAGTTTCAACGGTTTGAACATTATTGTGATTTCTTGACTATTTTATTTTCATTTTTTTTGCATCATCACACATTACTTACATGCTTAGAATATCATATGTCGGAATGTTTAGATTAATGGAAATATAATAGCTAAATTTCACATCAGATGTATAATCTGCCATACGTAACAGCTCTTCATTTGCATTATTCTCACCCTCATCATTATTTTCTTTACCTTCTGTTGAAAATTCTTCATATTTTTTTCGCACAAAATCGCAATTAACGAAACAAATCTGGATGGCTGATGGCCACTTCATGTCATGCTAAAAGTACATTCCTCGCCTCACACATAAAAATACAAATGAGTTATTTTAGGTTAAAACAAGTGCTAATTTCAGTTTGTATGTTACATGGATTCTCTTGATCTCAATTTCATTTCAGTAAGGAGAAAAATTTTACAACGATGAATTCGGGAAAACTACTTTTTGAAGAATGATACATGCGGGTGTCATTAACATTATTTGATTATATTTTTTGCAGGGATACATAGAAATAAAATGATCAATGCGGGAAAATGATGGATACGGGAACAATGGATTGGGGTTTTACTGTATATACAGTTCTATTCTAAAGACTGAATTGTTATAAAAAGCAGAAGGATGTAGAATTATGGAGACAAAAAGACATAAATTAGCGTTAGTGAAAATGTATGCCCTCAGAAGATCATTGCAGGATATCAAGAATAGAAAGAATAAGAAATGCACGAATCGAAGAAATGATGAAAAAAAAAGCGAATCATATTATATGATCTTAAAAAAAATCATTAACTCATTGGAGATGAGCATGTTTTAATCTTTTCTATCTTTTATCACCGGTTTTTTAAAGCAGAATTTTTTTCTAATTTAATCGTGAAAATGCTCGGATTAATTAAAGCAAAATGTACTAAAAATTGTACTGGCGAGAAAAATCAAGGATTCGCAGCCTTTTATGCTGCACATACCGTTCGCGCTTAACAAGTGGGTTGATTTGATATTGCCAAAGAACGAGTGATGAAAGAGTACTCAAAACATCATTTAATTACAAAAAATTAATAAAGTAAAGAAGAAAGAAAGACAGAATAAGAAAAGAGGAAGACACAAAAGAACTGAATTAACGAAATTAAAAAAGCTATGAGGGATAGAGGTGTGAAGGAGGAATGGACCCTTGGCTGGAGGAAAAAGAATGAACTCCTGAAGATTTTTCGGATAACGGTGCCCGAAGCCATAAACCGAGTTTGTATATATAATTTGCATCATGTTATGATTGTTATATTTCTATAGCAGACAATTTTGATACATTTAAAGCTCGGACTGATTACTCCGTGATGAAACAAAATGTAGCCCATGATCTACTAGCTGATCGCGATCCATTGTTTGGAAGCCGTTGCACCAGAATACTTGCTTTAATTAAATCAATGTATAGTTAAAATAATTTTCTTAGCGGCGTTAAACCAGACAAACCGAGTAAATTTATCACAATGGAAAATTTTATTGGAAAATAAATTCTGAAAGCTCAATTTTGTGTTTATCGTTGATTGGCGAAATTGGTCTCTACTATGGGATTAGTAACTAGTGCTCGTTTTCAATTATTGATAATCATGCAAATTAAAACTGGAATCATTTGTGGATAAAACTATTTAGAATTCCGATTTGTAAAGATGAGATGTAATGTTTTAAATTTTTGTAATGACATTTTGTTACACCTATTTTAATAAGTAGAAAATAAAATTCTTGAATTTTTATCCTTAATATTTGCTGCAGCAAGTGAAAGAGAGAAGCTGCAGCATTCCATCAATCCCGTCTGGTTTTCAGCTTGCCTTGATCACATGATTTTTTGTTGTCTGTGTATTTGTGCAAAAGATCTCCATTCTTGTAAAAAATATATATGGGTCATTATTCCAAAGATTACAATTTCAGCCGCAAAGCCTTTTGCAGTATTTGACGTGAATATTGTTGAATTAATTTATGTTTTCTATTAAAATAAAAAGAAGACTAAATGTGTTGTGCATGCATTTTTTATAGTTACTTTATATTTTTAATTTCTTAGTACATATTGTGTGAGATCTTATCTCAGTGTCATGTCAAATACCCAGTGCTACTAAGAAAAATGTTTGATGACTAATTGGAAAAAATAGTTAAATAATTATCATTCTAGCTGCAACTATCACAAGAGAAAAATAACTTACAATTGTTAATTAATTTCTTTGCTTTTTTGTTTGTTTTCTGAGTTTGCAAAGGAGTATCACACTGTACATTCTACTTTCCTTACACCAAATCTTAAGATGTACTTTCATATTTAAAAAAAATGACTGAATAAATAGTAAGATATATGTTTATACTGTTTATGTAATTATATCAGTAAATGTTGATAAAAAGAACAAAAATACTTTTCTGAAAAAAAAATGTAGATTAACATTTAGAACACGTTCATCGCCTCCATGTATCTCTCAATCTTGAATTTGCATATTTCAGAGAAAATTTCTTAAGAAGAATTTCAATGACTGTAAATTTAAAAAAAGGTAGTTTCAAAATTTTATAAGAGAAGAACTGAATAACATATAAAAGAAGGTGGTGAACAGAAGCTCCAGATGGGAGAAGAATCTGTGTTTTTTTTATATTCATAACAAATGAATTCATTATGCATTCCTGTGTGGCATTACTTCTTCATTATACATCTAATAGAATAAATAGTTTTTTATGCTTTGTCTCACTACATACATTCACCTACATAAATAATGTTAGAAATAAACGTTTTTCTGAAAAAAAAAATGTAGCTGGTCCATTACTGATTTTTACATGCAGTAAGTGGTAGGTTTTTAAAAATGCTAATATTCGTCTTGTAAAATAATTTTTTTTCTACAGGAAAGAATTGTATTTTGAGAAAATGACCCATATGTTATCGTGAAAACCCGAATTGTCTAAGTAAAATTAATTTCAACTAAATCAGGTCAAAGCTTGTTTTACTTGTACAAAAATTGCTTTTAATTGTTAAAACTAGTTTTAAATAAGACACATTGTCAAAACTAGTTTTGACTAATTTCTAATCCATGAAAAAGAAATTGTTTAACTAGACAAAACAAGGGAACACGTTTCAGTTAAAACTAAAATTAACAAAAAATGATGTGCGTTCTCAGTTAAATTTAGGTTAAAATTATAACAAACTAAATAAAAGTATATGATAAAGCATTAAAAATTGCTAACTTTTCTTAGATCTTGAACTAATTCTAGTCAAAAACTATGATTTATTGTGTCTTCAAACACAAAAACATCCTGCTGGAAAACATAACTATTAAAGGGATTTGAACTAGAATATCGTTTTAATATATTTTGTAAATCTTAAGTTATAAATGCTGACCTTTATCTGACCTTTATCAGAAAATTTGGTTTAGATCGTCAAATTTGACAGTATTTTCTGAAAGATCATATTTTTTAAAATCAGAAAATGGTAAACGCAATTATATTTCGTTCATTAATGTTTCATTTAAAACTATACTTAATTAATCGAGTAGATTATATTCCTCAGAATTGAATACACATTTTCATGTTGCGACTTTTATCAATTTTAAATAACATAAAGTACAAGAAATAATTTAAAAAATATTGAATGGTGAGATAGTCATTTGCAGAATAAATTAGCTAGTAAATTTTCCTATCAGGGGCTTTAATATTATTTTTTCAAAATATTTAAATTTTTATTTTAAGTCTTTCGTAATCGGGTAAGTTACAATTATGGAATTATTTTATTATATTCCCTGTTTATAACACACTAAAAAAATAAATAAATAAGAAAGGTATAAAATTTAAAAGTGAAAATGACTGCACTTTTATAGCTGTGCGCAAAAAGAGATAAAAAATATGGATAATTTAGAATGTCCGATATATACATTGACGAAATTTTAACCTAATAGGAATAATTAAAGATCCCATTTGGGAAATTTTATCATCCATATAATTAAACCCATAAATTTAAACGTGTTATCCAATGATGTTTTTTTAATGAGGGGAAAAATTTTAAAATTCTTTTCAATTCCCATGAAATAAATTATGAAATAAAAGAAAATTATCTATATTTATCATATTAATGGACGAAATTTAACAAAAATCTAAGTAGATGATTCCGGACGCCTCTGTAGAATACCTATTTATTTACAGATTAATAAGATGCTGTTTGCGGCAGTACCATGTGACACACACACAGACAGACTGATAAATCGACAGACAAACATTAAAAATGTTTCAGTTCACGACAGAAAGAGTCAACTGACGTTTCAGCAATAATATTTGAATGGAATTTGTTGCAATATTCATTGCTTGTTTAGGAAATATTAATAATTCCGTATCATCTAGTATTAAAAAGAGCATATATTATACCGTTCAGGAAACGTTTAAGTTTATTTTTAATGATTAATTATACAATGTAGAATGGAAAGTTATTACTCATATTTTACATTAAAAAATATTGATGAAATTAACTGCCTAGAATATACTTTATGGGAAAAAAGCCCTTTGCTATTAAAATACTTGAAGCGTGTAATTAAACACTCTTTTTTATTAGATTATTTTTTAAGCGCTGGGGGAAAAGTCATTCTAGGTTGAATGATTTGAAGTAAATCGAAACTTTGCTGTTTTGTTCTATGTTGTTACTGCCTAATCTCTTAAGGCAAAGATATTTTGAAGCACTTCCTAAATTTATTTAACATTAGTATATTTAAAAATCTACATTAATTCCAATTATTTTGATATCATGAGTGAAATTTTGCTCTGTTTGTAGATTATTTTCTTAAGGATTTTAATAAAAAAGTGCATGTGAATATGTTTTTGAAAATTTTTTTAAATGTCTAACTATAAATAATATAAAATAGTAAATAAGATATTAACTAGTAAATACAAGATATGCAATTGTAATTTTAATTAAATAAGAATTTTATTGTCGTATATTTCTGTGTATAAGATGGAGATTTTTGGCTTCAAAATGGGGGTTTCCTTTTACGCGAGTGTATGAAATTTTCCAAATTTGATATTCAAAAGTAATAAGAATGGTAAATATGAAAAACATAAAAAAATACTTTCAAATTTCTAAAACTACTTTAATATACCATTCTTTTAAGATGAAAATAGTCACCATTTGTCATGTATTATACAAATCATTATCGGAATTTACAAGCAAATACTTATTACTTTCTTTCAATGACGCATATCTTCAGTATCTATTTGGGAAGAATTCTATATTCTGTTCTGGTTTTTTTGGTGAGCTTTTTTGGCGTTAAATAAACCGATGTCGTTACGATTTTCTCCTTTAAGGGTTGATTTTGTAATTTCTAGAATGAGATTTAGCATATTTTTCATAAAAGGGTATGACTTTTGTTTTATTTTGACATATATAATAAATATAATAAATATATAAATTCTAAAAAAATATATATATAAATGTATGATGTTTATTTATAGGTGTATATAATATGTATTTATGTATGTATATCTCTATATACAATTACATATATAGAGAGATTTATGTAATATATATACATAAAAATAAAAATATTTACATAAACAGAATATTTATTTTTTAACATGTGACACATGCAATGTTTTTTTTAACGTAAATATATGTTTATAAATATTTAAAGAGTATGATATTTCGCCATCTTGAAAAATTTAATACGAGGATATGGAACTCTTCCCATCTAATTCATCATCATCAACATTTTCTCCAAAAACGGCATTATCTTCAGTTTCACCCATTATATTACTGATTTAACATATTTTAAAAGGCCGACCATTTATTGCAGTCATTCAAGCAAGCTTCATTCAAATACAAAAATTATATTATTTGTTTTCTTAATTAGCGCCATTTGTCACACATGCATCTCAGGATGACATCTATCCAATGCATTTGGTACAAAACCTGTTTGACGATGGATTGTTGAAGATTAAAAATAAGGTCACCAGAGACACACAGGTGATCTCTAGGAAATCTCAATAATTTTGGAGAGTGCATTTTTTTCTAATAGCTATGCAAAAATGCTAAGTTCTCTTTCGCTGTATATTCCATCATCTTAGTTTAACATTGGCTTAGATGCGGGTTTTCGATTTGGGGCAAATTTTCACTGAAAAATCGCATACTAGGCTTATACACGAAAATATGCGGTATATCTTCATTGATGTAATAGCATATCTATACTTTTGGAGATAGTTAACTTATATAAATGAAAAAATGCGATGTACTATGGTTAATTTAATATCATACTTAGTACATGTGACATACTGAGCGAAATTACGAAAAAAATTTATATTATAATTTTATTGATTCGACTTCTATGCACTAAAAATGAAATAAGTCAAAATCATCAATAATTTTTTTATAGGTTCCATATTTGCACAAAAAAATCTACAGTCACTGACAAAGACTACATTTCATACAATCCTAAAATTTTGCAATTAAAATATGTTATTACGATTTCATTTTTAGTAAGCGACGTTTAATTATACATGTATATCTGTATTTAATCTATATTTATATAGTCATAATATGTATTAAACTCTATTCCTCGTGCTAAAGTAGCCTAAAAGTTTGGCGAACTATTTAATATGATTTCATTCATTTACAAATTTTGCCATGGATTTTTTCAAAGTTATCCTCATTCCGATAATTGTACAAACCTACAATAAGTGTACTCTTTACCTAAAATTTTCCAATACCAAAGTTGCCATGTGACAACATTAACATCGCAAAGATTATTTTATATTGTATTACACTAGCACTTTATGATTTTTTTAAGCTATTGCATAGCTTTTATCGCGGGCTTTGGGCGCGGCGACCGAATTCTAAAATTCCGTAACGCGAAAAATCCTAACACATCCGTAACGAAAAAAACCTAACACTCGGCTAACGTCGTTTAAGCTCGGCAGACTTCGGCATGGTATCCTTCGGTAGACTTCGGCATGGTATCCTTCGGTAGATTTCGGCAGACATTGACGCGGTATTTTTCAGTAATTTAGAGGATATCAAGTCTCAACCTTATATTCTTATTTCAATTACTATAAATCTAAAGTTTCAATAATAAAAATTCCTGATAGAATGTGTATAGAAAAAAATCGTCTTAAGATAAAACTAGGTGAGATAATGTAGCTTTTGGTGATTGGAGACCCGCCCAATTGTGAGGATCGAAAAATTTAAAAAGGTTATAACTCGCGATCTAATTTTCATAGCGCGGCCAAATTTTGTTTGGTGATTCATTATGAGACAGTGTTAATTTTTAGTGACAGGAGATCCCCCATGGGGAGGGTCGAAAAATTTAAAATGCTTATAATTCGCGTTCTAATTTTCGTAGTGCGACCAAATTTTGTTTGGTAATTTACTATGAGACAGTGTTACATTTGGTGACAGGAGACCCCAACGGTGAGGGTCGAAAAATTTAAAATGCTTATAACTCACGACCTACTTTTCGTAGCGCGGCCAAATTTTGTTTGGTAATTTATTATGAGACAGTGTTATATTTGGTAAGGGGTGACTCCCCACGTTGACGGTCAAAAAATTTTAAATGCTTTTTAACTCGCGATCTAATTTTTGTAGCGCGGCCAAATTTTGTTTGGTGATTTATTATAAAAGAGTGTTAATTTTTGGAGACAGGAGACATCCCCCCCACGATGAGGGTCGAAAAAGTTAAAATGCTTATGACTCGCGATCAATTTTCGTAGCGCGGCCAAATTTTGTTTGGTAATTTATTATGAGACAGTGTTACTTTTGGTAAGAGGTGACCCCCCACGTTGAGGGTCGAAAAATTTAAAATTATTTTTAACTCGCGATGTAATTTTCGTAGCGCGGCCAAAATTTGTTTATTGATTTATTATGAGACAGTGTTAATTTTTGGTGACCGGAGATCCCCCACGGTGAGGGTCGAAAAATTTAAAATGCTTATAACTCGCGATCAATTTTCGTAGCGCGGCCAAATTTTGTTTGGTAATTTATTATGAGACAGTGTTAATTTTTAGTGACAGGAGATCCCCCATGGGGAGGGTCGAAAAAATTAAAATGCTTATAACTCGCGATCTAATTTTCGTAGCTCGGCAAAATTTTGTTTGGTAATTTATTATGAGACAGTTGTACTTTTGGTTACAGGTGACCCCCCACGTTGAGGGTCGAAAAATTTTAAATGCTAATAACTCGCGACCTAATTTTCGTAGCGCGGTCAAATTTTGTTTGGTGATTTATTAGGAAGCAGTGTTAATTTTTGGTGACAGGAGACCCCCCCACCCCAGGGTGAGGGTCGAAAAAGTTAAAATGCTTATAACTCGCGATCTAATTTTCGTAGCGCGGACAAATTTTGTTTGGTGATTTATTATGAAACAGTGTTAATTTTTAGTGACAGGAGATACCCCATGGGGAGGGTCGAAAAATTTAAAATGCTTATAACTCGCGATCTAATTTTCGTAGCGCGTCCAAATTTTGTTTGGTGATTTATTATGAAGCAGTGCTAGATTTTGGTGACAGGAGACCCCCCGCCCCACCCCACGGTGAGGGTTGAAAAAGTTAAAATGCTTATAACTCGCGACTAATTTTTGTAGCGCGGCCAAATTTTGTTTGGTAATTTATCATTAGACAGTGTTAATTTTTAGTGACAGGAGATCCCCCATGGGGAGTGCTGCCAAATTTTGTTTGGTAACTTATTATGAGACAGTGTTACTTTTGGTGACAGGTGGCCCCCCACGTTGAGGGTCGAAAAATTTAAAATGCTTATAACTCGCGATCTATTTTTCGTATCGCGGCCAAATTTTGTTTGGTAATTTATTATGAGACAGTGTTACTTTTGGTGATAGGTGACCCCCACGTTGAGGGTCGAAAAATTTAAAATGCTTATGACTCGCATCTAATTTTCGTAGCGCGGCCAAATTTTGTTTGGTGATATATTATGAAACAGTGTTAATTTTTTGTGTAAGGAGATCCCCCACGGTGAGGGTCGAAAAATTTAAAATGCTTATAACTCGGGATCAATTTTCGTAGCGCGCTCAAATTTTGTTTGGTAATTTATTATGAGACAGTGTTAATTTTTTAGTGACAGGAGATCCCCCATGGGGAGGGTCGAAAAATTTAAAATCCTTATAACTCGCGATCTAAATTTCGTAGCGCGTCCAAATTTTGTTTGGTGATTTATTATGAAGCAGTGTTAGATTTTGGTGACAGGAGACACCCCACCCCACGGTGAGGGTGGAAAAAGTTAAAATGCTTATAACTCGCGATCAATTTTCGTAGCGCGGCCAAATTTTGTTTGGTAATTTATTATGCGACAGTGTTACTTTTGGTAAGGGGTGACCCCCCACGTTGAGGGTCAAAAAATTTAAAATGCTTTTTAACTCGCGATCTAATTTTCGTAGCGCGTCCAAAATTTGTTTGATGATTTATTATGAGACAGTGTTAATTTTTGGTGACCGGAGATCCCCCACGGTGAGGGTCGAAAAATTTAAAATGCTTATAACTCGCGATCAATTTTCGTAGCGCGGCCAAATTTTGTTTGGTAATTTATTATGAGACAGTGTTAATTTTTAGTGACAGGAGATCCCCCATGGGGAAGGTCGAAAAATTTAAAATGCTTATAACTCGCGATCTAATTTTCGTAGCTCGGCCAAATTTTGTTTGGTAATTTTTTTATGAGACAGTGTTACTTTTGGTTACAGGTGACCCCCCACGTTGAGGGTCGAAAAATTTTAAATGCTAATAACTCGCGATCTAATTTTCGTAGCGCGGTCAAATTTTGTTTGGTGATTTATTAGGAAGCAGTGTTAATTTTTGGTGACAGGAGACCCCCCACCATACGGTGAGGGTCGAAAAAGTTAAAATGCTTATAACTCGCGATCTAATTTTCGTAGCGCGGACAAATTTTGTTTGGTGATTTATTATGAAACAGTGTTAATTTTTAGTGACAGGAGATCCCCCATGGGGAGGGTCGAAAAATTAAAAATGCTTATAACTCGCGATCTAAATTTCGTAGCGCGTCCAAATTTTGTTTGGTGATTTATTATGAAGCAGTGTTAGATTTTGGTGACAGGAGACCCCCCACCCCACGATGAGGGTTGAAAAAGTTAAAATGCTTATAACTGGCGATTTAATTTTCGTAGCGCAGCCAAATTTTGTTTGGTAATTTATTATGAGATTGCGTTAATTTTTGGTGACAGGAGACCCCCCACGTTGAGGATCGAAAAATTTAAAATGCTTATAACTCGCGATCTAATTTTCGTAGCGCGTCCAAATTTTGTTTGGTGATTTATTATGAAGCAGTGTTAGATTTTGGTGACAGGAGACCCCCCCACCCCACGGTGAGGGTTGAAAAAGTTAAAATGCTTATAACTCGCGATCAATTTTCGTAGCGCGGCCAAATTTTGTTTGGTGATTTATTATGAAACAGTGTTAATTTTTAGTGACAGGAGATCCCCCACGGTGAGGATCGAAAAATTTAAAATGCTTATAACTCGCGATCTAATTTTCATAGCGCGGCCAAATTTTGTTTGGTGATTCATTATGAGACAGTGTTAATTTTTAGTGACAGGAGATCCCCCACGTTGAGGGTCGAAAAATTTTAAATGCTAATAACTCGCGATCTAATTTTCGTAGCGCGGTCAAATTTTGTTTGGTGATTTATTAGGAAGCAGTGTTAATTTTTGGTGACAGGAGACCCCCCACCATACGGTGAGGGTCGAAAAAGTTAAAATGCTTATAACTCGCGATCTAATTTTCGTAGCGCGGACAAATTTTGTTTGGTGATTTATTATGAAACAGTGTTAATTTTTAGTGACAGGAGATCCCCCATGGGGAGGGTCGAAAAATTAAAAATGCTTATAACTCGCGATCTAAATTTCGTAGCGCGTCCAAATTTTTTTTGGTGATTTATTATGAAGCAGTGTTAGATTTTGGTGACAGGAGACCCCCCACCCCACGATGAGGGTTGAAAAAGTTAAAATGCTTATAACTGGCGATTTAATTTTCGTAGCGCAGCCAAATTTTGTTTGGTAATTTATTATGAGATTGCGTTAATTTTTGGTGACAGGAGACCCCCCACGTTGAGGATCGAAAAATTTAAAATGCTTATAACTCGCGATCTAATTTTCGTAGCGCGTCCAAATTTTGTTTGGTGATTTATTATGAAGCAGTGTTAGATTTTGGTGACAGGAGACCCCCCACCCCACGGTGAGGGTTGAAAAAGTTAAAATGCTTATAACTCGCGATCAATTTTCGTAGCGCGGCCAAATTTTGTTTGGTGATTTATTATGAAACAGTGTTAATTTTTAGTGACAGGAGATCCCCCACGGTGAGGATCGAAAAATTTAAAATGCTTATAACTCGCGATCTAATTTTCATAGCGCGGCCAAATTTTGTTTGGTGATTCATTATGAGACAGTGTTAATTTTTAGTGACAGGAGATCCCCCACGTTGAGGGTCGAAAAATTTTAAATGCTAATAACTCGCGATCTAATTTTCGTAGCGCGGTCAAATTTTGTTTGGTGATTTATTAGGAAGCAGTGTTAATTTTTGGTGACAGGAGACCCCCCACCATACGGTGAGGGTCGAAAAAGTTAAAATGCTTATAACTCGCGATCTAATTTTCGTAGCGCGGACAAATTTTGTTTGGTGATTTATTATGAAACAGTGTTAATTTTTAGTGACAGGAGATCCCCCATGGGGAGGGTCGAAAAATTAAAAATGCTTATAACTCGCGATCTAAATTTCGTAGCGCGTCCAAATTTTGTTTGGTGATTTATTATGAAGCAGTGTTAGATTTTGGTGACAGGAGACCCCCCACCCCACGATGAGGGTTGAAAAAGTTAAAATGCTTATAACTGGCGATTTAATTTTCGTAGCGCAGCCAAATTTTGTTTGGTAATTTATTATGAGATTGCGTTAATTTTTGGTGACAGGAGACCCCCCACGTTGAGGATCGAAAAATTTAAAATGCTTATAACTCGCGATCTAAATTTCGTAGCGCGTCCAAATTTTGTTTGGTGATTTATTATGAAGCAGTGTTAGATTTTGGTGACAGGAGACCCCCCCACCCCACGGTGAGGGTTGAAAAAGTTAAAATGCTTATAACTCGCGATCAATTTTCGTAGCGCGGCCAAATTTTGTTTGGTGATTTATTATGAAACAGTGTTAATTTTTAGTGACAGGAGATCCCCCACGGTGAGGATCGAAAAATTTAAAATGCTTATAACTCGCGATCTAATTTTCATAGCGCGGCCAAATTTTGTTTGGTGATTCATTATGAGACAGTGTTAATTTTTATTGACAGGAGATCCCCCATGGGGAGGGTCGAAAAATTTAAAATGCTTATAATTCGCGATCTAATTTTCGTAGTGCGACCAAATTTTGTTTGATAATTTATTATGAGACAGTGTTAATTTTTTAGTGACAGGAGATCCCCCATGGGGAGGGTCGAAAAATTTAAAATCCTTATAACTCGCGATCTAAATTTCGTAGCGCGTCCAAATTTTGTTTGGTGATTTATTATGAAGCAGTGTTAGATTTTGGTGACAGGAGACACCCCACCCCACGGTGAGGGTGGAAAAAGTTAAAATGCTTATAACTCGCGATCAATTTTCGTAGCGCGGCCAAATTTTGTTTGGTAATTTATTATGCGACAGTGTTACTTTTGGTAAGGGGTGACCCCCCACGTTGAGGGTCAAAAAATTTAAAATGCTTTTTAACTCGCGATCTAATTTTCGTAGCGCGTCCAAAATTTGTTTGATGATTTATTATGAGACAGTGTTAATTTTTGGTGACCGGAGATCCCCCACGGTGAGGGTCGAAAAATTTAAAATGCTTATAACTCGCGATCAATTTTCGTAGCGCGGCCAAATTTTGTTTGGTAATTTATTATGAGACAGTGTTAATTTTTAGTGACAGGAGATCCCCCATGGGGAAGGTCGAAAAATTTAAAATGCTTATAACTCGCGATCTAATTTTCGTAGCTCGGCCAAATTTTGTTTGGTAATTTTTTTATGAGACAGTGTTACTTTTGGTTACAGGTGACCCCCCACGTTGAGGGTCGAAAAATTTTAAATGCTAATAACTCGCGATCTAATTTTCGTAGCGCGGTCAAATTTTGTTTGGTGATTTATTAGGAAGCAGTGTTAATTTTTGGTGACAGGAGACCCCCCACCATACGGTGAGGGTCGAAAAAGTTAAAATGCTTATAACTCGCGATCTAATTTTCGTAGCGCGGACAAATTTTGTTTGGTGATTTATTATGAAACAGTGTTAATTTTTAGTGACAGGAGATCCCCCATGGGGAGGGTCGAAAAATTAAAAATGCTTATAACTCGCGATCTAAATTTCGTAGCGCGTCCAAATTTTGTTTGGTGATTTATTATGAAGCAGTGTTAGATTTTGGTGACAGGAGACCCCCCACCCCACGATGAGGGTTGAAAAAGTTAAAATGCTTATAACTGGCGATTTAATTTTCGTAGCGCAGCCAAATTTTGTTTGGTAATTTATTATGAGATTGCGTTAATTTTTGGTGACAGGAGACCCCCCACGTTGAGGATCGAAAAATTTAAAATGCTTATAACTCGCGATCTAATTTTCGTAGCGCGTCCAAATTTTGTTTGGTGATTTATTATGAAGCAGTGTTAGATTTTGGTGACAGGAGACCCCCCCACCCCACGGTGAGGGTTGAAAAAGTTAAAATGCTTATAACTCGCGATCAATTTTCGTAGCGCGGCCAAATTTTGTTTGGTGATTTATTATGAAACAGTGTTAATTTTTAGTGACAGGAGATCCCCCACGGTGAGGATCGAAAAATTTAAAATGCTTATAACTCGCGATCTAATTTTCATAGCGCGGCCAAATTTTGTTTGGTGATTCATTATGAGACAGTGTTAATTTTTAGTAACAGGAGATCCCCCACGTTGAGGGTCGAAAAATTTTAAATGCTAATAACTCGCGATCTAATTTTCGTAGCGCGGTCAAATTTTGTTTGGTGATTTATTAGGAAGCAGTGTTAATTTTTGGTGACAGGAGACCCCCCACCATACGGTGAGGGTCGAAAAAGTTAAAATGCTTATAACTCGCGATCTAATTTTCGTAGCGCGGACAAATTTTGTTTGGTGATTTATTATGAAACAGTGTTAATTTTTAGTGACAGGAGATCCCCCATGGGGAGGGTCGAAAAATTAAAAATGCTTATAACTCGCGATCTAAATTTCGTAGCGCGTCCAAATTTTGTTTGGTGATTTATTATGAAGCAGTGTTAGATTTTGGTGACAGGAGACCCCCCACCCCACGATGAGGGTTGAAAAAGTTAAAATGCTTATAACTGGCGATTTAATTTTCGTAGCGCAGCCAAATTTTGTTTGGTAATTTATTATGAGATTGCGTTAATTTTTGGTGACAGGAGACCCCCCACGTTGAGGATCGAAAAATTTAAAATGCTTATAACTCGCGATCTAATTTTCGTAGCGCGTCCAAATTTTGTTTGGTGATTTATTATGAAGCAGTGTTAGATTTTGGTGACAGGAGACCCCCCACCCCACGGTGAGGGTTGAAAAAGTTAAAATGCTTATAACTCGCGATCAATTTTCGTAGCGCGGCCAAATTTTGTTTGGTGATTTATTATGAAACAGTGTTAATTTTTAGTGACAGGAGATCCCCCACGGTGAGGATCGAAAAATTTAAAATGCTTATAACTCGCGATCTAATTTTCATAGCGCGGCCAAATTTTGTTTGGTGATTCATTATGAGACAGTGTTAATTTTTAGTGACAGGAGATCCCCCACGTTGAGGGTCGAAAAATTTTAAATGCTAATAACTCGCGATCTAATTTTCGTAGCGCGGTCAAATTTTGTTTGGTGATTTATTAGGAAGCAGTGTTAATTTTTGGTGACAGGAGACCCCCCACCATACGGTGAGGGTCGAAAAAGTTAAAATGCTTATAACTCGCGATCTAATTTTCATAGCGCGGCCAAATTTTGTTTGGTGATTCATTATGAGACAGTGTTAATTTTTATTGACAGGAGATCCCCCATGGGGAGGGTCGAAAAATTTAAAATGCTTATAATTCGCGATCTAATTTTCGTAGTGCGACCAAATTTTGTTTGATAATTTATTATGAGACAGTGTTAATTTTTAGTGACAGGAGATCCCCCATGGGAAGGGTCGAAAAATTTAAAATGCTTATAATTCGCGATCTAATTTTCGTAGTGCGACCAAATTTTGTTTGGTAATTTACTATGAGAGAGTGTTACTTTTGGTGACAGGAGACCCCAACGGTGAGGGTCGAAAAATTTAAAATGCTTATAACTCACGACGTACTTTTCGTAGCGCGGCCAAATTTTGTTTGGTAATTTATTATGAGACAGTGTTACATTTGGTAAGGGGTGACCCCCCACGTTGACGGTCAAAAAATTTAAAATGCTTTTTAACTCGCGATCTAATATTTGTAGCGCGGCTAAATTTTGTTTGTTGATTTATTATGAAACAGTGCTAATTTTTGGAGACAGGAGACATCCCCCCCCCACCACACGGTGAGGGTTGAAAAAGTTAAAATGCTTATAACTCGCGATCTAATTTTCGTAGAGCAGCCAAATTTTGTTTGGTAATTTATTATGAGATAGTGTTAATTTTTGGTGACAGCAAACCCCCCACGTTGAGGGTCGAAAAATTTAAAATGCTTATAACTCGCGATCTAATTTTCGTAGCGCGTCCAAATTTTGTTTGGTGATTTATTATGAAGCAGTGTTAGATTTTGGTGACAGGAGATCCCCCCACCCCACGGTGAGGGATGAAAAAGTTAAAATGCTTGTAACTCGCGATTAATATTTGTAGCGCGGCCAAATTTTGTTTGGTGATTTATTATGAAATAGTGTTAATTTTTAATGACAGAAGATCCCCCACGGTGAGGATCGAAAAATTTAAAATGCTTATAACTCGCGATCTAATTTTCGTAGCGCGGCCAAATTTTGTTTGGTGATATATTATGAAACAGTGTTAATTTTTGGTGACAGGAGACCCCCCCACGGTGAGGGTCGAAAAATTTAAAATGCTTACAACTTGCGATCAATTTTCGTAGCGCGGCTAAATTTTGTTTGGTAATTTATTATGAGACAGTGTTACTTTTGGTTACAGGTGACCCCCCACGTTGAGGGTCGAAAAATTTTAAATGCTAATAACTTGCGATCTAATTTTCGTAGCGCGGTCAAATTTTGTTTTGTGATTTATTATGAAGCAGTGTTACTTTTTGGTGACAGGAGACCCCCCCAACCCAAGGTGAGGGTCGAAAAAGTTAAAATGCTTATAACTCGCGGTCAATTTTTGTAGCGCGGCCAAATTTTGTTTGGTGATTTATTATGAAACAGTGTTAATTTTTAGTGACAGGAGATCCCCCACGGTGAGGATCGAAAAATTTAAAATGCTTATAACTCGCGATCTAATTTTCGTAGTGCGACCAAATTTTGTTTGATAATTTATTATGAGACAGTGTTAATTTTTAGTGACAGGAGATTCCCCGATGGGAAGGGTCGAAAAATTTAAAATGCTTATAATTCGCGATCTAATTTTCGTAGCGCGGTCAAATTTTGTTTTGTGATTTATTATGAAGCAGTGTTAATTTTTGGTGACAGGAGACCCCCCCACCCCAAGGTGAGGGTCGAAAAAGTTAAAATGCTTATAACTCGCGGTCAATTTTTGTAGCGCGGCCAAATTTTGTTTGGTGATTCATTATGAGACAGTGTTAATTTTTAGTGACAGGAGATCCCCCATGGGGAGGGTCGAAAAATTTAAAATGCTTAAAATTCGCGATCTAATTTTCGTAGTGCGACCAAATTTTGTTTGATAATTTATTATGAGACAGTGTTAATTTTTAGTGACAGGAGATTCCCCCATGGGAAGGGTCGAAAAATTTAAAGTGCTTATAATTCGCGATCTAATTTTCGTAGTGCGACCAAATTTTGTTTGGTAATTTACTATGAGACAGTGTTACTTTTGGTGACAGGAGACCCCCCACGGTGAGGTTCGAAAAATTTAAAATGCTTATAACTCGCGATCTATTTTTCGTATCGCGGCCAAATTTTGTTTGGTAATTTATTTTGAGACAGTGTTACTTTTGGTGATAGGTGTCCCCCACGTTGAGGGTCGAAAAATTTAAAATGCTTATGACTCGCATCTAATTTTCGTAGCGCGGCCAAATTTTGTTTGGTGATATATTATGAAACAGTGTTAATATTTTGTGTAAGGAGATCCCCCAAGGTGAGGGTCGAAAAATTTAAAATGCTTATAACTCGCGATCAATTTTCGTAGCGCGGCCAAATTTTGTTTGGTAATTTAATTTATTATGAGACAGTGTTAATTCTTTAGTGACAGGAGATCCCCCATGGGGAGGGTAGAAAAATTTAAAATGCTTATAATTCGCGATCTAAATTTCGTAGCGCGTCCAAATTTTGTTTGGTGATTTATTATGAAGCAGTGTTAGATTTGGGTGACAGGAGACCCCCCACCCCACGGTGAGGGTCGAAAAAGTTAAAATACTTATGACTCGCGATCAATTTTCGTAGCGCGGTCAAATTTTGTTTGGTAATTTATTATGAGACAGTGTTACTTTTGGTAAGGGGTGACCCCCCACGTTGAGGGTCGAAAAATTTAAAATGCTTTTTAACTCGCGATCTAATTTTCGTAGCGCGGCCAAAATTTGTTTGATGTTCTATTATGAGACAGTGTTAATTTTTGGTGACCGGAGATCCCCCACGATGAGGGTCGAAAAATTTAAAATGCTTATAACTCGCGATCAATTTTCGTAGCGCGGCCAAATTTTGTTTGGTAATTTATTATGAGACAGTGTTAATTTTTAGTGACAGGAGATCCCCCATGGGGAGGGTCGAAAAATTTGAAATGCTTATAACTCGCGATCTAATTTTCGTAGCTCGGCCAAATTTTGTTTGGTAATTTATTATGAGACAGTGTTACTTTTGGTTACAGGTGACCCCCCACGTTGAGGGTCGAAAAATTTTATATGCTAAGAACTCGCGATCTAATTTTCGTAGCGCGGTCAAATTTTGTTTGGTGATTTATTAGGAAGCAATGTTAATTTTTGGTGACAGGAGACCCCCCTACCCCACGGTGAGGGTCGAAAAAGTTAAAATGCTTATAACTCGCGTTCTAATTTTCGTAGCGCGGACAAATTTTGTTTGGTGATTTATTGTGAAGCAGTGTTAGATTTTGGTGACAGGAGACCCCCCACCCCACGGTGAGGGTCGAAAAAGTTAAAATGCTTATAACTCGCGATCTAATTTTCGTAACGCGGCCAAATTTTGTTTGGTAATTTATTATGAGACAGTGTTACTTTTGGTGACAGGTGACCCCCCACGTTGAGGGTCGAAAAATTTAAAATGCTTATGACTCGCGATCTAATTTTCGTAGCGCAGCCAATTTTTGTTTGGTGATATATTATGAAACAGTGTTAATTTTTGGTGAGAGGAGACCCCCCCACGGTGAGGGTCGAAAAATTTAAAATGCTTACAACTCGCGATCAATTTTCGTAGCGCGGCTAAATTTTGTTTGGTAATTTATTATGAGACAGTGTTAATTTTTTGTGACAGGAGATCCCCCATGGGGAGGGTCGAAAAATTTTAAATGCTAATAACTCGCGATCTAATTTTCGTAGCGCGGTCAAATTTTGTTTGGTGATTTATTATGAAGAAGTGTTAATTTTTGGTGACAGGATACCCCCCACCCCACGGTGAGTAACGAAAAAGTTAAAATGCTTATAACTTTCGATCTAATTTTCGTAGCGCGGCCAAATTTTCTTTGGTGATTTATTATGAAACAGTGTTAATTTTTGGTGACCGGAGACCCCCCCCCCGACGGTGAGGGTCGAAAAATTTAAAATGCTTATATCTCGCGATCTAATTTTCGTATCGCGGAAAAATTTTGTTTGGTAATTTATTATGAGAGAGTGTTAATTTTTTGTGATAGGAGGCTCCCACCCCCCGCGGTGAGGGTCGAAAAATTTAAAATGTTTATAACTCGCGATCAATTTTCGTAGCGCGGCCAAATTTTGTTTGGTTATTTATTATGAGACAGTGTTAATTTTTTGTGACAGGAGATCCCCCCCCCACGGTGATGGTCGAAAAATTTAAAATGCTTATAACTCGCAATCTAATTTTCGTATCGCAGCCGAATTTTGTTTGGTAATTTATTATAAGAGAGTGTTAATTTTTGGTGACAGGAAGCCCCCACCCACTCGGTGAGGGTCGAAAAATTTAAAATGTTTATAACTCGCGATCAATTTTCTTAGCGCGTCCAAATTTTGTTCGGTAATTTATTATGAGACAGTGTTAATTTTTGGTGACAGGAGATCCCCCATGATGAGGGTCGAAAAATTTAATATGCTTATAACTCGCGATCTAATTTTCGTAGCGCGGACAAATTTTGTTTGGTGATTTATTAGGAAACAGTGTTAATTTTTGGTGACAGGAGACCCCCCCACCCCACGGTGAGGGTCGAAAAAGTTAAAATGCTTATAACTCGCGATCTAATTTTCGTAGCGCGGACAAATTTTGTTTGGTGATTTATTATGAAACAGTGTTAATTTTTAGTGACAGGAGATCCCTCACGGGGAGGGTCGAAAAATTTAAAATGCTTATAACTCGCGATCTAAATTTCGTAGCGCGTCCAAATTTTGTTTGGTGATTTACTATGAAGCAGTGTTAGATTTTGGTGACAGGAGACCCCCCACCCCACGGTGAGGGTTGAAAAAGTTAAAATGCTTATAACTCAAGATCTAATTTTCGTAGCGCAGACAAATTTTGTTTGGTAATTTATTATGAGTTAGTTTTAATTTTTGGTGACAGGAGATCCCCCATGGTGAGTGCTGCCAAATTTTGTTTGGTAACTTATTATGAGACAGTGTTACTTTTGGTGACAGGTGGCCCCCCACGTTGAGGGTCGAAAAATTTAAAATGCTTATAACTCGCGATCAATGTTCGTAGTGCGGCCAAATCTTGTTTGGTAATTTACTATGAGACAGTGTTACTTTTGGTTGCAGGAGACCCCCCACGGTGAGGATCGAAAAATTTTAAATGCTTATAACTCGCGATCTATTTTTCGTATCGCGGCCAAATTTTGTTTGGTAATTTATTATGAGACAGTGTTACTTTTGGTGATAGGTGACCCCCACGTTGAGGGTCGAAAAATTTAAAATGCTTATGACTCGCATCTAATTTTCGTAGCGCGGCCAAATTTTGTTTGGTGATATATTATGAAACAGTGTTAATTTTTTGTGTAAGGAGATCCCCCACGGTGAGGGTCGAAAAATTTAAAATGCTTATAACTCGGGATCAATTTTCGTAGCGCGGCCAAATTTTGTTTGGTAATTTATTATGAGACAGTGTTAATTTTTAGTGACAGGAGATCCCCCATGGGGAAGGTCGAAAAATTTAAAATGCTTATAACTCGCGATCTAATTTTCGTAGCTCGGCCAAATTTTGTTTGGTAATTTATTATGAGACAGTGTTACTTTTGGTTACAGGTGACTCCCCACCATACGGTGAGGGTCGAAAAAGTTAAAATGCTTATAACTCGCGATCTAATTTTCGTAGCGCGGACAAATTTTGTTTGGTGATTTATTATGAAGCAGTGTTAGATTTTGGTGACAGGAGACCCCCCACCCCACGATGAGGGTTGAAAAAGTTAAAATGCTTATAACTGGCGATTTAATTTTCGTAGCGCAGCCAAATTTTGTTTGGTAATTTATTATGAGATTGTTTTAATATTTGGTGACAGGAGACCCCCCCCACGTTGAGGGTCGAAAAATTTAAAATGCTTATAACTCGCGATCTAAATTTCGTAGCGCGTCCAAATTTTGTTTGGTGATTTATTATGAAGTAGTGTTAGATTTTTGTGACAGGAGACCCCCCCACCCCAAGGTGAGGGTTGAAAAAGTTAAAATGCTTATAACTCGCGATCAATTTTCGCAGCGCGGCCAAATTTTGTTTGGTGATTTATTATGAAACAGTGTTAATTCTTAGTGACAGGAGATCCCCCATGGGGAGGGTCGAAAAATTTAAAATGCTTATAATTCGCGATCTAATTTCGTAGTGCGACCAAATTTTGTTTGATAATTTATTATGAGATAGTGTTAATTTTTAGTGACAGGAGATCCCTCATGGGAAGGGTCGAAAAATTTAAAATGCTTATAATTCGCGATCTAATTTTCGTAGTGCGACCAAATTTTGTTTGGTAATTTACTATGAGACAGTGTTACTTTTGGTGACAGGAGACCCCAACGGTGAGGGTCGAAAAATTTAAAATGCTTATAACTCACGACGTACTTTTCGTAGCGCGGCCAAATTTTGTTTGGTAATTTATTATGAGACAGCGTTACATTTGGTAAGGGGTGACCCCCCACGTTGACGGTCAAAAAATTTAAAATGCTTTTTAACTCGCGATCTAATTTTTGTAGCGCTGCCAAATTTTGTTTGTTGATTTATTATGAAACAGTGCTAATTTTTGGAGACAGGAGACATCCCTCCCCCACGATGAGGGTCGAAAAAGTTAAAATGATTATAACTCGCGATCTAATTTTCGTAGCGCGGACAAATTTTGTTTGGTGTTTTATTATGAAACAGTGTTAATTTTTAGTGACAGGAGATCCCCCATGGGGAGGGTCGAAAAATTTAAAATGCTTATAACTCGCGATCTAAATTTCGTAGCGCGTCCAAATCTTGTTTGGGGATTTATTATGAAGCAGTGTTAGATTTTGGTGACAGGAGACCTCCCCCCCCACCCCACTGTGAGGGTTGAAAAAGTTAAAATGCTTATAACTCGCGATCTAATTTTCGTAGAGCGGCCAAATTTTGTTTAGTAATTTATTATGAGATAGTGTTAATTTTTGGTGACAGCAGACCCTCCACGTTGAGGGTCGAAAAATTTAAAATGCTTATAACTCGCGATCTAATTTTCGTAGCGCGTCCAAATTTTGTTTGGCGATTTATTATGAAGCAGTGTTAGATTTTGGTGACAGGAGATCCCCCCCACCCCACGGTGAGGGTTGAAAAAGTTAAAATGCTTGTAACTCGCGATTAATTTTTGTAGCGCGGCCAAATTTTGTTTGGTGATTTATTATGAAACAGTGTTAATTTTTAGTGACAGAAGATCCCCCACGGTGAGGATCGAAAAATTTAAAATGCTTATTACTCGCGATCTAATTTTCGAAACGCGGCAGAATTTTGTTTGGTAATTTATTATGAGAGAGTGTTACTTTTGGTGACAGGTGACCCCCCACGTTGAGGGTCGAAAACTTTTAAATGCTAATAACTCGCGATCTAATTTTCGTAGCGCGGCCAAATTTTGTTTGGTAATTTATTATGAGACAGTGTTAATTTTTAGTGACAGGAGATCCCCCATGGGGAAGGTCGAAAAATTTAAAATGCTTATAACTCGCGATCTAATTTTTGTAGCTCGGCCAAATTTTGTTTGGTAATTTATTATGAGACAGTGTTACTTTTGGTTACAGGTGACCCCCCACGTTGAGGGTCGAAAAATTTTAAATGCTAATAACTCGCGATCTAATTTTCGTAGCGCGGTCAAATTTTGTTTGGTGATTTATTAGGAAGCAGTGTTAATTTTTGGTGACAGGAGACCCCCCACCATACGGTGAGGATCGAAAAAGTTAAAATGCTTATAACTCGCGATCTAATTTTCGTAGCGCGGACAAATTTTGTTTGGTGATTTATTATGAAACAGTGTTAATTTTTAGTGACAGGAGATCCCCCATGGGGAGGGTCGAAAAATTAAAAATGCTTATAACTCGCGATCTAAATTTCGTAGCGCGTCCAAATTTTGTTTGGTGATTTATTATGAAGCAGTGTTTGATTTTGGTGACAGGAGACCCCCCACCCCACGGTGAGGGTTGAAAAAGTTAAAATGCTTATAACTCGCGATCAATTTTCATAGCGCGGCCAAATTTTGTTTGGTGATTCATTATGAGACAGTGTTAATTTTTATTGACAGGAGATCCCCCATGGGGAGGGTCGAAAAATTTAAAATGCTTATAATTCGCGATCTAATTTTCGTAGTGCGACCAAATTTTGTTTGATAATTTATTATGAGACAGTGTTAATTTTTAGTGACAGGAGATCCCCCATGGGAAGGGTCGAAAAATTTAAAATGCTTATAATTCGCGATCTAATTTTCGTAGTGCGACCAAATTTTGTTTGGTAATTTACTATGAGACAGTGTTACTTTTGGTGACAGGAGACCCCAACGGTGAGGGTCGAAAAATTTAAAATGCTTATAACTCACGACGTACTTTTCGTAGCGCGGCCAAATTTTGTTTGGTAATTTATTATGAGACAGTGTTACATTTGGTAAGGGGTGACCCCCCACGTTGACGGTCAAAAAATTTAAAATGCTTTTTAACTCGCGATCTAATATTTGTAGCGCGGCCAAATTTTGTTTGTTGATTTATTATGAAACAGTGCTAATTTTTGGAGACAGGAGACATCCCAACCCCACGATGAGGGTCGAAAAAGTTAAAATGCTTATAACTCGCGATCTAATTTTCGTAGCGCGGACAAATTTTGTTTGGTGTTTTATTATGAAACAGTGTTAATTTTTAGTGACAGGAGATCCCCCATGGGGAGGGTCGAAAAATTTAAAATGCTTATAACTCGCGATCTAAATTTCGTAGCGCGTCCAAATCTTGTTTGGGGATTTATTATGAAGCAGTGTTAGATTTTGGTGACAGGAGACCCCCCCCCCACCACACGGTGAGGGTTGAAAAAGTTAAAATGCTTATAACTCGCGATCTAATTTTCGTAGAGCAGCCAAATTTTGTTTTTTAATTTATTATGAGATAGTGTTAATTTTTGGTGACAGCAGACCCTCCACGTTGAGGGTCGAAAAATTTAAAATGCTTATAACTCGCGATCTAATTTTCGTAGCGCGTCCAAATTTTGTTTGGTGATTTATTATGAAGCAGTGTTAGATTTTGGTGACAGGAGATCCCCCCACCCCACGGTGAGGGATGAAAAAGTTAAAATGCTTGTAACTCGCGATTAATTTTTGTAGCGCGGCCAAATTTTGTTTGGTGATTTATTATGAAATAGTGTTAATTTTTAGTGACAGAAGATCCCCCACGGTGAGGATCGAAAAATTTAAAATGCTTATAACTCGCGATCTAATTTTCGTAGCGCGGCCAAATTTTGTTTGGTGATATATTATGAAACAGTGTTAATTTTTGGTGACAGGAGACCCCCCCACGGTGAGGGTCGAAAAATTTAAAATGCTTACAACTCGCGATCAATTTTCGTAGCGCGGCTAAATTTTGTTTGGTAATTTATTATGAGACAGTGTTACTTTTGGTTACAGGTGACCCCCCACGTTGAGGGTCGAAAAATTTTAAATGCTAATAACTCGCGATCTAATTTTCGTAGCGCGGTCAAATTTTGTTTTGTGATTTATTATGAAGCAGTGTTAATTTTTGTTGACAGGAGACCCCCCCACCCCAAGGTGAGGGTCGAAAAAGTTAAAATGCTTATAACTCGCGGTCAATTTTTGTAGCGCGGCCAAATTTTGTTTGGTGATTTATTATGAAACAGTGTTAATTTTTAGTGACAGGAGATCCCCCACGGTGAGGATCGAAAAATTTAAAATGCTTATAACTCGCGATCTAATTTTCGTAGTGCGGTCAAATTTTGTTTTGTGATTTATTATGAAGCAGTGTTAATTTTTGGTGACAGGAGACCCCCCCACCCCAAGGTGAGGGTCGAAAAAGTTAAAATGCTTATAACTCGCGGTCAATTTTTCTAGCGCGGCCAAATTTTGTTTGGTGATTCATTATGAGACAGTGTTAATTTTTAGTGACAGGAGATCCTTCATGGGGAGGGTCGAAAAATTTAAAATGCTTATAATTCGCGATCTAATTTTCGTAGTGCGACCAAATTTTGTTTGATAATTTATTATGAGACAGTGTTAATTTTTAGTGACAGGAGATTCCCCCATGGGAAGGGTCGAAAAATTTAAAATGCTTATAATTCGCGATCTAATTTTCGTAGTGCGACCAAATTTTGTTTGGTAATTTACTATGAGACAGTGTTACTTTTGGTGACAGGAGACCCCAACGGTGAGGGTCGAAAAATTTAAAATGCTTATAATTCGCGATCAATTTTCGTAGTGCGGCCAAATTTTGTTTGGTAATTTACTATGAGACAGTGTTACTTTTGGTGACAGGAGACCCCCCACGGTGAGGATCGAAAAATTTAAAATGCTTATAACTCGCGATCTATTTTTCGTATCGCGGCCAAATTTTGTTTGGTAATTTATTTTGAGACAGTGTTACTTTTGGTGATAGGTGACCCCCACGTTGAGGGTCGAAAAATTTAAAATGCTTATGACTCGCATCTAATTTTCGTAGCGCGGCCAAATTTTGTTTGGTGATATATTATGAAACAGTGTTAATTTTTTGTGTAAGGAGATCCCCCACGGTGAGGGTCGAAAAATTTAAAATGCTTATAACTCGCGATCAATTTTCGTAGCGCGGCCAAATTTTGTTTGGTAATTTAATTTATTATGAGACAGTGTTAATTCTTTAGTGACAGGAGATCCCCCATGGGGAGGGTAGAAAAATTTAAAATGCTTATAACTCGCGTTCTAAATTTCGTAGCGCGTCCAAATTTTGTTTGGTGATTTATTATGAAGCAGTGTTTGATTTGGGTGACAGGAGACCCCCCACCCCACGGTGAGGTTCGAAAAAGTTAAAATACTTATGACTCGCGATCAATTTTCGTAGCGCGGTCAAATTTTGTTTGGTAATTTATTATGAGACAGTGTTACTTTTGGTAAGGGGTGACCCCCCACGTTGAGGGTCGAAAAATTTAAAATGCTTTTTAACTCGCGATCTAATTTTCGTAGCGCGGCCAAAATTTGTTTGATGTTCTATTATGAGACAGTGTTAATTTTTGGTGACCGGAGATCCCCCACGATGAGGGTCGAAAAATTTAAAATGCTTATAACTCGCGATCAATTTTCGTAGCGCGGCCAAATTTTGTTTGGTAATTTATTATGAGACAGTGTTAATTTTTAGTGACAGGAGATCCCCCATGGGGAGGGTCGAAAAATTTGAAATGCTTATAACTCGCGATCTAATTTTCGTAGCTCGGCGAAATATTGTTTGGTAATTTATTATGAGACAGTGTTACTTTTGGTTACAGGTGACCCCCCACGTTGAGGGTCGAAAAATTTTATATGCTAAGAACTCGCGATCTAATTTTCGTAGCGCGGTCGAATTTTGTTTGGTGATTTATTAGGAAGCAATGTTAATTTTTGGTGACAGGAGACCCCCCTACCCCACGGTGAGGGTCGAAAAAGTTAAAATGCTTATAACTCGCGATCTAATTTTCGTAGCGCGGACAAATTTTGTTTGGTGATTTATTATGAAGCAGTGTTAGATTTTGGTGACAGGAGACCCCCCACCCCACGGTGAGGGTCGAAAAAGTTAAAATGCTTATAACTCGCGATCTAATTTTCGTAACGCGGCCAAATTTTGTTTGGTAATTTATTATGAGACAGTGTTACTTTTGGTGACAGGTGACCCCCCACGTTGAGGGTCGAAAAATTTAAAATGCTTATGACTCGCGATCTAATTTTCGTAGCGCAGCCAAATTTTGTTTGGTGATATATTATGAAACAGTGTTAATTTTTTGTGACAGGAGATCCCCCATGGGGAGGGTCGAAAAATTTTAAATGCTAATAACTCGCGATCTAATTTTCGTAGCGCGGTCAAATTTTGTTTTGTGATTTATTATGAAGAAGTGTTAATTTTTGGTGACAGGATACCCCCCACCCCACGGTGAGTGTCGAAAAAGTTAAAATGCTTATAACTTTCGATCTAATTTTCGTAGCGCGGCCAAATTTTCTTTGGTGATTTATTATGAAACAGTGTTAATTTTTGGTGACCGGAGACCCCCCCCCCGACGGTGAGGGTCGAAAAATTTAAAATGCTTATATCTCGCGATCTAATTTTCGTATCGCGGAAAAATTTTGTTTGGTAATTTATTATGAGAGAGTGTTAATTTTTTGTGATAGGAGGCTCCCACCCCCCGCGGTGAGGGTCGAAAAATTTAAAATGTTTATAACTCGCGATCAATTTTCGTAGCGCGGCCAAATTTTGTTTGGTTATTTATTATGAGACAGTGTTAATTTTTGGTGACAGGAGATCCCCCCCCCCACGGTGATGGTCGAAAAATTTAAAATGCTTATAACTCGCAATCTAATTTTCGTATCGCAGCCGAATTTTGTTTGGTAATTTATTATAAGAGAGTGTTAATTTTTGGTGACAGGAAGCCCCCACCCACTCGGTGAGGGTCGAAAAATTTAAAATGTTTATAACTCGCGATCAATTTTCTTAGCGCGTCCAAATTTTGTTCGGTAATTTATTATGAGACAGTGTTAATTTTTGGTGACAGGAGATCCCCCATGATGAGGGTCGAAAAATTTAATATGCTTATAACTCGCGATCTAATTTTCGTAGCGCGGACAAATTTTGTTTGGTGATTTATTAGGAAACAGTGTTAATTTTTGGTGACAGGAGACCCCCCCACCCCACGGTGAGGGTCGAAAAAGTTAAAATGCTTATAACTCGCGATCTAATTTTCGTAGCGCGGACAAATTTTGTTTGGTGATTTATTATGAAATAGTGTTAATTTTTAGTGACAGGAGATCCCTCACGGGGAGGGTCGAAAAATTTAAAATGCTTATAACTCGCGTTCTAAATTTCGTAGCGCGTCCAAATTTTGTTTGGTGATTTACTATGAAGCAGTGTTAGATTTTGGTGACAGGAGACCCCCACCCCACGGTGAGGGTTGAAAAAGTTAAAATGCTTATAACTCGCGATCTAATTTTCGTAGCGCAGCCAAATTTTGTTTGGTAATTTATTATGAGATAGTGTTAATTTTTGGTGACAGGAGACCCCCCACGTTGAGGGTCGAAATATTTAAAATGCTTATAACTCGCGATCTAATTTTCGTAGCGCGTCCAAATTTTGTTTGGTGATTTATTATGAAGCAGTGCTAGATTTTGGTGACAGGAGACCCCCCCCCCTATCCCACGGTGAGGGTTGAAAAAGTTAAAATGCTTATAACTCGCGACTAATTTTTGTAGCGCGGCCAAATTTTGTTTGGTAATTTATCATTAGACAGTGTTAATTTTTAGTGACACGAGATCCCCCATGGGGAGTGCTGCCAAATTTTGTTTGGTAACTTATTATGAGACAGTGTTACTTTTGGTGACAGGTGGCCCCCCACGTTGAGGGTCGAAAAATTTAAAATGCTTATAACTCGCGATCAATGTTCGTAGTGCGGCCTAATCTTGTTTGGTAATTTACTATGTGACAGTGTTACTTTTGGTGACAGGAGACCCCCCACGGTGAGGATCGAAAAATTTTAAATGCTTATAACTCGCGATCTATTTTTCGTATCGCGGCCAAATTTTGTTTGGTAATTTATTATGAGACAGTGTTAATTTTTTAGTGACAGGTGATCCCCCATGGGGAGGGTCGAAAAATTTAAAATGCTTATAACTCGCGATCTAAATTTCGTAGCTCGTCCAAATTTTGTTTGGTGATTTATTATGAAGCAGTGTTAGATTTTGGTGACAGGAGACCCCCCACCCCACGGTGAGGGTCGAAAAAGTTAAAATGCTTATGACTCGCGATCAATTTTCGTAGCGCGGCCAAATTTTGTTTGGTAATTTATTATTCGACAGTGTTACTTTTGGTAAGGGGTGACCCCCCCCCGTTGAGGGTCGAAAAATTTAAAATGCTTTTTAACTCGCGATCTAATTTTCGTAGCGCGTCCAAAATTTGTTTGATGATTTATTATGAGACAGTGTTAATTTTTGGTGACCGGAGATCCCCCACGGTGAGGTTCGAAAAATTTAAAATGCTTATAACTCGCGATCAATTTTCGTAGCGTGGCCAAATTTTGTTTGGTAATTTATTATGAGACAGTGTTAATTTTTAGTGACAGGAGATCCCCCATGGGGAAGGTCGAAAAATTTAAAATGCTTATAACTCGCGATCTAATTTTCGTAGCGTGGCCAAATTTTGTTTGGTAATTTATTATGAAACAGTATTAATTTTTAGTGACAGGAGATCCCCCATGGGGAGGGTCGAAAAATTAAAAATGCTTATAACTCGCGATCTAAATTTCGTAGCTCGTCCAAATTTTGTTTGGTGATTTATTATGAAGCAGTGTTAGATTTTGGTGACAGGAGACCCCCCACCCCACGATGAGGGTTGAAAAAGTTAAAATGCTTATAACTGGCGATTTAATTTTCGTAGCGCAGCCAAATTTTGTTTGGTAATTTATTATGAGATTGTGTTAATTTTTGGTGACAGGAGACCCCCCACGTTGAGGGTCGAAAAATTTAAAATGCTTATAATTCGCGATTTAATTTTCGTAGTGCGACCAAATTTTGTTTGGTAATTTACTATGAGACAGTGTTACTTTTGGTGACAGGAGACCCCAACGGTGAGGGTCGAAAAATTTAAAATGCTTATAACTCACGACGTACTTTTCGTAGAGCGGCCAAATTTTGTTTGGTAATTTATTATGAGACAGCGTTACATTTGGTAAGGGGTGACCCCCCACGTTGACGGTCAAAAAATTTAAAATGCTTTTTAACTCGCGATCTAATTTTTGTAGCGCTGCCAAATTTTGTTTGTTGATTTATTATGAAACAGTGCTAATTTTTGGAGACAGGAGACATCCCTCCCCCACGATGAGGGTCGAAAAAGTTAAAATGATTATAACTCGCGATCTAATTTTCGTAGCGCGGACAAATTTTGTTTGGTGTTTTATTATGAAACAGTGTTAATTTTTAGTGACAGGAGATCCCCCATGGGGAGGGTCGAAAAATTTAAAATGCTTATAACTCGCGATCTAAATTTCGTAGCGCGTCCAAATCTTGTTTGGGGATTTATTATGAAGCAGTGTTAGATTTTGGTGACAGGAGACCTCCCCCCCCCACCCCACTGATAGGGTTGAAAAAGTTAAAATGCTTATAACTCGCGATCTAATTTTCGTAGAGCGGCCAAATTTTGTTTGGTAATTTATTATGAGATAGTGTTAATTTTTGGTGACAGCAGACCCTCCACGTTGAGGGTCGAAAAATTTAAAATGCTTATAACTCGCGATCTAATTTTCGTAGCGCTTCCAAATTTTGTTTGGTGATTTATTATGAAGCAGTGTTAGATTTTGGTGACAGGAGATCCCCCCCACCCCACGGTGAGGGTTGAAAAAGTTAAAATGCTTGTAACTCGTGATTAATTTTTGTAGCGCGGCCAAATTTTGTTTGGTGATTTATTATGAAACAGTGTTAATTTTTAGTGACAGAAGAACCCCCACGGTGAGGATCGAAAAATTTAAAATGCTTATAACTCGCGATCTAATTTTCGAAACGCGGCCAAATTTTGTTTGGTAATTTATTATGAGAGAGTGTTACTTTTGGTGACAGGTGACCCCCCACGTTGAGGGTCGAAAAATTTAAAATGCTTATGACTCGCGATCTAATTTTCGTAGCGCGGCCAAATTTTGTTTGGTGATATATTATGAAACAGTGTTAATTTTTGGTGACAGGAGACCCCCCCACGGTGAGGGTCGAAAAATTTAAAATGCTTATGACTCGCGATCTAATTTTCGTAGCGCGGCCAAATTTTGTTTGGTGATTTATTATGAAGCAGTGTTAGATTTTGGTGACAGGAGACCCCCCCACCCCAAGGTGAGGGTCGAAAAAGTTAAAATGCTTATAACTCGCGGTCAATTTTTGTAGCGCGGCCAAATTTTGTTTGGTGATTTATTATGAAACAGTGTTAATTTTTAGAGACAGGAGATCCCCCACGGTGAGGATCGAAAAATTTAAAATGCTTATTACTCGCGATCTAATTTTCATAGCGCGGCCAAATTTTGTTTGGTGATTCATTATAATACAGTGTTAATTTTTAGTGACAGGAGATCCCCCATGGGGAGGGTCGAAAAATTTAAAATGCTTATAATTCGCGATCTAATTTTCGTAGTGCGACCAAATTTTGTTTGGTAATTTACTAGGAGACAGTGTTACTTTTGGTGACACGAGACCCCAACGGTGAGGGTCGAAAAATTTAAAATGCTTATAACTCGCGATCAATTTTCGTAGTGCGGTCAAATTTTATTTTGTGATTTATTATGAAGCAGTGTTAATTTTTGGTGACAGGAGACCCCCCCACCCCAAGGTGAGGGTCGAAAAAGTTAAAATGCTTATAACTCGCGGTCAATTTTTGTAGCGCGGCCAAATTTTGTTTGGTGATTTATTATGAAACAGTGTTAATTTTTAGTGACAGGAGATCCCCCACGGTGAGGATCGAAAAATTTAAAATGCTTATTACTCGCGATCTAATTTTCATAGCGCGGCCAAATTTTGTTTGATAATTTATTATGAGACAGTGTTAATTTTTAGTGACAGGAGATCCCCCATGGGAAGGGTCGAAAAATTTAAAATGCTTATAATTCGCGATCTAATTTTCGTAGTGCGACCAAATTTTGTTTGGTAATTTACTAGGAGACAGTGTTACTTTTGGTGACAGGAGACCCCAACGGTGAGGGTCGAAAAATTTAAAATGCTTATAACTCGCGATCAATTTTCGTAGTGCGGCCAAATTTTGTTTGGTAATTTACTATGAGACAGTGTTACTTTTGGAGACAGGAGACCCCCCACGTTGAGGGTCGAAAAATTTAAAATGCTTATGACTCGCATCTAATTTTCGTAGCGCGGTCAAATTTTGTTTTGTGATTTATTATGAAGCAGTGTTAATTTTTGGTGACAGGAGACCCCCCCACCCCAAGGTGAGGGTCGAAAAAGTTAAAATGCTTATAACTCGCGGTCAATTTTCGTAGTGCGACCAAATTTTGTTTGATAATTTATTATGAGACAGTGTTAATTTTTAGTGACAGGAGATCCCCCATGGGAAGGGTCGAAAAATTTAAAATGCTTATAATTCGCGATCTAATTTTCGTAGTGCGACCAAATTTTGTTTGGTAATTTACTAGGAGACAGTGTTACTTTTGGTGACAGGAGACCCCAACGGTGAGGGTCGAAAAATTTAAAATGCTTATAACTCGCGATCAATTTTCGTAGTGCGGCCAAATTTTGTTTGGTAATTTACTATGAGACAGTGTTACTTTTGGTGACAGGAGACCCCCCACGTTGAGGGTCGAAAAATTTAAAATGCTTATAACTCGCGATCAATTTTCGTAGCGCGGCCAAATTTTGTTTGGTGATTTATTATGAAGCAGTGTTAGATTTTGGTGACAGGAGATCCCCCCCACCCCACGGTGAGGGTTGAAAAAGTTAAAATGCTTGTAACTCGCGATTAATTATTGTAGCGCGGTCAAATTTTGTTTGGTGATTTATTATGAAACAGTGTTAATTTTTAGTGACAGAAGATCCCCCACGGTGAGGATCGAAAAATTTAAAATGCTTATAACTCGCGATCTAATTTTCGTAGCGCGGCCAAATTTTGTTTGGTGATATATTATGAAACAGTGTTAATTTTTTGTGCAAGGAGATCCCCCACGGTGAGGGTCGAAAAATTTAAATTGCTTATAACTCGCGATCTAATTTTCGTAGCGCGTCCAAATTTTGTTTGGTGATTTATTATGAAGCAGTGTTAGATTTTGGTGACAGGAGATCCCCCCCACCCCACGGTGAGGGTTGAAAAAGTTAAAATGCTTATGACTCGCGATCTAATTTTCGTAGCGCGGCCAAATTTTGTTTGGTAATATATTATGAAACAGTGTTAATTTTTGGTGACAGGAGACCCCCCCCACGGTGAGGGTCGAAAAATTTAAAATGCTTACAACTCGCGATCAATTTTCGTAGCGCGGCTAAATTTTGTTTGGTAATTTGTTATGAGACAGTGTTACTTTTGGTTACAGGTGACCCCCCACGTTGAGGGTCGAAAAATTTTAAATGCTAATAACTCGCGATCTAATTTTCGTAGCGCGGTCAAATTTTGTTTTGTGATTTATTATGAAGCAGTGTTAATTTTTGGTGACAGAAGACCCCCCCACCCCAAGGTGAGGGTCGAAAAAGTTAAAATGCTTATGACTCGCGGTCAATTTTTGTAGCGCGGCCAAATTTTGTTTGGTGATTTATTATGAAACAGTGTTAATTTTTAGTGACAGGAGATCCCCCACGGTGAGGATCGAAAAATTTAAAATGCTTATTACTCGCGATCTAATTTTCATAGCGCGGCCAAATTTTGTTTGGTGATTCATTATAATACAGTGTTAATTTTTAGTGACAGGAGATCCCCCATGGGGAGGGTCGAAAAATTTAAAATGCTTATAATTCGCGATCTAATTTTCGTAGTGCGACCAAATTTTGTTTGATAATTTATTATGAGACAGTGTTAATTTTTAGTGACAGGAGATCCCCCATGGGAAGGGTCGAAAAATTTAAAATGCTTATAATTCGCGATCTAATTTTCGTAGTGCGACCAAATTTTGTTTGGTAATTTACTAGGAGACAGTGTTACTTTTGGTGACAGGAGACCCCAACGGTGAAGGTCGAAAAATTTAAAATGCTTATAACTCGCGATCAATTTTCGTAGTGCGGCCAAATTTTGTTTGGTAATTTACTATGAGACAGTGTTACTTTTGGTGACAGGAGACCCCCCATGTTGAGGGTCGAAAAATTTAAAATGCTTATGACTCGCATCTAATTTTCGTAGCGCGGTCAAATTTTGTTTTGTGATTTATTATGAAGCAGTGTTAATTTTTGGTGACAGGAGACCCCCCCACCCCAAGGTGAGGGTCGAAAAGTTAAAATGCTTATAACTCGCGGTCAATTTTCGTAGTGCGACCAAATTTTGTTTGATAATTTATTATGAGACAGTGTTAATTTTTAGTGACAGGAGATCCCCCATGGGAAGGGTCGAAAAATTTAAAATGCTTATTACTCGCGATCTAATTTTCATAGCGCGGCCAAATTTTGTTTGGTGATTCATTATAATACAGTGTTAATTTTTAGTGACAGGAGATCCCCCATGGGGAGGGTCGAAAAATTTAAAATGCTTATAATTCGCGATCTAATTTTCGTAGTGCGACCAAATTTTGTTTGATAATTTATTATGAGACAGTGTTAATTTTTAGTGACAGGAGATCCCCCATGGGAAGGGTCGAAAAATTTAAAATGCTTATAATTCGCGATCTAATTTTCGTAGTGCGACCAAATTTTGTTTGGTAATTTACTAGGAGACAGTGTTACTTTTGGTGACAGGAGACCCCAACGGTGAGGGTCGAAAAATTTAAAATGCTTATAACTCGCGATCAATTTTCGTAGTGCGGCCAAATTTTGTTTGGTAATTTACTATGAGACAGTGTTACTTTTGGTGACAGGAGACCCCCCACGTTGAGGGTCGAAAAATTTAAAATGCTTATAACTCGCGATCAATTTTCGTAGCGCGGCCAAATTTTGTTTGGTGATTTATTATGAAGCAGTGTTAGATTTTGGTGACAGGAGATCCCCCCCACCCCACGGTGAGGGTTGAAAAAGTTAAAATGCTTGTAACTCGCGATTAATTATTGTAGCGCGGTCAAATTTTGTTTGGTGATTTATTATGAAACAGTGTTAATTTTTAGTGACAGAAGATCCCCCACGGTGAGGATCGAAAAATTTAAAATGCTTATAACTCGCGATCTAATTTTCGTAGCGCGGCCAAATTTTGTTTGGTGATATATTATGAAACAGTGTTAATTTTTTGTGCAAGGAGATCCCCCACGGTGAGGGTCGAAAAATTTAAATTGCTTATAACTCGCGATCTAATTTTCGTAGCGCGTCCAAATTTTGTTTGGTGATTTATTATGAAGCAGTGTTAGATTTTGGTGACAGGAGATCCCCCCCACCCCACGGTGAGGGTTGAAAAAGTTAAAATGCTTATGACTCGCGATCTAATTTTCGTAGCGCGGCCAAATTTTGTTTGGTAATATATTATGAAACAGTGTTAATTTTTGGTGACAGGAGACCCCCCCCACGGTGAGGGTCGAAAAATTTAAAATGCTTACAACTCGCGATCAATTTTCGTAGCGCGGCTAAATTTTGTTTGGTAATTTGTTATGAGACAGTGTTACTTTTGGTTACAGGTGACCCCCCACGTTGAGGGTCGAAAAATTTTAAATGCTAATAACTCGCGATCTAATTTTCGTAGCGCGGTCAAATTTTGTTTTGTGATTTATTATGAAGCAGTGTTAATTTTTGGTGACAGAAGACCCCCCCACCCCAAGGTGAGGGTCGAAAAAGTTAAAATGCTTATGACTCGCGGTCAATTTTTGTAGCGCGGCCAAATTTTGTTTGGTGATTTATTATGAAACAGTGTTAATTTTTAGTGACAGGAGATCCCCCACGGTGAGGATCGAAAAATTTAAAATGCTTATTACTCGCGATCTAATTTTCATAGCGCGGCCAAATTTTGTTTGGTGATTCATTATGAGACAGTGTTAATTTTTAGTGACAGGAGATCCCCCACGGTGAGGATCGAAAAATTTAAAATGCTTATTACTCGCGATCTAATTTTCATAGCGCGGCCAAATTTTGTTTGATAATTTATTATGAGACAGTGTTAATTTTTAGTGACAGGAGATCCCCCATGGGAAGGGTCGAAAAATTTAAAATGCTTATAATTCGCGATCTAATTTTCGTAGTGCGACCAAATTTTGTTTGGTAATTTACTAGGAGACAGTGTTACTTTTGGTGACAGGAGACCCCAACGGTGAGGGTCGAAAAATTTAAAATGCTTATAACTCGCGATCAATTTTCGTAGTGCGGCCAAATTTTGTTTGGTACTTTACTATGAGACAGTGTTACTTTTGGTGACAGGAGACCCCCCATGGGAAGGGTCGAAAAATTTAAAATGCTTATTACTCGCGATCTAATTTTCATAGCGCGGCCAAATTTTGTTTGGTGATTCATTATAATACAGTGTTAATTTTTAGTGACAGGAGATCCCCCATGGGGAGGGTCGAAAAATTTAAAATGCTTATGACTCGCATCTAATTTTCGTAGCGCGGTCAAATTTTGTTTTGTGATTTATTATGAAGCAGTGTTAATTTTTGGTGACAGGAGACCCCCCCACCCCAAGGTGAGGGTCGAAAAAGTTAAAATGCTTATAACTCGCGGTCAATTTTCGTAGTGCGACCAAATTTTGTTTGATAATTTATTATGAGACAGTGTTAATTTTTAGTGACAGGAGATCCCCCATGGGAAGGGTCGAAAAATTTAAAATGCTTATTACTCGCGATCTAATTTTCATAGCGCGGCCAAATTTTGTTTGGTGATTCATTATAATACAGTGTTAATTTTTAGTGACAGGAGATCCCCCATGGGGAGGGTCGAAAAATTTAAAATGCTTATAATTCGCGATCTAATTTTCGTAGTGCGACCAAATTTTGTTTGATAATTTATTATGAGACAGTGTTAATTTTTAGTGACAGGAGATCCCCCATGGGAAGGGTCGAAAAATTTAAAATGCTTATAATTCGCGATCTAATTTTCGTAGTGCGACCAAATTTTGTTTGGTAATTTACTAGGAGACAGTGTTACTTTTGGTGACAGGAGACCCCAACGGTGAAGGTCGAAAAATTTAAAATGCTTATAACTCGCGATCAATTTTCGTAGTGCGGCCAAATTTTGTTTGGTAATTTACTATGAGACAGTGTTACTTTTGGTGACAGGAGACCCCCCACGTTGAGGGTCGAAAAATTTAAAATGCTTATAACTCGCGATCAATTTTCGTAGCGCGGCCAAATTTTGTTTGGTGATTTATTATGAAGCAGTGTTAGATTTTGGTGACAGGAGATCCCCCCCCACCCCACGGTGAGGGTTGAAAAAGTTAAAATGCTTGTAACTCGCGATTAATTATTGTAGCGCGGTCAAATTTTGTTTGGTGATTTATTATGAAACAGTGTTAATTTTTAGTGACAGAAGATCCCCCACGGTGAGGATCGAAAAATTTAAAATGCTTATAACTCGCGATCTAATTTTCGTAGCGCGGCCAAATTTTGTTTGGTGATATATTATGAAACAGTGTTAATTTTTTGTGCAAGGAGATCCCTCACGGTGAGGGTCGAAAAATTTAAATTGCTTATAACTCGCGATCTAATTTTCGTAGCGCGTCCAAATTTTGTTTGGTGATTTATTATGAAGCAGTGTTAGATTTTGGTGACAGGAGATCCCCCCCACCCCACGGTGAGGGTTGAAAAAGTTAAAATGCTTATGACTCGCGATCTAATTTTCGTAGCGCGGCCAAATTTTGTTTGGTAATATATTATGAAACAGTGTTAATTTTTGGTGACAGGAGACCCCCCCACGGTGAGGGTCGAAAAATTTAAAATGCTTACAACTCGCGATCAATTTTCGTAGCGCGGCTAAATTTTGTTTGGTAATTTGTCATGAGACAGTGTTACTTTTGGTTACAGGTGACCCCCCACGTTGAGGGTCGAAAAATTTTAAATGCTAATAACTCGCGATCTAATTTTCGTAGCGCGGTCAAATTTTGTTTTGTGATTTATTATGAAGCAGTGTTAATTTTTGGTGACAGGAGACCCCCCCACCCCAAGGTGAGGGTCGAAAAAGTTAAAATGCTTATAACTCGCGGTCAATTTTTGTAGCGCGGCCAAATTTTGTTTGGTGATTTATTATGAAACAGTGTTAATTTTTAGTGACAGGAGATCCCCCACGGTGAGGATCGAAAAATTTAAAATGCTTATTACTCGCGATCTAATTTTCATAGCGCGGCCAAATTTTGTTTGGTGATTCATTATAATACAGTGTTAATTTTTAGTGACAGGAGATCCCCCATGGGGAGGGTCGAAAAATTTAAAATGCTTATAATTCGCGATCTAATTTTCGTAGTGCGACCAAATTTTGTTTGGTAATTTACTAGGAGACAGTGTTAATTTTGGTGACAGGAGACCCCAACGGTGAGGGTCGAAAAATTTAAAATGCTTATAACTCGCGATCAATTTTCGTAGTGCGGTCAAATTTTGTTTTGTGATTTATTATGAAGCAGTGTTAATTTTTGGTGACAGGAGACCCCCCCACCCCAAGGTGAGGGTCGAAAAAGTTAAAATGCTTATAACTCGCGGTCAATTTTTGTAGCGCGGCCAAATTTTGTTTGGTGATTTATTATGAAACAGTGTTAATTTTTAGTGACAGGAGATCCCCCACGGTGAGGATCGAAAAATTTAAAATGCTTATTACTCGCGATCTAATTTTCATAGCGCGGCCAAATTTTGTTTGATAATTTATTATGAGACAGTGTTAATTTTTAGTGACAGGAGATCCCCCATGGGAAGGGTCGAAAAATTTAAAATGCTTATAATTCGCGATCTAATTTTCGTAGTGCGACCAAATTTTGTTTGGTAATTTACTAGGAGACAGTGTTACTTTTGGTGACAGGAGACCCCAACGGTGAGGGTCGAAAAATTTAAAATGCTTATAACTCGCGATCAATTTTCGTAGTGCGGCCAAATTTTGTTTGGTAATTTACTATGAGACAGTGTTACTTTTGGTGACAGGAGACCCCCCACGTTGAGGGTCGAAAAATTTAAAATGCTTATGACTCGCATCTAATTTTCGTAGCGCGGTCAAATTTTGTTTTGTGATTTATTATGAAGCAGTGTTAATTTTTGGTGACAGGAGACCCCCCCACCCCAAGGTGAGGGTCGAAAAAGTTAAAATGCTTATAACTCGCGGTCAATTTTCGTAGTGCGACCAAATTTTGTTTGATAATTTATTATGAGACAGTGTTAATTTTTAGTGACAGGAGATCCCCCATGGGAAGGGTCGAAAAATTTAAAATGCTTATTACTCGCGATCTAATTTTCATAGCGCGGCCAAATTTTGTTTGGTGATTCATTATAATACAGTGTTAATTTTTAGTGACAGGAGATCCCCCATGGGGAGGGTCGAAAAATTTAAAATGCTTATAATTCGCGATCTAATTTTCGTAGTGCGACCAAATTTTGTTTGATAATTTATTATGAGACAGTGTTAATTTTTAGTGACAGGAGATCCCCCATGGGAAGGGTCGAAAAATTTAAAATGCTTATAATTCGCGATCTAATTTTCGTAGTGCGACCAAATTTTGTTTGGTAATTTACTAGGAGACAGTGTTACTTTTGGTGACAGGAGACCCCAACGGTGAAGGTCGAAAAATTTAAAATGCTTATAACTCGCGATCAATTTTCGTAGTGCGGCCAAATTTTGTTTGGTAATTTACTATGAGACAGTGTTACTTTTGGTGACAGGAGACCCCCCATGTTGAGGGTCGAAAAATTTAAAATGCTTATGACTCGCATCTAATTTTCGTAGCGCGGTCAAATTTTGTTTTGTGATTTATTATGAAGCAGTGTTAATTTTTGGTGACAGGAGACCCCCCCACCCCAAGGTGAGGGTCGAAAAGTTAAAATGCTTATAACTCGCGGTCAATTTTCGTAGTGCGACCAAATTTTGTTTGATAATTTATTATGAGACAGTGTTAATTTTTAGTGACAGGAGATCCCCCATGGGAAGGGTCGAAAAATTTAAAATGCTTATAACTCGCGATCTAATTTTCATAGCGCGGCCAAATTTTGTTTGGTGATTCATTATAATACAGTGTTAATTTTTAGTGACAGGAGATCCCCCATGGGGAGGGTCGAAAAATTTAAAATGCTTATAATTCGCGATCTAATTTTCGTAGTGCGACCAAATTTTGTTTGATAATTTATTATGAGACAGTGTTAATTTTTAGTGACAGGAGATCCCCCATGGGAAGGGTCGAAAAATTTAAAATGCTTATAATTCGCGATCTAATTTTCGTAGTGCGACCAAATTTTGTTTGGTAATTTACTAGGAGACAGTGTTACTTTTGGTGACAGGAGACCCCAACGGTGAGGGTCGAAAAATTTAAAATGCTTATAACTCGCGATCCATTTTCGTAGTGCGGCCAAATTTTGTTTGGTAATTTACTATGAGACAGGGTTACTTTTGGTGACAGGAGACCCCCCACGTTGAGGGTCGAAAAATTTAAAATGCTTATAACTCGCGATCAATTTTCGTAGCGCGGCCAAATTTTGTTTGGTGATTTATTATGAAGCAGTGTTAGATTTTGGTGACAGGAGATCCCCCCCACCCCAAGGTGAGGGTTGAAAAAGTTAAAATGCTTGTAACTCGCGATTAATTATTGTAGCGCGGTCAAATTTTGTTTGGTGATTTATTATGAAACAGTGTTAATTTTTAGTGACAGAAGATCCCCCACGGTGAGGATCGAAAAATTTAAAATGCTTATAACTCGCGATCTAATTTTCGTAGCTCGGCCAAATTTTGTTTGGTGATATATTATGAAACAGTGTTAATTTTTTGTGCAAGGAGATCCCCCACGGTGAGGGTCGAAAAATTTAAATTGCTTATAACTCGCGATCTAATTTTCGTAGCGCGTCCAAATTTTGTTTGGTGATTTATTATGAAGCAGTGTTAGATTTTGGTGACAGGAGATCCCCCCCACCCCACGGTGAGGGTCGAAAAAGTTAAAATGCTTATGACTCGCGGTCAATTTTTGTAGCGCGGCCAAATTTTGTTTGGTGATTTATTATGAAACAGTGTTAATTTTTAGTGACAGGAGATCCCCCACGGTGAGGATCGAAAAATTTAAAATGCTTATAATTCGCGATCTAATTTTCGTAGTGCGACCAAATTTTGTTTGGTAATTTACTAGGAGACAGTGTTACTTTTGGTGACAGGAGACCCCAACGGTGAGGGTCGAAAAATTTAAAATGCTTATAACTCGCGATCAATTTTCGTAGTGCGGCCAAATTTTGTTTGGTAATTTACTATGAGACAGTGTTACTTTTGGTTACAGGTGACCCCCCACGTTGAGGGTCGAAAAATTTTAAATGCTAATAACTCGCGATCTAATTTTCGTAGCGCGGTCAAATTTTGTTTTGTGATTTATTATGAAGCAGTGTTAATTTTTGGTGACAGAAGACCCCCCCACCCCAAGGTGAGGGTCGAAAAAGTTAAAATGCTTATGACTCGCGGTCAATTTTTGTAGCGCGGCCAAATTTTGTTTGGTGATTTATTATGAAACAGTGTTAATTTTTAGTGACAGGAGATCCCCCACGGTGAGGATCGAAAAATTTAAAATGCTTATTACTCGCGATCTAATTTTCATAGCGCGGCCAAATTTTGTTTGGTGATTCATTATGAGACAGTGTTAATTTTTAGTGACAGGAGATCCCCCACGGTGAGGATCGAAAAATTTAAAATGCTTATTACTCGCGATCTAATTTTCATAGCGCGGCCAAATTTTGTTTGATAATTTATTATGAGACAGTGTTAATTTTTAGTGACAGGAGATCCCCCATGGGAAGGGTCGAAAAATTTAAAATGCTTATAATTCGCGATCTAATTTTCGTAGTGCGACCAAATTTTGTTTGGTAATTTACTAGGAGACAGTGTTACTTTTGGTGACAGGAGACCCCAACGGTGAGGGTCGAAAAATTTAAAATGCTTATAACTCGCGATCAATTTTCGTAGTGCGGCCAAATTTTGTTTGGTAATTTACTATGAGACAGTGTTACTTTTGGTGACAGGAGACCCCCCACGTTGAGGGTCGAAAAATTTAAAATGCTTATGACTCGCATCTAATTTTCGTAGCGCGGTCAAATTTTGTTTTGTGATTTATTATGAAGCAGTGTTAATTTTTGGTGACAGGAGACCCCCCCACCCCAAGGTGAGGGTCGAAAAAGTTAAAATGCTTATAACTCGCGGTCAATTTTCGTAGTGCGACCAAATTTTGTTTGATATTTTATTATGAGACAGTGTTAATTTTTAGTGACAGGAGATCCCCCATGGGAAGGGTCGAAAAATTTAAAATGCTTATTACTCGCGATCTAATTTTCATAGCGCGGCCAAATTTTGTTTGGTGATTCATTATAATACAGTGTTAATTTTTAGTGACAGGAGATCCCCCATGGGGAGGGTCGAAAAATTTAAAATGCTTATAATTCGCGATCAAATTTTCGTAGTGCGACCAAATTTTGTTTGATAATTTATTATGAGACAGTGTTAATTTTTAGTGACAGGAGATCCCCCATGGGAAGGGTCGAAAAATTTAAAATGCTTATAATTCGCGATCTAATTTTCGTAGTGCGACCAAATTTTGTTTGGTAATTTACTAGGAGACAGTGTTACTTTTGGTGACAGGAGACCCCAACGGTGAAGGTCGAAAAATTTAAAATGCTTATAACTCGCGATCAATTTTCGTAGTGCGGCCAAATTTTGTTTGGTAATTTACTATGAGACAGTGTTACTTTTGGTGACAGGAGACCCCCCACGTTGAGGGTCGAAAAATTTAAAATGCTTATGACTCGCATCTAATTTTCGTAGCGCGGTCAAATTTTGTTTTGTGATTTATTATGAAGCAGTGTTAATTTTTGGTGACAGGAGACCCCCCCACCCCAAGGTGAGGGTCGAAAAGTTAAAATGCTTATTACTCGCGATCTAATTTTCATAGCGCGGCCAAATTTTGTTTGGTGATTCATTATAATACAGTGTTAATCTTTAGTGACAGGAGATCCCCCATGGGGAGGGTCGAAAAATTTAAAATGCTTATAATTCGCGATCTAATTTTCGTAGTGCGACCAAATTTTGTTTGATAATTTATTATGAGACAGTGTTAATTTTTAGTGACAGGAGATCCCCCATGGGAAGGGTCGAAAAATTTAAAATGCTTATAATTCGCGATCTAATTTTCATTGTGCGACCAAATTTTGTTTGGTAATTTACTAGGAGACAGTGTTACTTTTGGTGACAGGAGCCCCAACGGTGAGGGTCGAAAAATTTAAAATGCTTATAACTCGCGATCAATTTTCGTAGTGCGGCCAAATTTTGTTTGGTAATTTACTATGAGACAGTGTTACTTTTGGTGACAGGAGACCCCCCACGTTGAGGGTCGAAAAATTTAAAATGCTTATAACTCGCGATCAATTTTCGTAGCGCGGCCAAATTTTGTTTGGTGATTTATTATGAAGCAGTGTTAGATTTTGGTGACAGGAGATCCCCCCCACCCCACGGTGAGGGTTGAAAAAGTTAAAATGCTTGTAACTCGCGCTTAATTATTGTAGCGCGGTCAAATTTTGTTTGGTGATTTATTATGAAACAGTGTTAATTTTTAGTGACAGAAGATCCCCCACGGTGAGGATCGAAAAATTTAAAATGCTTATAACTCGCGATCTAATTTTCGTAGCGCGGCCAAATTTTGTTTGGTGATATATTATGAAACAGTGTTAATTTTTTGTGCAAGGAGATCCCTCACGGTGAGGGTCGAAAAATTTAAATTGCTTATAACTCGCGATCTAATTTTCGTAGCGCGTCCAAATTTTGTTTGGTGATTTATTATGAAGCAGTGTTAGATTTTGGTGACAGGAGATCCCCCCCACCCCACGGTGAGGGTTGAAAAAGTTAAAATGCTTATGACTCGCGATCTAATTTTCGTAGCGCGGCCAAATTTTGTTTGGTAATATATTATGAAACAGTGTTAATTTTTGGTGACAGGAGACCCCCCCTCGGTGAGGGTCGAAAAATTTAAAATGCTTACAACTCGCGATCAATTTTCGTAGCGCGGCTAAATTTTGTTTGGTAATTTGTTATGAGACAGTGTTACTTTTGGTTACAGGTGACCCCCCACGTTGAGGGTCGAAAAATTTTAAATGCTAATAACTCGCAATCTAATTTTCGTAGCGCGGTCAAATTTTGTTTTGTGATTTATTATGAAGCAGTGTTAATTTTTGGTGACAGAAGACCCCCCCACCCCAAGGTGAGGGTCGAAAAAGTTAAAATGCTTATGACTCGCGGTCAATTTTTGTAGCGCGGCCAAATTTTGTTTGGTGATTTATTATGAAACAGTGTTAATTTTTAGTGACAGGAGATCCCCCACGGTGAGGATCGAAAAATTTAAAATGCTTATTACTTGCGATCTAATTTTCATAGCGCGGCCAAATTTTGTTTGGTGATTCATTATGAGACAGTGTTAATTTTTAGTGACAGGAGATCCCCCACGGTGAGGATCGAAAAATTTAAAATGCTTATTACTCGCGATCTAATTTTCATAGCGCGGCCAAATTTTGTTTGATAATTTATTATGAGACAGTGTTAATTTTTAGTGACAGGAGATCCCCCATGGGAAGGGTCGAAAAATTTAAAATGCTTATAATTCGCGATCTAATTTTCGTAGTGCGACCAAATTTTGTTTGGTAATTTACTAGGAGACAGTGTTACTTTTGGTGACAGGAGACCCCAACGGTGAGGGTCGAAAAATTTAAAATGCTTATAACTCGCGATCAATTTTCGTAGTGCGGCCAAATTTTGTTTGGTAATTTACTATGAGACAGTGTTACTTTTGGTGACAGGAGACCCCCCACGTTGAGGGTCGAAAAATTTAAAATGCTTATAACTCGCGATCAATTTTCGTAGCGCGGCCAAATTTTGTTTGGTGATTTATTATGAAGCAGTGTTAGATTTTGGTGACAGGAGATCCCCCCCACCCCACGGTGAGGGTTGAAAAAGTTAAAATGCTTGTAACTCGCGCTTAATTATTGTAGCGCGGTCAAATTTTGTTTGGTGATTTATTATGAAACAGTGTTAATTTTTAGTGACAGAAGATCCCCCACGGTGAGGATCGAAAAATTTAAAATGCTTATAACTCGCGATCTAATTTTCGTAGCGCGGCCAAATTTTGTTTGGTGATATATTATGAAACAGTGTTAATTTTTTGTGCAAGGAGATCCCTCACGGTGAGGGTCGAAAAATTTAAATTGCTTATAACTCGCGATCTAATTTTCGTAGCGCGTCCAAATTTTGTTTGGTGATTTATTATGAAGCAGTGTTAGATTTTGGTGACAGGAGATCCCCCCCACCCCACGGTGAGGGTTGAAAAAGTTAAAATGCTTATGACTCGCGATCTAATTTTCGTAGCGCGGCCAAATTTTGTTTGGTAATATATTATGAAACAGTGTTAATTTTTGGTGACAGGAGACCCCCCCTCGGTGAGGGTCGAAAAATTTAAAATGCTTACAACTCGCGATCAATTTTCGTAGCGCGGCTAAATTTTGTTTGGTAATTTGTTATGAGACAGTGTTACTTTTGGTTACAGGTGACCCCCCACGTTGAGGGTCGAAAAATTTTAAATGCTAATAACTCGCAATCTAATTTTCGTAGCGCGGTCAAATTTTGTTTTGTGATTTATTATGAAGCAGTGTTAATTTTTGGTGACAGAAGACCCCCCCACCCCAAGGTGAGGGTCGAAAAAGTTAAAATGCTTATGACTCGCGGTCAATTTTTGTAGCGCGGCCAAATTTTGTTTGGTGATTTATTATGAAACAGTGTTAATTTTTAGTGACAGGAGATCCCCCACGGTGAGGATCGAAAAATTTAAAATGCTTATTACTTGCGATCTAATTTTCATAGCGCGGCCAAATTTTGTTTGGTGATTCATTATGAGACAGTGTTAATTTTTAGTGACAGGAGATCCCCCACGGTGAGGATCGAAAAATTTAAAATGCTTATTACTCGCGATCTAATTTTCATAGCGCGGCCAAATTTTGTTTGATAATTTATTATGAGACAGTGTTAATTTTTAGTGACAGGAGATCCCCCATGGGAAGGGTCGAAAAATTTAAAATGCTTATAATTCGCGATCTAATTTTCGTAGTGCGACCAAATTTTGTTTGGTAATTTACTAGGAGACAGTGTTACTTTTGGTGACAGGAGACCCCAACGGTGAGGGTCGAAAAATTTAAAATGCTTATAACTCGCGATCAATTTTCGTAGTGCGGCCAAATTTTGTTTGGTAATTTACTATGAGACAGTGTTACTTTTGGTGACAGGAGACCCCCCACGTTGAGGGTCGAAAAATTTAAAATGCTTATGACTCGCATCTAATTTTCGTAGCGCGGTCAAATTTTGTTTTGTGATTTATTATGAAGCAGTGTTAATTTTTGGTGACAGGAGACCCCCCCACCCCAAGGTGAGGGTCGAAAAAGTTAAAATGCTTATAACTCGCGGTCAATTTTCGTAGTGCGACCAAATTTTGTTTGATATTTTATTATGAGACAGTGTTAATTTTTAGTGACAGGAGATCCCCCATGGGAAGGGTCGAAAAATTTAAAATGCTTATTACTCGCGATCTAATTTTCATAGCGCGGCCAAATTTTGTTTGGTGATTCATTATAATACAGTGTTAATTTTTAGTGACAGGAGATCCCCCATGGGGAGGGTCGAAAAATTTAAAATGCTTATAATTCGCGATCAAATTTTCGTAGTGCGACCAAATTTTGTTTGATAATTTATTATGAGACAGTGTTAATTTTTAGTGACAGGAGATCCCCCATGGGAAGGGTCGAAAAATTTAAAATGCTTATAATTCGCGATCTAATTTTCGTAGTGCGACCAAATTTTGTTTGGTAATTTACTAGGAGACAGTGTTACTTTTGGTGACAGGAGACCCCAACGGTGAAGGTCGAAAAATTTAAAATGCTTATAACTCGCGATCAATTTTCGTAGTGCGGCCAAATTTTGTTTGGTAATTTACTATGAGACAGTGTTACTTTTGGTGACAGGAGACCCCCCACGTTGAGGGTCGAAAAATTTAAAATGCTTATGACTCGCATCTAATTTTCGTAGCGCGGTCAAATTTTGTTTTGTGATTTATTATGAAGCAGTGTTAATTTTTGGTGACAGGAGACCCCCCCACCCCAAGGTGAGGGTCGAAAAGTTAAAATGCTTATTACTCGCGATCTAATTTTCATAGCGCGGCCAAATTTTGTTTGGTGATTCATTATAATACAGTGTTAATTTTTAGTGACAGGAGATCCCCCATGGGGAGGGTCGAAAAATTTAAAATGCTTATAATTCGCGATCTAATTTTCGTAGTGCGACCAAATTTTGTTTGATAATTTATTATGAGACAGTGTTAATTTTTAGTGACAGGAGATCCCCCATGGGAAGGGTCGAAAAATTTAAAATGCTTATAATTCGCGATCTAATTTTCGTTGTGCGACCAAATTTTGTTTGGTAATTTACTAGGAGACAGTGTTACTTTTGGTGACAGGAGCCCCAACGGTGAGGGTCGAAAAATTTAAAATGCTTATAACTCGCGATCAATTTTCGTAGTGCGGCCAAATTTTGTTTGGTAATTTACTATGAGACAGTGTTACTTTTGGTGACAGGAGACCCCCCACGTTGAGGGTCGAAAAATTTAAAATGCTTATAACTCGCGATCAATTTTCGTAGCGCGGCCAAATTTTGTTTGGTGATTTATTATGAAGCAGTGTTAGATTTTGGTGACAGGAGATCCCCCCCACCCCACGGTGAGGGTTGAAAAAGTTAAAATGCTTGTAACTCGCGGTCAATTTTCGTAGTGCGACCAAATTTTGTTTGATATTTTATTATGAGACAGTGTTAATTTTTAGTGACAGGAGATCCCCCATGGGAAGGGTCGAAAAATTTAAAATGCTTATTACTCGCGATCTAATTTTCATAGCGCGGCCAAATTTTGTTTGGTGATATATTATGAAACAGTGTTAATTTTTTGTGCAAGGAGATCCCTCACGGTGAGGGTCGAAAAATTTAAATTGCTTATAACTCGCGATCTAATTTTCGTAGCGCGTCCAAATTTTGTTTGGTGATTTATTATGAAGCAGTGTTAGATTTTGGTGACAGGAGATCCCCCCCACCCCACGGTGAGGGTTGAAAAAGTTAAAATGCTTATGACTCGCGATCTAATTTTCGTAGCGCGGCCAAATTTTGTTTGGTAATATATTATGAAACAGTGTTAATTTTTGGTGACAGGAGACCCCCCCTCGGTGAGGGTCGAAAAATTTAAAATGCTTACAACTCGCGATCAATTTTCGTAGCGCGGCTAAATTTTGTTTGGTAATTTGTTATGAGACAGTGTTACTTTTGGTTACAGGTGACCCCCCACGTTGAGGGTCGAAAAATTTTAAATGCTAATAACTCGCGATCTAATTTTCGTAGCGCGGTCAAATTTTGTTTTGTGATTTATTATGAAGCAGTGTTAATTTTTGGTGACAGAAGACCCCCCCACCCCAAGGTGAGGGTCGAAAAAGTTAAAATGCTTATGACTCGCGGTCAATTTTTGTAGCGCGGCGAAATTTTGTTTGGTGATTTATTATGAAACAGTGTTAATTTTTAGTGACAGGAGATCCCCCACGTTGAGGATCGAAAAATTTAAAATGCTTATTACTTGCGATCTAATTTTCATAGCGCGGCCAAATTTTGTTTGGTGATTCATTATGAGACAGTGTTAATTTTTAGTGACAGGAGATCCCCCACGGTGAGGATCGAAAAATTTAAAATGCTTATTACTCGCGATCTAATTTTCATAGCGCGGCCAAATTTTGTTTGATAATTTATTATGAGACAGTGTTAATTTTTAGTGACAGGAGATCCCCCATGGGAAGGGTCGAAAAATTTAAAATGCTTATAATTCGCGATCTAATTTTCGTAGTGCGACCAAATTTTGTTTGGTAATTTACTAGGAGACAGTGTTACTTTTGGTGACAGGAGACCCCAACGGTGAGGGTCGAAAAATTTAAAATGCTTATAACTCGCGATCAATTTTCGTAGTGCGGCCAAATTTTGTTTGGTAATTTACTATGAGACAGTGTTACTTTTGGTGACAGGAGACCCCCCACGTTGAGGGTCGAAAAATTTAAAATGCTTATGACTCGCATCTAATTTTCGTAGCGCGGTCAAATTTTGTTTTGTGATTTATTATGAAGCAGTGTTAATTTTTGGTGACAGGAGACCCCCCACCCCAAGGTGAGGGTCGAAAAAGTTAAAATGCTTATAACTCGCGGTCAATTTTCGTAGTGCGACCAAATTTTGTTTGATATTTTATTATGAGACAGTGTTAATTTTTAGTGACAGGAGATCCCCCATGGGAAGGGTCGAAAAATTTAAAATGCTTATTACTCGCGATCTAATTTTCATAGCGCGGCCAAATTTTGTTTGGTGATTCATTATAATACAGTGTTAATTTTTAGTGACAGGAGATCCCCCATGGGGAGGGTCGAAAAATTTAAAATGCTTATAATTCGCGATCAAATTTTCGTAGTGCGACCAAATTTTGTTTGATAATTTATTATGAGACAGTGTTAATTTTTAGTGACAGGAGATCCCCCATGGGAAGGGTCGAAAAATTTAAAATGCTTATAATTCGCGATCTAATTTTCGTAGTGCGACCAAATTTTGTTTGGTAATTTACTAGGAGACAGTGTTACTTTTGGTGACAGGAGACCCCAACGGTGAAGGTCGAAAAATTTAAAATGCTTATAACTCGCGATCAATTTTCGTAGTGCGGCCAAATTTTGTTTGGTAATTTACTATGAGACAGTGTTACTTTTGGTGACAGGAGACCCCCCACGTTGAGGGTCGAAAAATTTAAAATGCTTATGACTCGCATCTAATTTTCGTAGCGCGGTCAAATTTTGTTTTGTGATTTATTATGAAGCAGTGTTAATTTTTGGTGACAGGAGACCCCCCCACCCCAAGGTGAGGGTCGAAAAGTTAAAATGCTTATTACTCGCGATCTAATTTTCATAGCGCGGCCAAATTTTGTTTGGTGATTCATTATAATACAGTGTTAATTTTTAGTGACAGGAGATCCCCCATGGGGAGGGTCGAAAAATTTAAAATGCTTATAATTCGCGATCTAATTTTCGTAGTGCGACCAAATTTTGTTTGATAATTTATTATGAGACAGTGTTAATTTTTAGTGACAGGAGATCCCCCATGGGAAGGGTCGAAAAATTTAAAATGCTTATAATTCGCGATCTAATTTTCGTTGTGCGACCAAATTTTGTTTGGTAATTTACTAGGAGACAGTGTTACTTTTGGTGACAGGAGCCCCAACGGTGAGGGTCGAAAAATTTAAAATGCTTATAACTCGCGATCAATTTTCGTAGTGCGGCCAAATTTTGTTTGGTAATTTACTATGAGACAGTGTTACTTTTGGTGACAGGAGACCCCCCACGTTGAGGGTCGAAAAATTTAAAATGCTTATAACTCGCGATCAATTTTCGTAGCGCGGCCAAATTTTGTTTGGTGATTTATTATGAAGCAGTGTTAGATTTTGGTGACAGGAGATCCCCCCCACCCCACGGTGAGGGTTGAAAAAGTTAAAATGCTTGTAACTCGTTCTTAATTATTGTAGCGCGGTCAAATTTTGTTTGGTGATTTATTATGAAACAGTGTTAATTTTTAGTGACAGAAGATCCCCCACGGTGAGGATCGAAAAATTTAAAATGCTTATAACTCGCGATCTAATTTTCGTAGCGCGGCCAAATTTTGTTTGGTGATATATTATGAAACAGTGTTAATTTTTTGTGCAAGGAGATCCCTCACGGTGAGGGTCGAAAAATTTAAATTGCTTATAACTCGCGATCTAATTTTCGTAGCGCGTCCAAATTTTGTTTGGTGATTTATTATGAAGCAGTGTTAGATTTTGGTGACAGGAGATCCCCCCCACCCCACGGTGAGGGTTGAAAAAGTTAAAATGCTTATGACTCGCGATCTAATTTTCGTAGCGCGGCCAAATTTTGTTTGGTAATATATTATGAAACAGTGTTAATTTTTGGTGACAGGAGACCCCCCCTCGGTGAGGGTCGAAAAATTTAAAATGCTTACAACTCGCGATCAATTTTCGTAGCGCGGCTAAATTTTGTTTGGTAATTTGTTATGAGACAGTGTTACTTTTGGTTACAGGTGACCCCCCACGTTGAGGGTCGAAAAATTTTAAATGCTAATAACTCGCGATCTAATTTTCGTAGCGCGGTCAAATTTTGTTTTGTGATTTATTATGAAGCAGTGTTAATTTTTGGTGACAGAAGACCCCCCCACCCCAAGGTGAGGGTCGAAAAAGTTAAAATGCTTATGACTCGCGGTCAATTTTTGTAGCGCGGCCAAATTTTGTTTGGTGATTTATTATGAAACAGTGTTAATTTTTAGTGACAGGAGATCCCCCACGGTGAGGATCGAAAAATTTAAAATGCTTATTACTCGCGATCTAATTTTCATAGCGCGGCCAAATTTTGTTTGGTGATTCATTATGAGACAGTGTTAATTTTTTGTGACAGGAGATCCCCCATGGGGAGGGTCGAAAAATTTAAAATGCTTATAATTCGCGATCTAATTTTCGTAGTGCGACCAAATTTTGTTTGATAATTTATTATGAGACAGTGTTAATTTTTAGTGACAGGAGATCCCCCATGGGAAGGGTCGAAAAATTTAAAATGCTTATGACTCGCGATCAATTTTCGTAGCGCGGCCAAATTTTGTTTGGTAATTTATTATTCGACAGTGTTACTTTTGGTAAGGGGTGACCCCCCCCGTTGAGGGTCGAAAAATTTAATATGCTTTTTAACTCGCGATCTAATTTTCGTAGCGCGTCCAAAATTTGTTTGATGATTTATTATCAGACAGTGTTCATTTTTGGTGACCGGAGATCCCCCACGGTGAGGTTCGAAAAATTTAAAATGCTTATAACTCGCGATCAATTTTCGTAGCGTGGCCAAATTTTGTTTGGAAATTTATTATGAGACAGTGTTAATTTTTAGTGACAGGAGATCCCCCATGGGGAAGGTCGAAAAATTTAAAATGCTTATAACTCGCGATCTAATTTTCGTAGCGTGGCCAAATTTTGTTTGGTAATTTATTATGAAACAGTATTAATTTTTAGTGACAGGAGATCCCCCATGGGGAAGGTCGAAAAATTTAAAATGCTTATAACTCGCGATCTAAATTTCGTAGCGCGTCCAAATTTTGTTTGGTGATTTATTATGAAGCAGTGTTAGATTTTGGTGACAGGAGACCCCCCACCCCACGATGAGGGTTGAAAAAGTTAAAATGCTTATAACTGGCGATTTAATTTTCGTAGCGCAGCCAAATTTTGTTTGGTAATTTATTATGAGATTGTGTTAATTTTTGGTGACAGGAGACCCCCCACGTTGAGGGTCGAAAAATTTAAAATGCTTATAATTCGCGATTTAATTTTCGTAGTGCGACCAAATTTTGTTTGGTAATTTACTATGAGACAGTGTTACTTTTGGTGACAGGAGACCCCAACGGTGAGGGTCGAAAAATTTAAAATGCTTATAACTCACGACGTACTTTTCGTAGAGCGGCCAAATTTTGTTTGGTAATTTATTATGAGACAGCGTTACATTTGGTAAGGGGTGACCCCCCACGTTGACGGTCAAAAAATTTAAAATGCTTTTTAACTCGCGATCTAATTTTTGTAGCGCTGCCAAATTTTGTTTGTTGATTTATTATGAAACAGTGCTAATTTTTGGAGACAGGAGACATCCCTCCCCCACGATGAGGGTCGAAAAAGTTAAAATGATTATAACTCGCGATCTAATTTTCGTAGCGCGGACAAATTTTGTTTGGTGTTTTATTATGAAACAGTGTTAATTTTTAGTGACAGGAGATCCCCCATGGGGAGGGTCGAAAAATTTAAAATGCTTATAACTCGCGATCTAAATTTCGTAGCGCGTCCAAATCTTGTTTGGGGATTTATTATGAAGCAGTGTTAGATTTTGGTGACAGGAGACCTCCCCCCCCACCCCACTGTGAGGGTTGAAAAAGTTAAAATGCTTATAACTCGCGATCTAATTTTCGTAGAGCGGCCAAATTTTGTTTGGTAATTTATTATGAGATAGTGTTAATTTTTGGTGACAGCAGACCCTCCACGTTGAGGGTCGAAAAATTTAAAATGCTTATAACTCGCGATCTAATTTTCGTAGCGCTTCCAAATTTTGTTTGGTGATTTATTATGAGAGAGTGTTACTTTTGGTGACAGGTGACCCCCCACGTTGAGGGTCGAAAAATTTAAAATGCTTATGACTCGCGATCTAATTTTCGTAGCGCGGCCAAATTTTGTTTGGTGATATATTATGAAACAGTGTTAATTTTTGGTGACAGGAGACCCCCCCACGGTGAGGGTCGAAAAATTTAAAATGCTTACAACTCGCGATCAATTTTCGTAGTACGGCTAAATTTTGTTTGGTAATTTGTCATGAGACAGTGTTACTTTTGGTTACAGGTGACCCCCCACGTTGAGGGTCGAAAAATTTTAAATGCTAATAACTCGCGATCTAATTTTCGTAGCGCGGTCAAATTTTGTTTTGTGATTTATTATGAAGCAGTGTTAATTTTTGGTGACAGGAGACCCCCCCACCCCAAGGTGAGGGTCGAAAAAGTTAAAATGCTTATAACTCGCGGTCAATTTTTGTAGCGCGGCCAAATTTTGTTTGGTGATTTATTATGAAACAGTGTTAATTTTTAGTGACAGGAGATCCCCCACGGTGAGGATCGAAAAATTTAAAATGCTTATTACTCGCGATCTAATTTTCATAGCGCGGCCAAATTTTGTTTGGTGATTCATTATAATACAGTGTTAATTTTTAGTGACAGGAGATCCCCCATGGGGAGGGTCGAAAAATTTAAAATGCTTATAATTCGCGATCTAATTTTCGTAGTGCGACCAAATTTTGTTTGGTAATTTACTAGGAGACAGTGTTACTTTTGGTGACAGGAGACCCCAACGGTGAGGGTCGAAAAATTTAAAATGCTTATAACTCGCGATCAATTTTCGTAGTGCGGTCAAATTTTGTTTTGTGATTTATTATGAAGCAGTGTTAATTTTTGGTGACAGGAGACCCCCCACCCCAAGGTGAGGGTCGAAAAAGTTAAAATGCTTATAACTCGCGGTCAATTTTTGTAGCGCGGCCAAATTTTGTTTGGTGATTTATTATGAAACAGTGTTAATTTTTAGTGACAGGAGATCCCCCACGGTGAGGATCGAAAAATTTAAAATGCTTATTACTCGCGATCTAATTTTCATAGCGCGGCCAAATTTTGTTTGATAATTTATTATGAGACAGTGTTAATTTTTAGTGACAGGAGATCCCCCATGGGAAGGGTCGAAAAATTTAAAATGCTTATAATTCGCGATCTAATTTTCGTAGTGCGACCAAATTTTGTTTGGTAATTTACTAGGAGAGAGTGTTACTTTTGGTGACAGGAGACCCCAACGGTGAGGGTCGAAAAATTTAAAATGCTTATAACTCGCGATCAATTTTCGTAGTGCGGCCAAATTTTGTTTGGTAATTTACTATGAGAGAGTGTTACTTTTGGTGACAGGAGACCCCCCACGTTGAGGGTCGAAAAATTTAAAATGCTTATGACTCGCATCTAATTTTCGTAGCGCGGTCAAATTTTGTTTTGTGATTTATTATGAAGCAGTGTTAATTTTTGGTGACAGGAGACCCCCCCACCCCAAGGTGAGGGTCGAAAAAGTTAAAATGCTTATAACTCGCGGTCAATTTTCGTAGTGCGACCAAATTTTGTTTGATAATTTATTATGAGACAGTGTTAATTTTTAGTGACAGGAGATCCCCCATGGGAAGGGTCGAAAAATTTAAAATGCTTATTACTCGCGATCTAATTTTCATAGCGCGGCCAAATTTTGTTTGGTGATTCATTATAATACAGTGTTAATTTTTAGTGACAGGAGATCCCCCATGGGGAGGGTCGAAAAATTTAAAATGCTTATAATTCGCGATCTAATTTTCGTAGTGCGACCAAATTTTGTTTGGTAATTTATTATGAGACAGTGTTAATTTTTAGTGACAGGAGATCCCCCATGGGAAGGGTCGAAAAATTTAAAATGCTTATAATTCGCGATCTAATTTTCGTAGTGCGACCAAATTTTGTTTGGTAATTTACTAGGAGACAGTGTTACTTTTGGTGACAGGAGACCCCAACGGTGAAGGTCGAAAAATTTAAAATGCTTATAACTCGCGATCAATTTTCGTAGTGGGGCCAAATTTTGTTTGGTAATTTACTATGAGACAGTGTTACTTTTGGTGACAGGAGACCCCCCATGTTGAGGGTCGAAAAATTTAAAATGCTTATGACTCGCATCTAATTTTCGTAGCGCGGTCAAATTTTGTTTTGTGATTTATTATGAAGCAGTGTTAATTTTTGGTGACAGGAGACCCCCCCACCCCAAGGTGAGGGTCGAAAAAGTTAAAATGCTTATAACTCGCGGTCAATTTTTGTAGCGCGGCCAAATTTTGTTTGGTGATTTATTATGAAACAGTGTTAATTTTTAGTGACAGGAGATCCCCCACGGTGAGGATCGAAAAATTTAAAATGCTTATTACTCGCGATCTAATTTTCATAGCGCGGCCAAATTTTGTTTGGTGATTCATTATAATACAGTGTTAATTTTTAGTGACAGGAGATCCCCCATGGGGAGGGTCGAAAAATTTAAAATGCTTATAATTCGCGATCTAATTTTCGTAGTGCGACCAAATTTTGTTTGGTAATTTACTAGGAGACAGTGTTACTTTTGGTGACAGGAGACCCCAACGGTGAGGGTCGAAAAATTTAAAATGCTTATAACTCGCGATCAATTTTCGTAGTGCGGTCAAATTTTGTTTTGTGATTTATTATGAAGCAGTGTTAATTTTTGGTGACAGGAGACCCCCCACCCCAAGGTGAGGGTCGAAAAAGTTAAAATGCTTATAACTCGCGGTCAATTTTTGTAGCGCGGCCAAATTTTGTTTGATAATTTATTATGAGACAGTGTTAATTTTTAGTGACAGGAGATCCCCCATGGGAAGGGTCGAAAAATTTAAAATGCTTATAATTCGCGATCTAATTTTCGTAGTGCGACCAAATTTTGTTTGGTAATTTACTAGGAGAGAGTGTTACTTTTGGTGACAGGAGACCCCAACGGTGAGGGTCGAAAAATTTAAAATGCTTATAACTCGCGATCAATTTTCGTAGTGCGGCCAAATTTTGTTTGGTAATTTACTATGAGAGAGTGTTACTTTTGGTGACAGGAGACCCCCCACGTTGAGGGTCGAAAAATTTAAAATGCTTATGACTCGCATCTAATTTTCGTAGCGCGGTCAAATTTTGTTTTGTGATTTATTATGAAGCAGTGTTAATTTTTGGTGACAGGAGACCCCCCCACCCCAAGGTGAGGGTCGAAAAAGTTAAAATGCTTATAACTCGCGGTCAATTTTCGTAGTGCGACCAAATTTTGTTTGATAATTTATTATGAGACAGTGTTAATTTTTAGTGACAGGAGATCCCCCATGGGAAGGGTCGAAAAATTTAAAATGCTTATTACTCGCGATCTAATTTTCATAGCGCGGCCAAATTTTGTTTGGTGATTCATTATAATACAGTGTTAATTTTTAGTGACAGGAGATCCCCCATGGGGAGGGTCGAAAAATTTAAAATGCTTATAATTCGCGATCTAATTTTCGTAGTGCGACCAAATTTTGTTTGGTAATTTATTATGAGACAGTGTTAATTTTTAGTGACAGGAGATCCCCCATGGGAAGGGTCGAAAAATTTAAAATGCTTATAATTCGCGATCTAATTTTCGTAGTGCGACCAAATTTTGTTTGGTAATTTACTAGGAGACAGTGTTACTTTTGGTGACAGGAGACCCCAACGGTGAAGGTCGAAAAATTTAAAATGCTTATAACTCGCGATCAATTTTCGTAGTGCGGCCAAATTTTGTTTGGTAATTTACTATGAGACAGTGTTACTTTTGGTGACAGGAGACCCCCCATGTTGAGGGTCGAAAAATTTAAAATGCTTATGACTCGCATCTAATTTTCGTAGCGCGGTCAAATTTTGTTTTGTGATTTATTATGAAGCAGTGTTAATATTTGGTGACAGGAGACCCCCCCCACCCCAAGGTGAGGGTCGAAAAATTAAAATGCTTATAACTCGCGGTCAATTTTCGTAGTGCGACCAAATTTTGTTTGATAATTTATTATGAGACAGTGTTAATTTTTAGTGACAGGAGATCCCCCATGGGAAGGGTCGAAAAATTTAAAATGCTTATTACTCGCGATCTAATTTTCATAGCGCGGCCAAATTTTGTTTGGTGATTCATTATAATACAGTGTTAATTTTTAGTGACAGGAGATCCCCCATGGGGAGGGTCGAAAAATTTAAAATGCTTATAATTCGCGATCTAATTTTCGTAGTGCGACCAAATTTTGTTTGATAATTTATTATGAGACAGTGTTAATTTTTAGTGACAGGAGATCCCCCATGGGAAGGGTCGAAAAATTTAAAATGCTTATAATTCGCGATCTAATTTTCGTAGTGCGACCAAATTTTGTTTGGTAATTTACTAGGAGACAGTGTTACTTTTGGTGACAGGAGACCCCAACGGTGAGGGTCGAAAAATTTAAAATGCTTATAACTCGCGATCAATTTTCGTAGTGCGGCCAAATTTTGTTTGGTAATTTACTATGAGACAGTGTTACTTTTGGTGACAGGAGACCCCCCACGTTGAGGGTCGAAAAATTTAAAATGCTTATAACTCGCGATCAATTTTCGTAGCGCGGCCAAATTTTGTTTGGTGATTTATTATGAAGCAGTGTTAGATTTTGGTGACAGGAGATCCCCCCCACCCCACGGTGAGGGTTGAAAAAGTTAAAATGCTTGTAACTCGCGATTAATTATTGTAGCGCGGTCAAATTTTGTTTGGTGATTTATTATGAAACAGTGTTAATTTTTAGTGACAGAAGATCCCCCACGGTGAGGATCGAAAAATTTAAAATGCTTATAACTCGCGATCTAATTTTCGTAGCGCGGCCAAATTTTGTTTGGTGATATATTATGAAACAGTGTTAATTTTTTGTGCAAGGAGATCCCCCACGGTGAGGGTCGAAAAATTTAAATTGCTTATAACTCGCGATCTAATTTTCGTAGCGCGTCCAAATTTTGTTTGGTGATTTATTATGAAGCAGTGTTAGATTTTGGTGACAGGAGATCCCCCCCACCCCACGGTGAGGGTTGAAAAAGTTAAAATGCTTATGACTCGCGATCTAATTTTCGTAGCGCGGCCAAATTTTGTTTGGTAATATATTATGAAACAGTGTTAATTTTTGGTGACAGGAGACCCCCCCCCACGGTGAGGGTCGAAAAATTTAAAATGCTTACAACTCGCGATCAATTTTCGTAGCGCGGCTAAATTTTGTTTGGTAATTTGTTATGAGACAGTGTTACTTTTGGTTACAGGTGACCCCCCACGTTGAGGGTCGAAAAATTTTAAATGCTAATAACTCGCGATCTAATTTTCGTAGCGCGGTCAAATTTTGTTTTGTGATTTATTATGAAGCAGTGTTAATTTTTGGTGACAGAAGACCCCCCCCACCCCAAGGTGAGGGTCGAAAAAGTTAAAATGCTTATGACTCGCGGTCAATTTTTGTAGCGCGGCCAAATTTTGTTTGGTGATTTATTATGAAACAGTGTTAATTTTTAGTGACAGGAGATCCCCCACGGTGAGGATCGAAAAATTTAAAATGCTTATTACTCGCGATCTAATTTTCATAGCGCGGCCAAATTTTGTTTGGTGATTCATTATGAGACAGTGTTAATTTTTAGTGACAGGAGATCCCCCACGGTGAGGATCGAAAAATTTAAAATGCTTATTACTCGCGATCTAATTTTCATAGCGCGGCCAAATTTTGTTTGATAATTTATTATGAGACAGTGTTAATTTTTAGTGACAGGAGATCCCCCATGGGAAGGGTCGAAAAATTTAAAATGCTTATAATTCGCGATCTAATTTTCGTAGTGCGACCAAATTTTGTTTGGTAATTTACTAGGAGACAGTGTTACTTTTGGTGACAGGAGACCCCAACGGTGAGGGTCGAAAAATTTAAAATGCTTATAACTCGCGATCAATTTTCGTAGTGCGGCCAAATTTTGTTTGGTACTTTACTATGAGACAGTGTTACTTTTGGTGACAGGAGACCCCCCATGGGAAGGGTCGAAAAATTTAAAATGCTTATTACTCGCGATCTAATTTTCATAGCGCGGCCAAATTTTGTTTGGTGATTCATTATAATACAGTGTTAATTTTTAGTGACAGGAGATCCCCCATGGGGAGGGTCGAAAAATTTAAAATGCTTATGACTCGCATCTAATTTTCGTAGCGCGGTCAAATTTTGTTTTGTGATTTATTATGAAGCAGTGTTAATTTTTGGTGACAGGAGACCCCCCCACCCCAAGGTGAGGGTCGAAAAAGTTAAAATGCTTATAACTCGCGGTCAATTTTCGTAGTGCGACCAAATTTTGTTTGATAATTTATTATGAGACAGTGTTAATTTTTAGTGACAGGAGATCCCCCATGGGAAGGGTCGAAAAATTTAAAATGCTTATAATTCGCGATCTAATTTTCGTAGTGCGACCAAATTTTGTTTGGTAATTTACTAGGAGACAGTGTTACTTTTGGTGACAGGAGACCCCAACGGTGAAGGTCGAAAAATTTAAAATGCTTATAACTCGCGATCAATTTTCGTAGTGCGGCCAAATTTTGTTTGGTAATTTACTATGAGACAGTGTTACTTTTGGTGACAGGAGACCCCCCATGTTGAGGGTCGAAAAATTTAAAATGCTTATGACTCGCATCTAATTTTCGTAGCGCGGTCAAATTTTGTTTTGTGATTTATTATGAAGCAGTGTTAATTTTTGGTGACAGGAGACCCCCCCCACCCCACGGTGAGGGTTGAAAAAGTTAAAATGCTTGTAACTCGCGATTAATTATTGTAGCGCGGTCAAATTTTGTTTGGTGATTTATTATGAAACAGTGTTAATTTTTAGTGACAGAAGATCCCCCACGGTGAGGATCGAAAAATTTAAAATGCTTATAACTCGCGATCTAATTTTCGTAGCGCGGCCAAATTTTGTTTGGTGATATATTATGAAACAGTGTTAATTTTTTGTGCAAGGAGATCCCTCACGGTGAGGGTCGAAAAATTTAAATTGCTTATAACTCGCGATCTAATTTTCGTAGCGCGTCCAAATTTTGTTTGGTGATTTATTATGAAGCAGTGTTAGATTTTGGTGACAGGAGATCCCCCCCACCCCACGGTGAGGGTTGAAAAAGTTAAAATGCTTATGACTCGCGATCTAATTTTCGTAGCGCGGCCAAATTTTGTTTGGTAATATATTATGAAACAGTGTTAATTTTTGGTGACAGGAGACCCCCCCACGGTGAGGGTCGAAAAATTTAAAATGCTTACAACTCGCGATCAATTTTCGTAGCGCGGCTAAATTTTGTTTGGTAATTTGTCATGAGACAGTGTTACTTTTGGTTACAGGTGACCCCCCACGTTGAGGGTCGAAAAATTTTAAATGCTAATAACTCGCGATCTAATTTTCGTAGCGCGGTCAAATTTTGTTTTGTGATTTATTATGAAGCAGTGTTAATTTTTGGTGACAGGAGACCCCCCCACCCCAAGGTGAGGGTCGAAAAAGTTAAAATGCTTATAACTCGCGGTCAATTTTTGTAGCGCGGCCAAATTTTGTTTGGTGATTTATTATGAAACAGTGTTAATTTTTAGTGACAGGAGATCCCCCACGGTGAGGATCGAAAAATTTAAAATGCTTATTACTCGCGATCTAATTTTCATAGCGCGGCCAAATTTTGTTTGGTGATTCATTATAATACAGTGTTAATTTTTAGTGACAGGAGATCCCCCATGGGGAGGGTCGAAAAATATAAAATGCTTATAATTCGCGATCTAATTTTCGTAGTGCGACCAAATTTTGTTTGGTAATTTACTAGGAGACAGTGTTAATTTTGGTGACAGGAGACCCCAACGGTGAGGGTCGAAAAATTTAAAATGCTTATAACTCGCGATCAATTTTCGTAGTGCGGTCAAATTTTGTTTTGTGATTTATTATGAAGCAGTGTTAATTTTTGGTGACAGGAGACCCCCCCACCCCAAGGTGAGGGTCGAAAAAGTTAAAATGCTTATAACTCGCGGTCAATTTTTGTAGCGCGGCCAAATTTTGTTTGGTGATTTATTATGAAACAGTGTTAATTTTTAGTGACAGGAGATCCCCCACGGTGAGGATCGAAAAATTTAAAATGCTTATTACTCGCGATCTAATTTTCATAGCGCGGCCAAATTTTGTTTGATAATTTATTATGAGACAGTGTTAATTTTTAGTGACAGGAGATCCCCCATGGGAAGGGTCGAAAAATTTAAAATGCTTATAATTCGCGATCTAATTTTCGTAGTGCGACCAAATTTTGTTTGGTAATTTACTAGGAGACAGTGTTACTTTTGGTGACAGGAGACCCCAACGGTGAGGGTCGAAAAATTTAAAATGCTTATAACTCGCGATCAATTTTCGTAGTGCGGCCAAATTTTGTTTGGTAATTTACTATGAGACAGTGTTACTTTTGGTGACAGGAGACCCCCCACGTTGAGGGTCGAAACATTTAAAATGCTTATGACTCGCATCTAATTTTCGTAGCGCGGTCAAATTTTGTTTTGTGATTTATTATGAAGCAGTGTTAATTTTTGGTGACAGGAGACCCCCCCACCCCAAGGTGAGGGTCGAAAAAGTTAAAATGCTTATAACTCGCGGTCAATTTTCGTAGTGCGACCAAATTTTGTTTGATAATTTATTATGAGACAGTGTTAATTTTTAGTGACAGGAGATCCCCCATGGGAAGGGTCGAAAAATTTAAAATGCTTATTACTCGCGATCTAATTTTCATAGCGCGGCCAAATTTTGTTTGGTGATTCATTATAATACAGTGTTAATTTTTAGTGACAGGAGATCCCCCATGGGGAGGGTCGAAAAATTTAAAATGCTTATAATTCGCGATCTAATTTTCGTAGTGCGACCAAATTTTGTTTGATAATTTATTATGAGACAGTGTTAATTTTTAGTGACAGGAGATCCCCCATGGGAAGGGTCGAAAAATTTAAAATGCTTATAATTCGCGATCTAATTTTCGTAGTGCGACCAAATTTTGTTTGGTAATTTACTAGGAGACAGTGTTACTTTTGGTGACAGGAGACCCCAACGGTGAAGGTCGAAAAATTTAAAATGCTTATAACTCGCGATCAATTTTCGTAGTGCGGCCAAATTTTGTTTGGTAATTTACTATGAGACAGTGTTACTTTTGGTGACAGGAGACCCCCCATGTTGAGGGTCGAAAAATTTAAAATGCTTATGACTCGCATCTAATTTTCGCAGCGCGGTCAAATTTTGTTTTGTGATTTATTATGAAGCAGTGTTAATTTTTGGTGACAGGAGACCCCCCCACCCCAAGGTGAGGGTCGAAAAGTTAAAATGCTTATAACTCGCGGTCAATTTTCGTAGTGCGACCAAATTTTGTTTGATAATTTATTATGAGACAGTGTTAATTTTTAGTGACAGGAGATCCCCCATGGGAAGGGTCGAAAAATTTAAAATGCTTATTACTCGCGATCTAATTTTCATAGCGCGGCCAAATTTTGTTTGGTGATTCATTATAATACAGTGTTAATTTTTAGTGACAGGAGATCCCCCATGGGGAGGGTCGAAAAATTTAAAATGCTTATAATTCGCGATCTAATTTTCGTAGTGCGACCAAATTTTGTTTGATAATTTATTATGAGACAGTGTTAATTTTTAGTGACAGGAGATCCCCCATGGGAAGGGTCGAAAAATTTAAAATGCTTATAATTCGCGATCTAATTTTCGTAGTGCGACCAAATTTTGTTTGGTAATTTACTAGGAGACAGTGTTACTTTTGGTGACAGGAGACCCCAACGGTGAGGGTCGAAAAATTTAAAATGCTTATAACTCGCGATCCATTTTCGTAGTGCGGCCAAATTTTGTTTGGTAATTTACTATGAGACAGTGTTACTTTTGGTGACAGGAGACCCCCCACGTTGAGGGTCGAAAAATTTAAAATGCTTATAACTCGCGATCAATTTTCGTAGCGCGGCCAAATTTTGTTTGGTGATTTATTATGAAGCAGTGTTAGATTTTGGTGACAGGAGATCCCCCCCACCCCACGGTGAGGGTTGAAAAAGTTAAAATGCTTGTAACTCGCGATTAATTATTGTAGCGCGGTCAAATTTTGTTTGGTGATTTATTATGAAACAGTGTTAATTTTTAGTGACAGAAGATCCCCCACGGTGAGGATCGAAAAATTTAAAATGCTTATAACTCGCGATCTAATTTTCGTAGCGCGGCCAAATTTTGTTTGGTGATATATTATGAAACAGTGTTAATTTTTTGTGCAAGGAGATCCCCCACGGTGAGGGTCGAAAAATTTAAATTGCTTATAACTCGCGATCTAATTTTCGTAGCGCGTCCAAATTTTGTTTGGTGATTTATTATGAAGCAGTGTTAGATTTTGGTGACAGGAGATCCCCCCCACCCCACGGTGAGGGTCGAAAAAGTTAAAATGCTTATGACTCGCGGTCAATTTTTGTAGCGCGGCCAAATTTTGTTTGGTGATTTATTATGAAACAGTGTTAATTTTTAGTGACAGGAGATCCCCCACGGTGAGGATCGAAAAATTTAAAATGCTTATTACTCGCGATCTAATTTTCATAGCGCGGCCAAATTTTGTTTGGTGATTCATTATGAGACAGTGTTAATTTTTAGTGACAGGAGATCCCCCACGGTGAGGATCGAAAAATTTAAAATGCTTATTACTCGCGATCTAATTTTCATAGCGCGGCCAAATTTTGTTTGATAATTTATTATGAGACAGTGTTAATTTTTAGTGACAGGAGATCCCCCATGGGAAGGGTCGAAAAATTTAAAATGCTTATAATTCGCGATCTAATTTTCGTAGTGCGACCAAATTTTGTTTGGTAATTTACTAGGAGACAGTGTTACTTTTGGTGACAGGAGACCCCAACGGTGAGGGTCGAAAAATTTAAAATGCTTATAACTCGCGATCAATTTTCGTAGTGCGGCCAAATTTTGTTTGGTAATTTACTATGAGACAGTGTTACTTTTGATTACAGGTGACCCCCCACGTTGAGGGTCGAAAAATTTTAAATGCTAATAACTCGCGATCTAATTTTCGTAGCGCGGTCAAATTTTGTTTTGTGATTTATTATGAAGCAGTGTTAATTTTTGGTGACAGAAGACCCCCCCACCCCAAGGTGAGGGTCGAAAAAGTTAAAATGCTTATGACTCGCGGTCAATTTTTGTAGCGCGGCCAAATTTTGTTTGGTGATTTATTATGAAACAGTGTTAATTTTTAGTGACAGGAGATCCCCCACGGTGAGGATCGAAAAATTTAAAATGCTTATTACTCGCGATCTAATTTTCATAGCGCGGCCAAATTTTGTTTGGTGATTCATTATGAGACAGTGTTAATTTTTAGTGACAGGAGATCCCCCACGGTGAGGATCGAAAAATTTAAAATGCTTATTACTCGCGATCTAATTTTCATAGCGCGGCCAAATTTTGTTTGATAATTTATTATGAGACAGTGTTAATTTTTAGTGACAGGAGATCCCCCATGGGAAGGGTCGAAAAATTTAAAATGCTTATAATTCGCGATCTAATTTTCGTAGTGCGACCAAATTTTGTTTGGTAATTTACTAGGAGACAGTGTTACTTTTGGTGACAGGAGACCCCAACGGTGAGGGTCGAAAAATTTAAAATGCTTATAACTCGCGATCAATTTTCGTAGTGCGGCCAAATTTTGTTTGGTAATTTACTATGAGACAGTGTTACTTTTGGTGACAGAAGACCCCCCACGTTGAGGGTCGAAAAATTTAAAATGCTTATGACTCGCATCTAATTTTCGTAGCGCGGTCAAATTTTGTTTTGTGATTTATTATGAAGCAGTGTTAATTTTTGGTGACAGGAGACCCCCCCACCCCAAGGTGAGGGTCGAAAAAGTTAAAATGCTTATAACTCGCGGTCAATTTTCGTAGTGCGACCAAATTTTGTTTGATATTTTATTATGAGACAGTGTTAATTTTTAGTGACAGGAGATCCCCCATGGGAAGGGTCGAAAAATTTAAAATGCTTATTACTCGCGATCTAATTTTCATAGCGCGGCCAAATTTTGTTTGGTGATTCATTATAATACAGTGTTAATTTTTAGTGACAGGAGATCCCCCATGGGGAGGGTCGAAAAATTTAAAATGCTTATAATTCGCGATCAAATTTTCGTAGTGCGACCAAATTTTGTTTGATAATTTATTATGAGACAGTGTTAATTTTTAGTGACAGGAGATCCCCCATGGGAAGGGTCGAAAAATTTAAAATGCTTATAATTCGCGATCTAATTTTCGTAGTGCGACCAAATTTTGTTTGGTAATTTACTAGGAGACAGTGTTACTTTTGGTGACAGGAGACCCCAACGGTGAAGGTCGAAAAATTTAAAATGCTTATAACTCGCGATCAATTTTCGTAGTGCGGCCAAATTTTGTTTGGTAATTTACTATGAGACAGTGTTACTTTTGGTGACAGGAGACCCCCCACGTTGAGGGTCGAAAAATTTAAAATGCTTATGACTCGCATCTAATTTTCGTAGCGCGGTCAAATTTTGTTTTGTGATTTATTATGAAGCAGTGTTAATTTTTGGTGACAGGAGACCCCCCCACCCCAAGGTGAGGGTCGAAAAGTTAAAATGCTTATTACTCGCGATCTAATTTTCATAGCGCGGCCAAATTTTGTTTGGTGATTCATTATAATACAGTGTTAATTTTTAGTGACAGGAGATCCCCCATGGGGAGGGTCGAAAAATTTAAAATGCTTATAATTCGCGATCTAATTTTCGTAGTGCGACCAAATTTTGTTTGATAATTTATTATGAGACAGTGTTAATTTTTAGTGACAGGAGATCCCCCATGGGAAGGGTCGAAAAATTTAAAATGCTTATAATTCGCGATCTAATTTTCGTAGTGCGACCAAATTTTGTTTGGTAATTTACTAGGAGACAGTGTTACTTTTGGTGACAGGAGCCCCAACGGTGAGGGTCGAAAAATTTAAAATGCTTATAACTCGCGATCAATTTTCGTAGTGCGGCCAAATTTTGTTTGGTAATTTACTATGAGACAGTGTTACTTTTGGTGACAGGAGACCCCCCACGTTGAGGGTCGAAAAATTTAAAATGCTTATAACTCGCGATCAATTTTCGTAGCGCGGCCAAATTTTGTTTGGTGATTTATTATGAAGCAGTGTTAGATTTTGGTGACAGGAGATCCCCCCCACCCCACGGTGAGGGTTGAAAAAGTTAAAATGCTTGTAACTCGCGCTTAATTATTGTAGCGCGGTCAAATTTTGTTTGGTGATTTATTATGAAACAGTGTTAATTTTTAGTGACAGAAGATCCCCCACGGTGAGGATCGAAAAATTTAAAATGCTTATAACTCGCGATCTAATTTTCGTAGCGCGGCCAAATTTTGTTTGGTGATATATTATGAAACAGTGTTAATTTTTTGTGCAAGGAGATCCCTCACGGTGAGGGTCGAAAAATTTAAATTGCTTATAACTCGCGATCTAATTTTCGTAGCGCGTCCAAATTTTGTTTGGTGATTTATTATGAAGCAGTGTTAGATTTTGGTGACAGGAGATCCCCCCCACCCCACGGTGAGGGTTGAAAAAGTTAAAATGCTTATGACTCGCGATCTAATTTTCGTAGCGCGGCCAAATTTTGTTTGGTAATATATTATGAAACAGTGTTAATTTTTGGTGACAGGAGACCCCCCCACGGTGAGGGTCGAAAAATTTAAAATGCTTACAACTCGCGATCAATTTTCGTAGCGCGGCTAAATTTTGTTTGGTAATTTGTTATGAGACAGTGTTACTTTTGGTTACAGGTGACCCCCCACGTTGAGGGTCGAAAAATTTTAAATGCTAATAACTCGCGATCTAATTTTCGTAGCGCGGTCAAATTTTGTTTTGTGATTTATTATGAAGCAGTGTTAATTTTTGGTGACAGAAGACCCCCCCACCCCAAGGTGAGGGTCGAAAAAGTTAAAATGCTTATGACTCGCGGTCAATTTTTGTAGCGCGGCCAAATTTTGTTTGGTGATTTATTATGAAACAGTGTTAATTTTTAGTGACAGGAGATCCCCCACGGTGAGGATCGAAAAATTTAAAATGCTTATTACTCGCGATCTAATTTTCATAGCGCGGCCAAATTTTGTTTGGTGATTCATTATGAGACAGTGTTAATTTTTTGTGACAGGAGATCCCCCATGGGGAGGGTCGAAAAATTTAAAATGCTTATAATTCGCGATCTAATTTTCGTAGTGCGACCAAATTTTGTTTGATAATTTATTATGAGACAGTGTTAATTTTTAGTGACAGGAGATCCCCCATGGGAAAGGTCGAAAAATTTAAAATGCTTATGACTCGCGATCAATTTTCGTAGCGCGGCCAAATTTTGTTTGGTAATTTATTATTCGACAGTGTTACTTTTGGTAAGGGGTGACCCCCCCCGTTGAGGGTCGAAAAATTTAATATGCTTTTTAACTCGCGATCTAATTTTCGTAGCGCGTCCAAAATTTGTTTGATGATTTATTATCAGACAGTGTTAATTTTTGGTGACCGGAGATCCCCCACGGTGAGGTTCGAAAAATTTAAAATGCTTATAACTCGCGATCAATTTTCGTAGCGTGGCCAAATTTTGTTTGGTAATTTATTATGAGACAGTGTTAATTTTTAGTGACAGGAGATCCCCCATGGGGAAGGTCGAAAAATTTAAAATGCTTATAACTCGCGATCTAATTTTCGTAGCGCGGTCAAATTTTGTTTTGTGATTTATTATGAAGCAGTGTTAATTTTTGGTGACAGAAGACCCCCCCACCCCAAGGTGAGGGTCGAAAAAGTTAAAATGCTTATAACTCGCGGTCAATTTTTGTAGCGCGGCCAAATTTTGTTTGGTGATTTATTATGAAACAGTGTTAATTTTTAGTGACAGGAGATCCCCCACGGTGAGGATCGAAAAATTTAAAATGCTTATTACTCGCGATCTAATTTTCATAGCGCGGCCAAATTTTGTTTGGTGATTCATTATGAGACAGTGTTAATTTTTTGTGACAGGAGATCCCCCATGGGGAGGGTCGAAAAATTTAAAATGCTTATAATTCGCGATCTAATTTTCGTAGTGCGACCAAATTTTGTTTGATAATTTATTATGAGACAGTGTTAATTTTTAGTGACAGGAGATCCCCCATGGGAAAGGTCGAAAAATTTAAAATGCTTATGACTCGCGATCAATTTTCGTAGCGCGGCCAAATTTTGTTTGGTAATTTATTATTCGACAGTGTTACTTTTGGTAAGGGGTGACCCCCCCCGTTGAGGGTCGAAAAATTTAATATGCTTTTTAACTCGCGATCTAATTTTCGTAGCGCGTCCAAAATTTGTTTGATGATTTATTATCAGACAGTGTTAATTTTTGGTGACCGGAGATCCCCCACGGTGAGGTTCGAAAAATTTAAAATGCTTATAACTCGCGATCAATTTTCGTAGCGTGGCCAAATTTTGTTTGGTAATTTATTATGAGACAGTGTTAATTTTTAGTGACAGGAGATCCCCCATGGGGAAGGTCGAAAAATTTAAAATGCTTATAACTCGCGATCTAATTTTCGTAGCGTGGCCAAATTTTGTTTGGTAATTTATTATGAAACAGTATTAATTTTTAGTGAAAGGAGATCCCCCATGGGGAGGGTCGAAAAATTAAAAATGCTTATAACTCGCGATCTAAATTTCGTAGCGCGTCCAAATTTTGTTTGGTGATTTATTATGAAGCAGTGTTAGATTTTGGTGACAGGAGACCCCCCACCCCACGATGAGGGTTGAAAAAGTTAAAATGCTTATAACTGGCGATTTAATTTTCGTAGCGCAGCCAAATTTTGTTTGGTAATTTATTATGAGATTGTGTTAATTTTTGGTGACAGGAGACCCCCCACGTTGAGGGTCGAAAAATTTAAAATGCTTATAATTCGCGATTTAATTTTCGTAGTGCGACCAAATTTTGTTTGGTAATTTACTATGAGACAGTGTTACTTTTGGTGACAGGAGACCCCAACGGTGAGGGTCGAAAAATTTAAAATGCTTATAACTCACGACGTACTTTTCGTAGAGCGGCCAAATTTTGTTTGGTAATTTATTATGAGACAGCGTTACATTTGGTAAGGGGTGACCCCCCACGTTGACGGTCAAAAAATTTAAAATGCTTTTTAACTCGCGATCTAATTTTTGTAGCGCTGCCAAATTTTGTTTGTTGATTTATTATGAAACAGTGCTAATTTTTGGAGACAGGAGACATCCCTCCCCCACGATGAGGGTCGAAAAAGTTAAAATGATTATAACTCGCGATCTAATTTTCGTAGCGCGGACAAATTTTGTTTGGTGTTTTATTATGAAACAGTGTTAATTTTTAGTGACAGGAGATCCCCCATGGGGAGGGTCGAAAAATTTAAAATGCTTATAACTCGCGATCTAAATTTCGTAGCGCGTCCAAATCTTGTTTGGGGATTTATTATGAAGCAGTGTTAGATTTTGGTGACAGGAGACCTCCCCCCCCACCCCACTGTGAGGGTTGAAAAAGTTAAAATGCTTATAACTCGCGATCTAATTTTCGTAGAGCGGCCAAATTTTGTTTGGTAATTTATTATGAGATAGTGTTAATTTTTGGTGACAGCAGACCCTCCACGTTGAGGGTCGAAAAATTTAAAATGCTTATAACTCGCGATCTAATTTTCGTAGCGCTTCCAAATTTTGTTTGGTGATTTATTATGAGAGAGTGTTACTTTTGGTGACAGGTGACCCCCCACGTTGAGGGTCGAAAAATTTAAAATGCTTATGACTCGCGATCTAATTTTCGTAGCGCGGCCAAATTTTGTTTGGTGATATATTATGAAACAGTGTTAATTTTTGGTGACAGGAGACCCCCCCACGGTGAGGGTCGAAAAATTTAAAATGCTTACAACTCGCGATCAATTTTCGTAGCGCGGCTAAATTTTGTTTGGTAATTTGTCATGAGACAGTGTTACTTTTGGTTACAGGTGACCCCCCACGTTGAGGGTCGAAAAATTTTAAATGCTAATAACTCGCGATCTAATTTTCGTAGCGCGGTCAAATTTTGTTTTGTGATTTATTATGAAGCAGTGTTAATTTTTGGTGACAGGAGACCCCCCCACCCCAAGGTGAGGGTCGAAAAAGTTAAAATGCTTATAACTCGCGGTCAATTTTTGTAGCGCGGCCAAATTTTGTTTGGTGATTTATTATGAAACAGTGTTAATTTTTAGTGACAGGAGATCCCCCACGGTGAGGATCGAAAAATTTAAAATGCTTATTACTCGCGATCTAATTTTCATAGCGCGGCCAAATTTTGTTTGGTGATTCATTATAATACAGTGTTAATTTTTAGTGACAGGAGATCCCCCATGGGGAGGGTCGAAAAATTTAAAATGCTTATAATTCGCGATCTAATTTTCGTAGTGCGACCAAATTTTGTTTGGTAATTTACTAGGAGACAGTGTTACTTTTGGTGACAGGAGACCCCAACGGTGAGGGTCGAAAAATTTAAAATGCTTATAACTCGCGATCAATTTTCGTAGTGCGGTCAAATTTTGTTTTGTGATTTATTATGAAGCAGTGTTAATTTTTGGTGACAGGAGACCCCCCACCCCAAGGTGAGGGTCGAAAAAGTTAAAATGCTTATAACTCGCGGTCAATTTTTGTAGCGCGGCCAAATTTTGTTTGGTGATTTATTATGAAACAGTGTTAATTTTTAGTGACAGGAGATCCCCCACGGTGAGGATCGAAAAATTTAAAATGCTTATTACTCGCGATCTAATTTTCATAGCGCGGCCAAATTTTGTTTGATAATTTATTATGAGACAGTGTTAATTTTTAGTGACAGGAGATCCCCCATGGGAAGGGTCGAAAAATTTAAAATGCTTATAATTCGCGATCTAATTTTCGTAGTGCGACCAAATTTTGTTTGGTAATTTACTAGGAGAGAGTGTTACTTTTGGTGACAGGAGACCCCAACGGTGAGGGTCGAAAAATTTAAAATGCTTATAACTCGCGATCAATTTTCGTAGTGCGGCCAAATTTTGTTTGGTAATTTACTATGAGAGAGTGTTACTTTTGGTGACAGGAGACCCCCCACGTTGAGGGTCGAAAAATTTAAAATGCTTATGACTCGCATCTAATTTTCGTAGCGCGGTCAAATTTTGTTTTGTGATTTATTATGAAGCAGTGTTAATTTTTGGTGACAGGAGACCCCCCCACCCCAAGGTGAGGGTCGAAAAAGTTAAAATGCTTATAACTCGCGGTCAATTTTCGTAGTGCGACCAAATTTTGTTTGATAATTTATTATGAGACAGTGTTAATTTTTAGTGACAGGAGATCCCCCATGGGAAGGGTCGAAAAATTTAAAATGCTTATTACTCGCGATCTAATTTTCATAGCGCGGCCAAATTTTGTTTGGTGATTCATTATAATACAGTGTTAATTTTTAGTGACAGGAGATCCCCCATGGGGAGGGTCGAAAAATTTAAAATGCTTATAATTCGCGATCTAATTTTCGTAGTGCGACCAAATTTTGTTTGGTAATTTATTATGAGACAGTGTTAATTTTTAGTGACAGGAGATCCCCCATGGGAAGGGTCGAAAAATTTAAAATGCTTATAATTCGCGATCTAATTTTCGTAGTGCGACCAAATTTTGTTTGGTAATTTACTAGGAGACAGTGTTACTTTTGGTGACAGGAGACCCCAACGGTGAAGGTCGAAAAATTTAAAATGCTTATAACTCGCGATCAATTTTCGTAGTGCGGCCAAATTTTGTTTGGTAATTTACTATGAGACAGTGTTACTTTTGGTGACAGGAGACCCCCCATGTTGAGGGTCGAAAAATTTAAAATGCTTATGACTCGCATCTAATTTTCGTAGCGCGGTCAAATTTTGTTTTGTGATTTATTATGAAGCAGTGTTAATTTTTGGTGACAGGAGACCCCCCCACCCCAAGGTGAGGGTCGAAAAAGTTAAAATGCTTATAACTCGCGGTCAATTTTTGTAGCGCTGCCAAATTTTGTTTGGTGATTTATTATGAAACAGTGTTAATTTTTAGTGACAGGAGATCCCCCACGGTGAGGATCGAAAAATTTAAAATGCTTATTACTCGCGATCTAATTTTCATAGCGCGGCCAAATTTTGTTTGGTGATTCATTATAATACAGTGTTAATTTTTAGTGACAGGAGATCCCCCATGGGGAGGGTCGAAAAATTTAAAATGCTTATAATTCGCGATCTAATTTTCGTAGTGCGACCAAATTTTGTTTGGTAATTTACTAGGAGACAGTGTTACTTTTGGTGACAGGAGACCCCAACGGTGAGGGTCGAAAAATTTAAAATGCTTATAACTCGCGATCAATTTTCGTAGTGCGGTCAAATTTTGTTTTGTGATTTATTATGAAGCAGTGTTAATTTTTGGTGACAGGAGACCCCCCACCCCAAGGTGAGGGTCGAAAAAGTTAAAATGCTTATAACTCGCGGTCAATTTTTGTAGCGCGGCCAAATTTTGTTTGGTGATTTATTATGAAACAGTGTTAATTTTTAGTGACAGGAGATCCCCCACGGTGAGGATCGAAAAATTTAAAATGCTTATTACTCGCGATCTAATTTTCATAGCGCGGCCAAATTTTGTTTGATAATTTATTATGAGACAGTGTTAATTTTTAGTGACAGGAGATCCCACATGGGAAGGGTCGAAAAATTTAAAATGCTTATAATTCGCGATCTAATTTTCGTAGTGCGACCAAATTTTGTTTGGTAATTTACTAGGAGAGAGTGTTACTTTTGGTGACAGGAGACCCCAACGGTGAGGGTCGAAAAATTTAAAATGCTTATAACTCGCGATCAATTTTCGTAGTGCGGCCAAATTTTGTTTGGTAATTTACTATGAGAGAGTGTTACTTTTGGTGACAGGAGACCCCCCACGTTGAGGGTCGAAAAATTTAAAATGCTTATGACTCGCATCTAATTTTCGTAGCGCGGTCAAATTTTGTTTTGTGATTTATTATGAAGCAGTGTTAATTTTTGGTGACAGGAGACCCCCCCACCCCAAGGTGAGGGTCGAAAAAGTTAAAATGCTTATAACTCGCGGTCAATTTTCGTAGTGCGACCAAATTTTGTTTGATAATTTATTATGAGACAGTGTTAATTTTTAGTGACAGGAGATCCCCCATGGGAAGGGTCGAAAAATTTAAAATGCTTATTACTCGCGATCTAATTTTCATAGCGCGGCCAAATTTTGTTTGGTGATTCATTATAATACAGTGTTAATTTTTAGTGACAGGAGATCCCCCATGGGGAGGGTCGAAAAATTTAAAATGCTTATAATTCGCGATCTAATTTTCGTAGTGCGACCAAATTTTGTTTGGTAATTTATTATGAGACAGTGTTAATTTTTAGTGACAGGAGATCCCCCATGGGAAGGGTCGAAAAATTTAAAATGCTTATAATTCGCGATCTAATTTTCGTAGTGCGACCAAATTTTGTTTGGTAATTTACTAGGAGACAGTGTTACTTTTGGTGACAGGAGACCCCAACGGTGAAGGTCGAAAAATTTAAAATGCTTATAACTCGCGATCAATTTTCGTAGTTCGGCCAAATTTTGTTTGGTAATTTACTATGAGACAGTGTTACTTTTGGTGACAGGAGACCCCCCATGTTGAGGGTCGAAAAATTTAAAATGCTTATGACTCGCATCTAATTTTCGTAGCGCGGTCAAATTTTGTTTTGTGATTTATTATGAAGCAGTGTTAATTTTTGGTGACAGGAGACCCCCCCACCCCAAGGTGAGGGTCGAAAAGTTAAAATGCTTATAACTCGCGGTCAATTTTCGTAGTGCGACCAAATTTTGTTTGATAATTTATTATGAGACAGTGTTAATTTTTAGTGACAGGAGATCCCCCATGGGAAGGGTCGAAAAATTTAAAATGCTTATTACTCGCGATCTAATTTTCATTGCGCGGCCAAATTTTGTTTGGTGATTCATTATAATACAGTGTTAATTTTTAGTGACAGGAGATCCCCCATGGGGAGGGTCGAAAAATTTAAAATGCTTATAATTCGCGATCTAATTTTCGTAGTGCGACCAAATTTTGTTTGATAATTTATTATGAGACAGTGTTAATTTTTAGTGACAGGAGATCCCCCATGGGAAGGGTCGAAAAATTTAAAATGCTTATAATTCGCGATCTAATTTTCGTAGTGCGACCAAATTTTGTTTGGTAATTTACTAGGAAACAGTGTTACTTTTGGTGACAGGAGACCCCAACGGTGAGGGTCGAAAAATTTAAAATGCTTATAACTCGCGATCAATTTTCGTAGTGCGGCCAATTTTTGTTTGGTAATTTACTATGAGACAGTGTTACTTTTGGTGACAGGAGACCCCCCACGTTGAGAGTCGAAAAATTTAAAATGCTTATAACTCGCGATCAATTTTCGTAGCGCGGCCAAATTTTGTTTGGTGATTTATTATGAAGCAGTGTTAGATTTTGGTGACAGGAGATCCCCCCCACCCCACGGTGAGGGTTGAAAAAGTTAAAATGCTTGTAACTCGCGATTAATTATTGTAGCGCGGTCAAATTTTGTTTGGTGATTTATTATGAAACAGTGTTAATTTTTAGTGACAGAAGATCCCTCACGGTGAGGATCGAAAAATTTAAAATGCTTATAACTCGCGATCTAATTTTCGTAGCGCGGCCAAATTTTGTTTGGTGATATATTATGAAACAGTGTTAATTTTTTGTGCAAGGAGATCCCCCACGGTGAGGGTCGAATAATTTAAATTGCTTATAACTCGCGATCTAATTTTCGTAGCGCGTCCAAATTTTGTTTGGTGATTTATTATGAAGCAGTGTTAGATTTTGGTGACAGGAGATCCCCCCACCCCACGGTGAGGGTTGAAAAAGTTAAAATGCTTATGACTCGCGATCTAATTTTCGTAGCGCGGCCAAATTTTGTTTGGTAATATATTATGAAACAGTGTTAATTTTTGGTGACAGGAGACCCCCCCACGGTGAGGGTCGAAAAATTTAAAATGCTTACAACTCGCGATCAATTTTCGTAGCGCGGCTAAATTTTGTTTGGTAATTTGTTATGAGACAGTGTTACTTTTGGTTACAGGTGACCCCCCACGTTGAGGGTCGAAAAATTTTAAATGCTAATAACTCGCGATCTAATTTTCGTAGCGCGGTCAAATTTTGTTTTGTGATTTATTATGAAGCAGTGTTAATTTTTGGTGACAGAAGACCCCCCCACCCCAAGGTGAGGGTCGAAAAAGTTAAAATGCTTATGACTCGCGGTCAATTTTTGTAGCGCGGCCAAATTTTGTTTGGTGATTTATTATGAAACAGTGTTAATTTTTAGTGACAGGAGATCCTCCACGGTGAGGATCGAAAAATTTAAAATGCTTATTACTCGCGATCTAATTTTCATAGCGCGGCCAAATTTTGTTTGGTGATTCATTATGAGACAGTGTTAATTTTTAGTGACAGGAGATCCCCCACGGTGAGGATCGAAAAATTTAAAATGCTTATTACTCGCGATCTAATTTTCATAGCGCGGCCAAATTTTGTTTGATAATTTATTATGAGACAGTGTTAATTTTTAGTGACAGGAGATCCCCCATGGGAAGGGTCGAAAAATTTAAAATGCTTATAATTCGCGATCTAATTTTCGTAGTGCGACCAAATTTTGTTTGGTAATTTACTAGGAGACAGTGTTACTTTTGGTGACAGGAGACCCCAACGGTGAGGGTCGAAAAATTTAAAATGCTTATAACTCGCGATCAATTTTCGTAGTGCGGCCAAATTTTGTTTGGTAATTTACTATGAGAGAGTGTTACTTTTGGTGACAGGAGACCCCCCACGTTGAGGGTCGAAAAATTTAAAATGCTTATGACTCGCATCTAATTTTCGTAGCGCGGTCAAATTTTGTTTAGTGATTTATTATGAAGCAGTGTTAATTTTTGGTGACAGGAGACCCCCCCACCCCAAGGTGAGGGTCGAAAAAGTTAAAATGCTTATAACTCGCGGTCAATTTTCGTAGTGCGACCAAATTTTGTTTGATAATTTATTATGAGACAGTGTTAATTTTTAGTGACAGGAGATCCCCCATGGGAAGGGTCGAAAAATTTAAAATGCTTATTACTCGCGATCTAATTTTCATAGCGCGGCCAAATTTTGTTTGGTGATTCATTATAATACAGTGTTAATTTTTAGTGACAGGAGATCCCCCATGGGGAGGGTCGAAAAATTTAAAATGCTTATAATTCGCGATCTAATTTTCGTAGTGCGACCAAATTTTGTTTGGTAATTTATTATGAGACAGTGTTAATTTTTAGTGACAGGAGATCCCCCATGGGAAGGGTCGAAAAATTTAAAATGCTTATAATTCGCGATCTAATTTTCGTAGTGCGACCAAATTTTGTTTGGTAATTTACTAGGAGACAGTGTTACTTTTGGTGACAGGAGACCCCAACGGTGAAGGTCGAAAAATTTAAAATGCTTATAACTCGCGATCAATTTTCGTAGTTCGGCCAAATTTTGTTTGGTAATTTACTATGAGACAGTGTTACTTTTGGTGACAGGAGACCCCCCATGTTGAGGGTCGAAAAATTTAAAATGCTTATGACTCGCATCTAATTTTCGTAGCGCGGTCAAATTTTGTTTTGTGATTTATTATGAAGCAGTGTTAATTTTTGGTGACAGGAGACCCCCCCACCCCAAGGTGAGGGTCGAAAAGTTAAAATGCTTATAACTCGCGGTCAATTTTCGTAGTGCGACCAAATTTTGTTTGATAATTTATTATGAGACAGTGTTAATTTTTAGTGACAGGAGATCCCCCATGGGAAGGGTCGAAAAATTTAAAATGCTTATTACTCGCGATCTAATTTTCATTGCGCGGCCAAATTTTGTTTGGTGATTCATTATAATACAGTGTTAATTTTTAGTGACAGGAGATCCCCCATGGGGAGGGTCGAAAAATTTAAAATGCTTATAATTCGCGATCTAATTTTCGTAGTGCGACCAAATTTTGTTTGATAATTTATTATGAGACAGTGTTAATTTTTAGTGACAGGAGATCCCCCATGGGAAGGGTCGAAAAATTTAAAATGCTTATAATTCGCGATCTAATTTTCGTAGTGCGACCAAATTTTGTTTGGTAATTTACTAGGAAACAGTGTTACTTTTGGTGACAGGAGACCCCAACGGTGAGGGTCGAAAAATTTAAAATGCTTATAACTCGCGATCAATTTTCGTAGTGCGGCCAATTTTTGTTTGGTAATTTACTATGAGACAGTGTTACTTTTGGTGACAGGAGACCCCCCACGTTGAGAGTCGAAAAATTTAAAATGCTTATAACTCGCGATCAATTTTCGTAGCGCGGCCAAATTTTGTTTGGTGATTTATTATGAAGCAGTGTTAGATTTTGGTGACAGGAGATCCCCCCCACCCCACGGTGAGGGTTGAAAAAGTTAAAATGCTTGTAACTCGCGATTAATTATTGTAGCGCGGTCAAATTTTGTTTGGTGATTTATTATGAAACAGTGTTAATTTTTAGTGACAGAAGATCCCTCACGGTGAGGATCGAAAAATTTAAAATGCTTATAACTCGCGATCTAATTTTCGTAGCGCGGCCAAATTTTGTTTGGTGATATATTATGAAACAGTGTTAATTTTTTGTGCAAGGAGATCCCCCACGGTGAGGGTCGAATAATTTAAATTGCTTATAACTCGCGATCTAATTTTCGTAGCGCGTCCAAATTTTGTTTGGTGATTTATTATGAAGCAGTGTTAGATTTTGGTGACAGGAGATCCCCCCACCCCACGGTGAGGGTTGAAAAAGTTAAAATGCTTATGACTCGCGATCTAATTTTCGTAGCGCGGCCAAATTTTGTTTGGTAATATATTATGAAACAGTGTTAATTTTTGGTGACAGGAGACCCCCCCACGGTGAGGGTCGAAAAATTTAAAATGCTTACAACTCGCGATCAATTTTCGTAGCGCGGCTAAATTTTGTTTGGTAATTTGTTATGAGACAGTGTTACTTTTGGTTACAGGTGACCCCCCACGTTGAGGGTCGAAAAATTTTAAATGCTAATAACTCGCGATCTAATTTTCGTAGCGCGGTCAAATTTTGTTTTGTGATTTATTATGAAGCAGTGTTAATTTTTGGTGACAGAAGACCCCCCCACCCCAAGGTGAGGGTCGAAAAAGTTAAAATGCTTATGACTCGCGGTCAATTTTTGTAGCGCGGCCAAATTTTGTTTGGTGATTTATTATGAGACAGTGTTAATTTTTAGTGACAGGAGATCCCCCATGGGAAGGGTCGAAAAAATTAAAATGCTTATTACTCGCGATCTAATTTTCATAGCGCGGCCAAATTTTGTTTGGTGATTCATTATAATACAGTGTTAATTTTTAGTGACAGGAGATCCCCCATGGGGAGGGTCGAAAAATTTAAAATGCTTATAATTCGCGATCTAATTTTCGTAGTGCGACCAAATTTTGTTTGATAATTTATTATGAGACAGTGTTAATTTTTAGTGACAGGAGATCCCCCATGGGAAGGGTCGAAAAATTTAAAATGCTTATAATTCGCGATCTAATTTTCGTAGTGCGACCAAATTTTGTTTGGTAATTTACTAGGAGACAGTGTTACTTTTGGTGACAGGAGACCCCAACGGTGAAGGTCGAAAAATTTAAAATGCTTATAACTCGCGATCAATTTTCGTAGTGCGGCCAAATTTTGTTTGGTAATTTACTATGAGACAGTGTTACTTTTGGTGACAGGAGACCCCCCACGTTGAGGGTCGAAAAATTTAAAATGCTTATGACTCGCATCTAATTTTCGTAGCGCGGTCAAATTTTGTTTTGTGATTTATTATGAAGCAGTGTTAATTTTTGGTGACAGGAGACCCCCCCACCCCAAGGTGAGGGTCGAAAAGTTAAAATGCTTATTACTCGCGATCTAATTTTCATAGCGCGGCCAAATTTTGTTTGGTGATTCATTATAATACAGTGTTAATTTTTAGTGACAGGAGATCCCCCATGGGGAGGGTCGAAAAATTTAAAATGCTTATAATTCGCGATCTAATTTTCGTAGTGCGACCAAATTTTGTTTGATAATTTATTATGAGACAGTGTTAATTTTTAGTGACAGGAGATCCCCCATGGGAAGGGTCGAAAAATTTAAAATGCTTATAATTCGCGATCTAATTTTCGTAGTGCGACCAAATTTTGTTTGGTAATTTACTAGGAGACAGTGTTACTTTTGGTGACAGGAGACCCCAACGGTGAGGGTCGAAAAATTTAAAATGCTTATAACTCGCGATCAATTTTCGTAGTGCGGCCAAATTTTGTTTGGTAATTTACTATGAGACAGTGTTACTTTTGGTGACAGGAGACCCCCCACGTTGAGGGTCGAAAAATTTAAAATGCTTATAACTCGCGATCAATTTTCGTAGCGCGGCCAAATTTTGTTTGGTGATTTATTATGAAGCAGTGTTAGATTTTGGTGACAGGAGATCCCCCCCACCCCACGGTGAGGGTTGAAAAAGTTAAAATGCTTGTAACTCGCGATTAATTATTGTAGCGCGGTCAAATTTTGTTTGGTGATTTATTATGAAACAGTGTTAATTTTTAGTGACAGAAGATCCCCCACGGTGAGGATCGAAAAATTTAAAATGCTTATAACTCGCGATCTAATTTTCGTAGCGCGGCCAAATTTTGTTTGGTGATATATTATGAAACAGTGTTAATTTTTTGTGCAAGGAGATCCCTCACGGTGAGGGTCGAAAAATTTAAATTGCTTATAACTCGCGATCTAATTTTCGTAGCGCGTCCAAATTTTGTTTGGTGATTTATTATGAAGCAGTGTTAGATTTTGGTGACAGGAGATCCCCCCCACCCCACGGTGAGGGTTGAAAAAGTTAAAATGCTTATGACTCGCGATCTAATTTTCGTAGCGCGGCCAAATTTTGTTTGGTAATATATTATGAAACAGTGTTAATTTTTGGTGACAGGAGACCCCCCCACGGTGAGGGTCGAAAAATTTAAAATGCTTACAACTCGCGATCAATTTTCGTAGCGCGGCTAAATTTTGTTTGGTAATTTGTCATGAGACAGTGTTACTTTTGGTTACAGGTGACCCCCCACGTTGAGGGTCGAAAAATTTTAAATGCTAATAACTCGCGATCTAATTTTCGTAGCGCGGTCAAATTTTGTTTTGTGATTTATTATGAAGCAGTGTTAATTTTTGGTGACAGGAGACCCCCCCACCCCAAGGTGAGGGTCGAAAAAGTTAAAATGCTTATAACTCGCGGTCAATTTTCGTAGTGCGACCAAATTTTGTTTGATAATTTATTATGAGACAGTGTTAATTTTTAGTGACAGGAGATCCCCCATGGGAAGGGTCGAAAAAATTAAAATGCTTATTACTCGCGATCTAATTTTCATAGCGCGGCCAAATTTTGTTTGGTGATTCATTATAATACAGTGTTAATTTTTAGTGACAGGAGATCCCCCATGGGGAGGGTCGAAAAATTTAAAATGCTTATAATTCGCGATCTAATTTTCGTAGTGCGACCAAATTTTGTTTGATAATTTATTATGAGACAGTGTTAATTTTTAGTGACAGGAGATCCCCCATGGGAAGGGTCGAAAAATTTAAAATGCTTATAATTCGCGATCTAATTTTCGTAGTGCGACCAAATTTTGTTTGGTAATTTACTAGGAGACAGTGTTACTTTTGGTGACAGGAGACCCCAACGGTGAAGGTCGAAAAATTTAAAATGCTTATAACTCGCGATCAATTTTCGTAGTGCGGCCAAATTTTGTTTGGTAATTTACTATGAGACAGTGTTACTTTTGGTGACAGGAGACCCCCCACGTTGAGGGTCGAAAAATTTAAAATGCTTATGACTCGCATCTAATTTTCGTAGCGCGGTCAAATTTTGTTTTGTGATTTATTATGAAGCAGTGTTAATTTTTGGTGACAGGAGACCCCCCCACCCCAAGGTGAGGGTCGAAAAGTTAAAATGCTTATTACTCGCGATCTAAATTTCATAGCGCGGCCAAATTTTGTTTGGTGATTCATTATAATACAGTGTTAATTTTTAGTGACAGGAGATCCCCCATGGGGAGGGTCGAAAAATTTAAAATGCTTATAATTCGCGATCTAATTTTCGTAGTGCGACCAAATTTTGTTTGATAATTTATTATGAGACAGTGTTAATTTTTAGTGACAGGAGATCCCCCATGGGAAGGGTCGAAAAATTTAAAATGCTTATAATTCGCGATCTAATTTTCGTAGTGCGACCAAATTTTGTTTGGTAATTTACTAGGAGACAGTGTTACTTTTGGTGACAGGAGACCCCAACGGTGAGGGTCGAAAAATTTAAAATGCTTATAACTCGCGATCAATTTTCGTAGTGCGGCCAAATTTTGTTTGGTAATTTACTATGAGACAGTGTTACTTTTGGTGACAGGAGACCCCCCACGTTGAGGGTCGAAAAATTTAAAATGCTTATAACTCGCAATCAATTTTCGTAGCGCGGCCAAATTTTGTTTGGTGATTTATTATGAAGCAGTGTTAGATTTTGGTGACAGGAGATCCCCCCCACCCCACGGTGAGGGTTGAAAAAGTTAAAATGCTTGTAACTCGCGATTAATTATTGTAGCGCGGTCAAATTTTGTTTGGTGATTTATTATGAAACAGTGTTAATTTTTAGTGACAGAAGATCCCCCACGGTGAGGATCGAAAAATTTAAAATGCTTATAACTCGCGATCTAATTTTCGTAGCGCGGCCAAATTTTGTTTGGTGATATATTATGAAACAGTGTTAATTTTTTGTGCAAGGAGATCCCTCACGGTGAGGGTCGAAAAATTTAAATTGCTTATAACTCGCGATCTAATTTTCGTAGCGCTTCCAAATTTTGTTTGGTGATTTATTATGAAGCAGTGTTAGATTTTTGTGACAGGAGATCCCCCCCCACCCCACGGTGAGGGTTGAAAAAGTTAAAATGCTTATGACTCGCGATCTAATTTTCGTAGCGCGGCCAAATTTTGTTTGGTAATATATTATGAAACAGTGTTAATTTTTGGTGACAGGAGACCCCCCCACGGTGAGGGTCGAAAAATTTAAAATGCTTACAACTCGCGATCAATTTTCGTAGCGCGGCTAAATTTTGTTTGGTAATTTGTCATGAGACAGTGTTACTTTTGGTTACAGGTGACCCCCCACGTTGAGGGTCGAAAAATTTTAAATGCTAATAACTCGCGATCTAATTTTCGTAGCGCGGTCAAATTTTGTTTTGTGATTTATTATGAAGCAGTGTTAATTTTTGGTGACAGGAGACCCCCCACCCCAAGGTGAGGGTCGAAAAAGTTAAAATGCTTATAACTCGCGGTCAATTTTTGTAGCGCGGCCAAATTTTGTTTGGTGATTTATTATGAAACAGTGTTAATTTTTAGTGACAGGAGATCCCCCACGGTGAGGATCGAAAAATTTAAAATGCTTATTACTCGCGATCTAATTTTCATAGCGCGGCCAAATTTTGTTTGGTGATTCATTATAATACAGTGTTAATTTTTAGTGACAGGAGATCCCCCATGGGGAGGGTCGAAAAATTTAAAATGCTTATAATTCGCGATCTAATTTTCGTAGTGCGACCAAATTTTGTTTGGTAATTTACTAGGAGACAGTGTTACTTTTGGTGACAGGAGACCCCAACGGTGAGGGTCGAAAAATTTAAAATGCTTATAACTCGCGATCAATTTTCGTAGTGCGGTCAAATTTTGTTTTGTGATTTATTATGAAGCAGTGTTAATTTTTGGTGACAGGAGACCCCCCCACCCCAAGGTGAGGGTCGAAAAAGTTAAAATGCTTATAACTCGCGGTCAATTTTTGTAGCGCGGCCAAATTTTGTTTGGTGATTTATTATGAAACAGTGTTAATTTTTAGTGACAGGAGATCCCCCACGGTGAGGATCGAAAAATTTAAAATGCTTATTACTCGCGATCTAATTTTCATAGCGCGGCCAAATTTTGTTTGATAATTTATTATGAGACAGAGTTAATTTTTAGGGACAGGAGATCCCCCATGGGAAGGGTCGAAAAATTTAAAATGCTTATAATTCGCGATCTAATTTTCGTAGTGCGACCAAATTTTGTTTGGTAATTTACTAGGAGACAGTGTTACTTTTGGTGACAGGAGACCCCAACGGTGAGGGTCGAAAAATTTAAAATGCTTATAACTCGCGATTAATTTTCGTAGTGCGGCCAAATTTTGTTTGGTAATTTACTATGAGACAGTGTTACTTTTGGTGACAGGAGACCCCCCACGTTGAGGGTCGAAAAATTTAAAATGCTTATGACTCGCATCTAATTTTCGTAGCGCGGTCAAATTTTGTTTTGTGATTTATTATGAAGCAGTGTTAATTTTTGGTGACAGGAGACCCCCCCACCCCAAGGTGAGGGTCGAAAAAGTTAAAATGCTTATAACTCGCGGTCAATTTTCGTAGTGCGACCAAATTTTGTTTGATAATTTATTATGAGACAGTGTTAATTTTTAGTGACAGGAGATCCCCCATGGGAAGGATCGAAAAATTTAAAATGCTTATTACTCGCGATCTAATTTTCATAGCGCGGCCAAATTTTGTTTGGTGATTCATTATAATACAGTGTTAATTTTTAGTGACAGGAGATCCCCCATGGGGAGGGTCGAAAAATTTAAAATGCTTATAATTCGCGATCTAATTTTCGTAGTGCGACCAAATTTTGTTTGATAATTTATTATGAGACAGTGTTAATTTTTAGTGACAGGAGATCCCCCATGGGAAGGGTCGAAAAATTTAAAATGCTTATAATTCGCGATCTAATTTTCGTAGTGCGACCAAATTTTGTTTGGTAATTTACTAGGAGACAGTGTTACTTTTGGTGACAGGAGACCCCAACGGTGAAGGTCGAAAAATTTAAAATGCTTATAACTCGCGATCAATTTTCGTAGTGCGGCCAAATTTTGTTTGGTAATTTACTATGAGACAGTGTTACTTTTGGTGACAGGAGACCCCCCATGTTGAGGGTCGAAAAATTTAAAATGCTTATGACTCGCATCTAATTTTCGTAGCGCGGTCAAATTTTGTTTTGTGATTTATTATGAAGCAGTGTTAATTTTTGGTGACAGGAGACCCCCCCACCCCAAGGTGAGGGTCGAAAAGTTAAAATGCTTATAACTCGCGGTCAATTTTCGTAGTGCGACCAAATTTTGTTTGATAATTTATTATGAGACAGTGTTAATTTTTAGTGACAGGAGATCCCCCATGGGAAGGGTCGAAAAATTTAAAATGCTTATTACTCGCGATCTAATTTTCATAGCGCGGCCAAATTTTGTTTGGTGATTCATTATAATACAGTGTTAATTTTTAGTGACAGGAGATCCCCCATGGGGAGGGTCGAAAAATTTAAAATGCTTATAATTCGCGATCTAATTTTCGTAGTGCGACCAAATTTTGTTTGATAATTTATTATGAGACAGTGTTAATTTTTAGTGACAGGAGATCCCCCATGGGAAGGGTCGAAAAATTTAAAATGCTTATAATTCGCGATCTAATTTTCGTAGTGCGACCAAATTTTGTTTGGTAATTTACTAGGAGACAGTGTTACTTTTGGTGACAGGAGACCCCAACGGTGAGGGTCGAAAAATTTAAAATGCTTATAACTCGCGATCAATTTTCGTAGTGCGGCCAAATTTTGTTTGGTAATTTACTATGAGACAGTGTTACTTTTGGTGACAGGAGACCCCCCACGTTGAGGGTCGAAAAATTTAAAATGCTTATAACTCGCGATCAATTTTCGTAGCGCGGCCAAATTTTGTTTGGTGATTTATTATGAAGCAGTGTTAGATTTTGGTGACAGGAGATCCCCCCCACCCCACGGTGAGGGTTGAAAAAGTTAAAATGCTTGTAACTCGCGATTAATTATTGTAGCGCGGTCAAATTTTGTTTGGTGATTTATTATGAAACAGTGTTAATTTTTAGTGACAGAAGATACCCCACGGTGAGGATCGAAAAATTTAAAATGCTTATAACTCGCGATCTAATTTTCGTAGCGCGGCCAAATTTTGTTTGGTGATATATTATGAAACAGTGTTAATTTTTTGTGCAAGGAGATCCCCCACGGTGAGGGTCGAAAAATTTAAATTGCTTATAACTCGCGATCTAATTTTCGTAGCGCGTCCAAATTTTGTTTGGTGATTTATTATGAAGCAGTGTTAGATTTTGGTGACAGGAGATCCCCCCCACCCCACGGTGAGGGTTGAAAAAGTTAAAATGATTATGACTCGCGATCTAATTTTCGTAGCGCGGCCAAATTTTGTTTGGTAATATATTATGAAACAGTGTTAATTTTTGGTGACAGGAGACCCCCCCACGGTGAGGGTCGAAAAATTTAAAATGCTTACAACTCGCGATCAATTTTCGTAGCGCGGCTAAATTTTGTTTGGTAATTTGTTATGAGACAGTGTTACTTTTGGTTACAGGTGACCCCCCACGTTGAGGGTCGAAAAATTTTAAATGCTAATAACTCGCGATCTAATTTTCGTAGCGCGGTCAAATTTTGTTTTGTGATTTATTATGAAGCAGTGTTAATTTTTGGTGACAGAAGACCCCCCCACCCCAAGGTGAGGGTCGAAAAAGTTAAAATGCTTATGACTCGCGGTCAATTTTTGTAGCGCGGCCAAATTTTGTTTGGTGATTTATTATGAAACAGTGTTAATTTTTAGTGACAGGAGATCCCCCACGGTGAGGATCGAAAAATTTAAAATGCTTATTACTCGCGATCTAATTTTCATAGCGCGGCCAAATTTTGTTTGGTGATTCATTATGAGACAGTGTTAATTTTTAGTGACAGGAGATCCCCCACGGTGAGGATCGAAAAATTTAAAATGCTTATTACTCGCGATCTAATTTTCATAGCGCGGCCAAATTTTGTTTGATAATTTATTATGAGACAGTGTTAATTTTTAGTGACAGGAGATCCCCCATGGGAAGGGTCGAAAAATTTAAAATGCTTATAATTCGCGATCTAATTTTCGTAGTGCGACCAAATTTTGTTTGGTAATTTACTATGAGACAGTGTTACTTTTGGTGACAGGAGACCCCCCACGTTGAGGGTCGAAAAATTTAAAATGCTTATGACCCGCATCTAATTTTCGTAGCGCGGTCAAATTTTGTTTTGTGATTTATTATGAAGCAGTGTTAATTTTCGGTGACAGGAGACCCCCCACCCCAAGGTGAGGGTCGAAAAAGTTAAAATGCTTATAACTCGCGGTCAATTTTCGTAGTGCGACCAAATTTTGTTTGATAATTTATTATGAGACAGTGTTAATTTTTAGTGACAGGAGATCCCCCATGGGAAGGGTCGAAAAATTTAAAATGCTTATTACTCGCGATCTAATTTTCATAGCGCGGCCAAATTTTGTTTGGTGATTCATTATAATACAGTGTTAATTTTTAGTGACAGGAGATCCCCCATGGGGAGGGTCGAAAAATTTAAAATGCTTATAATTCGCGATCTAATTTTCGTAGTGCGACCAAATTTTGTTTGATAATTTATTATGAGACAGTGTTAATTTTTAGTGACAGGAGATCCCCCATGGGAAGGGTCGAAAAATTTAAAATGCTTATAATTCGCGATCTAATTTTCGTAGTGCGACCAAATTTTGTTTGGTAATTTACTAGGAGACAGTGTTACTTTTGGTGACAGGAGACCCCAACGGTGAGGGTCGAAAAATTTAAAATGCTTATAACTCGCGATCAATTTTCGTAGTGCGGCCAAATTTTGTTTGGTAATTTACTATGAGACAGTGTTACTTTTGTTGACAGGAGACCCCCCACGTTGAGGGTCGAAAAATTTAAAATGCTTATAACTCGCGATCAATTTTCGTAGCGCGGCCAAATTTTGTTTGGTGATTTATTATGAAGCAGTGTTAGATTTTGGTGACAGGAGATCCCCCCCACCCCACGGTGAGGGTTGAAAAAGTTAAAATGCTTGTAACTCGCGATTAATTATTGTAGCGCGGTCAAATTTTGTTTGGTGATTTATTATGAAACATTGTTAATTTTTAGTGACAGAAGATCCCCCACGGTGAGGATCGAAAAATTTAAAATGCTTATAACTCGCGATCTAATTTTCGTAGCGCGGCCAAATTTTGTTTGGTGATATATTATGAAACAGTGTTAATTTTTTGTGCAAGGAGATCCCTCACGGTGAGGGTCGAAAAATTTAAATTGCTTATAACTCGCGATCTAATTTTCGTAGCGCGTCCAAATTTTGTTTGGTGATTTATTATGAAGCAGTGTTAGATTTTGGTGTCAGGAGATCCCCCCCACCCCACGGTGAGGGTTGAAAAAGTTAAAATGCTTATGACTCGCGATCTAATTTTCGTAGCGCGGCAAAAATTTCGTTTGGTAATATATTATGAAACAGTGTTAATTTTTGGTGACAGGAGACCCCCCCACGGTGAGGGTCGAAAAATTTAAAATGCTTACAACTCGCGATCAATTTTCGTAGCGCGGCTAAATTTTGTTTGGTAATTTGTTATGAGACAGTGTTACTTTTGGTTACAGGTGACCCCCCACGTTGAGGGTCGAAAAATTTTAAATGCTAATAACTCGCGATCTAATTTTCGTAGCGCGGTCAAATTTTGTTTTGTGATTTATTATGAAGCAGCGTTAATTTTTGGTGACAGAAGACCCCCCCACCCCAAGGTGAGGGTCGAAAAAGTTAAAATGCTTATGACTCGCGGTCAATTTTTGTAGCGCGGCCAAATTTTGTTTGGTGATTTATTATGAAACAGTGTTAATTTTTAGTGACAGGAGATCCCCCACGGTGAGGATCGAAAAATTTAAAATGCTTATTACTCGCGATCTAATTTTCATAGCGCGGCCAAATTTTGTTTGGTGATTCATTATGAGACAGTGTTAATTTTTTGTGACAGGAGATCCCCCATGGGGAGGGTCGAAAAATTTAAAATGCTTATAATTCGCGATCTAATTTTCGTAGTGCGACCAAATTTTGTTTGATAATTTATTATGAGACAGTGTTAATTTTTAGTGACAGGAGATCCCCCATGGGAAGGGTCGAAAAATTTAAAATGCTTATAATTCGCGATCTAATTTTCGTAGTGCGACCAAATTTTGTTTGGTAATTTACTAGGAGACAGTGTTACTTTTGGTGACAGGAGACCCCAACGGTGATGGTCGAAAAATTTAAAATGCTTATAACTCGCGATCAATTTTTGTAGTGCGGCCAAATTTTGTTTGGTAATTTACTATGAGACAGTGTTACTTTTGGTGACAGGAGACCCCCCCACGGTGAGGATCGAAAAATTTAAAATGCTTATAACTCGCGATCTATTTTTCGTATCGCGGCCAAATTTTGTTTGGTAATTTATTTTGAGACAGTGTTACTTTTGGTGATAGGTGACCCCCACGTTGAGGGTCGAAAAATTTAAAATGCTTATGACTCGCATCTAATTTTCGTAGCGCGGCCAAATTTTGTTTGGTGATATATTATGAAACAGTGTTAATTTTTTGTGTAAGGAGATCCCCCACGGTGAGGGTCGAAAAATTTAAAATGCTTATAACTCGCGATCAATTTTCGTAGCGCGGCCAAATTTTGTTTGGTAATTTATTATGAGACAGTGTTAATTCTTTAGTGACAGGAGATCCCCCATGGGGAGGGTAGAAAAATTTAAAATGCTTATAACTCGCTATCTAAATTTCGTAGCGCGTCCAAATTTTGTTTAGTGATTTATTATGAAGCAGTGTTAGATTTGGGTGACTGGAGACCCCCCACCCCACGGTGAGGGTCGAAAAAGTTAAAATGCTTATGACTCGCGATCAATTTTCGTAGCGCGGCCAAATTTTGTTTGGTAATTTATTATGAGACAGTGTTACTTTTGGTAAGGGGTGACCCCCCACGTTGAGGGTCGAAAAATTTAAAATGCTTTTTAACTCGCGATCTAATTTTCGTAGCGCGGCCAAAATTTGTTTGGTGTTCTATTATGAGACAGTGTTAATTTTTGGTGACCGGAGATCCCCCACGATGAGGGTCGAAAAATTTAAAATGCTTATAACTCGCGATCAATTTTCGTAGCGCGGCCAAATTTTGTTTGGTAATTTATTATGAGACAGTGTTAATTTTTAGTGACAGGAGATCCCCCATGGGGAGGGTCGAAAAATTTGAAATGCTTATAACTCGCGATCTAATTTTCGTAACTCGGCCAAATTTTGTTTGGTAATTTATTATGAGACAGTGTTACTTTTGGTTACAGGTGACCCCCCACGTTGAGGGTCGAAAAATTTTAAATGCTAAGAACTCGCGATCTAATTTTCGTAGCGCGGTCAAATTTTGTTTGGTGATTTATTAGGAAGCAATGTTAATTTTTGGTGACAGGAGACCCCCCTACCCCACGGTGAAGGTCGAAAAAGTTAAAATGCTTATAACTCGCGATCTAATTTTCGTAGCGCGGACAAATTTTGTTTGGTGATTTATTATGAAGCAGTGTTAGATTTTGGTGACAGGAGACCCCCCCACCCCACGGTGAGGGTTGAAAAAGTTAAAATGCTTATAACTCGCGATCAATTTTCGTAGCGCGGCCAAATTTTGTTTGGTGATTTATTATGAAACAGTGTTAATTTTTAGTGACAGGACATCCCCCACTGTGAGGATCGAAAAATTTAAAATGCTTATAACTCGCGATCTAATTTTCGTAACGCGGCCAAATTTTGTTTGGTAATTTATTATGAGACAGTGTTACTTTTGGTGACAGGTGACCCCCCACGTTGAGGGACGAAAAATTTAAAATGCTTATAACTCGCGATCTAATTTTCGTAGCACGGCCAAGTTTTGTTTAGTAATTTATTATGAGACAGTGTTTCTTTTGGTTACAGGTGACCCCCCACGTTGAGGGTCGAAAAATTTTAAATGCTAATAACTCGCGATCTAATTTTCGTAGCGCAGTCAAATTTTGTTTGGTGATTTATTATGAAGAAGTGTTAATTTTTGGTGACAGGATACTCCCCACCCCACGGTGAGGGTCGAAAAAGTTAAAATGCTTATAACTTTCGATCTAATTTTCGTAGCGCGGCCAAATTTTCTTTGGTGATTTATTATGAAACAGTGTTAATTTTTGGTGACCGGAGACCCCCCCCCCCCCCCGACGGTGAGGGTCGAAAAATTTAAAATGCTTATATCTCGCGATCTAATTTTCGTATCGCGGAAAAATTTTGTTTGGTAATTTATTATGAGAGAGTGTTAATTTTTTGTGATAGGAGGCCCCCACCCCCCGCGGTGAGGGTCGAAAAATTTAAAATGTTTATAACTCGCGATCAATTTTCGTAGCGCGGCCAAATTTTGTTTGGTTATTTATTATGAGACAGTGTTAATTTTTGGTGACAGGAGATCCCCCCCCCCACGGTGATGGTCGAAAAATTTAAAATGCTTATAACTCGCAATCTAATTTTCGTATCGCAGCCGAATTTTGTTTGGTAATTTATTATAAGAGGGTGTTAATTTTTGGTGACAGGAAGCCCCCACCCCCTCGGTGAGGGTCGAAAAATTTAAAATTTTTATAACTCGCGATCAATTTTCGTAGCGCGTCCAAATTTTGTTTGGTAATTTATTATGAGACAGTGTTAATTTTTGGTGACAGGAGATCCCCCATGATGAGGGTCGAAAAATTTAATATGCTTATAACTCGCGATCTAATTTTCGTAGTGCGGCCAACATTTGTTTGGTAATTTATTATGAGACAGTGTTAATTTTTGGTGACAGGAGACCCCCAACGGTGAGGTTCGGGAAATTTAAAATGCTTATAACTCGCGATCTAATTTTCGTAGCGCGGCCAAATTTTGTTTGGCAATTTATTAAGGTATTGCAAAGCTTTTATCGCGGGCTTTGTGTGCGGCGAAAGAATCTAGAAATTCCGTAACGAGCAAAAAACCTAACACTCCGGCTAACGTTGCTTCAGTTTGGCAGACTTCGGCACGGTATCCTTCGGTAGACTTCGGCAGACATTGACGTGGTATTTTTCAGATATTTTGAGAATATCAAGTCTCAAACTTATGTTTTTTATTTCAGCTACCATAAACGTATAGTTTCAATGATAAAAAATCCTGATTAACCTACATGTATTGTAAGATAATAAAAATATTTTAAACGATATTTACTTCTCATTTGTTCAATAAAAGTAAAAAAAAATTTGTTATCGGTCATCACGCTCAAAAAGTGTAACTTGAATTAATATCAAAGACAAAAAAAACTGCATAAATAAAAAATAAATAAATAATTCTAATTGCATAAGTTGATAAAAAATTCTTTGCAATAGCTTTACCGCGGCAGTCCCCTAGTGCCCCACGCAATTTCTTCATATATATTGCATACGCGTAACTATATACTTTTCTCATATTATCAATAATTTAAGATGTATTTTAAACGCCTAAAAAATCAATTAGTAGATTATTGGAGTATCCATTTTATTAAAGTTATCTATCAAACATACAAAAATACAAAACGATAAAAGGCAAAAATTTTTTGCTGTATGTGATACACTTAATTAACAGTAATTATATATACATACATTTATCTTCTTCTTTTAGCGTTAAAGTCGATTGTGCTGTCATTGTGCAGAAAAAAAAATTTCAAAAGATATGAAAATGTTTCACCATTTTGATAATTTGACAGTTTTTTTCTTAAATAAATGTATTATAATTATCTGTTTATCCAGGATTCTAACATATTTGCAATTTTTAATGATGTATCATCATTTCACAATAAAGTTTATAAAACAATAAAAAATGTTAATATTACTTAATTACAGAGAATTGAAAGTGAAAAAAGAAATTATTAAGATAAAATAAAAAAAAATTATATTTCAGGTTATTTTTGTCTTTTTTTTCGTATACAGTATTTTCTCCTTTAAACATTTTGATGCTTGGTACACATCATGTCTGAAACTTTTGATACCATTGACGTCCATTTAAATGTCTATTATTTTTTAAAATGTAAAATGATACAGTATTAAAACATAATAACTTCTGTTACTTTTAAAAAATATGTTATTTTAAAAGTAATCGAATGATTGAAATAAAAAAGGAAGTGAAATTAATGTAATAGATTTTAATAGAGGGTATTTTTACGCTATATGTATCCCGAAGACAATTCAAAGTTATAATAAAATTTACTTATTAATAAAAATTTACTTATAAATCATAGAATTCTTTTGAAAAATACCAAAAAGTATGTTAATGAACATTTTTATCGATTTTTATTAGTTGAACACGTTAGGAATATACAAATATAATGTTATAATTTTAGGAGGGAAGCAGGGGACAAGTTTTTGATATAGTACGATATTTTTCTGCGGAGGAAGATTGCCTTTTTATATTTTTGCGCCAATTTGATATCCACACATTTTTTTAATTTTCTTTTTTTTTCTTTTTTTTTTTTTTTACATCGAATTAATACCCGATATATTTTTAAATCTACTTTAATGAAAATACAAAGTTATTAATGTGTTAACTGACTGTAAAAGCATTCCAATTTAAGATATAGAATATCCAACATACCGAAATCCTATTCTTCTATTATATGTGCACGTAATGCACTTTGAGCATGTGTTTGCTAGAAAAAAATTGGGTGAAATTTTGTCCATCTGTTTTGTTGAAAAAATTTCTGCTTACCAAACTACGGATAGGTGACAAGTGCAAGAAGACATAATTACTGCTGAATATATTTTGTAAAAAAGAAAGCTGTTATTAAATACTTTTAAATTGTAAATGTTTCTTTAAAGAATTATTTGGTAAGTTTTTTTTTAAATATATATAATAGTGATATTTTACTGTTTCCTGCCCTTCATTTAAATCAGTAAACTTTGGGAATAGTACATCTATAAATCTATCTGTATATCATTAAAAATCTGAAAAAAAATTGTAATAATTAAAAATAACTTTTAAACACAATATCATTACACAATATAATTCGGTCAGGGAGGGATGAAAAAATGTTAATGTATTCTATCGTATAAGAGAGACGGTCCAGAATTGTCGAAAAGTTGATAACATTATATGTACTGCGCCTTATCACGCGTAAAAGATTAAAACGCGTCCTGTAAAATAAATAAATGAATAAATATGTCTGTTAGTTGTCAATATAATTTCCATACATTTTTGGAATATATTTTTTCCGATTAAATTATTCCATGAATGTGTTAGAAAGCAAAGAGTGTGGATATAAGAATATCATTGACAAATAATTGTGCTAAAAATCTAGTTAATTTGTCATTTTAAATAAGTCTTCAGGCCTTTTTATTATTTTATTTTTTGTGCTCCAGAAAAAAATTCGGTAGGTTGCAAGTACAATTTACGTTTTTGAAAAAAAAAATTTCGTTCTGCAATATATAAAAAAAAAATCAATTATAAAAATTTAGAGGAAAAAAAAACTATTAGCATTACAGGGCAAGGTGCTCTCAAATTCTTGTTAACATTACTTATGGAAACATTCACGGAAATTCGTTCACATAGGTTATTCATTTCACCGGTGAAAAATCCATTTTGTAAAAATATCAAAATTATATTAAAATCTATTTTCAATCGGGTTTGTAACTGATTTACTATTATTATTCTTGAACTGCAAGATTACTTATTATTTCTCATAATGAATGTTCGAAATCTTACAAAAGAAATTAAAGTAAAACAAAAAATAATTTTAAAACACTCTCTTATAAGCATTCAATACTTGCCTTAAAAATTCGATCTGTTTTTATGAGAGCAATTCAACCTTTCACAAGAAAATTAACCTCTTTCATTTAAGCCTGATAGGAAATCACAAACTAAGGTAATTATTTTTCAAAGAAAATATTTTTTTGTGCACTGGCTTCGATTACTGAAAATTCACTTCTGTCATTTAAATCAGGTATTTAGTTCTGAAAATACAATTTTAGCTATATTTCTCCTGTTTTCTCTCGCTGTGCTCTGCCTTGGATATTGAAAATTCATCGCATTCATTAAAACTTGATATAAAACACAGACCGTTTTTTTTAATAACATTTTTGGTTTGTTTCTTCCTTATGCGCTGTCTTCGACTATTTACAATTCACTGATGTCATTTAAGCTTGTTGAAAATTTTCATTTATAACAAGGAACATACAATGAACGATTTGCAATAGGCGTCAATAAAATGTATCAATATCGTAGTGATCCAAGTATACTATTTAACCCGGAAGAATTCGCTAGTGAGAATTTCTCTCACGGTGCCCAGTTGCTTTTCTTTTACTTTACATTCACTTAATAACAACTTTTTTGTTTGGGTTAGAACTTTTTTTTCAAAAAGAGGTAAAGTAATCGAAACCGCATTTTGAAATTTAATTAAAATGAAAAATGTTTTAAATAAGTGTCTTAAAAAAGGTACGATGGAGACAGAAATTCTCATGCAGCGAGTTCTCCCGGGTTAAGAAAGTTAGAGAGCAGACAATTTAAATTAGCCACTTTGAATTTATGTTGGAAAGTGTTATTGAAAAAGGAATCGTATTAATTTCTTGTTTATTGAAAGAATTATTTTTTACCTTAAAAACTTTTACATTCAAATAAAATACAGCAACAAAATAAAAAATGAAAACATGATATTGAAACATATGAATTGAAATAATAAGATAACATTGATTTTTTTTTAATCCCCTAAAACAAAATTTATTAAATTCTTACATGCTTCTTAGAATTTTTCTGTAAAATTTTAAAATAATGAATATTTACAAGTTGTAGATTAAGTCTTTTTTTTTCTTTTTTCACTAACGATTTTGATAAAAACAGAAGAATAATAATGATTGTTTAAATAGCTTTGTGTTATAAAGCAAGCAGATGAGAGTTTCAAAAAGTACATAGTTAAAAATAAATAAATAAAATATGTTGTGCAGGTAATTGTAGCGTTTATGACCCGCATGTATTAAAAAAGTTAAAAAAAATTTTATAACGCTGAGCAAAACATTTTAAAATATTTCTATAAAAATTTAAATTCTTCAAAGATTAAAGAATTCTTCTTGAAATTCTAAAATATGATTTTGTTCGAGTGCAAAGGAATTCGCAAAAAAGAAAATAGTACGTTAGAAGACAGTAATATTTTTTCAAAGAACCATTTCTTTTGAACTGAAAAAAACACACTGTAAAAAAAAAGGGTCGATCTACTAAAAATTTTTTTGTAATCCTTGTAATTACTAAAAAATTTTTAGTAATCTTACTCGGTTACAAGGAATATGTAAGAATTACTAGAAAAAAGCTAGCAACGAATAAGCGTTAATAGTTTTACATTTTTAATAGCTATTACTAAACTCACTTGGTGTGGCCGCAGATTTGGGTGCTTGAGAGCCAAAATAGATGCATCATGAGTGTGACACTGAGAGACAGAGTGTGAGAATTTAGGGGTAATTAGGAATGAGTAATTATACATACCGATAAGAACGGAAGTGTGAAACGCGAAAAAACAGACCGTTAAATACTCCATTTTCGTACTGCGTTTAAAGATTTTCACCCTCGGAACACATGTCATTTTCTAAATTGAAAAACCCATTAAGAATTCTACTGACAGAACGTTTTTACACGATAGAAAATAACATGATATACGACCCCTGACCTTCGTACGATCCCATGGTGCATGCTATGTGATTCTTATCTTATTTTAAAGGTTGTTTTTAGAACACAGTTCTAAGGATAAATACATAAAAAATATGTTTTTTAGTATATCACCGTGTTATATTAGTTGCATACATTGTATTAGTTGCAATAATGAAATGGAATGCAATACATTATTTTCATATAAATTAATGCTTAGTAAACAAAATATCAATATTTTAAGGTAGATGAACGAGATTTCCTAAGCAGTCTTATTTTTCTTATTATTGGAGAGTTAATCAATAAAATTGCAACAATATTAAAATTTAAAATTCTTAAAGTTTTTAAATTTATTTTGCTATTTTAATGTTTAACTGCGTTTCTCAAAAATACTACTAAAATATGTTAAATTCTATGGAGAGAAAAGAAAAGAAAAAATAAATAATACTATCCGAAATTATGAATAAATATCATTATTTTTAGTTTAAATATGTCGATTTAACGGTTTTCAATTTACGCTTTAAGAAAAAAGTGTAATGTAAAGCAGGATAATATGATTTAGTTCTACATTTACAAAAAGTTTTATCCAAAAGCTGATATATTTTCATATTATTAATCTGTATGAAATAATATCATTCTAATTCGTTTAAAATGCAAGTAAATATAGAACTGGAAATATCATGCCATGTAAATAACTTGAAATTTAAAGCATGTATATTGAATATGTGTACAAGACATATATTAAAGTTTTAGAACAGTAGTTTTTAATCAAAAATAGGTCAGCCACCTATAGAACTTGACGACAATCGCATGGCCGAATTCGATTAAGGCAGCACTCGAAAACTATTTTCCTTCGAAGACATTTTCTGATTCACTTTTAAATATAAGCACACTTCAGACACAACCATATTCAAGATATTTTTGTAATCAAACAGTTTTTTCCTATAAGTGATTAACATGTGGAATTATAAGTATATAATTCTCTCAGGAAGATGATTTTTTTCTCCTTTCTTGCGCTTTCGTCTCTGGAAATTAGGTTCAAAACGCCAAATTTGACTGAGCGTTTGTTCCCCAAAAAGAAAAAAAAAAGTTCGATTGCATCATTTCTGAATAAGGTCATCTGCTAATTTGATACGTTTATGAAAAAAATGAATTCAAAAATGGGTCAGAAAGTAGCCAATTTGCATTTGAAAAAATTCTTAAACGCGAAATAAACAAGCATTAATTTGACAATAATGTAAAACTCTCCAAACTTTTATCCAAAATAGTGCCTACATGTCTCAATTTTCTATAATTGCATCAAAATCACTAGGTGTATTTTTCATTTTATTTATATTGTAAATTCCAAATATTATAAGTTTAGAATAAAAAAATGGATAAAATATATATTTCCGGAGAACAAAATTAAGGCTGTATTGGCTTGTTTGTATAATTTATAGATTTGTCTACTGATCTGAAAATCCCGTTTTTCTAAAATCAATTTATTCATTGCCTGATTTTCTCAAATTTACAATCAATTGGAATATTCATAAATTTTTGAAGTGAAAGTTCTATATTAAAAAGAAAGAAAGAAAAAAAATCAATTGTGTTTTTAGAAATTGCATATGCAAATACAATAAACTTTCTGTAATGGGCACTCTGTGTCAGAAGGAAATTCATCCTCGAAAAGATTTTCATGCCCTGTGAATTTATAAACATAAAAGTAAAATTTGTCTAAGGTGAAATATTGTCTGCTGTAAAGGGGAAAAAAAAATCCGATTTCGATCGATTTTGCCTTAGAGAAAGTTTATTCTATTTAAAATCAAAAGTTAAAGTTTAGATAAATAAAAACAAGTTGGAAATTGCACGTGAACGTAGCAAATGAGGTGCGTTCGTACGATAACGAAGTTTTTAAAATATTCAGATCTTGCTGATATAGTACAGCGTACTTCGGATACAGTATAGTAGTCGAAATCTTTGTGTTTCTGTAAATATTCAGAAAGTAATTTTTATTACACCTCAGCAACATATATCTTATTCATAAAATGTGAAATAGTTGAATATAATTAAAACACGCCCCAAACAATGTTTCCCCGTATAGCATTATGTAGTGGAGTACTTTTGTGTGGCCCTGTAATTTAATAATAAAAATTCTTTGCATCACAGATTGTATAGAATGCATATTTTAGTATATATTTCATAGATTAATGCCAATTCTATTATGTTCGAATGAGTGTAACATCATTAAAACGCATTCGAAACTTTTTTCCCATTGACCGTAATGTAGTGGAATACTTTTGATTGTCCCTGTAAATGATCTATGCATGCGACTTTCATAACATTTGAAATGACTCGACAAAATTACGCAATAATTATATGTTTTAAATTTCAAACGATTAAAATGCATTTGAAACTTTTTTCCCCATTGACCGTAATATAACGGAATCCTTTTGATTGTCCCTGTAATTGATCTATGCATCCGATTTTCATAACATTTGAAATGACTCGACAAAATTACGCAACAATTATATGTTTTAAATTTCAAACGATTAAAATGCATTTGAAACTTTTTTCCCCATTGACCGTAATGTAACGGAATCCTTTTGATTGTCCCTGTAATTGATCTATCCATCCGATTTTCATAAAATTTGAAATGACTCGACAAAATTATCTTATAATTATGTATTTTAAATTTCAAAAGATTCGGTTGGGTAGTTTTTGCGTTGTTACATGCGGACGGACAGACAGACAGACAGACGGACAGACAGACAGACAGACGGACAGACAGACAGACGGACAGACAGACAGACGGACGGACTGAGCGACAACAATAGGTGCTACGTATTTACATAATTACGAACGCACCTAAAAAGCCAACTTAAGAACTAAATATGTAAGTAAATTCCATATGGATTATCAATACCCTCACTCACGCCTCCCTCCTCAAAAAAAAAAAAAAAAAAAAAAAAAAAAAAAACCTGAGAATCCTGTTGCACTTTGAAAAAAATTACATACAAAATTGCCAAATATTTTTAAAACTTTAATAACAGCTATAACACACATTCAATTTCCGATAGACTTAGCAAAATTTCCAAATATAATTTGATTTGTCCCCCCCCCCCCCCCTAACCAGTAAAAAGTCTCAGCGATGGCCCTGCATATTCCTGTGGAATAAAATCCTTTAATAATTGTAAAATATCTTTAATAGTATCATATTTCTCTCATATTTCATTTAAAATATTATTTTTTCTATTTTTATCAATTATAGATCAAGTAGGATTCACTTTATTTTAATTTTTTAATTATAAAGATTTACATTTTACTGTACATACATACATACACATGTTACATACATACCGTTTGCTTTCTTATTTTAGATAAATATATTTTCGTTTTCTTTTGTAATATTTTAAACACAATTGCGCAATTAGTTTCTCACATACTCCTCAAGTGTTCAAATATTTTCATAAGATGAATAAAGATTGTTTGTTTGTTTGTATTTATGTCGGCCAATTATCTACGCTGTGGGATATAGGCCCTAAGGGGTGGGATGGCCTCTGTTGTGGGGGGGGGGGTCTTTCTGAGGGAACCTAACCCATATTTACGCAATGTTCGAAGAAAACCACGGAAAACTCCGAACGGTTAGGACGACGGTCGCGATTGGGTTCGAACCCAGCACCTACCGTTTACCAGTTTGGAAGTCAGAACCTCGCGGCCACTGGTGGGACCTAGATGAATAAAGAATAGAACACCATATTAACGTTGTTGTAAAGGTTGTGTATGCAGGGGTGCAGAAAATGTTTCTACTCTCAACATTTCCCCCAATCCGTATGAAAATTTCCCCAAAATTTTACGGCATGTTATAGATAAATGCTGTACTACCATATGTATAGAAAATCAATTTTTCCATTATGTCTGAACTTATGCACAAGTATGTGAGCAAGAGTATTTCTGAGTAAAAAAAAATTCTGAAAATCACACAAAATTTTCTAAAAGGTTACAGTAAAGGGGGGGGGGGAATCCACTCCCAGCATTATTATTATTATTATTATTTTATTTATTTATTTATTTATTTATTTATTTATTGTAGCCTTTTGACTAAATTCGCTATTTTTAGCGATCGTTTGACGAAATTTGTAGTCTTTGCCTTTTAACAAATGATCTTTTAACAAAACAAAAAATTATCGTTTAGCAAAATTTATTATTGTTTTGTGATCCTTTGTTGGAATTTGCGTTTATTTTGTGATATTTTGACGATATTTGCAATATTTTAACGAAATTTGCAGATTTTTTTTGCCCATTTTTTGGCGAAATATGTGGTCGTTTAACGATTTTTTTTTTGACGTAAATGTGGTTTTTGCGATCTTTTGACAAGATTTGTGTTTTTTTTTTTTTTTTTTTTTTTTCATTTGTAGGTGAAATTTACGTTCTTTTTAAATTTTACTTACGAAAATTGCAGTTTTAGCAATCTAATAATGAAATTTGTGGTTGTTTCGCCATTTTTGATGGAATCCTGCGATTTTTCACAAAATTTGTGGTTGTTTTGTGTTTGACTAAATCCGCAGTTTTTTTCGCGGTCTTTTGTAGAAATGGGCGTTTATTTTGCAGTCTTTTGACAAAATTTGTGTTCATTTCGTGATTTCTTGACGAAACTTGTAGTTCTTTAGACAAAATTTGCAGTTAATTTGGCGATCTCGTGATGAATTTTTTTTTTTTTTTTTTTTTTTTTTTAATTTTTGGAAAAAGTTTACGGTATTTTTTGTATCCAAATTTTCAGACTGGTGATTTTTTTTTTTTTTTTTTTTTTTTTTTTTAATTTTCAGAAAATTTTTAATTGATTCACCTGTGACATATGGTACACATGAATTTTGTGAAGGTCGCCATATGGATCTTTTTGTTTATAGTGAATTTTCTCTGGAATTATGGAATTCGTTGTTAAAATCAAAATCAACTGTATATGTTTCTGCAAAAATTCTCTGGTTGGTTAAAATTTCCCCCCTATCCTAGATCGCCGGATCGGACATATTCTGCACCCTTGTGTGTATCTTGTTTATAATTGGTTGCTATAGGAGTATAAAATTTAGGTTATTTTCAAGCTTCAAAAATTATCTAAATCATCAAATTTTCTGTAAAGTGCTGTATAATTATAGAAAAATAAAAAAATAAATAAAATCTTAAAATTTTTATTTAAAAAAAAAAATCTTTAAAAACCAATTTTATGAGGGTTTTTTTCTGGCTTCTCAGATTTTTTGATGATATGTTTTTTTTAGATTCGATTGTACTCTTTAAGGCTATTCTTAAATCTAAAAGCGCAACTTTATGACATAAATTTTAATTTATATTTGTTCGGATATGCATGAAAATGATGCTGTTGTTCAAAAACTATGTTATCAAAATATTTTTCTGGTTTATTTGCAAACGCAATAGATCTTTTCAGAAAATAGTGTCTAAATGGGCGTTTTTAACCGAATTTCTGTGAAAAAGAAGAATACACATTCAAGCAGGGTTTAAAAACGTATTTGTCACGTGATCAAAATCGCTGTTAACTTAAGAAGTCATTTATTCATCAAAATGGAGATACAGGTCGATTCCGATTCGCTTCCATAGTCAGGCCATCCAGTTTTATGTATTTCTGTTAAAAAAAAATATATTGTAAATGTGTTTAAGGTATCTGCCTACATCAAATTGGCTGTTTTGGTGAAAATTTTCGAATTTTTTTTTATTGTTTGATATGAAAGAGCAATCTTTTACGATTCCAAATCTGTTTTAATTTCATTTCTACTATTATTAGAAAAGGAGTTATGGCAATTTTAATAAACATCAAAATGGCCATTTCTGTGAAAAGTTTCGAATTTTTTTTATTGTTTTTCATGAAAGAACAATCTATTATGATTCTAAATCTGTTTCAGTTTATCAGTTTTAATTTATAATTCTGGATATTTAGGACTTTTACCTGTATTCGAACAATTAGGAGTATCAGTTGAACAAAATATGATCATAAACAGTTTTAAAATTGATGATGAGCGAATAAAAAATTTAAAAGTCACTCGCTATCCTCTGCAAATCTTACCAGGAAAATTAAAAGTGCTACAAGAAGTTAAAAATGGTTAAATATGAAGTTAAAAATGGGTTAGAATATAAATGTGATGCATTTTAAGTGTATAAATTAAATATATTAGATTTTTACAAGAAAATACATGCATGCGATTTCTGGAAAATTACTTTTTTTTTCATTATTTCTATGTTCGATTAGCTTCATAACAAAAACAAGTTCCTATTTTCCGATTTATTTTTGAACTCATTATTGCTCTCAAATACACCAAACTTTCAAAATCTCTTATTTGGAAAGTGCACAAGGTGCCAAAAAGGTCAATTCTTTGATAAGTGCACAAAACATTGCAAAAAAAGCAATCAAAAACGGCAATTTGAACCGATTTTTCCCAAGCGGGAGATTTGAGAACGAAAAAAGGGGTTATACTGCGAAGATAATTGTTTATAACTCAAATTCTAATGAATTGAGCGTAAAAAAACATCACTCGGCACCTCATACGTCCCTTCAAGAATCCTCTCAGCAAATTTCATGTTTCTACGTTTAAAAATGTGTCTGAAATTGTATCGGAAAATTTCGAGCTGTTGAAGATGGAAAAGCGTTTTTTCGAATACACCCTTAAGTGAAATTTGGTAGTGTTTTCAATATCACTCACGATGCTCTGAATTATGATCTAAGCTATATGTGATAATTTAATTATTTTATAGGCTCAAATATGAAAAAATGGTAATTTTTACTTTAAGAAAAGTATTTTTTATATATTTTGAAAATTTTTGGTTATTTTTCAAGATATTGTAAAACTCTTATTTCAGTGCACAGATAAGTGTAATAAAAGTGTGCAGCATAAAGGAAATTGAAATATTTTTATTTGAATTGAGTGTACGCTGTCTGGCGCAAACATGGTATTTTGCTACGAATAAAAAATTCAAATCGTCCCTCGCTTATACACAGAAAAACTTACCAGGAAAACAAAAAGAGTTACTAAGAAGTTAAAAATGGTTAAAAATAAAGTTAAGGAAGTGTTTGAATATAATTGTGATGAATTATAAGCGTTCAAAAATTAAATATTCTAGTTTCTTACCTATAAAAAGAAATCATTAAATGCGATTTCTGGAAAATCATTTTTTTCGCTATTTCCATGTGCGATAAACTTAATTACATATAAAGATTTAAAGATATTTTAGTGAAATTTTGTAAGAATGTTTTCCATATGACTCACTATGCTCTGATCTAGAATCTAAGCTATATGTGATAATTTAATTATTTTATAGGCACTCGAATATGAAAAAATGGTAATTTTTACTAAAAAAAATGTACTTTTTTACATATTTTGAAATTTTTCGGCTATTTTTGAAGATATTGTAAAACTCCTAGTTAAGTGCACAGATAAGTGTAACACAGAAGTGTGCAGCATAAAGGAAATTGAAATTTATTTATTTGAATAGAATGTAAACGTGAAATTTTGCTAAAAAACAGTAAAACCCCCCATTTTTTTTAAATATTAAAAAGATATTGCTAGGATTTTATGTTTTCTTATCATTCTGTAATACAATAGAACTAAAAATTATTATTTTTTTTTTAAACTGTCATTAAAAAAAAAAAAAAAAAAAAAAAAAAAAAAAAAAAAAAAAAAAAGTACTCCGCACGTACGCAGATACGTATCGTCTGTATTTCGTAAATTCAAAGAAAAGTATAAATCAAAATAGAGACATTCTATAAAAGCGGTGTAGTAGCAGTGCAGCAAAAGTTAGAAATTTTTAACAATGTGTTTGCATGAAAAGTAGTATTTATGACAATATTCAGTATAGTTTTAAAATTACGAATGCATTAGTAATAAGTTCCGATTTCAGATAACATTTACGTTTGTTTTCTATTCTAAACTAGGGTGTAAAAAACATTGATTTTTTAAAATTACATTTTATTTTTATTTAACTCTGATTTTTTGTTTATTATTATTTATTTAAATCGGATTGTTACAATTTTTCCTCCAGTGTACAAATAATGAATAGTGACCAACAGTTTTGAGTTTCCAAAAAAAAAAAAGAAAAAACTAGGCTTTTTACGTACTTGCTGTACCTGAGCTTTTAAGTTATAAATTAATCTTAAAATCAATCAGTCGATCAATCAATCTCTCTCTCTCTCTCTCTCTCTCTCTCTCTCTCTCTCTCTCTCTCTCTCTCTCTCTCTCTCTCTCTCCCTCTCTCCTTCTCTTTCTTTCTCTGTTTTTAGATAGATTTCGTATGAAATACTTACCTATTGCGATCAACTCTTTATGAGAAGCTGCCTTTCAAAACATGAGATGAGCGAATTTTGGCTCAACTTAAGTTATTTTTTGGCTGACATTTTAAGAAAGTATAAATACATATAAATGTAACTTTTTTATGGACACGATAACTTCTTTAATTCGGCTCAGATCTCTTCCAAACTGCTACATAAAATCAAGGCGCAAAAAATCTCGGTCACGTTCGTTAATGGGCAAAATCGGACCAAGGAAGTAGGAATAGGGAAGGGTTTTGTGAAAACCGTAAAAACCCCATAACTTCTTAGTTAAAATATCAAATCAGTTTAAAGTTTATATTATTTCTAAAAAATGAGCCAAAGATTTATGCATGACAGATTTTTGATAAAATTAAAAATGGGCTTAAAGGGCAAAAATAAATAAATAAATAAATAAATAAAATAAAAAAAATAAAATAAAAATAAAAATAAAAATAAAAAAATAAAAAATAAATTAAAAAAATAGAATTTTTGGAATTAAAAGATCACAACTTTCTCGATTCTGAAGATATCAAATCCAACTAATTTTTTTTTATAAATACTCTTAATATTATCGAAAACTTTTGTATTTACAATTTTTGATAGGAGTAATTCTTTTTGCAAAGGAAAATTAAAAACGAAAACAAAAACAATAAGAGGGAAAAAGAAGAAGAAAAAAAATCAATAACTTCATCAGTTCTTAAGATATCAATTCCAAATAAATTTATTATACATCGTCTTAATAATATCTACAACTTTTATGATGACACGTTTTTGATAGGACCAATTCTTATAGCAAAAATAAATTCAACAATAATAGGAGTTGAAGAAAAAATCCTAAATCCAAACTGCTTACATTCTGACCCATTTTTAAATTCGTTTATAATTTTCGTGATTTTTTTTTTTTTTTTTTTTCTAAGCAAGGAATGTGAAAGCTACCTCTTCCTACCAGCACTGACCGGAAGGACTTTTTTATTACATCACTTTGTTCTCCTGCATCACTTTAACCTTCAAATGCATAACTGGACATTTGAATTATTCTATTGCTATCAGTTCTGAAAGGAATCTCATAAAGACCAGCTAATTCATATTTCGGTGTCGGATCTATTTTCTTGCAAATTACCTTTTTATTTCTTTGATGACCAGGCTATTACATTTATATTATGTCTAAGTGGTTCAATAGAACATATTGTAACTTCTGGTACAAACCAGGAAAATAGTTAAAACTTTTATATATCATTCCTATATGGTTTACATCCTTGATATTTTTATGAAAACAGAATTTGTAGATAAGTTTATTAATGAGGTTTGTTGAAAACCGTTTTCTTCAGCGATAATTCGAATGGTTAAATATTAAGTTCTTCAAAGTATTTACTTGAACATACTTTAAAGCTAGTCAAATAAAGCTTTCAGATCAAATGACACGATTCCATCGTAGAATTTATTGTTCATAACTTTTTTTTATGTAAAAATGTATCATGCAAATTTTACATTAGATGAGATTTAAAAATATGTTCTGATTCATTATGAAACATAAATCATGATATTTGCAGGCATAACCAGAGGCGGATTATTCATTAAACTGAGCAGTCTAAAGTCTAGGGGCCCGAACGAAAAGGGGCCCCAGTACTAAGATTTAACATAGATTGTATTCTGAATACTATCCATTTTTAATTTCTTCTATTTCCACAAAAAAAGAAAAAAAAAAAGAACTTTTTTGACATGCGTTTATGATAGTTATACACAGAACCGCGGCAGTCAAGCCAAGATTTTTTAAGCAACTCTACGAATAATATATTTTAAAGACTTTTTAAAGTTTGAATCAAACGGTTTGTCTATTTTCAGCTTTTAATTTTTAGATCACAGCCTATCTAAGCCTGAGAGCTTATGCACCGCCCGTTTTGTATATATGTGTGTAACGCGATAACTCATGATAAAAATGTCTGACTTACTTAAAATTTTGGATATAGGTTTATTCTGATAAGGCGTTACCTTGATTAGATTTTGGGAGTGCACTTTATAAATATAAGAAGGAGAACGGGGACTAATGCCTTCCCCCTTACTTTATATAAATGTGTTTTTCATGCAGAATTATCAGATTTCATTCAAATTTTAGGTACAGGATCATTCTGATAAGGCTTTTCCATGATTACTTTTCGAAGTATATCGAATAAATATAAGGAACAAAGAACGGGGACTAATCCCCCCCCCCCCCAATAATTTAGATAAATGGGTTTTTCATATAGAAAAACCCATTTTCATTCAAATTTTAGACATAGGATCATTCTGATGAGGGCCCCTCCATGATTATTTTTTGAAGTTCTTTGGATAAGTATTGGGGACGGAATTTACCCCCCCCCCCGTTTTTCAGAAAAATGGGTTTTTTCATATAGAATTACCAAATTTCATTCAAATTTTAGGTATCGGATCATTCTGATGAGGTGCCTCCGAGATTAGTATTGGGTGTTCATTGGATAAGTATAAAGGGCGAATGGAGTGTAACCCCTCGTAATTTAGGTTAATGTGTTTTTCACGCAAAATTTAACTATTAACTTCAAATTTTTTATATAGGTTTATTGTGATAAGACGCTTCCCTGATTTGTTTTTGGAACTCATTGGATAAATATAAAGAGGAGATAGGGGGGACTACGCCTCTTAATTTAGGTATGCAGAATTAACCAATTTGCTTCCATTTTTCAATACAGGTTCAAAGTAAAAAGCTTCCCTGATTAATTGTGGGCTTCTTTTATTAAATATAAAGTAAGTTAAGGACGATTACCCCTCTTAAGTTAGCTAAATGGAGTTTTATGCAGAATTATTCGATTTGCTTTAAATTTTGGATGTTGGTTCTTTTTGATAAGTTGAATTTCTCAATAGTTTTGGAGGTTTAATGGTTTAGTATAAAAGAGGGAAAGGGGGATAACTCTTCTTTAATTACATAAATGGGTTTTCATGCAGAAATATCCGACTTGCTACCAAATTTTGGATGCAGGATTATTATATGATAAGGTGCATTACTGATTAGTTTTGGGGTTCAATCATTAAGTGTAAAAAAAAAAAAAAAGAAAAAGAAAAGAAAAGAAAAAAGAAAAAAATGCGAGGCTATTTCGTCTCTTATTTTGTTTTTCGAAGGGCATTATTATATAAGGCTGTAATAGTATTATTATATAATAGTACAATCAGTGTGCATAGCCTGTGATCTCAATGTCACCAGTTTAACTGGGCAATATTCTTTTTATTAAATCTCCCCCCCCCCCCCCCCACACACACACACTCATCTTTTTAAAGAAAGCCCTGTATTTCAAATTTCTGGATATCTTAAATATGATTATTTTTCTTTAAACGATTTCTGTCCGTTTATTAAAAATTTATGAGTGCTACTATATTGCAAAACTATTGCACAAAATTAAAAGAAATTTTATATTTAGTGTAACCTAGTCTGATGATTATTGATTATGCACTAATACTTATTAGATTTTGATTATAATAATGAAGAAAATAACTTCTGCCTGGGAGGAAGATGTACAAGTTGAAAATTGCACGTCAAACGTGGGAAATGAAGTGCGTTCGTACTGTAACTAGTTTTATAAATATTCAGATATTGGTTCAATTATGCAAAAATGCATGAACATGATATTTGATACGATTATACATATTAAATTCAGTAATACGAAACTAATAAGACTCCATCTTAACTAGGACGTAATCAACATTATAAAGCCAGAATCATAACCTGTCATGGGATATCACTGAATCAATTACGCTATGATTTGGTAGAATAAAGAATACTTTTATTTTTATGTTTCAAGTTCTGAGTATGTAAGTCATTTGAAATGACTCGACAAAATTCTCCAACAATTATATAAATTACATTTCAAACCATTCAGTTGTGTAGATTTGCGCTGTTACATGCGGACAGACAAGATGACGATTATAGGTGCAACATATTTACAAAAATACATCTCCCCATAGACCATAATGTATTGGAATACTTTTGAATGTCTCTGTGTAAATAAACTATGAACGTTACGTACTTAATTTTCATTACCGAACATGGCACAGAAAATCTCAATAACACATATGAATTACATGTAATTCATATGTGTTATTGAGATCAGAGCAATCCAACTGTATATACGCAAGTTAAGAATTCAGACACATAGTCGGACAGATAAACTATTTTTTAAGCACTTTCAACTATGTTTATATTGGTTTCGGATAAATTTATAAAAAAGATACTTCACTTTCGAAACTAGTTCTGAAAGTGGAATTATGTTATTAAAAAATCTACAAATCTGATAAGTGGAACAAGCCATATTAGAACTAACATAAGTTATCCTATAGAAAAAAGAAATGCTATTCTCCTCCCTTTACTAAGAACATTTAAAAATATTATATTGTTTTGCGACCAAAACTTATTGAATTTTATTTAAATTTTATGAAAATTCAATTTTTTAGATTATCTAGATCTATCTAGATATCTTAGATTATCTAGAAAATCAATATAACTATAATTTATACAGAAACAGTATACAAATTAAATTTCATGTTTTAATATGCATACAGCTTATTGTAAAACAAATATAATATACATAAAATCTGTACTTAAATTTTATAATCTGATTTATGATATGATCTAAAAGATGTACATTTTGAATCACCCGAAATATATCTCTTTGAATAAATGATAAAGAAGTCCGCAAATATGTCAAGCCTACGGGCTCGTGTGGTCATTAATTCGCCTCTAGCATAACTATTGAATTTTTCATTATCTAAAGATTATTTTAAAATTTATTTTATTATTTATTTATTTATTTTTGATAATTGAATTACATCTTAAGTCATAAATGATTTTTTTTTCTCGTGATTACAATATCATGAATAAATTCATCAGTAATTGAACATTTCAAGTCAGTATTTCCCAATTTTTTTTTTTAATAAATGGCACAGTTTAGAGTGTTCTCACATCGTGACGTATTATCTTTTGACATATGAAACATTTAATGTGTTCTTTTAATACATGCATAAAATTTTCAGACGGCTCTTGATAATGATATAATGTGTTTAATTTTCTTTCAAGTAAAGCATGTTTCAGATTATGCCATCAATACTGAAATTTAAATGAAATTTTTGAGCCGTATGGCAATACTCAAATAAAAACTGACTACTTTGACACATTTTTAGTTCATTTTTGTTCTTAAGCGAAGGAAAGGGGCAGATACTCTTATTCGAAAACTGTGCAATCGAATAGTTTTCTATTCTTGGATAAAGGAAGAAGATATTTCAAAGAACGTTGTCAAGGAACCGCTTTGAATACGGAAAAAGAAAAATCTGCCATCATGAGAAAACAGCTGTTTATAAGTCAAGATATAAGTAATTTATCGGAAAACGAAAAATCTTTGCATAACAAATCATTGAATAGTTATGTCTCCAAGTATTGTGTTTTTATGTCTTTAAATGATCCGTTAATGTGCCAGTAACTCTTGTGTTGCATAGAGCAAAGATTTTTTTGCTTTTTTTAGGGGGTAGGGAGCGAAGGAGAAAGGATCACTTTAACAGTCATGAAAAAAATTACATTACAGATGTAATCTGTTGTAACTGAAAATCTTTCATGATATGTGACATTTCTGATCATTTTTTTTTTTTTTAACTGATAGAGAATACCGAAAAAGTACACATGTAAGCATAAAGGAAATTTCGCAGCACTGTCAGAACATTCCGCATTATTGAATTGTGAAAGAGAAAAGATGGAAATTGGCAATTATAAAATCAGTTAATACTGATTAAATTAACTTATGATTTTAATACTTTTCGACATAACTGAAATGAAACGTTAATTTCTAATATGCTTGTTTGACATTTCCTTTCAGGATGACAGGTAGAGGCAGTTCCGAATTTTCTAACGGGCTGGACCGACAATAAATAAATAAATTAAAATTTTAAAAAAAAAGAAAGAAAGAAAAAGAAAAGAAATTGAACGGGCCTTACGGGCCAGGCCGGCCCAATAAAATATTTAGTGGGCCGGACGATCCGTTAGAAAGATTTATGCAAAAACGATAAAATGTGAACTATTTTTAATGAATACAGCTTTATCGAGAATAAATATAAATGTGCATCACGAACCGATTCTTATTTGGCAACATCAATATAGAGATGTAAGTTTTACAGATCGGCATCGGGCAGTTACATTGTATCTAATCCGGGCTTAATACTTTTTTAGCAGACTCGTTCCTGGCCGAGATCAGGCTTGCATTGCTTTTCTACATATAGTCGAGCCGGGCCGGAACCAGACTTAATTGCGCTTATGATGTGTAGGGCAGACAACAAGATTTGTAAAAATTTGAATAGCGATATAGAATTTATACGTTAATGTAATCTATGGAAATATACTTCTTAGTGGTTCTTAAATTCATTTCTCAACAACGCGAAAGTCTGTCACTTTTTCTGACTAATTTTTAACTGTAAATTAATATATAAAACCAACAAGCCTGACTGTTAAAAAGATTTAGAATCAAATAGAGTTTTCTATTTTTGATAAATAAGAAAATTGTATACACTTGTTGAGATATAAGAGATTCTTGTCATGTAGTTGGAGATTTTTTCCCCCTTCCCATGGTGTCGCTTCCGGAAATTTGATTCAAAACGCTAACTTTGATAGCATTTTCTTAAACTGCTTATATAAAAAAATGGATAAAGCCATTCGATTACATAGTTTCTAAATAAAAACACTTGGTAATTTTATGCGTTTCCGAAAAAAAAAAAAAAAAAAAAAATCAGAAATGTATCAGAAAGTAACTTCGGATTTGAAAAAAATCATTAATAAAATGATATAGAAATATATCCATAAATCTTCTTTTTATTTTGCAGCTTCAAAAGTTGTGATGTTTTTAACTTTCTTTTTTTCTTTTATTCTAAATCTTTTTTTTAATGAATCTTTATTTAAATGTTGAAAGTCTAAGAATATAAATAATCATTAATGTTGCTATTCTGCATTTTCTGTAATATATATACTGTAAAATCATTCCATAAATGCATGCAGTATGTATGCAGTATTCTTTGAAAAAATGTTAATTATATGATAAAAATTTGATTTTTTTAGAAATAGAAATTATGTCGGCAAAATTATTCAAGGGCAAAAATAACTATATGACGCATGTCGCACGTCGCGCTCTTTCTGCTTCAGGAAATGTTCCCTCAATAATAAATAAGGAGGAAATTAACGAGGAAATAACAGAAATCATCAATTTTTTAGAAATAAAAACGTGTATCAATACCTATATTAAAACCTTACTCGTAATTTTTAATATTTGTTAAAGAGAAAAAAAAAAATATTTATTAGATCTCATAATTTTTGCTTTTCAAACGGGGGGGAGGGGGGGAATTAAAGAATTCTTTTTCGAAAGCCACATCAGCAAAAACTGAATCTTTTTTCTTTTCTTTTTTTTATGTTTGAAATCCATTTCTCTAAAAACAGTTTAAAATAGTAATAATAATAATAATTTGCGCATATATAATTCAGCAATATTGTTTTTTTTTTCTTCAAAAACAGCTTTAAATGAATTTCAATCAAAATATTGCAGAATAATAATTCAGTATATGAAATATTTTTCCAACACTATTTCATTTTTACATTCTATGCAAAAATCCTTTTTAGTTTAAGTGTGAACTAACTTCAACTAATAATGCTGTATAATTAAAAGTTTTATTTATTTATTTATTTATTTTTCTTGTATTGCTGCATGGCATATTTAAAGAAACATTGTAACGTTAGTTGATAAAATGCACAATGTATATACCGCATTTCATGTTATAAACTGAAAGCGACATTTCTACATACAAACTTAAAAAACAGAATATTTGTGTTATTGGGTGGGTAGAAATATTTGTTTGAGAACCGCTTTCAAAAGTAAAGAAGAGATTACACATCTGGACCACTGGTTTCCCAGATGTTCTTGAGTTCAGATAAGATCATCTTTCTTCAGGGACTGACCATTAAATAAGTAAAGTAAACATAAAGTGGAAAATGCATGTCTTTCGAAGACGTAATCAATCACCCGGAAAAAAATCATTCCCGCTGATAAAAAGGGAAAATCGAAGGCAACAAAATGGCGTTAGTTTTAATTTTATCAAAAACAGCAGAAGATTAATCACTTTGTCCCGCCCCTAATTTGTTAACCTGCCGCAGATGTCATCACCTCAAATTAAAATTAATCGATTTTGGCTGTTATGGGAAGAGGCCTGGCCGCATAGCCTAGTGTTCATAGCACCGAACTCCAGGCTGAGGGTACCTGGTTTCGATGTTGGCCGGCTCCAAATGTGCACCGAATGTATGCAATGTAATTACTTGTTAAATAAAGGGATTATGAAAATCTTGTCGTAGTAGTTACCATGGGTAATGATTTCTGAATTTCCCCTCCCCTTTAGAAACATGTCAAAATAGAGTAGGCAGGAATGTTTGATGCTGCCATCTACTGCGGCTTTAAACGAAAATCTTCTGTTTGAGAAGTCTGTCTTTTTACCCACTGGATGCGCTTGAAGGAGGCTCCTGCCCTTTGGGCATACGTAATGGTTACTACAAATAATTTTGGAGATATTACTAAAATTTGCTGGGTGGCTCATACTAAAAAGTTTTAAGCTAGTTATACAAAAAATTCTTTTGTTCAGTTTACAAAAGAAATGTTTGTTTCACTTGCAAAAAAAGCTTGTAATCGTTACTAAAAAATTCTGTGGAATACAAATTTACTAAGAAATTTTTAGTAACCTCTTGAATTTTTTTTTACAGTGCACTTTTCAAAAAGTTCTTTTTACACTTGCCTTGCATCCGACTTATCAATATGTTAATCCAAAATATATTCATATGATAGAAAAAGTACGTATTAAATATGCTTTCACTGTAATTGTTAATCTAAACAAGAATTGTAAATTAAAAAGAGTTTTTTTTTCTTATTTCTTTTATATTCCTAAGGAAAAAGAGTAATGAATGCTTGAGAATTTTTAGTTTCTAGTATTTATTAGTTTAAAAACTTTAGATAGTTATAAATTTAATATGGAAATTTTGTATGTATGCGTGTGTTAACACACAGAAGAAATCTCGGTGAACATAGAGAACCAATGTCCAGGATTGATGTAAATTTGCCGATGATTAAATTTTCCTTTATATTATCAAGCAGGTGAAACTATCATGAAGTGTTTCACATAATGTGCGCAATAGCTATATCCTATGTCTGTGGGATGTAATTTAAAAAATGTCAACTAAATAAGTAAGATTTTTATTATGCAAAACTATGCCGATTGAATTTTTATTTTGATAATAGAAAAGGAGGTGCTGCTAAATTATAATTTTCCCAGCGTATTTATTAGGTAGAGACATACAGACTATTATATCTGAGGTTAGCGAACTAATAAACTGATATAAATATATTTATTATTTTATTGTTGTTGTTTTTGAAAATCCAGAATAATGCCCTGATTGCACTTTTATTAAAAGCATTATTACTTTAGTTCAGTAACAAAATTAGAATTAGATACACTGTACTTCATATTATTAATGTTTATTGCATGATTGCCCTATTTAAAGTTTATAAAAAAGAATATTTTGTAATAGCAGTAACACACTAGCGTTTTCCACGGTTGTACGAAGAGGTTGTTTGGTGTCACAACCATTTGACTTTAGCGATTGTTTTGTGGTTATATAGATTTTTTTCATATTTAAAATATGAACATACATGAATGTACAACATGCATTACTACTTTCTGAAACGTTTTAAATTAGTGGCATATCATACTTAATTTTTAAAAATACTTAGTTTTTATAACATATATTAGATTCGCTTTCGTACACTGTAAGAAAAAAAAGTCTGTAATCCTGCAGATATAAAGTTGCTGAAAACTGTATGTTTACTAACATTTTTCTGTGCACTGAACAGACAAAATGTTAGTAAACATACAAATCCTGTACACTGTACAATAAAAGATGTAAATGTACAAAACTAATTTTTGTAAAGCTACAGAAATTTGTATCTTTACAAGCGAAACTATTAAAATTCTAGTTATCTTACTAAAATTTTATGTATAACCTGGGTTGCAATTACATAACATCCCAAACTTCTAAAAAAAATTCTTAGTAACCTTACAGATTTTTTTTATTTTCAGTAAAAATCTGTATCTATTACATGAATTTTTGCTGTTGCCGATACATAAAAAGTTCTTGGAATCTCAGTTTCCTAGGAAACTTTTAGTAGTTTTACAGATTTTTTTTTTTTTTTTTTTTTTTTTTTTTTTTTTTTTTTTTTACAGTGTAGCTTCATGACAAAAAAGGGTGTTTTCCTTTTTGGGAATAAAAACTAAAATAATTTTTTTAGATATTTTTAGGTAGTAAATATTTACTTAGGATAAAAACATTCAATTTTATTCACTTTTTAATGTTTTTATTTTTCCCATATTTAAAAAAAATAATTGGTGATTTTTCAAAATACTAGTATTAAATAGTATATGTCTTATTTCTACAAGGTAATGAATAAATAAAGAAGTTCAATACTTTACAATTATCTATAATGCTCTCTCAGTTACAATCTTTGAAATCAGTTTAGTGAAATTCCAGCTGCTGTGAGGTGTCCGGGTACATGACACAATTATTAAAAAGGTTTATTGCTCTGAATGTTTAAAGTTCAGACAATATTTCCATGTACAATTTGCGCAAGATAACGGCAATTAAAACGGATTTTAACATTTATTTTCCCAGACTCCCAAATAAAGCAGTAATAAATAAAAATATCCAAATCTTAAAAAAGTATAGATATCTATTTTCCGGAAAAATATTTTTTCTCTAACCATGCTGTTTATCTGTGTGATAATGATTGAGTAGACTACCGGTTAAACATGATCCCACAAATGCAAAATATTTTACACTTACTAAAACTATTTCTTTTTAATTAACAATTTTTTATTGCCAAACTGTTTAGTTTCCAATTATTATTCTTCTGACAACACCTTTGCTCACTTTTTTTGCGTTATTGAATGTTTGAAATTCGAGATTAGACAAGACGAATTTTTCTTTGTAAAAATACTGGTGTCATATTCGAACAAATGCATTTTGACAGTAAAAAGTGATTTTCACAAACATAGTAGCTCAGTTCGTTAAGAATTAATATATATAATTATTTATGAATTTGGAAATACTCTTTTAATACTTCTTATGAACAAGTAACAAACATTATCCAATAAATATCTTTTTAAATCGGTGTACTTGTTTCCTCATTTAATTAGCTATATAAAACAAACTACCATATAAAACTACAAAAAATATTAAATACTTATTTTCTTTATACTGTATTAATCATAATAAATTTGATGGCATCTAAAGTACCCTTTAGACACGTTTCATAAACCCTATTCATCGGAACGTAATTATTCTTCTAACTAACGGATATAGTAAATTGTTGGAGAATTTGCAGAATAAATTCATACTATGCCCAGAGATAATACTTCATAAATAAATAAATGCTAGCTGCATGTGAATTGTTTTACTTTTATTAGGTAATCTTTAAAATTTTTAACACTTTTTTTGGTCTTATAAATTTAAAAAATATTTTATTTTAAGATTGAACGAGATTAAACGAAAATAAATACGTTTTTAAAAGGAAAAATATTAATAATATTTATAGGATCTCTAGATTTTATAAATTATTTTGGAAAAAGTTAACAATGTCCTGAGGATTAAACTTTTATAATTCCATTTGTTTACGATTAAAGTTTACCAGAATGTGATACTTTGATATTTGTCAAATTTAGCAGTTTTCTGGCAATAAAAAATCATCTTGTCCATTTTTAATGTAGTAAAGTACGGGAATTTCATAGAATTCTTGTCTTATATCTCAGCACATTTTAGTTATAAAAAGTAGAAATTTTAATTTATTATATATTCTATAATTAACTATATATTCTATTATATTAACTAACTATTAAGTAACTATTATATTCTATAATTAACATTATGGAATAATAGAAGATAAAAATTAATATATATTAGAAATATTCTTTATAAGACACAATTTGATTGTTAGATGTAAAATAGAAATATTATGTATTGAATTAATTTCAAGAAGGAATGTTTCTTTTTTTAATAAAATTTGTTTTTTACTTTATACAACTACTATATATATTTTTTAAAATGTGCTCATTTTGAATATATTTTACATGAGAATATTTTTTATTATTCTAAAAAATAAATTGATAATAAGTTTAAATGAATGAGAAATTTACTACTATATTAAATTCGAAAGCATTATTTTTTTCTACTTGTTTTTAAATAAATTAGAAGTTTTATGTTACTAAATTTTTGTGTTTTCTATTTTAAGAACAGATTCGAACAGGATTAATACAAAGTTAACCCTTCCGGCACTGAATTTTCTTTCAATTATTAGAAAAAAGTACTTTTACATTAATAACACAAACACTAGTTATCCAAATAAATTAATTAGTACTCAACGAATATTTCATTGTCCGAAAAACATTGTTGTTTTGCGTATTATTTAATTAATATTCATATGACAATAGGTTAAGGAAGAATTTTCGGAGACGTTTAGAAAATATCGTATTATAATAAGATTTAACTTATATTATAACTTTTTAATACTTTTTGCTCTTCATTACACATGATTCTTTCTAGAAAGTAACTGATATTTTTAATTTAAAGACTGAAATGCATGTTTAAAATGAAAAAAAATAGCAAACGATGCAAAGGGAATTCAGCATATATTTATTATCATTATTTTTACAAAATGCCTAAACGTAAATGAAATTATATACTAACATTATTACATCTAAATAGTAGCAAAAGTATTTGTTAAAATAAAATAATACTGTATTAAAAGACATGTATTATTAATAGCACACCAGACCTGAAAAGATTCATATCGTTAATACCGTATTATCTTTGTATTTGAAAATAATACAATGAAGACGCATGCGAGTTAGGAATTAAAGATTTTTACCTTTCTTTCTGAGACTACAGGGGAAAAGCATATTTTCTAGAAGTACGGAAATTATTTCTTTAAAAATGGCGAATAATTTTGTGCATAAAGACAACTTTTTCCGACACAATATTCAGAAAGTATGCAAATGAAAACTGATTCCTCATCTGCGTTATATTCATAAGTTTTCCAATTATAGTTGTTCTCAATGAAGTTATCGTCATTTGTAGTCAGAAAAATGACTTTGATGGTAATTAATCCTCTGCATTCGAGAAGTGATTCCAACTGACCACTAGTATCCCGCGAAAATGTTTGCTCCAAATGCTCTGGACACCAGTATTTTAAACTAACTTTCTTTACTTTATCTAATGAACAAATAAACTGTGATAAAAGACGGCAAAATAAACTGTAAAATAATAGTGGTGTCCAAAGCATTTGGTGTCTCCCGATTTGCAAAGGACACCTGGCAACACTAGTGGTGAATGAGAGTCACCTCTAGAGTGCAAAGGGTTAAAAAATCTGGTATTAAAAATATCTTTTAATGCACTGAATATGAAATATTTCGCGTTTATATTTTCTTTAAAATTTTCATATCCTTCTACTCACAATAATTACATTTACTAAAAATTATTTTTCCAACCATTCCTAATATTATTTTAAATCTTTTACTGACTATTAACACATTAATATATTTTTATAATTTTTAAGCTTTCTTTTATACATTTATTTAGCATTTCCATATTTTGTTTGCTAATTTCTCATAAGATAGAACTCTTAATTCCCCCTATTTCAATTATTATGAATGATCGGAAAATAAAAGTTAAAAATCATTATTTTTAATGCAATCCAAAAATAAAATCAACGATAAAACAATGAAAGTGTTCAATTTTAAGTTAAATGCTTTATCACTGAAGATGAATATTAACTAAAATATGTCAGGAAATTGTTGGAATCTATGATCATTTTTATGCGTTTCTTAAATTAAGTTTGTTAATTTGTTTTTAACGATATTTTTGTAAATAACTCCTTTTGCATTTTATTGCTGAAACAGCATTCCCTTGAAACAGGAAATTAATGACTCGCAAAACTTATATCATTAGCTGTAGATACGATATCTGCATTTAATGATAGAAAGCTATTTTTTGTTAAATTTTGCACTTTTGTAAATTTGAAAAGCTCAGACGAAATTTGACGAGACAAGTTTAAATTACATTTTATATTTAAAAGCATTGTACGATTTTAACTATTTTAGTTGCAGACAAATATCTAGATATTTTGTAACAATTCATTTTATTTTCGTATACATATATATGTATATATTAAACTCTTTCATTTTATGTTTAAATTTATTAAATACCATTTACACGTATTTTAAACAAACAATTTTCAGTTAGATTAAAATCGTAATATTTGAAAATAATACAATGAAGACGCATGCGAGTTAGGAATTAAAGATTTTTACCTTTCTTTCTGAGACTACAGGGGAAAAGCATATTTTCTAGAAGTACGGAAATTATTTCTTTAAAAATGGCGAATAATTTTGTGCATAAAGACAACTTTTTCCGACACAATATTCAGAAAGTATGCAAATGAAAACTGATTCCTCATCTGCGTTATATTCATAAGTTTTCCAATTATAGTTGATCTCAATGAAGTTATCGTCATTTGTAGTCAGAAAAATGACTTTGATGGTAATTAACCCTTTGCATTCGAGAAGTGATTCCAACTGACCACTAGTATCCCGCGAAAATGTTTGCTCCAAATGCTCTGGACACCAGTATTTTAAACTAACTTTCTTTACTTTATCTAATGAACAAATAAACTGTGATAAAAGACGGCAAAATAAACTGTAAAATAATAGTGGTGTCCAAAGCATTTGGTGTCTCCCGATTTGCAAAGGACACCTGGCAACACTAGTGGTGAATGAGAGTCACCTCTAGAGTGCAAAGGGTTAAAAAATCTGGTATTAAAAATATCTTTTAATGCACTGAATATGAAATATTTCGCGTTTATATTTTCTTTAAAATTTTCATATCCTTCTACTCACAATAATTACATTTACTAAAAATTATTTTTCCAACCATTCCTAATATTATTTTAAATCTTTTACTGACTATTAACACATTAATATATTTTTATAATTTTTAAGCTTTCTTTTATACATTTATTTAGCATTTCCATATTTTGTTTGCTAATTTCTCATAAGATAGAACTCTTAATTCCCCCTATTTCAATTATTATGAATGATCGGAAAATAAAAGTTAAAAATCATTATTTTTAATGCAATCCAAAAATAAAATCAACGATAAAACAATGAAAGTGTTCAATTTTAAGTTAAATGCTTTATCACTGAAGATGAATATTAACTAAAATATGTCAGGAAATTGTTGGAATCTATGATCATTTTTATGCGTTTCTTAAATTAAGTTTGTTAATTTCGTTTTAACGATATTTTTGTAAATAACTCCTTTTGCATTTTATTGCTGAAACAGCATTCCCTTGAAACAGGAAATTAATGACTCGCAAAACTTATATCATTAGCTGTAGATACGATATCTGCATTTAATGATAGAAAGCTATTTTTTGTTAAATTTTGCACTTTTGTAAATTTGAAAAGCTCAGACGAAATTTGACGAGACAAGTTTAAATTACATTTTATATTTAAAAGCATTGTACGATTTTAACTATTTTAGTTGCAGACAAATATCTAGATATTTTGTAACAATTCATTTTATTTTCGTATACATATATATGTATATATTAAACTCTTTCATTTTATGTTTAAATTTATTAAATACCATTTACACGTATTTTAAACAAACAATTTTCAGTTAGATTAAAATCGTTTGCCTTTGGCGAAGAAAACTGTTGGTCGCCAAACTGCCTGACGCTTTCGTCGTCTTACGCCAAATAACGCCAAATATTTCAAAATATTTTTTACGACTTTCTATCGTAAATCTGTAGGTAAATTTGACTGGTCCTTTATTACGTACATAATTATAATAATTACTCATATAATTAGTATTTTTTTTCAAAATATTATGTGTATGCCCAGTATTTAGACCTTCGTTGTTAGATAATTAAATTTACTAAGAATTATTTTCCCAACCATTCATAATACTATTTTAAATCGTTTATCGAATATTTATATATAAACGTATTCCCATAATTTTTAAGCTTTCTTTGATATGTATATTATTACTTCCATATTTTGTTTGCTAATTTCTGCTGAGATGAAATCTTAATTCCTATTCTTTAGAATATGAATGATCGGAAAGCGAAAGTTAAAAAATCATTATTTTTAATGCCATCCAAAAATAAAATTAAAAATAAAACGATGAAATAATGTGTTCAATTTTTAAGTAAAATGCTTTATCATTGATGATGAAAATTTAGCGAGAATATTTAAGGATTTTACTAGAATCTCTGATAATTTGTATAAATTTTTAAAATGAAGTTTGTTAACTTTGTTTTAACGATATTTTTTATAAATAACTCCTTTTACGTTTTACTGCTGAAACAGCATTCCCTTGAAGCAGGAAATTAATTACTCACAAAACTTATAAAAATTATTTTTTCAATCATTCATAATATTATTTTAAATCGCTTACCGAATATCTACACACATATTTCCATAATTTTTAAGCTTTCTTTGACACATCTATTTAGCATTTCCATATTTCGTTTGCCAATTCCCGTTCTTCAGAATATGAGTGATCGGGAAACGAAAGTTAAAAAATCATTATTTTTAATGCTATCCAAAAATAAAATTAAAGATAAAACGATCGAAGAGTGCGTTCAATTTTTAAGTTAAATGTTTTATCATTGATGATGCATATTAAACGAGAATATTTCAGGATATTGTTGGAATCTCGGATCATTTGTATGCTTTTTTAAAATTAAGTTTGTTAATTCTGTTTTAACGATATTTTTATAAATAACTCTTTTTACATTTTATTGCTGAAACAGCATTCCTTTGAAATAGTAAATTAATGACTCGCAATATCATTAACTGTAGATACGATACCTAAATTTAATGTTGGATAGATATTTTGTTGTTATTTTTTACAGTTTTGTAAATTTGAAAAGCCCTGACGATATTTGACGAGACAAGTTTAAACTACATTTTATATTTAAAAGCAGTGTACGATTTTAACTATTTTAGTTGCAGACAGTTATGTAAATATTTTGTGACAGTTCATTTTAATCTCATAAGTGTGAAATATGGAAATTTCAAATAACCTAATTTATGTATCTTTTATCAACATGAAAAACATACTGTTTTTCGCAGTGTAATTAAAAGTGCAGATATCTGAACGATTAATTAAATTAATTTTCTTTTTAAATTCTTTTATTTAAGTAAACTTGTTTCTTCTATATTACGATGGACTTTTATGATCTATTTTTCGTCTACTTTCCTGATATGCCAGATTTATAAAAGTTATTTACATGGGTGCGTTTCTCATGATGATACCTCATTTTAATATTTATGGAGGAATAAGGCACATGATTAATGGAGCGTATGGCCGATGGAATGTTTATAAAAATCGAAGTAAAATTGAATTTTTTTAAAAAAAGGAACTTGATAGAACTTTTTTATTATTACTCTTTAAATTAGCATACACACAAAAAAGCAACCATAAATTTTATCTTTCAGTTATCCTTTTTTTTCATCGCAAGCCTGTGTTACAGTGTTTTTCAACATTATTGAAATTTGTAGTCAGAAAAATAACTTTGATGGACATTAAAAAAATTGTAACATTTTTTTAAATGTATTGAATATAAACGTTTTCATCTCGATATTTTCTTTAAAATTTTAATATCATTATACGCACGATAATTACATTTACTAAGAATTATTTTTCTAGCCATTGCAAATGTTATTTTAATTAGTTTACTGAATATTCGAAAATAAATATACTTCCATAATTTTTAAGCTTTCTTTTATAGCCTAATTTAACATTTCCATATTTTGTTTGCTAATTTCTACTAGAATAGAAATCTTAATTCCCGTTCTTAAGAATATGAATGATCGGAAAACGAAAGTTAAAAAATCATTATTTTTAATGACATCTAAAAATAAAATTAAAGATAAAACGATGAAAGAATGCGTTGAATTTTTAAGTTAAATGTTTTATCACTGCAGATGAATATTTCAGGCTATTTTTGGAATATCTGATCATTTGTATGCATTTTTAAAATTAAGTTTGTTAATTTTGTTTTAACGATATTTTTATAAAAATTCTTTTACGTTTTATTACCGAAACAGCATTCGCTTGAAACATGAAATCAATGACTCACAAAACTTATATCATTAACTGTAGATACCATATCTGCATTTAATGTTGGATAGATATTTTGTCATTACTTTTGCATTTTAGTAAATTTGAAAAGCTCTGAAGTTATTGGACGATTACACGTTTAATCCACATTTTATATTTTAAAGCATTGTTCAATTTTAACTATATTAGTTGCAGGTAAATATCTAGATATTTTGTAATTGTTCATTTTATTCTTGTTAGTATAAAATGTGGAAATTTCAAATCCTTTATGTATCTAAATCAGCATAGAAAACATACTATTTTTTATGCATAATTAAAAATATAGTATTCTAGTCAATTAAATAAATATAACACAAATAAATAAATGATTTTACTTTTTACTATTTTATTTAACTAAACTTGATTATTGTTTATAACAATGGACTTTTAAATTCGATTTTTCAAGCATTCCTTGGTATGTTAGAGTTATAAAAATAATTTATACATATGCGTTTAATACATCGCTTAATAATACATCATAATGCTGTAATAATACACTTTTTTATAATTTTGGCAGTTATTGGATAATAAATTAAAAAAAATAGTTAGCTAACGAGGTACATTGTTTAACACTACATGGCTGCTAAAGGTGACCGACTACTTGCAATTTTAGACATTTTACAAAATATCTAGAAAAATATACGAGGATTTATCCTGAAACTCTAAGTGTATAAACTTAATTGTACAAGTCATTCATTTCCGTGAAGAGTTTTTCCCGAAACTAAATAGGGGACCGTCAAGAAATTGAAAAAGAACGAATAACTTTTGGATAACCCTATCAAAACTAATGTTGCACAAGCGTCCAAACTGTAGATTATGATTAAGTGACTTATTGTAATAAACCGTGTTTATTTTTATGCTGATAGTATGCATATTCGTAGAGAAATTAAGGTTTTTTTTAAAAACAGTTCCAAATTTTTCCAAGTTTTTTGCTTGTAATTTGCAGAGTTCATAATATTAAATACGTTTTTTTTTCCCGAAAACATGACAAACAAAATTTTACACAATATCCTGTAATTAGAATTAAAAAATAATAAAAGTTGTATGAAAACGAGCAAGTTTGCCTCAAACTTTTCAAACACTCCTTATCTGTTTTAAAAAAAATATTTATCATTTGCGCTGCTGGAAAAGCATGCAATAACAACTTATGGTAAAAAAATATTTTGCATGAGACATGTCTGAAACCACAAGTATCTCCTAATACTTGGCTAAATTTCTGTAAAACTCGTAAGATGAATCTTTATGAAAATGACATTTTATCACAGAAAATTAAAAGATTATTTTATTAAACTTTTGTTTAGAAATTAATTTGACATGCTTTTTTAATAGGTCGGGAAGCAGCAGCACATACAATCACCTCATCCAGTTCACAGCTGAAATCCCAGAATTAGTTAAACTCGATTCATATATTAAAATGCAATCGGTCTGCCAAATCGTATCTTGGTGGAAAATATCTGAAAACCCAATTTTAGCAGTTGTTTCCTAAATTTACTATTGCGTTTTGCTGCGGTCAAAAGTATGAAAACATGGAGGTTTGGGAACAGGAAAGAAAAAAAAAGATAGTAAACCTATTAATTGAGTTTTCAGGTGTTTTCACCTAAGTAAAACTTGGTTGACAGATTGCACTTTAATATGCGAGTCAAATTTTAACTAATACTTGATTTTCATCCATGAACTCGATGAGGTGATTTTCTGTGGTGCCACCTTATCTATAATATTACTTAAAAAATCAACTATAATGTTCGAAAGTAAATAGCATAAAAAAATTTTCATATTGTGATACCATGTTCTTGTTAGCTTCTCATATGATTAGGCAAAATGAAATATGACAATAACTTCTACTGTTGTAGCAGTAATTCAAAAAAGTTGAATTTTATGAATGTATTTCTTCATACGATCTTATTACTTTGAACTGTTTATGATATTTCACACTTTATTTGTTTAATTTAATTTTCGTTCGACAGATTTTTCATTATTTTTTTCACTTACAAGTATTTTTTTTCGTTTAAACAAAGACAATATTCTAACACATTCTTATTTTTAATAGTTTGTTTTAAATTTTGAAATTTTAAAATAAGTATTTAAAGTAGTAATAATGATCGTAAATATTTAGAGTTTTCGTTTATTTACCTAAGAGATATATAAAAAAATATACATTAGGATAGTTTTATATTAAAGAGTAGAATAAATATAGAGAAAAACTAAAACGATCAGAATTTACGGTCTTAAATAAATCCATGAATACTGATTTTATGAAAAAAAAAAATCTGAAAATAAAAAATAATGTTCAAAATTATGATAAAAAATGGAAAAAAAAATCCTTAATAAAATATGAAGTTCAAAAGTATAAAAAAGATTTTTGATCTCCGAATACCATAAATAGAATCTATAAATATTTACATGCTTTGATTTCTTGTTTGCCTCTGGGAGAACTATATAAAGTAAATATGCTAATAATTCTCAACATTACGCAAAAAAAGGTTTCTCGAAAGAATGCATCATTTTAATAAATTAAACTTCTTTTCATAGATAAAAAAAACTTCTTTATCACTATATTTTCTTTCAGAAAATTTTCACAAGAATTTTTTCATGTACTCACTATTTTATTAAAAAAAAAAAAAAAAAAAAAAAAAAAAAAAAAACAGAAAGATAAATTTTGCATAATTTTGAATAAAATATTAAAAACTGTAATTTTTTTTAATATTTAGCATTTTTATTTGTTTGACATTGTCATTTGTTTTATAACAATCTTTTCATTATAATATATCTTCATCTCTTTTCTAATTTTTTTTCGCTATTTTTTAAAATTCCCTATTTATTGAAAATAGGGGTTTCATTTAGTTTTCTTTTAATCAAAAAAATGTGTTTTTAAAACCTTATCCATCCTGTTCTATATTTTATATCCCTGCATCGAAGAAACATTGAGGAATCATTAAAAAAAATAAGAATTAAAAAATGTTAAATCGAAGCATAACTTAAAAAAAGACCTGAATATTTATGGATTGTTTCTGAAACGGAATGAATATTTCAATAGTATTATTAATACTCCGCTGAATTGATAACATGCCAAATTCCTACTTTTATTAAAGAAAGATCTCTATTAATTTGATTTTCTGTGTTTGGCTAGGGTTTTATAATTTAAGCATTTTTAAATAGAATGTAAATAAACAAATTAATTCATTAATATAATATAATTTAAAAATTTAGGCATTGTTGTATTTACTGCCATAAGAGTCTGAGATTATAATTTGTACACATTCTTTAAAGATTTTCTCATGAAGATCACGCTTTTCAAAGTGCGAGGGCATCTTCCTGTGCAGTGAATCCAATTGACTTTAAGCTGGCAATGTAAATGAAGGCCAAGAAGAATAATATAATACATATAATATCTGTCTCTCTTACTTTTTTAATTCTTTCTTATCCTTAAGTTTCATCGATATTCTTTTTAAACTTTTTATTATTATAATATTATTACATTATTTCCATTTATTTCATAACATTGTTGTTTAATATTATTTTAATGACTTAATATTTTAATAATAGTTATTTCGAACTATAAATTTATATTTTATTTTATATTGTATTTTATTTAGCTATTTAATAATTAAATATATATATTTGGTTTTTGATAATAATTTCCTTACAATATTTTGTTAACTGTCATCTCTTAACTGTGGCGAGGTGATATTGCAAATTTGAATTTTTTTTCTCCCACATGTAGGTTTTTTCAATTTGCTAATTATATTATTATTGGTTAAATAAGTGTCTAGTATATTTCATTGAATTAAATTTTGCATTGGCGAATAATTGGGTAATTTAGAAATCATTTTTAGGTTTATTCTGATTTCTAATTAGAAATTAATCGCAATTAATGTTAAAATAGCAAATAAAGCCTTTGTGCAAAAATGTTTAAAGATAGAAAACCAACGATTACGAATGCACAAATAAAGTATGAAAAAGTAGCAAACAGCTGTTTCGAATCAACTATCGAGATTCTTCAGCAGTGCAAAACTCAGCGAGCTAGAAAAAGCAAAACTGAGCAAAGAGACAGAGAGACGCAGGCTTATATATCCGCTATGGGAGCGATCCCGCCTAAAGAAAAGCAACCGATGAGAAGAAAGGAGCCTGAACAACTGGATGGACAAGTAGCGACATCTACCGGAGAACAAACAAAACTAAAACTAAAAAGCGAAAAAAAAAGTTTTAAATTAAAGATTTCCAAATGTTTGGAAAATAAGGAGTATTTGATAAGTCATTGAGTAAGGAGTGAGAATTTATAATGATGTGATAAGCTTCCCAAAAATTAAGATCAAGAATGGAAGGACACTTATGGATGATGGTGGCTAAAGAAAAGTTAAACTTACGTTGTGAAGACCAACAATGTTGAGCAATAGATGAACGTTTAAGCTCTTGATTTTTGACAAACCTGTTATGTTCCGGTAAACGAAATCTGAGAGCACGTTTAGTCTGACCAATATAAGAAAGACCACATTGGCAAGAAATTTGGTAAATACCGCAGTTATCTAAGCGATCAATGGGGTGCTTGATATTTGAAAAAGCAATTTTATTAACAGGAGAATAAGTAACATTGAAATCGAACCTTTTTAAAATTTTAGCAACTTGCTGACTGATTTTGGGGGAAAAAGGCAAAACAACCAAAGCATTGGAGTTCGAATTAAAGTTTTTTCTTTCAGATTGGCTGGATTTAGTCAATTTTATATGAATTGAATCTATAATATTAGGGGAATAACCACGATCAACTGCAATAGCTTTAAGATAATTAAGTTCATCACTGAGTAACTGAGGAGTTGAAGAAATATTGGAAGCCCGGATAACAAAGGTTTTAAAAGCCGCAACTTTTTGGTTAAGAAGATGAGAAGAATATGTGTGAGGTGGAAAACTGACCGCAAAAGGTTTGCGAAAGACAGTAGTCTGAAAATTATCTTCATTGCGAATAACAAGGACATCAAGAAAAGAATGGCAATTGTTCGATTCAATTTCAAAAGTAAATTGAATGCAAGAATCAATAGAATTCATGACAGAGGTAATATGATTTATATCTGAATTCACTTCAAGTAAAGCATAGATATCATCTACGTAACGAACATAAAACTGAAATTTTAAGACTTCAAACAATTTTATTTCAAAATAATGCATGTACAAATCGTATAAAATCGGATTAAGGGGACTAGCCATAGCCAAACCGTCAATCATACGAAAGAAATTCCCGTTAAATACAAAAGAATTTTGAGACAAGCAAGCACGAGTGAGATGAATGAAATCCTCGATTTCTAAAAAAGAAAAATGAAATTCACAGAGCCTTTTCTTCAGGTAATCTAAAGCCCCTTCGACAGGAACAATAGTAAATAATGATAAAACATAAAAAAAAAACATCATGTGGCCTTGTGGCTTAAAACTGTGAAGTTTCTGAACAAATTCAAAAGAATTTTTAACAGTGAAAGAATTACTGCTTGAGACAGAAGAAAATATGGAAACAAGATATTTTTCAAGTTTATAAGAAGCCGTACCGATACTGAAGACAATGGGTCTAAAAGGAATGTCAGGTTTATGGACCTTTGGTAAAGCATAAAAGCTGGCACAATGAGCAACTGAAGGAATAAGAGACCTCTTTAATTTAGCAAGAATAATGTGTGAAGACTTAATGGCAGATTTGATGGTATCAGTTTCACTATAGGAAGGGTCTTTCTGGATATCCACATAGGGGCCATCATTAATTAATTTATGAGATTTTTCTAAATATATAGACTTGTCAAGAACAACAATCTGACGACTTTTGTCAGCCTTAGTTATGATCAAATCTGCTTTCTTCTCATTGATTGCTTTTATTTAGGCGGTATCGTTCCCGTAACTGGTATAAGCCTGCGTTTTTTTGTTTCTTTGCTCAGTTTTGCTTTTTCTAGCTCGCTGAGTTTTGCACTGATGAAGATTCTCGATAGTAGATTCGAAATAGCTGTTTGCTACATTTTATACACTATTTGTGCATTTATAATCGTTGGTTTTCTATCTTTAAACATTTTTGCACAAAGGCTTTATTTGCTATTTTAATACAGCTGTACCAAACCAGTTTGAAGGAAATATGTTTGCATTAGATGGGCATGGTTTGATTAATTTCTTTAAAAATATTTGAATTTCGAAGTTGTTTTATTAATTCATATCTATTTCTTATTTTTTTGCAAAATTATATAACTTTCTGTCCCTGAATATAAATAAACCTATTTTAGAAATTGTAAAACATTTAAAATTAATAATTAATTGTAATAAAATTGCAGTAAAATTTTAATAAAATTTAAAAGTTTGTAAAACATTTTTAAATTTAAAGTTTTATAACATTAGGTTTGTTATTTAACACTCGAGTTCTTTTTTTAAAAATAAATTGTTGTCTTTGTTAAAGCAATATTAAATGATTTAATTTTACATTTTTTACATGTTATACAGTATTATTCCATAAAAAGTAGCAATTAACTAAAAGTCTATGTTTTTTTGCTTTTTTCTAAGAAAACAAACGAAAAAAAAACTCTACCAATCTGGCGTCTTAAAAAGCCTTTTTGCAATTAGAAAATTTCTATATCTTACAAATAAAATAATAATGGTAAATAATTGAATATTATTTAAATGGAAAATGTAATATTTGTATCCAATTGAAAATTTTATTGTTTTTTAAAACTGTAACGGTGCATTTATTATAAATAATTTTCTGAGATTGTGGAAGTATGAATCAAAGTTTGTTTGTTGGCATATTTAAATAATGCAGAACAAAACCTTATAACAAAACCAGAGAATCTCTAAAAAAATACACTGAACCTTCTTGAGCAAACATAAATTACATCACATTAAGAAAATATCAAAATAATCCTTTTTTAAAATTTCATGAATTTACGTTATTTTATTTTGAAGCTCAATTCAGTAAAAACAATAAAAATGCAAAAGTTTAAAAATAGAAAATGCCATGTTCCAGCGAAATTGCAATACTTTATTGAAATTACTTTATTTCCGCTATTTTAAATGATTTATTCTGTTACACGGGCAGAATATTTTTAATTTAGGGATTCCAGACTTTCTTTCGATTGAGATAAGTGAGCGAAGTAACAACGATTGTTACATTTACAAAATTTTTTTCTTGGTATTCTATTGGTCCCAACTGAATACTTTAGATGATTATTTAATCTTTGCTATACTGAGAAATGAATTTATCTTTCTTAGGATAAGAAAGCTCTCTGTATAAACCATACGTAGAATTCTTTATTTGAACAAGGTGCATCCAGGAAGCTTTACTGTTATAATAGCTGATTGTAGAAACATGAAATTTTCTTCTTAATTTCGATAGTATTTATTTTATAGCTCTTGAAATCCCATTTCACAATTAATGCAGGAAACAAATTTTTATTATTATGTCACGTTTCATTGGATAAAAAAATTGCATGATTAAAAGTTATTGAGAAAAAAACCTTCAAAATCATTAAGTTAAATTCTAAATTTCAAATAAACGCAATTGAGAGTTAAATGTTTCTTCTATATTGTTCTTGGCTCTATGTTGTTTTTTGTATGGATTTTTGAATTTATCATTTTAAGTGTTTTTTAACAAATATTTAAAAATCATGTTGTGAAATACTTATTTGTTTTATATATATATATATAACTCGAGCTATAACATATATTATTCAAATTAGATTCACAGATAGACATTTTGCGAAAAATGTTTTTCGGGTTCTCTGAGACCTAAAACGTGTAAATCTGTCGAAAACTGGTTTTCAAAAATTTTTATCAATCCAATATTTTTTCCTTCTAAAGATAGAAGCAAGCAAAAATACATTGTCGTCATTGTAATTATAATATAAAATGACTCAATTTTATATTTCTATATACGTTATACAGCATTATTCGGTAAAAAAGTAGTAATTAACTAAAAGTGTTTTGCAATTAGAAAGTAACTGTATCTTACAAATAAAAGAATATTAGCAGAGGATTAAGTATCATTTTAAGGCAAAGTGGAATATTTTTATCCAATTGAAAATTTTATTATTTTTAAAACTGTGATGATACTTTTATTATCAATAATTTTCTGACATTTTAGGAGTAATTATCAAAGTTTGTTGGCTTATTTAATGCAAAACAAAATTATAGTTTCTCTAGAAATATATTGAACTTCACTGGCAGTGGAAAATTACCTCACATTAAAAAAAGATCAAAATAACTCTCATTTAAAATTTCATGAAATTACTTCATTTTGAAGTTCAGTTCAGTCAAAACCATAAAAATATAAAAGATTTAAAATAGAAAATACTATGCTCCATCAAGTTAGCAATACTTTATTGAAATTACTTTATTTCCACTTTTTTTAAATGATTTATTCTATTACGCAAGAAGAATAATTTAAATTTATGGATTCCAGACTTTCTTTCGATTAAGATAAGTGAGAGAAATAATCATGATTGTTACATTTACCAAATTTTTCTTCTTTATACTCTACTGGTCCCAACTGAATACTTTAGATGATTATTTAATCTTTGCTATATTGAGTAATGAATCAGTGTTGCCAGTGGGCTACTTTTTAAAAATTAAGATTTCTTGATTCGCACCACTTTTTTGAAACGGTAAAGGACCTTCTGTTTTCGCCTTAAGCATCATGTCATTGAATAAGGCACATTTTATCATTTGTAAAAAGTGGTGCCAATCAAGAAATTTTAATTTTAAAAAATAGTCCATCTCGGAACACTGTAATGGATTTATCTTTCGTAGGATAGAAAAGCTCTCTGTGTACACCATACGTATAATTCCTTATTAAAAATATTTGAACAAGGTGCACCGCTTTTTGGTTATAAATAGCAGATTATAGAAACCTGAAAGCTCCTTCTTAATTTTGATAGTATTTCTTTTATAGCTCTGGAAATCTCATTTCACCATTAATGCAGAAAACAAATGTTTATTATTATGTCACGTTTTATTGGATAAAAAAATTAAATTTATGGAGAAAGAACCTTCAAAATCATTAAGTTAAATTCTAAATTTCAAATAAGCGCAATTGAGAGTTAAATATTTGTTACATGTTATTGTTGGTTCTATGTTGTTTGTGCTTTAGAATTTTTAATTTATCATTTTAAGTCTTTTTAAGAAATGATTAAAAATCATGTTGTGAAATGCTATTTTGCTTTTTTTTATGAAACTCGCAACCGTAACATATATTATTCAATTCAAACGCACATATACACATCTTGTGAAAACCTTTTTTCGGGTTTTGTGTAGCCTAAAACGTGTTAAATCTGTCAAGCACCGGATTTTGATGGACTTCCATGAATCCAATACTTTCTTCTTGTAAAGATAGAAGAAAGTAAAAATTGATTGTTGTTATTGTAACTATAACATAAAATGACTTAATTTCATATTTTTATACACGTTAGACAGCATTATTCTTTAAAAAAAAGTAGTAATTAACTAAAAGTGAATGTTCTTTTGCTTTTATGTACGGGAAAAAAAGAATTCTCCCAAACTGGCGTCTTCAAAGGCGTTTTTGTAATTTGAAAGTCTCTGTATCTTATAAAAAATAATAAAGGGTTCAGTATCATTTTAATGGAAGGTGGAATATTTGTATTCAATCGAAAATTTTATTGTTTTTTAAAATTGCTCTGGTGCATTTATTATCAATAATTTTTTGGTATTGTGAAAGTATATATCAAAGTTTGTTTGTTGGCTTATGTAATTAATACAGAAAAAAAACTTATAACAAAATTAGAGGATCTCTACAAAATGCATTGAATTTTCCTGTACAGTGAAAAAGTACTTCACATTAAGAAAATAGCAAAATAACTCTAATTTAAAATATCATGAACTTACTTTATTCTATTTTATTTTGAAGCTCAATTCAGTTAGACACAATAAAAATTCAAAACATTTAAAATAGAAAATGCTATGTTCCAGCAAGTTTGCAATACTTTATTGAAATTATTTTGTTTTCGCTGTTTTTAAATGTTTCATTCTATTACATGGGAAGAATAATTTAAACTTATGGATTCTAGACTTTCTTTCGATTAAGATAAGTGAGAGAAATAACAATGATTGTTACATTTACCAAAATTTTCTTCTTTATACTCTATTGGTCCCAACTGAATACTTTAGATGATTGTTTAATCTTTGCTATATTGAATAATGAATTTATCTTTCTTAGGATAAAGAATATGTGTATACTTTACGTATAATTCTTTATCAGAAATATTTGAACAAGGGGAATGTTTCGGTTATAAATAGCAGATTGTAGAAACCTAAAAGTTTCTTCTTAATTTTAACAGTGTTTATCTTATAGCTCTGGAGAGCGCATTTTAAGAATTAATGCAGGAAATAAATGTTTATTATAATGTCACGTTTTTTTTTGGATAAAAATTTACATGTATTAAAAGTAAAAAAAAAAACTTTCAAAATCAGTAAGTTAAATTGTAAATTTTAAATAAACGTAATTGAAACTGCTTTCTTTGTTCTATGTTGTTTGTTTTATAGAATTTTTAAAAAACATTTTAAAGATTTTTTAAGAAAAAAATTAAAGTGTTGTTGTGACATTTTTTTTTTATATAACTCCCAGGTGTAACATGTATTATTCAATTCCGACTCACAAACAGACATTTTGTGAAAACATGTTTTTCGTGTTATCTGAACCCTAAGGCGTGTAAATCTTTCGAAAATTTTCACGAATCCAATATTTTCTTCTAGTAAAGATAGAAAAAAGTAAAAAAAGATTGTAATCATTGTAACAATAACACAAAATGACTTAATTTTACATTTTTATACACGCTTTACAGCATTATTCCGTAAAAAATAATTAACTAAAAGTGTATGTTCTTTTGCCTTTATATACACTAACAATAATAAAAAATTACACCAAACTGACGTTTTGAAATGCATTTTTGCAATTAGAAAGTCTCTGTATCTCACAAATAAAAAAATAGTAATAAGGAATAAAGGATCATTTTAATGGAAAATGTAATATTTGTATCCAATTGAATTTTTTTTTTTTAAACTGTGCTGGTTCATTTATAGTCAATAGTTTTCTGATATTGAGAAGAATTATATCAAAGTTGTTTTGTTGACTTATTAATATAATGCAAAATAATAACTAATAACAAAATTAAAGGATCTCAAATAATAATAATAATACAAAACTTTGAACTTTTTGAGCAGTAGAAAATTACTTCATATTAAGAAAAGATCAAAATAACCTTTATTTAAAATTTCACAAACTTACTTTATTTTGTTTTGAAACACAATTCTTCTTACAAACAATAAAAAAGCAAAAGATTTAAAATAGAAAATACTATGTTACAGCAAGTTTGCAATACTTTATTGAAATTAATTTATTTCCGGTTTTTTAAATGATTTATACCATTACACGGGAAGAATAATTTATGGATTCCATACTTTCCTTCGATTAAGTTAAGTGAGAGAAATAACAATGATTGTTATGCTTACCAAATTTTTTTTTCGTGGTTTTCTATTGGTCCCAATTGAATACTTTAGATGATTATTTAATCTTTGCTACATTGAGTAACGTTGTTGTTGGTGTATGTAGTATGTATGTCACCAATTATCTACACTATGGGATATAGGCCCTAAGGGGTGGGATGCCCACCGTGGGGATCTTTCTAAGGGAACCTAACCCGTATTTACGCAAGGTTCGAAGAAAACCACGGAAAACTCCGAACGGTTAGGCCGACGGTCGCGATTGGGTTCGAACCCAGCACCTACCGTCTACCAGTTTGAGGTCAGAACCTCTCGGCCACTGGTAGGGCCATTGAGTAACGAATTAAACTTCCTTAGGATAGAAAATCTCTCTGTGTATACAATACGCATAATTCTTTATTACAAATATTTAAACAAGGTGCACCCGTGAAGTTTTTCAGTTATAAATATCAGATTGTAGAATCCTGAAACTCATTTCTTAATTTTGTTAGTATTTACTTTAGAGCTCTTGAAATCCGAAGTGAAAATTAAAAAGTATCTGTATTTTACATATAAAAGAATAATAATAAAGAACTAAATATCATTTTAAAAGAAAGTGTAATATTTAAATCCAACTGAAAATTTTATATTTTTTAAAATTGCAACGGTACTTCTATTATCAATAAATTTCTGACTTTGTAGAAGTATGCATCAAAGTTTCTTTGTTGGCTTATTTAATGCATTACAAACAAATGTAACATAATTAGAGGTCTCTAAAAATACATTGAACCTTTCGAGTAGTGGAAAATTTTTTCACATTATAAAAAGATCAAAATAACCCTTATTTAAAATTTCATGTACTTTATTTTATTTTGAAACTCAATTCATTAAAATCAATAAAAATGCAAAAGATTTAAAATAGAAAATACCACGTTCCAGGAAGTTTGCAATACTTTATTAAAATTACTTTATTTCCGATTTTTTAAATGCTTTATACTATTACACGGAAAGAATAGTTTAAATTTATTGATTCCAGACTTTCTTTCGATTAATTAAGTGACAGAAATGACAATCATTGTTACATTTACCGAATTTTTCTTCTTGGTACTATATTGGTTCCAAGTGAATACTTTAGATGATTATTTAATCTTTTCTATATTGAGTAATGGATTTATCTTTCTTAGGATAAAGAAGCTCTCTGTGTACACCATACGTATAATTCTTTGTTAGAAATATTTGAACAAGGTGCACTCGGGAATCTTTTTGGTTATAAATAGCAGATTGTAAGAATCAGAAAGTAATTTATCATTTTAAGTGTTTTTTTTTAAAGAAATAATTAAGATATATGTGCAAAAATGATAACTTGCTTCTAGCATTGCTTCAGTGCAAAAAGTTAATAACTTTTTTGTTTAGTAATATATTTTTCTGAATTTATAAGACTATAATACTAATAAGACTGTAAAACTCTTTAAATTAAAAAGTATATTTATGAGAAATTTATTTCATACTTCGAGATTACTTTTTAACGTTTGTTGCTAAATCTAAAAGAGCACAAATATATTTCTTTTTCAGCATCAAATGTATTTTCACGTGAATATTAAAAAGAGAAAGAACACTTTAAAATAATAAATTCTTTAAAATGCGTTAAAAGTAGTAAATGGGGAAATTGGGCATTGTATTAAAAATGAACAAATGATAATATTGATAAGCAGTTACAAGTTAAAAACATATGTGTACGATATATTTATTTTATATTTCGGGATCATCATTTTAACTAATGTTGCTAATTCTAAGATAGCACCAGTAACAAAATTTCATTTCTATAAAAAATAGTTTTTTATGTAAAAGTTAAAGAGGAAAAAATCTCGGGTGATAATTAGGTCAGATTTAAAACAATATTTTAAATGAATTATTTAAAACAATCCTTTTACAGTGCTGTTAAAAAGATACCAGGGGAAAAAACTCCATTTATGTAATTTATTTTAAATTAGCTAATTTTAAAATGTTTAACTGATTTTATTTAATAAAATACGGAAACAGCCATGGTATGTCTTAACATCACTTTATTCGGTCTCGAAAATTCACAATCAAAGGGAAATAAATGGAAATTCATTTAAAAGGAAATCTCCCTTTGGTTTTTTAAATTATACTTCAATAATTTTTAATCTTTACAAAACCGATCAAATTAGTATGTTTTTAGAATTTTCGGTGTTTGAACGGGGGTTAGAAATCGTAGCCAGTAGATGTACAGTTCTCCAGGATATAGTAAAAGTAAGGGTAACATATTCAATGTTCTTATTTAATTATTTTTTTTCTCTTATCTGCTTTGCAGGAGCACTTAGTTATCTGCACGGGCTAACACATGGTTCCAAAATCGAATTCATATTGCTTTGGTTTCATTAATATTATGTCGTATAGAATCTGAGCTAGACTTCATTCTTTCCGGATTGTGTTGGAATGGAACATTGATTCGGTTGTCAACTGCCATTATCTTTTTGAAACTTTTCCCAAAACTAACTAGGAAGTATCTTCATCCACATATTAAATCTATTAGGGGATTTTAGCTACTACAAATTATAAGACTTTCAGGACATAATGAGATAATTTCTAAGTTGATAAATCTCTGTTTTTTTCTTTTTGATACCAATATTCTCTTTTATAAAATTCTGATTTGTTTAATTAGAGAATTCTGAGATTAAATCTCAGCCTGCACTTGACGAGATTGATATTTTTAGGTAATGTTTGGTTTAGTTTTAGTCTTAAAAAGTTTTGAGATTAATTTTGTCACCAATAAAAGATTTTTCAATGGATATTTACTTTTTAAGTGCGATCTAAAAAAAGATCTTTTCCACTCTTTTATAAAGTTCTCTAATTTTTAAATAATTTTTCATTTGAATGTAATCGTTATTATGTGGAATGTCAACGTTCATTTATATTATTATTTAAAATTTCATGAGTTGTAGACATAAATGCCCTCTTATCATTATGCAGCAATAGTTCCCGAAGCGTTACTTTAGAGGTATAGTTTGAAATTGCAAAATTGTTTCGAATGTTGTTCTTCACCGTATGATACACCGTTAACGATCACTGAGTATTGTAAGTTCTGAGTCAGAAAAACTTTTTTTTATGCTTTAGCAAAATAAAATAGTAAAATTCCTATTCTTCTACGACCAAAATTAAGTAAGGTATGGTTCACTAAATTTTATGAACTTTTGTCCCTAAATTTTTTTTTTACGTTTTTGTAATCAATATTTTGTTTTAACAAATTTTTAAAAAGAACATTAATTTAAATAGTGTATGTGTATTTGTATATTTATTTGTATATATATATATATATATATATATATATATATATATATATATATATAAGTCATCAAATCTATTTATTTTTTTATGGCAGTAAAGGAAAGGGGGATATACAGATGTCAGGTTTTAGAGCTGTTTTTGGTTTTATAACCCCATAGGTGTCTTACAAAAAAAATTATATCCTTTATTCCAGGATTAAGCTTTTATGTTTATACATAATATACATGTCTTGTCAATATGCTATATAATGGTGCGAATAGAAGGGACAATTGCTTGTATGAACAGATTAAAAATACAAAAACTGGTATGAAAATCGTATAATTTTAAATAATGGAGGTAAAATAAGAATCAGGCTTGTATTAACTTTAATTTACATAAAAAAGTGCTTGAAAATTAGATAGGTCTCAATTTATATCTCACATACGAAAACGCCAAGTATGCAGATTTTAAATATAAAAAAGTTAGATGCGAGTTGAACTTTTTGAAAAAGCTTTTTGCGATAAACAATGTAAATTAGTACATTCCATGGAAGCTGTGTATAACTTTTGAAATAACAAGGTTAGTTATTAATAGTAACAGAAAAGTGAATAAGTATAATATATAAATTAATAGATACAATTAAATCTTACGATAAATTTATATAAAGCAATACTCAAGAACTTTTAGAATGAAAATTGTGGATAATAAATTAAAAGTAATTCTTGAAGAAACATTTTTTTAAAATTTAAATTAAAATTTATTTGTTATATTTGTAATTTTTTATTGAAAACTAGCTGTAGGTTGTAATTAGTCTTCAAATTTGTATGTATTACTAAAAAAAGAAGATTTTTAGGAGTAAAAAAAAAACATCATTTTTAAATATAATAAACAGAAGTAAAAAAAGAAAGTATAATACTCTTTTACACATACAAGTGCCATTTCCACGCAATATTTTTTATTTTATTTCGTAAACTTAATTAATCATTTCTACGACATGTAAAACAAATATTGTCCATGTTTTCGAATAATGAAATTCTCTTGAGTGAAATTAACTATTCATCAAAAACTCATTACGTGTATTTTTAGCGGCACAATATGGTGGTTTATGTAACTAGTTGTGATACATTACGCCTCTTGCGTAAAAATTATCATGTAATAGCATCTTTGTAAGATATTGTTTAAAAAGTGGTAGGTATAGATAATTTTACATTGTAATGACATTTTTTATAAGTTTATTTTCAAAGAATGCTTAAGAACTTATCTAAAGACTTTTCTTAATGTATGTGCTTTAATATCAGTACAAGTAGTTTGAAAGGCTTCGAAAATGATGTCATTATGATTATATTGTATTAAACTCTTGGTCAAAAAAGACAAAAAAGCAATTTTAAAATACTTTGATTTTCGGTAATTTCGAGACCATTTTTTATAAACGATTATTTTCTCATTTAAACACCCATGAATTCATTAAATGTTTGCTAGAAAAAATCTATGACATTTTTAGCATATTTTTTTAACTAAGTTATATTCCCTAAACTATAACAGTTGCATGGGAACCACATTACGGAAATTTAACCGATATCTGTCGATGCACATTCAGATTTTTAAAATTCCTCCGATGACGTTCCCATCTTAGTTTGCCTGATTTAAATATAACAATATTTTTAAAGGGCAATTTTTTGCAATCGCATTCTGATCCAAGTTAAGTTTCAAATATAAAAATGCTAACAACAATGTGGTTTAAGGTTTATGCAAGTTACAACTATGACTACAACAATGAAAAATCTTTTTTCCAAACTACGATACTATTCGTAGGTCTAACTACAAATGAGTGCTCTTTAGAAACACAGAATCGACTTAATATTTAATAAGTTAATGGTTGAAAATTTAAGTAATTTAAGCAGTGCTTAGGCTAACAGTTTAATAGATACAGCAATGAAAATAACCCCAGTGAATTACGACAACGTATGTAAATCCAATTAAAAAAGAGTTTGCTTTTATAGAATCTATTTAATATTTTTATGTTATGTGCCAAACGACTCTCGCTAAAACAGTCCAATTGTCTGTGGATCCTTTTACAAACATTTCTTCATTAATGGAAGTACATGTTACAAACGATACCCACTTTTCAAATTTTATGATTTTAGAAATAATGGTTAAAGCTCTAATACATGTTTTTTCTTATTTATATTCTTCCAAATCTGATTCTTAATCTTATAAAGCACATCATAAGAAACAGCTATAAAAACACTAATTAAATCGAGTTATATAACACTAATTAAATTGAGTTTAATGCTTAAGTTCTGTCACTTTGAATACATTGATACCTTTAAAGAAAATACAGAGATATAAAGAATTTTAAACGATTAATACTCTGAATCATTTAAAAGAGAGTGGATGTAATAAAAAACCCTTTTCAAAGTTTATAATCACCGGATATTTACATATTTTCACTAGAAAATGTTAGGAAATGTCTAGATAAACTTTAATCAAGAAATTGAAAAATTGACATTTTTGGTGTATTCTATTCAAAAGTGTACTAGCAATTAACCTGAAGAAATACTTTGTGTTACATCATTTAAGAAAATTTTGCATCACAAATTCACAATCTATGTTTTCAAAATTTTCAAAATGGAACAATTCTAAAAATTATACAAAACATAATGTATAGTATAAGTATATACATTTTACTTCAAAATCTCTTTCTGGATTTCTTTTAAAATAAAATTGCAAAAGCTTAAATCCTAGTTAAGCTTTTCAAAAGAATCCCAAACTGATATCTCAGAACACTGCCTGAAGAATAAAAATTTGCCATTTTCTCTTTTCAGCGCACAAATTGATTCGCAACTCTAATTCCCATTCTCAGTTGTTTTTACAGTCTCATCAATTGATACGCTATGTTACCCAGAGCGAGATAGTTTTCTTTGTTTTATGAAATTCTATTTTTAAAAGTTTTCAAGATGAATCGTTTTCAGAAATTTTTATCTTACATCGATTTTAGCGTACATGTTTTTTAAATGTTGTACAAAATGATGTTGAAAACTGTTGTCGCTGATTGACATGTGGCTGTCAAATGCCTTTGAAATTGATTTAAAATATTTGATTTTAAATAATAAAATATTTAAGATTTAAAACGCTTGATTTTTAACAATTTTTGTTGCTTAAAAATTGCGGTTATTTGAATGGGGAGTGTCAAGGCGTTTTCCTTTACATATTAGTTAATAATTGTTTTCCCCCCTTAGTTAAAATTACAATATTCCCTTAATTTGTAACTTTATTTAATAAGCTAGATTTTCAATCACTTTAATTCTTTTCAGTTACTAACGGCCTTTTTTTCCTTTAAAATATGACTTCGCTTATCTCTAATTCTTTCTTTAAAGCCACAACATATATCCGTTTGTTCATGTAACTGTAAGTATTTTCCCATAGCAACAACCATTTAAAGAGTTATTTCTAGCCTGTATTTATTCATAGTTAAACGCTATTCACTTAAGAACCAGATGCGCTAAGTTTGTCTTTTATTTTATTTCATTAGAATTCATTTCCTTTCGGACCCCTTGAGACTCTTGTTAACCCTAGGTAAAGAATTCAATCTTTGTGGTTTTCCGGTGCCATATACACCATTTTATCGTTTGGCATTAATTATTTCAAATTTTACACTTTGAGCATTCTCATTGCACTCTATGTAACGGAAATCAAATGCATGTCTCCTATCATCGAAAATGTACATCTGGTGTTTGTTATTGGCGATAAATACCAATGTAATACGCCAAAGACAGTGGTTTCAAAAATTGTATTTTTATCATTCGGCTCTCATCCTTGGTACTGTTATGTGATACAATATTCTCCTACGTTCCTGCGGTCGACGGGACTTACCGTCGGCCGGAGCCTTGTTACACGCCTGATGCTCTTCAATAAAAGGATTTTGTGTCAAGAATAACTCGTCTTCTCTTGGAGTTTTTTTTTTGTCTTTTCTTGAACCCGTGCTTACATCACCGATGCGGAGTGAATCCCCCCTACAGGGAGAACTTAAGCTCCATGTGCCCATTCTTTCACTATATCCTAAAATTATTCTATGTAAACTTATACATTTCATTAATTACCAGCTTATAAAATTTGAAAGGAAAAGTTTAAAAAATAATCTGACTATATGTTATTCCCACAATTAAAAATGGTATTCTACAAGAAATGAATTAATATTATTTATTACATTATTAATTAATCAATCTTCGACACTGAGTGAATGGAAAGAAGTGTTTTCTACTGATCAATATAGGTTTGACTTGTTTGGAACCAAAAGAAAAATATTCGAAGAATCGTCAGAAAAACAATAGTTTAACTCACACAATAAAACATAGAGGGAGTATCATCATTGTTCATTGTTTATTGAATACATGCATCTAAACTATGTGTTTGATTTCTGGCGTCCACTTACAAGTCATCGTTAATATATAGAGACAAGACAGCACAAAGAAATTTACACCACCAGAGAATTACAACCGGGTGCTCCACAAAGAGCGGGAAACGGAGCCAGCACGAGTCGAAACAACGTCTCCATGATATTTGAGAAAGCTTTGACATGCGTCTCGAAAATGTCACAGAAAGTAGACGAAACAATAAAAATATTTTTCATTGGCTCGTGGATAACCATAAGCCAATGAATGATCGTTATTCTTTGTTTTGCTTGCTTGCTTTCTGTGACGTTTTCATGGCCCTTGTCAAAGCTTTTTTAGATAGTAAGAGGCATTGTCGAATCCGTAACTTTTCTACGCTCTCAAACGATTAGCGGTGTAGTGTCTTAACTATTTTTTCACTGTGGGGACCCGGTATGGTCCTTATGATGTGATTTTGCAGAAAGAAAATCTTGGAGTTTGGTATACTTTGAATCAACATTGTATAAGAAAGTGTATCACGGTATTTTAGTAAACTCCAGTCGGTACTCAAAATATTGGCAGAAAGTATATTAACTTCCCAGCAAGACAACGACCAAAAATACACACCTGGATTACGTTTTAATTATTATAAAACAAATGAGAAAAAAAAATCTCTCAAAAATGTGATTATGGCTTCCGCAATCGTCTGATTTCAATTTCAGTGAAATAGTGAGAAGTAAACTAGACAGAGCATATTCGCATGATGTCTTCAAAAACTCTTCGAAGTTTATAGAAATGTTCGAGTGATTCTTGAGAAGCATAAGTCACGAAACGCAGTATAAAAGCCATTAAATTGGCAAAAAATGCGCAAATTTCTTTTAATTAAATCTATCGTAATATGAAAATTTAACAATTCAGAATCGGAGATTGAACTAAGAACCTTCTGTTTACTATCGAGATGCTTCATACCGAAGCTATCAGTTCTACATGAAAAACGTTAAAATTAAGGTTCTCTTCTATATTTTAAATCACAAAAATGAACGGATGGCATTAAAAAAATAATTTTATTAAAATAATAGACTTTTATTTTATTTTATGATTTGTCATGAGACACGAGGTATTCACCTGTAAATACACAAGGATAGAATTCTTTGACTTATTTAGTTTTTGAGTACGGACTTTGTGATGGACAAACAGACAAAGGCGTGTGGCGACAGGGTTTCGTTAGATAAATGAAACTATAAAAATAACTCGATAAGATTAGCCTGGAAACAACATGGTGGAGTCTTAATATTCTAATATTAGCTCCATTTAGCAATTAAGGTTGTAAAAATATAGTTCAATTATGATTTCTGTTTTAAATTATTTAATTACAAATATTGATTAAATAGTGGAAAATAATAAATTAATTTACTTTACGGAAATTTACTTTTCAAGTGTATGATGATTGATGATCAAAAGATTTCGTATTGATTAGATTTCTTAAAAAGAAGTATATTGTATTATATCAGTATACTAGAAGCAACATATGGAATAACATATTTTAATGTCCAATCTTAACGATTAAAAAGACAGATAAAACTGCTGTTTATATAATCATAGTGAACTCTGCTTTATCTGATGTAAAGGATGTATCACAAATTTTTAGAAGTGACATTAATTTAAAACTATTATCTACCACAATGAAATATAAATCTGTAAAGTTACTAAAAATTTTCCAGGAAAATAGGATTCCTACAATATTTTATCTAAAGCCAATAGCAAAAATTCATGTAAGAGATGAATGTTTGCACTGTATCTCTTACGTGATATAAATCAAAATATTTTTGATGTAAATCAAAAAATCTGTAATGCTACTGCGAATTTCTTTAGAAAACTTGAATGCCGACAACTTTTTATGTAATTGCAAGCCTGATTACAGATAAAATATTAAAAAGCTTATCGTAATTTTAGTAGATTTTTTTTGTAAAGCTAAAAAAATTTTGTGGTTTAACAAAAACTAATTTTCCAGATTTACATCTTTTTCTGTACGGTTTAAAGATACGGATTTCTGTAAATTTACGTTTCTAGAATTATAGATATTTTTTATAGAGCACAATTCACTGCTCTTGCTGCATCACAATTAAAATTTAATGTTGATATATGAAAATACATTGTAAAGTAGAAACGTATATCTTTTTTTTATTTTGGTCGTCGATTCAAGTACTTTAATTATGGTAGTGCTTGATTACAAATACATTATTAAGGCTATCATACTCTGTAAAAAAATCTATAATTTTGCAGATTAAAAGCTACAGAAATTCATAAACTTACTAAAATTTTATCTGTACTCTGCACAAAAAAAAGATTTAAATTTTTAAAATTAGTTTTTGTTAAGGTACTTAATTCTGTAACTTTACAAATGAATTTACTAACATTACAGTAATCTTACTAAAATTTTATATGCAACCCTGGTTGCAGTTTCATAGAAAAAAAATTCTAGCTCACTCAGTTTTTTAAGAAATTCTTAATAATCTTACAGATTTTTTTAATTTATAGTGCAAACATGTGTTTGTTCCATGAATTTTCGTTGTTACTGTTACATAAAACATTCTAAAAATTGCAGTTTTCTAGAAAAAAATGTAATGTAATAACTTTTTTTTGACAGCGTATAACTTTAGGCACTTTAATAATTTTTTTTAATTTTATAATTTGAAACTGAATAATAACTTGTAGCTTTATCACCTTGTTCCACAGTTATCCCAATCATTATTTTAGCTTGTGCACTCCCGCCTCATCTCATGGGAATAATATGGGCCAAAAAATAGCTATACCGTTTTAGGTCTGGTATGCTATTAATTGGACATGTCTTTGCATCGAATATTAATTTATGATTATTGAACAATTAGTTACTTTCTACAGATAAAAATTATGGTATATGACTATGCTTTTCTTATAATGAGTTAATTTATGTTTGATAATTAAGTAATAATAATAATAATAATAAAAGTTTATACAATCCTCTTTGCCCCGTTTGCGATATCTTTATTTTATACCTATGTTTTACTCTTTAAATTTAAAATGTAAGTTAATTATTTTGAACCAGTCATGTGTGATAAAACATAAAAAAGTAATATCATTTGAAATACTGCTGTAATACGTTATTTTCTGAACATATCAAAAAAGTCTTTCTCAGCCATCATATAATTAAGATCTGAATAGTATACAAAAATAAGTACATTCGTAAAATTTCAGACAATGAAATATCTTTAAATTTCACTAAGTCGACTTGGATAGCTACGATAAAAAAATTGGACCTAAAAGAGTTATATATATATTAAACTTACATACGAGCAATTATCTTGCTAATTTAATCAAAATAAAGTTAACATTCAAGCTTATTTATTAGAAATACTTTTGCTGTGTTATAATTACTATTTAAAGTAACGTTTTATTTCAGATTTATAAAAACTGTTCAATCTATTCATATTATCTCTGATATATGAATATTATCACAGAAAAACGAAAAATTCTTTTTGAAGTTTTTTGATAAAAATTTAAACGCGCAAATCCTGTTTGAGCTCTCCAAAAGAATCACCCAGTGATATCTCAAGACATTACCTGGAGAATATAAAGTTCAGTATTTTATTTCTCTTTCCGGGGTTTTAAGTGATGCGCAACTCTCTAACTCCCATTCCAACTTATTTTTAAAGAAGCACCAAATGATCTTTATTTCAGTCAGAAAGTTTTTGCTTTCCTTTGTTTTCTGAAATACTGCTTTCAAATGTTTCCACGGTGACTTATAGCTAAAAGAAAGTGTCTCTAAATATTTGTTTTTTGTATTGTACTTTGTTCGATAAAGTTTAAGAATGTTAAAATAGTTTATGTAAAAGTACTTGTTTATATGTAGTCTAATTTCCCCCGTTAAATCATGATGATTTATTCGTTAATTAACAGCGTGTATATTTATGACTCTGAAAAAAAATCTTAAAATCTTACAGGAAAAAAGCTACATAAATCTGCATGTTTATTAAAAAAAAATGTAGATATACAAAATTTGTTTTTGTTAAGTTACAAAAATCTGTAACTTTACGAAATTCTAATAAAATTACAGAAATCTTACTAAATTTTATCTGTAACCCGGGTTGCAGTTATATAAAAATTTCTAGGCATCACAGTTTCCTAAAAAAATCTTAGAAACATCATAGACTTTTTGATTTACTTGCAAATGTGCATGATAACACAGCGAATATTATCTTAACTGATGGATTCAGGATTGCAGTTTATATACTTTTCTTGATTCTTGTGTTAAAAATATTTGAAAGATACCACTTTCGTCAAAATCCACCCTGTAAAGAAGTTTTCAGTTCTAAAGTTGTAAAATTACTAAAATTTGTATGTTTATTAAAATTTTATCTGTACACTGTGGAAGAAAAAGGTATAAAACTGCAGAACTAGTTTTTGTAAAACTACGTCTGTAGCTTTATAAAAGAATCTCCTAAAATTACAGAAGTCTTACTAAAATTGTATCTGTGACCCGGGTTACAGTTACGTAAAAAGTTCTAGGCCTCCCAGTTTCATGAAAATTTCTTAGTTAACTTTACGAATTTTGTAATTTACATTATAAACGTGTACTTGTTTTTTCGGAAATCCCAGTTTTCCAGATTTATAAAAATTGTTCAATCTATTCCTATTCTCTCTGATATAGATTATCATAGAAAAACGAAAAATTCTTTTTGAAGTTTTTTGATAAAAATTTAAAAGCGCAAATCCTGTTTGAGCTCTCCAAAAGAATCACCTAGTGATATCTGAAGGCATTATCTGGAGAATATAAAGTTTAGTATTTTATTTTTTCCTTTCCGGGGTTTTAAGTGATGCGCAACTCTCTAACTCCCATTCAAACTTATTTTTAAAGTAGCACCAAATGACCTTTATTTCAGTCAGGAAGTTTTTTTCCTTTGTTTTCTGAAATACTGCTTTCAAATGTTTCCACGGTGACTTATAGCTAGAAGAAAGTGTCTCTAAATATTTTTTTATTGTATTGTAATTTGTTCAACAAAGTTTAAGAATGTTAAAATAGTTTGGGTAAAAGTACTTGTTTAGATGTAGCCTATTTTCCCCGTTAAATCATGATGATTTATTCGTTAATTAACAGCAACATGTTATTTTGAATTTATTTTTATTTTAATTAAACCAACCTTTTATTTATTGAACAACAATAAATTATATAAGATATAATAAATATTTATTTGGTACTTACTTATTAACGCCACCGCAGCAGAAGTTGCGGTTCTGTTCGTACGCACACAAAAAATGGTGTCAAAAATGAGCAAAAAAAGCAATAAAAAGCACTAAGGAAGGTGTCAAAATCATCAAACGACAAGGCAACAAGGATTGCTCTTTATACACGGATTACCGCAACTTCTGCTGCCGTGGCGTTAATACGTAAGTGCCGTTTATTTTTAGAGTGTTTATTGTCACAAAAATCACGTCTGAAATGATTAGAAAAGCTTTAAAAATAGACCTCCCTAAATATTCATAACATGATATTTGTAGAGTAAAAGTCATTTTCATGAAAATTACTTGTACTCTTATATCTGAAAAAACTGTGTATTTATGACACTGTAAAAAAGTTATCTTAAAACATATTGACGAATAATTTAAATGATAATTACTTTCAAGATTTTTAAAATTTTATATATAGATTTTATATATAGATATTTATTTTTACTATGTATAGACATGGAAATTACAATATAATACAGGCACAAAGTATATGTTTAAATGTAAACATATTCGTCTGTTTTTCTGTACTAAGAGTATTTTTAAACAAATAGTATGGAGTTTAGTTATGACATTTAAAAAAATATATCAATAATTGTGTTTATACGTTTACAAATAATTTAAATGAGAAATATTTTCTCTAAAAAATATATTTAGATATGCGAATTTAAATGAATTTTTACTTTGTAAATTATGCAAGAAAGATTTCAAGTGGTGTATATGAAAGGCTGTGGCACTGCTCTTGCTGAAAATAATGAAAATCCTACAGAAAAATATATTTTTTAGAAAGAGATCTTCCGTTCAACAGCCCCATGAAATTTTTCAGCTTCTGTTGTACCTATCATTACAAGAAAGACACTGCTAATTTACTCCCCCCCCCCCCTTATAAATTAATTGGGTATTTTTGACATGAACTTTCACCGCGGACCTGGCACACTTAATCCAAAAAACAACGCATATAAGGAAATCTAGAATCGATCACATAGCGAAAGCAACTCCCTCTTTTAAATAATGCCTGACGTAATAATGAACTGCCCAGAATATGTATGCGAATCATTTTATATCAGAAGGAAGAAGAATATAAATACAGATTACATTAATCTTTTAAATTTAAATGTACGCGATAGCAAAGTAGCTCTTTTGCAGTCGTCAGTTCAAATTCTTTGTTTGGTGTTTAAAAAATTCCAGAAAATCCTGAAAGGAAATCTGAATATTAGATTTGGACTTAGTAAGTTTAATATTCTGCTGTTTTCATAAGGATTATATTGTAATTATATTGTATTATATGATATTATATTGTAATATAAGTCAGAAATTAAATTAATCTTTTATTTATTAATCAACGATAAATTTTGTAAGCTTCAATACAGTGATTCATTTTTAGAGCTTTTTTATCACAAAAAGTATGCCTGAATTGATTATAAGAGCTTTAAAGATGTTTTTGCAAATATTCTTAACTTATACATGTAGAATAAAAGTTGTTTTCGTGGAAATTACTTATACATTATATTTGAAAAATTTTCAATGTTCAGCATTTTCTCCTTACTATACCAATAATAATTTACTTCACCATTGATCAGAAATATGATCTCACAAACATTCTTTATCAGTAAAATTTAAATATTCACAAAACAAAACTTCATAGTTTTAAAACTAAAAGTTATTCATAAAAGTACTTGTATTTCTACTTTTGTGATTCGTCTTTGTTCCATTTTATCATGTTATGAATAAAAGATAATTGTATTTTAGTACTGCCGTTCTAATACTTTTCAGGAATTTGAAGTAAAATACGAAGACTAATGAATAACCTGTTTCAATTCTTGCTATGTTTTACTTGAAAAAATTTGTTTCATTTAATCCTGAATTAAAACTTATAATAATGCCTTGAAACTGACGAGAATGTTTAATCTGATTCAATATGAACTTTTTTAACGTTTGAAATAAAGTTTTCAGATATATTAGTACCAAAATATTTTCGGTTTTAAAATAATAAAATATTAGCGTCGTGATGCATCAATATCATGTGAGGTATGTATTTGCATTATATGAGAATAAAGACATTTTAGAAGAAAAAAGAAATATTTTACTCAATATTTAAAAACTATTTATAGTGTTAAATTTGTTAATTTTTGTATTATAAAGAAGAATCTATATTAAAAGAGTAATTAATTGAAAATTGTATTTTGCAAATTACGTAATTTTCAAGAAGTTTTACTTAATAGAATGCTTTTTTAAGAAAATAGCAACATACGAACAATAAAATTTTATTGGATGAGAGGATTTAAAAAAAACTGGCTGGGTTTACCATTATTTCCAAGTAAATGTGCTTGAAACTCATAAACTAGTCGTCTAAACTTCTTTTCAAGTCTAATTCGCCAATGCGAACTGGCTCAGTCGAGTATCTCTAAGTTTTTGCGGTTTGGACAAAAACATTCAAATCTGAGCAATACATCTTATGCTTACTTTCAGACTTCCATGTTAGGGTATCATGAGGTGAGATGTCGTGTTCTACATGATGCCACATTACGTAGTTTTTATATGCGCAGGTGCTATGGGGAAACATCGCTCAATTCTAAGAAAGAGGGTTTCCTATTTTTATTTGAATTTCCATCGGGATCCTTTTATAAAATATTTAAATGGTACATTTTTAATTTTATTTCGCTTTAACATTTTTGTTAAGCACCAAGCATCTTTTACGAGAATTTTTTATTTGCATACATAAATTTTAGCTTAAACAACTGTTTCTCATGTTTTTCATCATCGTTCATCTCATGTTTTTAGAGAATAGTTGTACTTGGCCTTAACAAAAAGCATAATGCAACGCATATATGAGGGCTGGTTCCTACTTTTTCACATTAGTGGAAAGACTAACAACTTATCCAATATTTTGGGATGAATAGACGAAACTTTTTTGGGGTAAGATGTCGACTGTTTCCCCATTGCGTTGGTAATACGTCACTGCGATTATATTCCATTGCGGCCAAATGCCTGGTTGTTTCTTGATTGGTGAAATTACTCTCGGCTATTAACTAACTTGTCAGTAATTTTTATCACATTAGTAATCAGTGTTAAATCTTAATTTGAAGCAAACGCCTAAAGGAAATTATTGATTAAAGTCATAAAGTTTCTAAATGCTTAAAATGACATTCTATTAAAATCTCCAACATTTTAGCAATTTTGCACTTCTAAATTAGCCAAATGTATTCCACCTAAACCATGCGCCATCGAGCAAAACAAGGGATAATCTGATGGGGCCAGGTTTGTCCAATATAGCGGGTGCAGTAGCAGATCCTTTATCAGCGTTTTGGTGTTGTCCTGAAAGACGAAATTCGAAAGCACAGAACTTCGTCGTTCTTCATTATCACTCGTTTGTATCTCGTGTCCTAACCTGGCCGTTGTTTAAGCAATGTATGGTTTAAATTAATCCTGTTTTGTCGTCAGTGATGCCTATTGTCTGTTTCGCTTAGTTTCAGCAGCTCATAGTACATGATTCTGGTACCACCAAATACTGGGCATTGTCTTCTTTCCAAAGCGATTCGACCCTGCCGTTCGATGTTGATGCTTCACCAGCTGTAAGACACGATGTTTTGCATTTGGAATTCTCGAAATAGATCTACTTCTCATCGATAATAACAATTCAACACAGGAAACATTCTCCCGTGCCAAAAAAGAAAATTTACGATAATGGTTTATCCATTTTTCTTTTGTCTTTCAGTCAACTCATGCGGCACCCATTTTATTTGCTTTTGATTTTTTTCCTGTGACATGCAAACGTTGGAAATACTTTGGCAGTCATGGTTAATGTTTAACCAAGTTAATCTTTGGATTTTTGTTATGATCTTCCAGTAATAATTCTTGCAGATCGGCATCATCAATTGTTTTCGTTTTCTCGGAGAAATAGCCATTTCTAAAACATTAAAAAAAATATTCAGTAATTTCTTATGGTAGATTCCTATGGTGCATATTCACCATATCCCTCCTTAACAAATGATGTCCTTCATCTGCTATTTTTTCAGAGAATTTTTTCATTTAAATCAGAAAAACAGAACTTACCGCAAATGGTGTTTATTTGGCGCAAAACTCGACATCTTCGTTGTTAGAAAAATTATTTTTGCGTTGTGAATTGTATTGGTATTACGACAGTTTATTGTTAACAGATGTCCAAGCTATTAAAAAAACATGACTTCAGACATGTACGTCTTCTTCATGTGTCGTTAGCGCCTTCCATGTGTGAAACCCAAAAACTTAATTGCGCACCTAGTATGTGTATTCTGCCTTTTATATAAACTTTAACGGTCTTGCAAATAGTTGATTAATATTTATTAATTTTAATAATTGATAATAATTTGATGTTGAATGCAATTATAAATAACTTTATTAAGTTTTAATATCAGTAGTATGTAATATAGTTCTAAATAGCTAAAGAGCTCTACCTCTTATGACCATCGAGTCTCTATCCAGATCCCGCAGACTCTAAAAATACGCGAATTTGATCTGCTTTGAAAATATTATGGAAGATTAAATCATAATTAAACGACTAGCGGCGATATTCTGTTATAAGATTTCTATTCATTTCCTTTCAGCTGAGGAATTTTAAGGTTGAATCTATCTTTGCCAGTAAAAAGCTAACGGCTACTTTCTTGATTCATAAAATAGGATCAACCCAATCATTTAAAATTAGCTTGCATAAAATTTCTAAATGAACGATTTTATGAAGACACTATAAAAATGTATTTTAAAATAGGGTATTTTGAATGTATCGTTTTAAATATGGTGTAATATTTACCAAAGTTTTGTTTCTCATTGTAATATTCACATAAAAATAATTTTAAAAACCTATAAAATTTAAACAGAATCGGCGTGACAGTAAAACTTCAAATTTTAAGGTGTCTCAAGTTTTTCTAAAAAGTATTATATTAAAATTAAGTCAAAGTTTAGAAAGAGAATCTCTTCAACAGATGATGATATGAATGATAATTAAATTCTCAAGCAAAATTCAGAGCATAAAGATTTTTTTTAAGTGAATGAAGATGAGTGTTTAGCGTGTTTAACAAAGGATAATAAAGCTTTCGGAAAAATATAATTAGATAAAGTGCATTCAATGAAGCTGTTTATTATATAATAGTTGCACAAAATTCCCTATCAAATGTTGTGGCAGATCTAAGGTATTGCTGAAAAAACAAAGGGAGATAGGAAAAACATCAAAGTAAATACTGGACTCTAATGCACTTTATGACAGTGGCTTTATCGTACTAAAATTTGTTAAAAATGGACATAATTAACAGCCACGATTCTTAAATATTAGGTAGGACATAACCTTTTTTTAATACTAGTTTATTATTTTATTAAATTGCCAATATGTTTGTTAAATTCATATTTTTGTAATTTCCTATTATTAAGTAAAGTTAACAACTTTAGTTTTGTTTAAAATATTACAGTAACTTTTATTCGTTCCTTTATGTCTTAAATAACTTTACAAAAATTTATGTTTACATTGAAACTCCTAAAACCTCTTGATAGTTGGCCGCCATCTTACCCATATCTTCGGGTGAGATGCAGAATAATAAAGTGCTTTCTATGATATCTGTAAAATGGAATACGTTTTTAATTCTTACATAAGAGTGCAAACTTTAAACAGAAATCAATGAACAACAAATGAAACAAATGGCAATTTTTAAAACAGTTAAATCAAAATCTGCGGCGTCTTTATCTAATCTATCCTATAGTTCGGTCAACTACATTTTTAACAAACTCCAAAAATTGATATTTTGTACGAGCAATAATAATGAAATGTTTCATCTTTTTTTTTCTTCATATGCTTGCGATTTATTAATTTTTAAAATTTCAATAATTCCAGACTTTATGATCAGACATTATAACTGTTTGAAGCTATTTTTGAACATTTTTTTAAAAGTTTAATTTAAAAGTTTTAGATAATTGCTTCTTCTTTCAATCAATAACTCTCAGAATAAGGAAGCTTCACAAAATACCCCATGATCGATTATAATGGTGTTTTAAAACGAAAGTCGGAAAGTCAAAAATCTAAACATGCTTGTTCCATTAGGACCGTAGTTTTGTTCTGCCTAAAGTGTATAAAAATCTTTTTCCTGCACATTTCTTCTTGAGTGTTTACGATTCCAAAGGAAACATTTTGGGAAAGTATTCAAAAGACTAGGAGTTTCAAATATAAGATTTATTGTTCATTTCCAAAGTATACAAAAAACGAAAGCAAAACTTCTTTTCTTTGATTTTTCTTTATAGTTTTATATTACAAAATAAGACACTATATTCATATAAAGTGTCACATTTCGAAACAATCAAAAGATAAATATTTTTATCATAATTACTAATATAGATTTATTTCAGGATTATTCCCTAAATTATATCACGTACGACATACAAAGAACACCCGAGTTTTAAAATTGCATAGTTCATTAACTTTAATAGATACAAATATAAAATTAGAGACACACTTAAAGGATAATTATTAATAGGATTTTTACAAATGCTTAAAACTTTCCTCAGTAGGTAGCACTTTATAATTTGAACTGTTACGAAAACTCATAATAACTTTTAAAGCGCAAACCTTTTTTTTACTTTTCAAAAGTTAAAATGTTTGAAGAATAAAAATTGATGAGATTTTTATGTAGATTTATACGTTAAAATTTGTCCTCTTAGAGGGTGATAATATGATAGCATAATATCGCCATCTACTGACAAAAATTTTTGACTGGAAACATTTTTTTTAATTGCTTCAAATAAAATTTATGTGGTTATTTTAAACATGTTACGTTATACACCGAAGTGCCATTACATTATGACAACATCCATCTATAACAATGAGCTTTCCCAGTAACAAATCCACGGCGCATGCGCGGCTGATATTGGTGTATATAAAGTGACTATGCATTCTATTTTATAACATAGCGTGATTAGCGACATTATGGGAAAGTAGCAGATCTATCAATTTTGATAAAGGTCAAATCGTTATGAATCGATGAATGGAATCGCCTCTGTCAGAAACGGCACGTTTGGTGGGCTACTCACAATCATATGCAGCCATTGTTAGCATGTATCGGAACTGGTGTATGGATGGTAAAACGGCGTCTCCGGGTAGAGTTATGCCGGTCAAGGCGCGTTGATTCCAGATTAGAGTGGGGATATTACGTGTTATCCGAAGATCTACAACTGCCGAAATCACCAACAGCAGCAACAGTGATTCCCCGATGGACATTTTGTCGGAGACAAGGCTGTGGCGGATATATTATCGTGTGGACGGTATTTGTATTTAGCATATTTTGATTCGTGATTCTCATAGAACAATCCGTGTCTTCTATGTGCTAATTGAACATCGTTTCAGACCAGTCCTATTTATGACAACAATAATTCCGGGGAGTTATTGCATTCACGAGCAGGATAATACACCATGTCTTCCCTGTTGAATCGTTAGGGAGGGGTTCGAGAAGTATTCTAGTGAGTTTCAATGTCATGTCCTGGCCTCCAAATTCACCTGATATGAATCCGTTAGAAAATTTGTGGCTCCATCTGGGAATCCCAAATCACACTGTAAAAAAATTGACCCTTTTGCTGCATCCTCACTCTCTCGCTTTTATAGAATATCTCTATTTTGACCCATGAGAATGCTCCACAACTGGGTGAAGTAAACGTTTTCTATAAAAGCAATGGAGTGACGACGCAGCAAAAGAGTCAAACTTTTTACAGTGCATACTTCCACGCTACGACCTCGCAATGTGCGAAAATTGTAGGACCAGTTAGTAAGCATTTTGCACAAGATTCTTCAGATAATCTATAAGAATTCTGTCGAGCTGATACCAGGTCATATGTTGGCAATTTTGAGGCGTAATTTTTTTTCCAACCACCTTCGTCGTTCCAAGGCCAAGCTCGCACTCTGATTGGTTGTTGCTCTCGGCACTGTTTTCATGTAACCTGGCGATAATCATACTTGGCGTAGCGATACACGCTTTCGTCGAGTTTGATTTCCTTCCGAACCGAGTACGAAGTAAACCGAGTGCAAAGTAAAAAGTTGTGTGTAAAAACTTTTAAAGAGTACAGCTTTCAGTAAGACACGTTCCATCCAATCCAATGCTGCAAGAGAAAAGTTACTTTGTACTCGATTCGGAAGGAAATCAAACTCCTCGACGGAGCATCTATCGCTACGCCAAGTATGATTATCGCCAAGTTACATGAAAACAGTGCCGAGAGCAACAACCAATCAGAGTGCGAGCTTAGGCTTGGAACGACGAAGGTGGTTTGAAAAAAAAAAAATATGCAATTTTGAGAGCGAAATGTAGTCTTAGGTCATATTAAACAGGTAGTCATATTGTAATGGTTCTTCGGTGTATATTAATTTATAGTTAATAAAGAATTAAATTTTATAATTTAGTCAGATATTTGGGAACCAACTGCATATAGATCTAAGCATCTTCTTAGATTTAAAAAAAAAACCTGATTGAAATTTCCTTCTATCTAATTCAATTTTTTCTAATAAGTAATGATTTACCATTATTATTTTTAAGGAAAAGTAGCAATGATCTTTACTTAAAATGCGCTATTGTGTAATGGCTTTGTAGGTTAGAGTTGTGAAATTTTTTTTTATTATCTAGACCGCCCTTTAATTGCTACATGTTTAAAAAATTTAAAATGTCGATTTTTCTCAGTTTGCTGCTTTTTTCATATGTTACAGTATATAATACACACAAAAAATAACTGGGGAGAATAATACAGGATTCTGACCACATTAAGTGACACGTATACTAGACGCTCGTCCTCAAAGATAAAAAAAAAAAATAGAACAATAGAGAACACCAATATTTGGTATTATTCTGTGTTCATATTTTCTTTGAACGCTTAGAGTACACCTTTCATATTTTTCTTGTATGTATAGCTATACCCAACTATACGTTGTATATTTTTTACAAATTCTTTTTATTCTTTAAGCAACGGTGTTTTTAATAGTACACTTAATAATTCACATATTTACTGCACAGAGTCACCTAAGCGCGAGTAATACTCGCACTTGACCGTTTATATTTAATAAATACTCTTTTCTTTCATAATTTAATAACTTTTTCCACAAGAATAATTACTGGTTCATTAAAAAAATAATTGACGTTAATAAAAACGACACGTATAATATATAAAGCTTACATCTAAAAAGAACTCTTAAAATATACTATGCTCACGAAAAAAATCCTTTTTTTGGAGAAAAAATTTGTGAGACTTACTAAAATCTCCAGGGATAAAAACTCATTTTTTACTCGGCAGGAAGCCAAAAAGTAGTGCTACTTTAATGTATGGGAGATTGAAAAAAGTATGTAACTGAAGTTACTAGTTAAATTCAAATCAATCTAAGGTTGAGTTATCAAAAATTTAAGTAAATTATGTTGCTTGACTTATTTTATAAAATCTTATTTTAACATGATAGTTAAAGTATTTCAGTAGGTCTTTTTCGTTATAGTAGTAAGAATGGAGTAAATATATTATTACTGAAAAATGGTTTTACTTTAGCAAAAATATATATTTTTTAATTAAAAATGGTCAATGCTATACTAATGGTATAATACTGGCGTCCCAAAGTTGACTGATGGATTTTTAAATTCAATAACTTGAAAACAGTTACAGATATTACAAAAAAAAAAAAAAAATCTAAAGCAGTGATATGTAAGATGTAAGGAAATTTTATGCTTCGATTCTCAGTTTCAGTTACAGATAGAAGCGATATATGTCACTGCAAGAAATAACCGATAAATTATGCTCGATTTTTGGGACTCTTTATTCTCCCACGCACAAAAATAGGTTGAATTGTGTTGAATGGATCCTGAAGTACCAAAAACGGATCTGAAATTACTATTTATTGCTTATAAATCTATATTTTTTCTTTTTTTTATTCCTATTGAGAATTACCGTATAAAAAAGCTTTCGAAATCATGCTTAGCCCTGCTGCAAGAAATTTTTTTAATACTTGTCACCGTTTACAATTATTGAATTTTAAAATCTATTAGTCATTTGTGGTAAATCCGGTATAAATACAATGCAAAATGATGTTATCTATAAAAATATTTTTAAAAATAAATAAATGTTATCTTTCGAAATTTATTGTTATAACGTGTAAATGATACAAATTAAAGAATCATTATGGAATTAAAAGCTAAACTGGTGTCAAAGAAAAAATCGTTGTTTCAATAGTTTCGTTAATAAATCTTTATTGCTTGAATTATTGACAAAATTTCATTTTAAACCGCTGGCTGAAAAAATAAATTGAGCCATTTCAGCATAATAAGCCTGTAATAAATATATTATTACTGAAAAATCATTTTACAATAGTAAAATTATGTTATTCTAAACTAAAAATATTAGTAGAATTGTTACGGCATAATATAAATACAATACCACGATTAATAACTATAAACATATTTTACAAAGAAAAGAAATGTTCTTTATTAAATGGATAACGAATAAATGATATGAACTAGAAAATGATTAGGAAATAAGAAACTCAAAATACGTTAAAACAAAAATTATATTTTAATAGTTTCTTTAAAAAAAAAAAAAACTACATATTTTTCTCTAGTTTTCGAACGATATATAAATTTTCAAATGTAATATATTTAAATTATTTTGCTTCTCAATAAGCATCCCTTAAATATATGCTAAATTAATCTACCAATACCACTTTGGTGTGAAAATTTTTCGTTAATTCGAAAGCTTCTGCAATTAAAAATTGCAGATTGAGCTACATTTCTATAAAGTTTTCTGTTTAATGCTTCCTTAATCTCCGTTATATTTGTTCTTGTTATTTAGGCTATTCATAACTATGCAAATCATTTTATAGAGCTTATCTGCAATTTTATAGGCGCATATAGCACTTCTATGCTGCAATTTTTACGATTTCCACAATAGCTATATCTCGAAAAGTAATGCACAAAATCTCATCAAACTTTACACATTAATAAACGCTGATATAATTTTTTTCGTGATTTCCGCTATGTCTATATCTAAAGTACGAGCAGATTTTTACTTAATTTTAGCTGTATTTAATTTGATTTATTTTTTATATAGTAAATTTTCAGCACACATTGAGAAACACATGGAATACTTTGTGTCAAAAAAGTGTTTTATTTACCTGCATGTGTTCTGAAATGTGTTCCGAATATGCTTCGTTGTGTTCTGAATCGAAATTGCTCTGCTCAGGATATTCTTAAATCTGAACTTGGGGACATACTTAATAACAGACTGAAAATGCATTTGGGCACATTTGTGAAATGACGCGTTCCCAAAAGTATACAAAAATTGCTCTAGAAAGTGTGCTGAAAAAAAAGGAGTGTTCCCAGAAGTATTCTAAGCACTTTTCGATAAAGTGCACTTCAAAGTGTTCTAAAAAAGCTGACAAAATATGTATTTTAAAAAAGTGTATAACATAGATGCCAACTTTTACGCATTTTTCTACCACAAAAATTTTATAGTAAATATTGTCTTATTTATTCTTCGAAATTGGAAAATCTCTGTACAATTTTAGTGGTAGCAAAAATGCGTAAAAGTTGGCAGCTATGATATAACGATTTGCAGTGTAGTATAGTAAGAATACTTTGAAGAAATACTATAGAATTTCCAGAATAAACGAATTTAATTATTTTTGGCATTCTTTATGAAAATTTCAGCATATTTAAAAGTGTTTTCGAAATGTGGCTTGTATTATTTTTTCTTAATGTTGAGCTTTTTTGTGACTGACAAAGATAGGATCTTTCTAAAAAATATATATATTAGCATATTAGACCATTTTAAGCAAAGTAAAAAGAATCGAAAATGCATTAATTTATATGGATATCAGATATTCATACTTCTTATTTTCTTAATGAATAGAAAGTAATGCATACTAAGCGAGCTTAAGAGGGCTTCTTTTGTTATTGTCCAATAATACATAGATATCCTAACAATAAATTTATATTATTTTATCCCAAGCATATCTTTTATCGTTCTTGGATTGTCTACGTATATATTTCTGGATGATAAACAGGCGCATTTCTTCATATAGACATAAAAAAGGATCAAGTATTCTATGTATCATGATGTAAATAGACAATAGTCTGTTCTTACATAATACTTTTTTACGATAATATTTTAGTGTATGAATCACTGCGAAATATAAATGCTTGGAAGTTCATTACTCAATTAAAACATGATTTAAAGAGCTGCCGGTAAACACATTGTGTAAACATCACGAGTAATTTTTTTGTGCATCTAAATACAGCTACTATTTAAGAAGTCTAGATTTAATTTGTATCACAAGAGAAATTAAATATTATGAGTTTTTATTTCCTTCCTTACGCTCTTCGTCTCTGCTAATAACTCTTTATATTTACATTCTAATACCTATACCACGATTTATTTAGAGACGAAATTCTATTCTACGTCTGCAATTTTATTTTTCTTATGTATTATGGGATATTTTTTCATTTTTTATGTCTGATAAATTGTGATATAATTTTAATTTTTAAGAAATCCAATTATTTATTTAAATTTCTTATTATTTTACTCTATCTTTACAAATAATAATGATAATAATGATAATATTAATTATTATTATTGGATTCCTCAAAATGTTTCATTTGCACTTTCAACGGATTTATAAATTCTAGAAGAACTTATGAATACGATTTCATTGTTTTTAGAAAATGTCTATAAGTCAGTGTGTCTGTATATGACACAGATTTTCTAGGCTCTCTACTAGAATAACTAATTCATGATAGTTAATAAAATTGCAGATTCAAGTAGACCTCGTGATAGATAGATTCTGATTAGGTTTTGATATTAATCGGACAAAAGATTACATTTAAGCTGCATTTTTCATGATTTCCGCAAATTCTATATCTCAAAAATTAATGTACAGAATTTCACCAAACTTGATATAATATTAGTTTAATTTATGCACAGTTTCACACATTTTTCCGTGACACAATATATATATATATATATATATATATATATATATATATGAATTACGGACACATGGATAATAATAACATGCTTTTTTATAACTGTCATTTTATAATGACATGCTTTTCGAGATCTCCGAACAATAAAACACATAAATCTGTCGAAAGCTGTAACATGATAAAATTTGATTACATTCCTTACTCTCTTCTATAATAGATAGAAGAAAGTAAAAGTGAGTACTCAAAGGGCTTAATATATTTCGAAAAAATTTTGATTTATTTTATCTGAATTTGTTTCAAAAAGATTATTTTTAAAATTTTTTATTTATTGCTTTAAAAAAAAAATCACAAAAAAATTATTTTAATATAAAATAATATCCCATCATTTTGTGCATGATTTTTACAAACTTTGATACATTGAAACTTAAAATAATGTTGGAATAAAATATTTTTATGAACTCATTTTTAGCAAACCTACATTTTTCTTCTTGAAATATGAAGAATTCTACATGAAGAAATCATTTGGAACTACCGTAAGAACTTTATTATAATACATTCCATAAATTTCACTTTCATCTATGACATTTCTAACAGAAAAGTTCTCCACATATTGAAGTCCTGAATGATGATAAGGTATCGTCGAAGCGGTTTGGCAGTATTCCACATTTTCTATTGATGTATGCTCAGTGTTTGCATTTTCATAATAGCGTAGTTATGAAAAGGTTATTGTGCTGGAAGTTAAAAAAATATATTTTATTTTTAGTCAGAAACATTGTTTTCTATTTTATGTATGTTTTAGAATTATTAAATTGATTTTGAGAAATGAAACAGCATATAAAATAGTTTGATGAAAGTAATATAGACTATGTAATATATTTTAAAATATACAAAAAGTCAAAAGATTTCAAAGAAAACAGTTTGTTTACGGTTTTAACGTGTTCGCTGCCAATAACTCCGCCCTTTGTATTAAACGATTGAGAATTTCACGTGCTAGCGCGTGACAGTCAACGAATGTGTTAAAGGAAGCGTACAGCTGTTAAGAAAAAAGTAAACACCTTTCACTAAATTTGCAACAAATTATATTAGAAGAAAGTTACTGGTACAAAATCATTGAAAATATAGTTTACTTTTAAGTGATGTTATAAAATTTGATTATAAATCATCTATAAATGAAAATCAGCCCAAGCTTTTTTTTTTTTTTTTTTTTTAATGGCTCAGGCAATTTAGACACTATATTGCTTTCGGATCAAACTATGCTTAGATTGCAACTTTTCTTCAAAATTTAGCTGTTTATCTTAATCGTGAAATTATTGTTAATGATAAATCTGATTCTAAAATGCTCTCCATAGCCTGGAAAAACCTTTTCAGAACTGCCTTATATTTAGTTTTTTTTTTGTATTAATTAAGTATGCAATATTTAGACATATATATGTATTTTTATAACTGTAAAGAAATATTTTTTGATTTTCTAATTATTATTATTATTTGTATGTATTTACTTTCAATTTAATCTGTTCTTTTTCTTAATTTTTTAAAAAAAATTTCCCTTGTTACCTTTTTTCTTTTTCCTTTCTTTTTTTAATTGTGTCTCTCGTACATTTTGATTATGCTCGTCTTGATTGGCTGTTGCCTTCTACTTTCCTATTGGCTGTTCCTTCAGCTTGCTCCCTTACCCGCCTTTTCACTTCAGTCTGCTGCTACATTCATAGTAGACGCACGTCTTTTTGCGCCTGACGAAGAAAGACTAAGTTCTTTCGAAAAGCTTTGTGCAATTAATTTATTTTATTGTGTTTTAAAGAAGTTTTTTTTTTCACTTTAATTGCAACTTTCTGTTCGTTTGCATAATAAGTTTTTGTATTATAAACATTGAAACATTTGAGCATTCAAATACCTTATCATCATTCAGGACTTAAACATATGAGGTCCTTAATGATGATAAGGTATCGTCAATGCACTTTGACAGTATTCCACATTTTCTAATGATATATGCTTTCATAATTCGTGTTTGCATTTTTATAATAACGTAGTTAAGAAAAAGCTATTGTGCTCGAAATTAAAATATTAATTTTCTTAGTAAGGTACACTATTTACTATTTGATGTGTACACTCGAATTATTAAACTGATTTTCAGAAATGACCCAGCATATAACATTGTTGTATGAAACACAAGTAACATAGAATGTGTAGTATATTACAAAAAATGCCAATCGATTTTAAAGGCAACAGTTGGCTTAAGATTTTAAATGAAATGTACAGCTGTTGTGGGATAACAGTAAACAGCCTCTACTATCTTTGCAATAAATTACATTTGAAAAATGTTACTAGAGCCAAACAATTGGAAGTAAAGTTTATTTTTAAATGAGATTCATAAAATATTTATACGGGTAATCTAGTATCAAAATCAGATTTTTTTTTTTCAATAGCATCACCCAGTTTTGATAGTATATTTTAAATATTCGGTTCAAGCTGTGCTTAGATAGGAAAATATTTTTGTATAGTAAATTTTTGAATTTTAAAAATTCATAATTTATAGATTCTAATTTTCAATAACATTTTCATATTTCTATTATTTTTTCCTGAAATTATAGTCCTAATGTGCTATTTCTTTAAATGGTTATAATACTAAAAAATCTCAAACATAAATACTTTGAATTTGTAATATTCTAGTTTTACAATATTAATTATGAAATTAATATTCGGAAAAGTTATGCATTCCATCCTACATTTTTGAATGGTCTTATATTTCTATTTTTTTTTTACACAAATTTAAAATTTTCTCACAATTAGATTTCAAATTATGCTTAAAAACCACGAAGATGCTCGTTTAAGGGGCCGTCTGTAATGTGCAGAAAAGTATAATTTGAAAAACTATATATTTCATTAATTTTATTGAAACATTTGGACTGGCAATAGGGGGAACATTTTAAGGTATTGAAAAGATCTAGAATTTGTTTATGGCGTCAAACGTGGACACAACTATTGCATAAAACAAAGTTTGAATTCATTTTGATATGTAGCAAAGTTTATATACATTATTTGAAAGTCGACTTTATTTTCAATCTTCAGTACCAGTAATTTTCTTCTATGACAATTTGTTACAGAGTTAGTAGGGGTGTTTATTTTCTCCTTACGACTGCACCTGTGTCAAAATAAGTTCATGCGTAGATTTCATTTCCTGGAAATGACGCATTTTTCTCTTGTAAAATGCTCAGAATTTTTACTCGGTGAAAATAACATCTTTGATACATTTTGTTTGCTCATTAAAATATATATTAAATAAGTTTGAGACTTATTTACGAAATAAAAATATAAAAAAAGAAGTATCACTCACTTTTTTTTACTGTCCCAAACTTAAGTTTCTAATGAAGCTGTACATTGTATGTATAAGAATTACAAAATTCTAATTATCATGTGTAAGCATTTTATTGTTATATTGTATTATTTTAACACGTTTGCAGCCGCTCACGCGAAAGCACGTGATATGGCTCCAACGTAAAGGGGCCACTCACGCACCAGCGCGTGATGTGGGGTGATGTCCAACAGCCAGTCACGCGCTGGCGCGGGAAAATCTTTCACTGATTCTTTGTTATAAAAAGTAAATCGGCTTCTGGGAAAAACCCACTTCTGCAGTGCGACATTAACTATCATCACATCTTCATGTAAACGGCAGCGAACGTGTTAAATAAAATATCACATAAATTGTTCAAGCCCATGTATTACTTTATTTTTTATTAAAAGAGTAGATATTCCATGTTCATACATTCTTTCTAATTGCTAAAAATGTGTAAGGAAGATTTTAAAAAACAGAAAGATAATTTTATTTGACTGTCGAGATTTATCTACATGATGTGTCTACATGAAAGATTTTGTATCGTTATATATGGAATTTACACGTGTTAGAATAGCTATAGTTTCTCTTATAATGGATGGACAATATTGTTTGGACGGAAAAATTCCATATGTAACGATGCAAAATGATTCATCCTACCAAAACTGTGGCACGAGATGCTCAATGATTTCAAAAAATAAAAATCAAAATCAAAGTAAAAATAAAAAAAATAACGTGCTCACATGAAAAACTCAGTTATTATGTTTCGGTTCAATAAAGCATAGACCGTGAAACTTTGGAATATGATTTTCAATTTATAAGGATAGAAAACCAGCAATTATCAATGCACAAATAAAGTATGAAAAAGGTAGTAAACAGCCGTTTCGAATCTACTATCGAGATTCTTCATCAATGCAAGACACAGTGATCTAGAAAAAGCAAAGCTGAACAAAGAGACAGAGAAACGCAGGCTTATATATCGGTTACAGGAACGATCATTCCTAAAGAAAAGCAACCAATGAAAGGCAAGCGGCATGAGCAACTGGATGGACAAGTAGAGACATTTACCGGTGAACGAACAAAACAAAAACTGATAAAAAAAGAACCGTTAAATTAAAGATTTCCAAATGCTTGGAAAATAAGGTGCGCTTGATAAGTCACTGACTAAGGAGTGAGAATTTTTAATGATGTGATAAGCTTCCCAAAAATTAAGATTAAGAATTGAAGGACACTTATGGATAATTTTGGCTAAAGAAAAGTTGAACATATGTTGTGAAGACCAACATTGTTGAGCAATAGAAGAGAGCTTAAGCTCTTGACTTTCGAAATACCTTTTATGCTTCTTTAAACGAAATCCGAGGACACGTTTAGTCTGACTTATGACCACATTGACAAGAAATTTCTTGCCAATGTGGTAAGTCGTATGTGAAATTAGTCTAATTTCTAAAAAATACTTAAAATTGTTTTCTTTCTAATAACAAGGGAAATTTTTTTGTAATTGTTTTCAGAATGAAAAATTTGAATTGTACTGCAAAAAAACTTAATCCTCATACTTCAAACTTTAATCAGCTGTTGGCGACAGCAAAATAGTATTTATCAGCTTTACATGTGCAATATATTTCTAAAAATGCCGGACAGCTAAAAACGGAGCTCATAGTTACGAGTTTAAGAAAGTGTCCGTTTGGTTATTTCTAGAAGAATAATTGAAAGTTTGTAAAGACTCATTTTACTCATTTACTTGATCAAAAAGGATATAATATTTTTTCTTCCCATTCAATGTAAATAAAATAAATTGATAAATAAAACAATTAATTTTCCTCGCAGAATTTGCTGTTCTTCGTTCAAATCCCATTGAAAATTGCACTAGTTTAACAATAAATACAATGCAAAACAACGATAATTATTAAAAAATTACAAACAACCAAATTAAGCAATTTTTCAATATTATTATTCATATGTTTTAGTTAAGAAATTGTTGAAAATTAAAGAATTTTTTAATTGCTAAACTTATCAGTTAATCGATTAATCAGATTATGATACACTTTTTTATTTATTAAATAGTCAAAATAATCGATAAAGATATCATACGCGTTGAAATTTTCCCAACTAAGTGAAAAATGTGTCCAGACGGGGTACATAATTTTAGAACCTGTTGCGTAAATTGCCACCTTCTTACCTATTGAGTTACTTTAACTGATAACCGACTGGTACAATTCACTCATATTACCTTTTGGTTATGGAATTTAATCTATTATTTGAAACAGTTTATGAAAATAAACCACGTGAACGGAAATTCGCTACACGATAGATACATATGTATTTTTGTTTTTGAACCTTATAATACTTATTGGTAAAAATATCATACGAACTGATATATTTTTTAATGAGTGAAACCAGTCATCGGTTCATGTAGCTTAATTAGCAGAACATTGGCAACATAATATGCCGTATCGTTTCCTCACCTAGAAAATAAGAGATTAAAAATTGTAGATCATTTCGTAAATTTAACTTAGTTGTTTACTTTGTTCACATAGTTCGGAAATCTACAATTGTAATTTAGGGATTCAGAAAATGACCAACTATACAGGTGAAGGCTGTATCATTTTCCCCCCTCAGTATAGGAAATTGTTTATCCGTATAATATCTGTAGCAAACAGTATGATTGAATTTAGAATAATAAAAATGTATCTGCATATGCATCACTGAATCCCTTACCCGCTAGTATTACGTTGATTCAAGGTCAAAATAAATGTTCATGTTAAAATCAAGTACTTTTTTATGTATTTATTATTAAAATTAGAATTTATGCATCTATGTATAAAACGTCTATATGCTTTAACATGCTCTCATGAGATTTTTAAGTATTAATTTATATGAAACAAAAACTAAGTATTTGATTTTTTTCAAGTATATATGAAAATAAGAGAAAAATATAGATTAACCTTAACACTTACTGAAATGAATGCATAAAAAAAGAAGTGTATTTAAGAAAGTGGAAATAGAATCAAAAAAGAAAATTTAACAATCAAATTAAGTTTATATGAAAAAAGATTGAAAAGATTTTTTTTTCAGATGCATATGATGATAAAAAAATAATAATAATCTAAATATATTTTTTGCTTCTTGCAAAAATTATTAAAAAAGCAACACATTGACAAAGAAAAAAGAAAAAAAGAAAAAGAAAGAAAGAAAGAAAAACTAAATAGAATTCAAAGCGAAAATTAAAAAATAAAATGATGTTTTGATGTTTACATAAAAAAAGATTAAACAATACTTTAAGCAATCCTTGTTTATCATGCTACTTATGCTTCGTTTCTAAATTATTTTCTGTATTTTATTCTGTACTCAAATAGAATACAAAACCCAAATAATATCATCATTGTCTTAGTTTTCATTTTAGTAGATATTGTAAAAATTACGTTTAAATAATAAACGTGATCTAAGTAAACTTTACACTAGTATTTTATACAGTCATTTATGCTTAAAAATATGTTATTTACAAAATGTAAAATGAAAAATCAAGCATTTTTAAAAATTTTCGCTTTAAAAGGTTTTTTCTATTTTTAAATAAATTGCTCTTTGTTATTAAACTGTTTACTATCAAATAAAAATACAAAGTTCTTGTTAATATTTTAAGCATCAAGACATAAGCTTATTTAATTAAACATTTTCATTTTTCTTCTTAATAGAATCATGACTATTTGTTATATTTTATTGCATTATTATATAATGCTTTAAATAAAGAGAAAAAATTGATTCGAATCAATGAAAATGTACTCAAGGGATACTTGCAGGATATTTTTTAAAGAAATAATATTAAATTCTACTTGTTTTAATTTTAATTTAAACTACATCAATTGAATGCCCTTTAGCAACATTTCAATAGTTTGAAAAGGGAAAAAAGGAATAAAGATTAAAATGAGATGGAATGAGTATTCGTTTTTTCATCTTCAGACGTGAAAATTGTGAAAAAAATGGTAAAAAGTGTGAACTTGTGAAATTGTGAAAATTTAAAACATGTCTTGAAATTAAGATTTCAAGAAATATTTTTAAAATACTAATAAAAAATTATAAAGACTGTATTTTTAAAATAAAAATAAAATTTTTTAAAGACATTGTAAAATTATTCTTTTTTATTCGATATTTCAAATTCAAAATTTTTTCTGTCATATTTTTAAATATGACAGACAAAACTTAAGTATATAATATCAGTGTTACATAATATCAGGTAACCAACAAAGTTTGGGCGGTGTTTGTGAGCAGTTAAATTTATCACAAAGCTATGCTCAGATGGATTTGATGACGTCATATATGCAATTTGCCGTGAAGTCTCATTGAGTCAAGAGTTGTTTAGCGCATAACTCGTTTTTCATTTTTTTAGGAAGTGTAATCTTTGAAAGAACATATCGTTAGCAAAAGTTAATTGGACGCCTATTTTGCTCTACGAGTTAAAACTTATAAAAAATGCTGCAGCGATCACTATAAGAATATGCTCCGCATTTAAAAGGACTACGATTAGTGAACGGTCGTTCAAAAGTGATTCAGCCGATTTTCATCCATAGACGAGAATGTCGAAGATAAGCCCCTTTTTGGTCGTCTCTGCCTTTACACAAAATCCAGCTGTAGGAGGAATCAAAGTAAACAGTAGTTATCACACATGCTTGGAGTATATGACGAAATCATCTAATTGTATGAGCATAAGTTTAGCATGACGTGAAAACTCAATAAATGTTGTTATTCATATTCCGTCGGGCAGAAACAAGTTCCGACGGTTAAACATCTGCTTGTCATTGTTGTCACAGGTTAAAAAAAAGCTTCGTTTTTGAACCAAATATTGAGATGTGACGAAAATGCGGTCTTATATGATATCCAGATGAGAAAATAACATTGGTTGAATTTTAGTTCCGTTTTATTGGCTGTGAAAGCGGACATTCATAAAAAAGCTAATCCTACGTATTTGGTGGACAAGCGCTGGTGTTTACTATAAATTGTCAGAAATTGGAAAAACTGTAACGGAAGACGCTTACTCGTCACACTTTCAAAAGGTTTTAGATGCCATGCTCCAAAAGCAGCCAGCGATCGTCAACAGAAGGGTTCTCCTTCACTACGATAATGCTATACGTCATACAGCGAACGAAACCTGGGGCGTGAAAGAAAAATTCTGGGCTGGCAAGCTTTCACTGAAAAAAAAAGTCTCTCAAACTTAAATAAAAAGTACTCAATTTTAAGTATTCCACATACTGAAAATAGCTCCTATCCAATTGTACTCAAAACTAAGAACACATATACTCATTTTTGATTCCATGGTTGTGTTCAAACTTAAATCGCTTATAACTGCACTCTTAACTTATAAATTAAACTGAAAATATACTAGGATTTATTTCTTGCTCAAAATTATTAACAATTCAAAGTTGAATTGATTATTTATTAAGGAAAATAACAAAAATTATTAGTAAAATACCCAAATTGAATATTTTTATGGCAAGAACACTATTTGAAAGCACTTTTAAATTTTTTAAAAATACTGTGTATAATTTTATATTTACATTAATAAGCTCTTTTTATGCCACCATGAATGAAATGAACTATTAAAGGGTACAAAATTATCATTAGTATGGATTTGATAATATGTGATGTTTCAAAACTGAGAAAGCAATGTGATCATTTTTTATCCAAACATATTCAATTCTGTATAAGAATATCTATGTACTCATTTTTTCAGTCATTGTCTCACCCACCTTACTTTTTAAACGTCACTCCATCGGATTATTATTTGTTTCTGGTTATAGATAACTAACTGTGGGAACATAAATTCCGAAACCGACACGAAGTCTCAAAGGCTATTACACGGTTTTGTCGGTTCTAAATAAAAAAGATTTTTAGAAAAACAGCATTGTAAATTTCTGCCTCATTGTAAAGGTAAAATTGTTGCCAATGGTGAACCTGTCTAATGATAAAATAAGTATTTCGGAGATTTTAGATCGTTTCTTGTGTCTGGTGAGAACCGCATTGGTTACCAAATATAATCAAGTAATAATCATCTTTAAAAACGGTCGAATGACTGAATATTTTGATGCAGATTTTTAAGTGTGTATCGGACCGGTCTTACGACATCTTTAAAAGTTTAACTATTATATTGAAAAAATAATTAATCTTTTTTCGTTCTTTCTAATCCTCTTACCACAGATGCCAAATTTCCGAATTTTTAGATAATAATGTTTTAATACTGAAAATGTTCTATTTAATTTAAATATTTGGGAGATTTAAGAAAAAAAAAACAAATTTTCTCTAAGATAATCGTGATGTGCAGAAGGTCGGGGAATTTTGCAACTCTATCTTAAATAAAAAATTCAGAGAAATGAATAAAAAAATGTAAATCGTAACTCAGCATGTAATTATCTAACTAAATAACATACTTTACTATAAGAAAAAGTGCAAAGATATATACCAATGTAATATAAATAATTCTATCTTAATACAGAATTAAATAAATTTCATAAAATACACTTTTAGAATAAATAATATATCAATAAGATAAAAAACAACTTTTTAAAAGTCGCATAAAAATTCAGAAATGCTTAAAGCCTTTCAAAGAATATAGCCTTTCTTTATTAGGCAGAAAGAACACGGGCTTCTAGTTTGAAAGCAGTAGTAAGATCGAAAGGAAATAAGTAACGTAAAATGACAAGTTCAAGAAATAATCAATAGAAAAATAAGAGACATTAACGAATCTAACTATCCAGCCACATTAACGACCATCATACAATAAGAAGAACACAGTTTAGAAGGAGAATTACAAATTAAATTGAATGTAAAAAAAAATCGAAAATACGAATGCATAAAATAAATAAATAAAATAAACAAAAAATAAATTGAATAAATAATTAAAATAAATATCTAAAAACTAAGTAAATAAATAAATTAAAATAAAATAATCAAATAATATAAATAAATGAGTAAAAAAATAGGGGCTTTTAGGAAGTTTTTTTTTATTTTATTGTATGATATCAACTTTCCAACATAAAATGTGACTTTCCTGAATTTTGTCCATTTTTGGTATTTCTTTTTATATAAAGAGTTATTATCTCTAATTTCTCTCTATTTTGTGCTTTTGAGGAATTGTTTTTAATCTTATCCTATGACATCAACTTCCCGACATAAATACAATATTTATATGCAAAAAGCCAAAAATTCATGTAGCACTTTAGTAATGTCAAATTATTTCTTTGAATACTATGCAATCTAATTTTTGTGACACTCGTGCTTAGCTGGTATCGCAACTAAGTACATTCTACGCTGGATAATAAATTGATTCTTTTCATCCAAATCAATAAAGTAAGGTCTAATTTATCTTGATTGATAAAACTAACGAAATCAACATTCTAAGTAATTCTTTTCCTTTATATTGTACAAGCAACTGAAAATTAATAACAACTTACTTTTAGAACTGATGAACACGTGGACCATCGCGAGGACTTAAAAGAAATTGCGAATTATATTAATTCTACATAAGTATCATGCCAGAAGAATTTGTGTAATTTTAATACCCCATTATTATATCTTCGTTGAATATACGGTTCTATTTTTTTTTTTAACACTGTGTGATATTTTAAAGTTTATTAAAGTCTAATAGATTTCTGGCTATTTTTTAGATCTCTTATCAATATTAATTCTCTAATTAAAGTATACTCTAAAATAGTACATACATATTTTAAAGTTTATATTCTAATAAATCGCTGGCTTTTTTTAGACCTCTTGTTAATATAAAATATTCTATATAACATATTAGATTCATGCAGCTCAAGAACAACGTAAGGAAATTATTAAAGGGCTTGCACTAAAAGAATCTAAACTTTCACAAGTTTCATAATTATGAAGAAATGTGTAATTAATTGGCCAAAAAAACATGATGAACATAAAATTTTATAGCTAGGAAGAATGCGATAGTTACTTTTTAAATCTTTACAATTTATGTATACAATTAGTTAAACTATGAAGAATTTAAGGAAGCTTTTCAATAGTTTTAATGTTCAAAATTTTGCTGTAATGAAAATTTTAGCTTTAAATGTTATGTAGTCTAATTTTTATAACAAAGAGAAGTGAAATCAAAACTTAATTCTGACGAGAAATTTAAATTTAACACTGAATATATTATAAAAAACCTTTTTAGTACTAATTAAAAATGTCAAATGTAACATAAAACTTTCAATCTGTTTAAAAATAGTTATTCTAAAAATATTTCAGTTTATATCCTTCAAAATTTTAATACCCATGCTAGCAAAATATACACATAACCATGAAATGCGGGGTAGTTTTGATATATGCAAAAGTAATATAAGGTATTAATTCCTTAGCAATTAGAGTATACATTTAAAAATAGCCGAAACATGCGTGATAGCAATAAAGGTTTATCATTGTAACTTTTCTGCATTGCGAGATCTCTTCCAATACTTTATAATCTAATTTTTATGACATTCACGGATAAGCGTAATTCCATTTACGTCAAAATATTCAAGTTTTATGCCAAATAATAAGGTGAATCTTCTCGCACAAATTGACAAAGCAACGTTTTATTACGCCTGACTTATAAATTTTGTCATATAACTAAAAGAGTTAAATACAGTCACCGCAAAAAAAAATCTTGACATTTCCGATTTCAGACGTTTTGTTAAATATCTAAAAATCTACATAAAGAATGACTCCAAAACTCCAGATCTATAAACAAAATAGAACAGGTCATGTATTTTCGAAAAGATTTTTTTCTAAAATCTAATAGGAGACCGTCAGCAAATTGAAAAAGAACGAATATCTTTTGAATAACCCTGTCAAAACTAATGTAGTAAAAACCTTCAAACTGCAGAGAACGATTAAGTGGCTTATGGTAATAAACTGTGTTCATTTTTATGCGGATAGCATGTAAACTTGTAGAGAAATTGAGGTTTTTATAAAAACGGTCCCAAATTTTGCCAAGTTTTTTGCCTTCAATTTCCAGAGTTTTTAATATAAAACAATGTTCGTTTCAGAAAATATAAGAAAGAACATTGTACTTAATACCCTGTAATCAAAATTTAAAAATATTAATAATTGTATGAAAAATGAGGAGGTTTACTAAATAAATGTTCATTGCGCATGCGTCAAGTCTATAAAAATTTCATTCGCCTATTGTGTTAGTTAAATATATAGAGCAAGTTTTGTAAAAGATTCAAAATCATAGCTTGAAAATTCTGAAAGTTATCATCGATAGAAGAAGATTAAAATCCATTATTCCAAAAATGAAGCAAAAAGATGAGGAGCTGTATTCAAATATAGCAGTACGTGCAATACTGTATAGCCTCTAATCAATGGAATATGGATACAGCTCCTCATTTTTTTGTTTCATTTTGGGAATATCAGATTTTGATCTTATTCATTACACGATAATTTTCAGAATTTTCAAGCTATGAGTTTGAAACTTTAACAAAAGTTGCGCTATACGTTTAGCTAACACAATATGCAAATTATATTTTTTTTTATAGAGTTGACGCATGCGCAGTGAAAATTTATTTAGTAAACCTGCTCATTTTTCATGCAATTATTAATATTTTAAAATTTCGATTACAGGCTATTATGTTCAATGTCGTTTCTCATATTTTCTAAAAAGAACATTGTTTTTATTAAGAACTCTGCAAATTATAAGCAAAAAACGTGGCAAAATTTGGGACCGTTTTTATAAAAACCTTAATTTTTCTACGAATATACATGCTATCCACATAAAAATGAACACAGTTTATTACCATAATCCACTTAAACATAATCTGCAGTTTGAACGTTTTTACTGCATTAGTTTTGACAGGGTTATTCAAAAGACATTCTTTTTTTTTCAATTTGTTGACTGTCCCCTATTGGATTTCGGGGAAAAAAATTTCTCAAATATATATGACCTGTACTATTTTGTTTATACGTCTAAAGTTTCGGAGTTATTCTTTATGTATATTTTTAGATATTTAACAAAACGTCTGAAATCGGAAATGCCAAGATTTTTTTGCGGTGACTGTAGTTTCAAAACGTTGCTTAAAGAGACACAAAATTAATTATGCCTGGTACATCCGTTTACTTCTTTCTCCTTGAGAGATTTTCACATCATATTGACTCATCCATCGATTTCAAGAAAGTGAAAATTTAATTATTTAATCTTCAAGCTACACTGGTGTACAAAATTTAAGGACGAATCCTAAAATGCCGATTTTCAAGGGATTTTCAAGCGATAATTTTCACGCAATTATTCGAAAGGAAGTAATATAATTCGAATAATTACTTTCCCTACATAACTGCTAGTCCATAAATCATTTAATTATTTAATCTTCAAGCTACACTGGTGTACAAAATTTAAGGACGAATCCTAAAATGCCGATTTTCAAGGGATTTTCAAGCGATAATTTTCACGCAATTATTCGAAAGGAAGTAATATAATTCGAATAATTACTTTCCCTACATAACTGCTAGTCCATAAATCATCTCATTCAAGTCACACATGGTCACAAAAGTCACAGTCACTACGGCGAAACAAAAAATAGGAAATTCCATTCTTCTCTTTTATGAGTCTCAAATGACTACTATATGTGACTCCACTGACAGGTCACTGCAACTGCTGCTTTTTGTCGAGTCATGTGACTTTACAATGTAGTTTCATTGAGACTCTCGTGTGACCTCTCATCTGGAGACTCAATTTTAAAGTTATTGTGAACGTTGCATTGTGATAAATTACTATTGGGTTCTTTTTTTTTTGACTACTACAGATCATAAATTAATTAATAAAAAAATTCATTCAAAAAAATTGTTTTTTCATATAAACATTACTATATAAACAATCATTTCTACACTCAATTTCTTAATTAGTTCAAATATTTCATCTACTTTACTAATGAGTTAGCTGAGATCCGGACTAGACTACCTTCTATATGAATTTTGTTGTAATTTAAGATAATCAAAACAAAAGGAGATTTCATAAGGATAAATACTATTAGATAACACAAGTTAAGTTAAGAAATTACAGAAATAAGAAAGATTACCAAGATAAAATTTAAAACTAATAAAAAAAAATACATATTCATTAAGTTTCTATACATATTAATGATTTCCAGTAGGTAATAATGATAACACAACAAAATTCTCAATCTGTCTAGATCTCAGATGTAGCATATAAGGATCTGTAGCAGTGAACCCAATATTTTGCCAATGTTGTTTTATGGGATATCAAACTCGAATAGATAACTTTAAAGCTCAAGACCTTTGTTAAAATTTCAAAAAATAGAAGAAAGACCCTGGAATCTCCCATCTATTTGTGGGGAGCAAAGAAAGAAAAAATTTTTTTACAAGCAATAAGATTTCTACAATATAAACACAAGCATCCCATAATACAACAATGACATTGTGGCCAAAAAAGTATAGTGTTAGTACATCTATTTTAATTTCTCCATTTTTTTTTTTTTTTTTTTTTTTTTTTATAAGATAAGTTAATTCATTTTAAATCATGTGAACTTCTCAACAGTTTTGCTTTAAAAATTCTATTAATTAGCTAAATATCTTTACTCAGTTTAAGATAAAAGTATATTAATTAATCAGTGTTTATATGATTTCCAGCCTGATAAGTTACTTTAAAATTCTGAATAAAAAGGAATGGTTGAAAACTATTTTTACTTTTAAACATTCAAAGAAACTACTTTAATTTCATGGTATTACAAAATTTAGTATAGTTATTTTGACACTATTGAGATTAAAATTTAAACAAACTAATATCAAGGTAGGATAAATAAAAAAAAACTAAAGAACTATACTAAAGCATATCCTTTAAATACATTCTCCTTTATTTAATTTAACATAAAAAAAAGGCATCTGAATTCACTAACACAAATTTTGTTGCAAACATATGGAAGTATTAATTCATAACAAGAATATTCAATAATAATAAAAGAATTTAAGAACAAATACAAAATACATTTCTTACCTACAGCTATTTCTACCATTCACCCATTTAGGGTATTTTCATATGTATTGTTCACGTGGATCACAAATTTTCCTTGCACCAGTGCACTTTTTTAAACTAATTTATGGCGTTTCTGTTGCCCAGATTAGACTTGGAGTAGTCTTTGAAAACAGTCTCTACGCTACCCTCCCTTCGTCTGAAACAGTACGCTGAGCTACGGTAACTTCATGAGGGCTTTGCGACATAATCGCTTATCATCCATCAGCGACACGAATCGTTAGGCTGAGATTTTTCGGCTCTTGGGTATCCACATTTTACCTTGAGAAGTATTTGAAACAACAAAAACAATCTTGGACGTTCACTGCCACATGCTAACAGTCATTTGCCGCCAAGGGGCATTTATTACGCTGCTCTCGATAAAGGCTTCCGTTAAGCACTTATCTCAATAAGTCTTAAGAATGCGGGAGCTCGGGAAATCAATTGTACTTATGGTATACTCAACTGCAACATGTAGGATATTTCAACTTAAAACGAGGGGCTCCGATCCCTTTTTTCTAGACCAATAGTTCGGAAGGGACATATTTCTTCATCAAATTCTCAGTTATATTTTGCAGGCAACACTTCTGCGGCTTCCACTTAGCTTATCTCTGGGAGTAATGTCGAAAAATCGTAGAATTCTTTTTGGCCTCCCCTCTCCCAGATCCAAAACAGGGGAGGGGGGGGACAGAACTTTTGCATCTCTTCCACCAGATGCTCTCCGTACGACTCCTATCACCAGGACTGACCTTTTTTTTTCAAAAAACCAATTGCACGTAAGCCTCTAACATACGGGGGTACTTTTCTGGGAACACGGCCGCATCCCCTACTTTCCCCAACCAAAAGGGTGACTTCCCGTTGGTCAGTGCGCAAATACCAAATCCAATGTCCATATAAGGACATGTTTCTATATCTCAATCACGTGACTTACATGAGGTTTTTCACAAGCAGGTGTTTTTCAGCTCCCGTTCCCATGAAATCTACAGCAGGGATTCCAAGTATTGCACACAAAAGGAGTAACAGGCACGGGGATATTTTTATGGTCGAAAATGTATCTCGCTCTCTCTCTGAAATGACACTATACAATTTTTTATGGGTCATAAAAAAAAGGAGTGTACTTTTAGCAATATTACCCAGGGCTTAAGAAACTGTGTGTGTGGCCAATTATTATAGGGTACGCTATTTATTGTCTGACAACTCATAGCTTGGGAAATACACACATCTTTAATCTTAACAAAAGGGCTTTTAGCAATTACTGCACTTCTCTGCCGAGCAGGGATTTTATGCAAGTCTTAAGGGGAGGGGGTGTGCTTTACTTTCTAACATTCACCAACGCTTGCGAAGGCGTGGGAACGGAAAAAGGAATCACAGGAGTATTAAGGCCTGTGCGTATCTAGAAAAAAAAAGGAAGGAGGTGTTTTGAATTTTGAATAATTAAAATTTTAAAGAGAAGCAGTAATCAAAAAAAAAACTGTAACATTACAAAATAATGCCCATTAAAGTCACATGGTGACTTTTCACCTCTTTTCACTGTGGTTACATCACACTAGGGTCTCTGCCACCATTTGACAAAGTCTTGTGACAGAAAGTCACCATGTGACTTTAATGTGACATTATTTGGTGATTTATCATAATGCAACATTCACAATGACTTTGAAATTGAGTCTCCAATTGATAGTCATACCAGAGTCTCAATAAAACGACATTGTAAAATCACCTGGTGACTCGACACAAAGCAGCAGTCGCAGTGACCTGTCAGTGGAGTTAAATATAGTAGTCATTTGAGACTCATAAAAGAGACGTATGGAATTTCCTATTTTTTGTTTCACCGTAGTGACTGTGACTCTTGTGACCATATGTGACCTCAATGAGGTATTATATAGACTAGCTGTTATGCAGGGATAGTAATTATTCGACTTATATTATTTCCTTTTAAATATTCGCGTGAAAATTATCGCTTGAAAATCCCTTAAAAATTGACATTTTGGGATTCGTCCTTAAATTTTGCACACCAGTGTATGTAAATGTTATACAATAGGAAAGAAATTTTAATATATATAAATGTAATAATTAATTTAAAAACATGAATAACATAAAACTTTTAATCTATAAGGAATGAAACAATTACGAAATATGAAATATATTACAATTTATGCATTTAGAATGAGTTAATCTATGAACAATCTAGGATGGTTTTTAAATAGTCTAAAGTTTTAAAATTTTGCTGTAGTGTATAGTTTAAATTTTATTTATTCCAATATTTATAACAAGATTAAAGATAACAAAATTCAATTCTAACAAACAATTTTAATTTAACATTGAATATTTTATAAAAATCTACTTATTACTAGTGCAAAATGTCACTTAGAACATGCCACATTCAACCTGTTAAAAAATGTCATTCTAAAAATGTTTCCCTTCATATCTTTCAAATTATTAAACACATGCTAGCTAATCAACACATAACCGTAAAGTGGGAGGGTAATTTTGTCTTATGGAAATGAAAATTATTCAGTAATATGAGGTATTAATTCCATAGCAATTAAAGCATATGTTTAAAAATAGCCGAAAATGCATGACAAGAGCAAAGGTTTAACATTGTAACTTTCCCGCATTGCGAGATCTCTTTAAATACTTTATAATCTAATTTTTATGACATTCACGGATGAGCATAATTCCAATTACATTGAAATATCCAAATTTAATGTCAAATAATAAAGAGATTCCTCTCGCACAAATTGACAAAGCAACGTCTTATCTTGCCTGACTGATAAATTTAGCGATATCAACTAACTAAGTTAAACAGTTTCAAAACCGTGCTTAAGGAGACACAAAATTAATTATGTTTGGTACATCCGTTTAATATTTTCTCCTTGAAAGAATTTAATATCATTTTGAGTCATGCATCGACTTCAAGAAAGGGAAAATTTAATAATTTAATCTTCAAGCTATGTGAATGTTCTATAATAGGAAAGAAATTTGAAAGCGAATATTATAAAAATTAAATAAAAAATGTAAAATTACTAATCTGTGTCTAAATGTTATTAAAAACTATAGTTAAATAATTTCAAGGATATTAAAATGTTTTGATATTGATGATTTATTATGGAATTAAATTATATCATGTTTTGTTACATATACAAGGTTCATACAGTTCCTTGAATTTCAAGACCAGGATTTTCTTTGGTGCTAGTATTTTTTTTCCAGAAAATCTATTTTTAAAAAGGGTGAAGTTTCGCACCTTTGAACTAGATTTATTTTAGCATAAAAATGTACTGGTATTTCTCCTGGAAAATATAGGTACCTGTACGAACCCTTTTATAGACAAATATTGTTTGTATTCATTAATTTAAAATATATTAAGTGTTTAGACATATGTGTTTGTTTTATCAACGTATTTACAATTTTTTTTTTAAATACACTGCAAAAAATTTTACTCTTTTGCTGCATCGTCTCTCCCCCGCTTTTATAGAATGTCTCTCTTTTGACCTATGAGAATGCTCCATAATAGGGTGAAGTAATCGTTGTCTATACACGCGGAGAGTGACGATGCAGCAAAAGGATCAAATTTTTAACAGTGTAGTGTGCGATTATAAATAAGAATTTTTTAAATATATTTTTTGTAAATACATTATGATCGTATTTATATACATACATAAATACATAACATATAAGTAACATGTCAATTGCGAAATATCCTTAAATACTGTATAATCTAATTTTTATGACATTCACGAATGAGTATAATTCCAATTATGTCAAAATATTAAAATTTTATGCCAAATAATAAAGAGGTCCCTCTCGCACAAATTGACAAAGCAGCGTCTTATCTCGCCTGACTGCTAAATTTAGCAATATCAACTAACCGAGTTAAACAGTTACAAAACGTTGCTATGAGACACAAAATTAATTATATCTGGTGCATGCGTTTAATATTTTCTCCTTGAGATATTTTAATATCATTTTGAGTCATGCATCGACTTCAAGGAAGTGAAAATTTAATTATTTAATCTTCAAGCTATGTGAATGTCCTATAATAGGAAAAAAATTTGAAGGCTAGCATTACTAAAAATAAATGAGAAATGTAACATTATGAATCTAAATTTAAATGTTATTAAAAACATAATTAATTAATGTCAGGGATTTTAAGATGTTCTGATATTGAGATAATTTAATATGGAATTAAATTACATCATATTTTATTACTTATAGACTAATATTGATTGTATTTTTTAACATAAATTACATTAACCCTTTCGGGTCTGGTGTGCAATTAATAGTACAGGTCTTTTAATGAAGTTTTATTTTGTTTTAAGAAATAATTTTGCTACTATTTACATGTAGTAGTGTTTGTCCATGCATTTACTATATGACTTCATTTAAGTTTAAGAATTTAGTAATAATAATAACTATTACTATTCGCTTACAAGGAAGGTCTCCATACTTGGCATACTCAGATTTTTTTTTTTTTTTTTTGAAAAATATACTAACTAAGCTGCTCATGTATGTAATAAAGGATCAGTGAAAATTAGCTGCGGAATTGCAGTTGAAAACATGTAAAAAAATAAAATACTTTCAAACATTTGGCGTGAAAAGACGAAAGTGTCTCACGATTTGGGGAGCAGTTCTTTTCTCCACCAAAAGCAAACGATTTTAATGCAATTGAAAATTTTTGGATTTTTAGAACCCCTTGTAAATGGCATTTTATGAATTTAAATATGAACAGTGAGAGAGTTTAATATATTATTTACATATATGCATATTAAATATAATATATTCTTTGTTGCTGTAGTTATTTAATTTACCTCTGGAAAAATATTTTCCTATATAACAAATTTTTATTCAGTAAAATTATTTTCATACTTTTGTGTGTATTCAAAAATGAAAGCCAGGTGTTTCCATAGCAACAAAATCGAACTGACAATGCTCAACTGGACCAATTTTAATGAATTTGAATTTGAGTTTAGTTTTAAATCTCAAGTTTTGATGGTTAAATTTGAATTAAATACATATAAATATCAATATAACGAAATTATACCTAAAACAAACTAAAGCTGACAAAGCCAAAGATATTTAATTTATCCAAAAAAGTTGAACATGAAACTTGTTTTCTTTAAAATGCATTTGAAATATTGTTTTTAGTTGCTTTTCATCGACAACCGACGATAAATCGCCAAATAACGAAATTTTCATTATTCTTTTACGGGAAGGGTATGGAGGCTCAGCCGAATTTTTTTTATAATCGTATATATCCTCATGGGAAGAACATTCTGTAATTTTTTCAGAATTTTCGGAGCATGCCCGTATGGAGACCTTCCTTGTTAGTTCTCTTTGCGATTGTTTTATTTTAAACATATTTTTCACTCTTTAAATTTAAAATAAAAGTTACTTTCCTGAAAGAATCATTTATAATAAATCGCAAAAAGTATTAAGATAAGTTAAATCTTATTATAATACTATATCTTCTAAACATCTCCAAAAATTATTCCTCAACCTAATTTCATATAAATTTTAATTGATTAGTACCCAACCAACAACATTCCTTATCTTTCAGATAATGAAATAGTCGATAAACACAGATTAATCTAGTTGGATAGCTAGTGTTAATGTTATTAACATAAATGTATTTTTTTTCTAAAAATTTAAACAAAAAATCTGACCTGAAATGTCTAAGTATTCAGACATAAGTGTTTATCTTATGAGCATAATTACGAACATATTTTAAAAAAGTGTACGAATATATATAGGAATTCTTTTAATATATGTTTGTGTAAATATGTTCCCTAAAAGTGTTTACTGCCGAAAAAGTGACTTTTTTGGCTAACATTTACAAAACGGTTATTCGTATTTATCAAGTTGATTCACAATTTCTAATCGCGACATTTTTTGTTAATTTTATAAAATATTATATAATATTTTACAATAAAATTTTTTTATACAATAACTAAAATAAAAAATAATAATAATGGATTTATTTATGTCACACGTATTTATATGGCATTTCGGCGCCGCAGGAGTTATTTCTGGAACACCTTTTTCTACTTCATTTCAAAATTGCATGTGATATTTTTTTAGTGAAGATAATTCAACAATAGTAACCTGTAAAGGTATTTTAAAAATAAAGTTATAATGAATATAAGTAATGATAATTAACTTTTAAACAATAAGTTTAAATAATAACGATAAAAATAAAATTGTTGATGCATTAGTAAGTCCCACAAATTTATATAAGAGGAGAGAAATTTGAAGGTTATAAACATTATGAAAAGTAAAATTCTGAAAATGAAATGAAAAATGTAATATTATGCATTATATCTAAATGCTATTAAAAACCATAGTTAAAAAAATGTGAAAGATATTAAGATGTTTTGATAAATATTAAAAAAAAAACCAAGAAAAGTAATAAAGAAGCAGCAAGGATAAATAATTAAAAGAAATTGCACACGTCACGTTTATAACCTTTCCATACTTTAATGCTCATTTCGAGGAAAATACAGAATGCTTTTATCACATATATTCAGAACACTAGTCTCAACTTTCTCCATTTATTGTTAACGAAATACAATCACAAAGACATCAGAATTTCCAGTTATTAACTCATATATTTAATCATAAGAATTACCATTTACCAGAAAAAAAAACCCGCAGTTACAAACTATTTTTCAAAAGTCGAAATTATTTTCAGATTTTGTCGAAATATTAAATATAATCTCAAAAATGAGGACATATAGTAAATAATGCGGGTAAATAATAATAAATGCAGTAAATAACTCTAAGTTTAGATTTATCTCACTTACCTGATATAATTAAATAAATATGATATAATCCATAGAACAAACAAAAGAAAGATAAATAAGAAAATATTTTGTTTTTTTCCAAAATGTTAGAAAATGTTAAAATGTCAGAGAGATATACGAATTACAATAAATATTTAGGTGTATATACATAAAAATTTACAACTAATTTATCCACTTTCTGTGATGAAGTTCAAAATATTCATGATTACCCGCAAGAGGGAGGACCGATGAGGAGGAATGAACTTTTATTTTATTTTGAATTTCTTACAAAAGGCTTTTTATTCGTATGGCAAAGAAGAAAAAGAACAGCATAATTTATTTTTCTCGGGTGTCATGAAGCATTTAAACGTTTAATGAAAATCAGTTAAAGCGAATAAAAGAGTTTTTATTTGCAATAAGATGTGTGCGTAAACAAAAAAATTTCTCTAAATAATTTCCATCATCCTGTATTTCATTCCGCCCGCGCCCAAGCTGTATCTAAATAGACCATATCTGTAATTGGTTTGTAACTTTTTACACCAAATATTGTCTTCCTGCATTATTTTATTGAAAAAAAAGTCAATACCAAATACTTTGGGTTTAACAAAAAAATTCAAGTTAATTAAATGTTATCTGTGTAATGTTAAGCAAGAATAACTTTAACTTAACTTGCTAATATATTTCTGAAACTGTATCTGCTGTTATTTCAACCAGTACCTTAGTTTAAGTATAGTAAATGTATTTTCATTGAATATTCTGTTGTATTAACAATTACTTTTGTTACTATCGGCATATAGTTACGGTAGTATGTGTCTATGCATTTCTTATTATGATTCCATTTATACATCGGCGCTTAGTAATGATAATAGTAATAAAACTTCCTTAACTATGTTTGCACCGTCGTGATTCTGTTGTTTTTAATAAGTATTTCACTCTTACATATATATATATATGTACGTAGGTTACTTTTCTGAAAGTATCGCGCGTAATGAACAGCAAAAAATATTAAAAAGCTGTAATATCAGTAAAATCCTGTTACAATTCGATATTTTTCAAATGTCTCCAAAAACTGTTCTTTAGACAAATGTCTTATGAAGGTGAATTGAATCATACTCAAACAAACAACATTCCTTATATTTCAGACAATGTCATATATTTAACTTTTTGTTTTAATTATATAGTATATAAAGATGTTGATTTGTAGCATTATATAATGGTTATATATATATATATATATATATATATATATATATATATGTATATTTTCCTTTTATTACAATCCGTTTTTAATTTTTTCCCCTCTTTCCAATTTGCTTCCTCCCTTCCCATCTTCACTGTGTCCGTTTGATTATACTTTCCCGTGATTGGTTGTTGCCTCACGCTTTCATGTTGGCTGTTCCTTCAGCTTGTTCAATTTCCCGACTTTTCATTTCGGTCGTTCAGCTTCTTTCATAGTAAACACACGTCTTCTTTGTGCTCGCAAAGAAAATCTCAATTCTGTCGAAACACTTATCGACTTTAAGTATTTTTATGGTGTCTTTAAGAAGTTTGTATACCTTCATATTAATTCACAATATTTTTTCCTGTTCCAATTTATTTCCAATACCATATTCGTTAAACTTTAGTAAATCGAATTGCATGGCTACTAATAACATTATTCTGTATAAAAGAATTTTTTTTCTCAAGATTAACAAAAATTGACCAGAAAGGGTTCGTCAAAATTGCATTTTAGAACTTATTTAAAATATATTGTTTAAAATTATGAATTTTCTTAAAAAAGGCGGTTTTTGATTATTATTATTATTTTTTTTTTAACTTTCACTGGATCAATACTTAAAAAATATTAGATAGTGTTTTCGAAAAATAGGATTATCTCTTATAATTTGAAATAAAAAACGTTAAATTCTCAAGTTTCAAGTGTTCTCTTAAAGTTAACAACCATCTAATAAACTGATAATTTTTTTAGCGAAAAAGATATAAATACTATTTATCTTAAAAAAATACGCCTTCATGGTTAATTAAGTAACGTATACTTATTTATCTCTAAAGTTATTGAAAAACTCTTTTATCATAGAAAATACTTTTTTTTCGACGGAATGAAAATATTGAATTTCAAACTCTTTATATTTCAAGTTTTTAATTATATGAAAACCTGTTTTATCGCTCTTCAAAATTTAGTAGAAAATTTGGACATCATTACAAAATTATTTTGATTTCTAATACAAATATATATATAGTTTATTTTAAGAATAGTCCTAAGGTTTAAATTACTTTAAATTTTGGGGAAAAATCTATATTGACTTTTGTAAAATTGTCCAGCAAGGTACATTTGAGACGAACTCAGGTGGTGATGATACATGTCGGATATTTGTACAAAACATATTACGCCCTGTGGCGGTGAAAAGTGGAACTAAAGCACTTTGTAGCAGGTATACGGCTAGAATAAATAGTTTATTGTTAGGGTTAAGTTAGAATTTAGTTACGGTTAGATAACAGATAGATTGCGATTATACTGCAATAATGTTACAGTTTCGCTAATCTTGGGTTATATTGAAATTCTGGTTAGGTTACAGTTAGAGTATGATTAAGTTGCAGTTAGGGTAAGTTTAAGTTGCAGTTAGATTACGATTATATTACGGATAGTTTACGATAAGATGACGGCTAGGTTACATTTATCTTACATTTTAGTTATGGTTAGGTTGCGTTTAAGTTGCAGTTAGTTTATAGATAGGTTATGGTTACGTTACAATTAGGTTACGGTTAGAATTTTATCCACAGGGTGAACATTACGCATGTTTTAATTAAAAATGTATACTTAATTTTGTACAATGGCTCTGAACTTATAATACTATATGCTAACCTTTTAGGAAATCATCGAATATCGATTTCATTCGAGATATAGTCGGTTTCAAGAGTGATATGATTAGTTTGAAAATCAAAATTTTTCATTTAAGATTTCGACTGGGAAAAAATTGTTTCGTGATTCAACAATGTTTCTTACGGATAAATATCAACATTTTAACACGAAAATCACCCAACTGTTGATCACATGTTCCTTCCCCCTGTTTTCCATTGCAGTTATTTTGAGTATTTTTACCGCTAAATATTAGTTTTTTTATAATAATTTTTCATACAGTCAACGACCACGTATTTCAGACAATGTACACTATATGGCCAAAGAAGACAGACCACTTGCGATTTTGTTTTTACATTTTGTTGTATATCTAGAAAAGTACATGATTAATCATTCTAAAACTCTAAATGTGTAAACACAATACTACAATTCATACATTTCCGTGAAGATTTTTTTCCCGAAACTCCATAGGGGATCGCCGTCAAATTGAAAAAGAACGAATATCTTTTGGATAACCCTGGCAAAACTAATGTAGCAAAAACGCCCAAGCTGTAGTTATGATTAAGTGGCTTATTGTAATAGACTGCGTTCATTTTTATACCGATAGCATGTATATTCGTAGAGAAATTAAGGTTTTTATAAAAAAGACCCAAAATTTTCCAAGTTCTTGGCAAATAATTTGTAGAGTTCTTAATGTTAATGTTGTGTTATAATATGTTAATGTTACCTGTTAATGTTGTGTTAATAATGTTCTTAATGTTGTGTTAAATAATGTTCTTTTTCGAAAATAAAACAAGCGACATTGCACATAATACCCTGTCATCACAATTAAAAAATAATAAAATTTGTATGAACAGTGAAAAGGTTTGCTAAATAATTTTTCCTTGTGCATGCGTGATCGCTATCAATGTTTTATTTGCGTATTGTGTCATCAAGATGTATAAAGCAACTTTTGTGAAAGTCTCAAAAACATAGCTTGAAAATTCTGAAAATGATCGTTCATAAAATGAGATCAAAATCTGTTGTTCCTAAAATTAAGCAAAAAATGAGGGTTTGTATCTAAATATAGCAGCATGTGCCTTATTGTGTATTCTATGTTGACACTAATCAATAGATAAATGGGTACAGCCCCTTATCTTTTTGCTTCATTTTGGGAATAACGGATTTTGACCTTATTCTATAAACGATCACTTTCAGAATTTTCAGCTATGTTTTTGAGACTTTCACAAAAATTGCTCTATTCATCTAACTAACATAATACGCAAATGAAATTTTGATAGCGATCAGGCATGCGCAATGAAAAGTTATTTAGTAAACATACTCATTGTTCACTCAATTTTTATTATGTTTTAATTATGATTACGGGGTATTATGTACAATGTTGTTTATCATATTTTAGGAAAAGAACATTATTTTATATAAAGAACTCTGCAAATTATAAGCAAAAAACTTGAAAAAATGTGGGACTGTTTTTATAAAAACCTTAATCATTTCTACAAGTATCCATTCTATCCGCATAAAAATAAACACAGTTTATAACAATAAGCCATTTAATAATAATCTACAGTTTGAATGCTTTAGCTACATTAGTTTTGACAGAGTCATCCAAAAGATATTCTTTTTTTTTTTTTTTAATTTGTTACGGTCCCCTCTGGATTTTCGGGAAAAAATCTTCACGGAAATGCATAACTTGTAGAATTATGTTTATACATTTAGAGTTTCAGGATTATACCTCATGTACTTTTCTAGATACTCAACAAAATGTCAAAAATCGCAAGTGGCCCGTCATTTTTTGCCATAATGTGTATTTCCACGTATTTCGAGCTAGTGATAAAATCATACAAATTTCAGGTAGCGGAAGGAAATTAAACCGTGAGTGCAAATTATCCCGTAAAGCCCATTTAACGATTTTGTTGTAGGCAGTTTTCTTACTCTTGTTTTATTTCAGAGTTTTAATATTTCTAAAAAAAAAATCGCGGAATAATACTTTAGATTAAAAAAAAAAAAAAAAAAAAAAAAAAAAAAAAAAGAAAAGTGTTGTAGATTTCAATTTATAACGTAGATATCCTTGTTTTATCTACGTTTGATTTAAAAAAATCGGTTTTAAATTATTTTTATAAAGATATTTAAAAATAGAATTCTAGACATTATATCTGACATTTTGTATAAATCAGGATTGCACTTTTTTTCAAAATCGACCACCTGAATTACTTTTTTATAAATCTATTCACATTTTTAAAAAAATTAAAAAATATATACAACTGGATAGAACATAGCTGAAAAGCAAAACAATTATTTGTAGGAAATCATAATATTTTTTTAATAGTAAGGAAAATGCCCTAAAAGTATAAAAAATATATGCATTGCAAAATATTTTAAAAAAAGATAAACAATGCTTGTTTCATAGTAAGTTGACTAGAATTCTGTTAACTGATTCAGTATTCGTTTACATTCTTTATTGTATTATACTTAAATTTTTAAAAGAAAAATAAAATATTAAGATTTTTATGCCGGAAATATTTTTGAAATAATAAATGAAAATAATGTGTCATTTTATTTTTTTTTTATTTTTCGAAAAGTAAAAGTAATATTTAAGGAAAATTCTATTTAGCCCGAGGTGACGATTTATATGAGTCGTAGAAGATAATTTTTTACTACAATACTATTCTTCAAAACAGTTGAATTATAGCATTTGAAAAGAATAAATAAAACATGTTTCAGAAACTAGCTGTAGAAAAGGTATTTTACTTTTGCTTATGCCTAAATCTCTGTTGTAATGGAATAAATATTTTTTTTTTACTTCATATTTTAGAAAATTTAATAACTATAAACTCTGGAGACATCTATAGTTATGATGAAGTACCAGCAAAATTAACATATATTTTTAAAATTCACTTTTTTGTTTGCTTGCATTATTTTATTTTCCTCTTAGTAGTATATAAATGGGTATTTCAAAAGAACCAGTAATTAATTCAATGATTTAATGAAGGTTTGGCATTTTAGCAGTATTTGAGTCACGTATGTTTTTACATATTTTTGAATGCAAGGATTATTATTGCTTTTTAAAGTCATCCATTTCTTATCACCTATTACATCATTTACTATAAATATTATATTTAAGAAAAAATAACTGAAATGCATGATAATGTTCTGTTTTTGGCATTTATAATAAAGTTTGAGTATAAGTAAAACATTAATAATGTCATTAATTGATTAAAGTTATAAACAAAAATATTGCTTGAAATATAATGCTTGTTTAAACATTGTATTTCACATTACGTTCACATGTATTGGAATTTTAAATTGTTTATATCATTCTTCCCATACATGTAAAACAATAGACTGTTATTAGAATAAATTCGTGAAAAATATCAAATATTTTAATCTAACAGCACAAAAGTGACAGCTCAATTGTAATCTCTTAACAGGTTAATCACAAATGTTATATTTATAAAATAGCTAGATTTCAAGAATTGTAAAGTTACACATTATAAAATGTAACAATACAGATGCCGATTGCTTGTCATATATTCTAATCTTTCTAGGCGAATTTGTTATGTCAGAATGCTTCGCTTCTACTTTGATCTTATTGGCTGCTGGAACATGATGATCTATTGATGGAGCATTGTTTATTAACATTTGGTTGACGTTCTTGTCTTTCAAGTGTTTAAAACGATTATTTCATTTTATACACTGAGGATATGAGTTCCAAGGGCCACCGTGGCCGATTAGTTAAGACATCACAACACTAATCGCTAGAGAGCGTAGATTGGGATGTGGGCTCGACTCCCACTGGCTCCTATGCACACTATTTGTAGAGTTTAATTCACTGGTGTTGTAAATTTCTTTGTGCTATCTCGTCCTTGTAAATTGATGATGGCTTATAAGCAAGCAATTGATGTCAAGCACACAAGTCAGATGTATGTCTTTCAAACAATTAATAAATAAATGCGTGATCCAGTACTCACGAAATGTGTACGTATGTTCATTTTCACAGTACCTGCGTGTATACATTGTGTGTGCAAATGCTGGTTTTGTAGTGATTTAATTTTATGCACAACCTTTTATTTATTAACCATGTAATAAAAATTTCATCATATTAAATAATAGCGCTTATAATTATTCATATCTTACAATCTCAACTTGCTCTCAAAACAAAATACTTGCAATATTGTGAGGCACATTTTTAAAGAGTTTAAATCATAGGACACAGACTTTATCGGCCAGTGCTTATACGATCCTTTACAAAATACACTAATGTGAACTCTTGACTGTATATTTAACATCAAGTAAATAGTAACGGCTTTTTATTTGTATATTTCAAGACAGTAACACATGAAAAAAAAATTCTTACTATGTTGCTTTGATTTAGTTCTTATTATCATAAATATATAACACTGTTTTGTATAAAATTACAGAGTTCTGAGTAAAACATTGCATTTCCCAAACACAAACTAAAAAAAAATGAATGCATGAATTCTTTAAAAAATTTAATACAAACTATTTTTTGGGGGGAAGGGAGGTCGGGCGGGGTGTTTTTATCAATGAAAGAAAAACATGTATTAATTTTTTATTTTATTTACAATGTTGCAAATTACTCGTATTAGCCAGTGCTTTGTTTAGAAGTGGGATCAAAGTTCAATTCAGACACATTTCTCCGTGGCTCCGGCGCGGCGGGGGGGGGGGGGGACATTATAGAATTTTGGTCATGGATTTTTTTTTGACTGCTGAAAACACAAAAAATTTCAATCCGGAAGGGTATTTGCGATGTTCCTTCCCCGGAGCATACCAGGAATTCAACACTGTCTGGCATAATGCGCAAAAGAGCATTTCATTTCCCAAACACAAACTACATTTTTGCGTTTCAACAGTTAAAGAAATCTATGCATAAAAAAAAATTATGATTTTTTATTCATCTTCTTAAGTTAGTCTGAGTGTGTTAAGATTGATATGCTATTCAATTTTTTTTTGTATAATTTTAGAGTGCCGTATAGTAGAGTATTTCAAGTAAAAAGCTGAGCAATTGTACAAAAAAATTAAATTTGCTCAACAGCTGTGGAAAGCATTTTTTATAATAGCTAACCAACTGATGCATCTATTTATACCTATTTCAGATAAGTCATATCTGACAAATCCTCAATTTAATTTTTTTTTTTTTTTTTTTTTTTTTTTTTTAAAGAAAATGATTTTATCTATCACGTTTCAAATTTGTTATTATGTTTAAATAGGTTTGAATGTATAATTTTTGTATCTTTATGAATTGTTGAAGTCAATAGCTTTATTTTAAATATAAAGAAAATTGAAAGTTAAAAATACGTTTTTAAAGAGTTTTAATTCTAATTTAGGCACATTGATTTAAAAATATAGCTTTTTTTAAAGTGTGCCTCGTTAACTGAACCTTCTTTGAAATAAAGCAGTATTGCTTAAAATTTGAAGGCCGATTTTTACTAAAATACCTTTAAGATATTTCTGTTACTTTTAAATATAATTTTTTTGAAATGTATTAATAACATTCAAGAAGCAGAATCTCTAAATTACATTTAATTTTAGAGACTCAAATTTGTTAAACATTAAATGCAAATAGTACATAAATTAAAATGAAATAATTATGTACAAGTCACCATAAAATCTAAAAAACACACAGGTCGCGTTTTGAAGTGCAGATTTTAAGAGCCCGTTTTTAGGCAATGTAAACAGGTGTCCATAGGTAGACAATGACACAAATGAACAGAAAGGGGAAAAAGGAGATTTTATAAAAGGATGCATCATGTAGTGCTAGCTTTAAGGTAAATAGCTATTACAGAGAATCACATGTAGAAGAAGTAAATGTTAAAACAATGATAGCAAAAATTAGCAAAAAAGGAAAAGGGAAAAAGAAATGAAACAAATAAACAAAATTAAAATGTAATGAAAGAATTAAAATAAATGAATAAATAAATAATAATAATAATAAAAGCAAAAGATTTATTTTAAATTTCTTTCGATATTTCATGGATATACGCACTTGTTATCTATAGCTCATAAAATATCGCTTCGCGCATCATTTTATTTTTTTATAATCCGTTCTCAAATTAATGTTTTGAAACGCCAACAAATAATAGATTGAAATGATAACAACTGGTAAAAATAATAATCGGTTTTTCATACAATTGGTTAATATCAATTGCAAAAATTTCTTTATTTGTATGCAAAAAATTGGTTTTAAAATTGATTCAAAAGTTGGTTGCTTGACAAATTGTTGAATCTGATAGCAACTTATCAGTTTGAGCGAGTGCAATGTCATATATATGTTTTAATTAGAACTAAAATTAGAAAAACATACTTAATAAGTTGCCGACTTCACATATGAATCTCTTGCAAAAATATTTTTAATAACTTTCATCGTTATTAAATTTCAAAAAGAAAGAGTCCAGTTTATGACATACATAATCTTATTGATATTCAGTATAGAACTTATTGAAATTCATTAAAATATTGTGTAGTTTTTTTTTTTTTACCTTAACAAATAAAACATCACTAGCATATGAATAAAAAAAAACCACTTTAGTATGTTAAACAGTAGAGTATGTAACAGGTACGTTTTCGAAATATACGCATCATTGTGCAAATTAATATCTGTATTTTAAAAGAAAAATTATCATGATTCTTTGATGTTTATATTAAAAAGTTCCGTTTTATTTCAATTTATGTTGATTCCTATTTTATGCATATTGAATATTTCCACGACAAAATGAAAGAGAGAAACCTTTTAAAATGTTTGTATAAAAGAAAATTTTAAAATGAGGGCAATTTACAATGAAGCAGCTGCGATCGCATAATGTCAGAAATTTATGGTTCAGAAATGTTCTTTCGTTTTCATTTTCCAGGCAGCTGCGAACAAATAAAATCTTTGATATAAACATTTCAATATGCAAGGTTTTTAGTTTTCTTTAAATGCAGTCGCATAATAAGTAATAAGTACGTTTAAAAGAAAAAAATGCAAACAAATCCTGAGGTGTGAGATATTTGGTTTCCTTTTTCAAAAATTTATTAAGACTATACGAGACGTTAATGCGTAAATGTCAGCAAAAGTTAAATACATTTTGCTTAAAAAGGATATAAAGCACAAAGAAATTTATTTAATGAAAATTTTGTGTGAACAGATTTTTTTTTGAGTATTATTGTTTTTTTTTCATTAAAAAGTTTTACTAGTGTTTAGGGGGAGGGGGGGTGCAATCACCAAGATGGGCAAATGAAATTTCATAAAGGCAGAGTCCAGTTTATGGCATCCTTAACCTTATTGATATTCAATATAGAACTTATTGAAATTCCTTGAAATATTGTGTAGTTTTTTTAACTTAACAGATGCGATGTCATTAGCTTATAAATAAGAAAAAAAAAATACTACTATGTTAAGGATTGAAGTATCTCACAAGCACATTTTCAAAGTATACGTATCATCTGCAAATATGTCTTACTATCTTTATTAATATCTGTATTTTAAAAGAAATGTTTCATAATTTCTTGATGTTTATATAAAAAAGTTCCGTTTTATTTAAATTTATGTTAATTCTTTTTTGTGTATGTTGAATATTTTCACGATAAAATGAAAATGAGAAAAATTTTAAAATGTTTCTATAAAAAGCAAATTTTAAAATAAGGGCAATTTACAATGAAGCAGCTGCGATCGCATAATATCAGAAATTTACGGTTCAGAAATGTTCTTGCCGTTTCCTCTTTTCAGGCAGCTGCGAAAAAATACAATCTTTGGTATTAAAATTTCAAGATGCTTGGCTTTGCGTTTTCTTTAAATGCAGTCGCATAATAAGCAATAAGTACGTTTAAAAGAAAAAAATAGGTACAATTCCTGATATTTTCTTTCTTTTTTTTTCAAAAGTTTATTCGGAGTGCTTACGAGACGTTAATGTGGAAATGTTAGCGAAAGTCAAACTTATTTTGCTTAAGAAAAATGAAAAGCTCAAAAAATTTTATTTAATGAAAGTTTTGTGTGAACTGAAAAAAATAATTTTTATTGAGTATTATTGTCTTTTTTGCATTTAAAAGTTTTTCTAGTGTTTGGATGGGGGGAGGAGCAAAAAACAGGATGCGCAAACTTTCACCGCTATGGATTTCATAGAAGAAGAGTCCAGTTTATGGCATCCTTAACCTTATTGATATTCAATAAAGAACTTATTGAAATTCATTAAAATATTGTGTAGTTTTTTTGAGCTTAACAGAAGCAATGCCATTAGCATATAGATAAGAAAAAAAACTACTAGTATGTTAAAGAGTGTAGTATATGGCACGTACGTTTTCAAAGTATACGTGTAATTATGTAAATATTTCTTACTATCTTTATTATGCCTATGTTTTAAAAGAAATATTTCACAATTTCTTGATGTTCATATTAAAAAGTTCCGTTTTATTTAGATTTATGTTAATACCTTTTTTATGTATATTGAATATTTCCTCGAAAAAAATAAAAGAGAAAAAAATTAAAATGTTTCGATCAAAAAAAAAAAAAAAAAAATTAAATGAGGGCAATTTACAATGAAGCAGCTGCGATCGCATAATGTAAGAGATTTATGGCTGAGAAACGTTCTGTCGTTTCCAATTTTCAGGTAGCTGAGAACAAACACAATCTTGAAATTAAGATATCAAGATGCAAGGTTTTTCGTTTTCGTTAAATGCCGTCGCATAATAAGCAATAAGTATGTTTAAAAAAAAAGAAATCGAAACAATTCTTGAGGTGTGAGATATTTTGCTTCCTTTTACAAAAATTTATGGAGAGTACATACGCGATGTTAATGCGTAACTGTGAGCGAAAATAAAATGAATTTTGTTTTAGAAAGATAAAAAGCAAGTAGAATTTCATTTAATGGAAGTTTTGTGCGAACTGAAAAAATTACTTTTTATAGAGTATTATTATTTTTTAATTATTTAAATTTTTCATAGATTTTGGGGATGGAGGGTGCAAACACCAGAATGCGCAAATTTTCAACGCTATGGAATTTCATAAAGGGAGAGTCCGGTTTATGGCATCCTTTACCTTATTGATATTCAATATAGAACTTATTGAAATTCATTAAAATGTTTTGTAGCTTTTTAGCTTAATAAAGGCAATGTCATAAGCATATAAATAAGAAAAAAACTACTAGTATGTTAAGGAATGAAGTATACACTACTTGGCCCTTGATCATCGTCCATTTGCGATTTTAGACATTTTAATAAATATCTAGAAAAATACACGAGGAATTATCCCGAAACTCTTAGTGTAATAAACATAATAGTACGAGTCATACCTTTCCGTGAAGATTTTTTCCTGAAACTCTATAATGGACCGTCAAAAATAAAAAATAATGAATATATTTTAAATAACCCTGTCAAAACTAATGTAGCAAAAGTGCTCACACTCTAGATTATCATTAGTGCCTTATTGTAATAAACTGTGTTTATTTTTATGCGAATAGCATGCGTATTCGCAGAGAAATTAAGGTTTCTATAAAAATGGTCCCAAATTTTACCTAGTTTTTTGCTTATAATTTTCAGAGTGCTTAATATAAAGTAACATTCTTTTCTGAAAATATGACAAACAATATTGCACACAATACCCTCCCGTAAAGCACGGTGACGTCACTGCAACGTCGTTGTGAAGTCACATTGTGACTTTGTGACCACGCGTAAGACATGGTGACGTCACTACAACGTCGTTGTGAAGTCACATTGTGACTTCGTGATCATCGATTGTCGATGTGACGTCACGTGACGTCGATGTGAAGTCACAGTGACTAAAATGTGAAGTCGTTATGGCCGTTTTAGAGCTTTTTGTGACGTCACATTGTGACCACTTTGTGACGTCACAGTGTGACCAATTTGTGAAAAGTGTGTCATTTGTGACTACTTTGACATTAACATTATGACGAACTGTGAAAAATGTTTTAGAACGTCACATCTTAGTTACAATGTGATGTCACTGAGTGGTGGCATTTTCGTCACAGATGTGATGTGACCAAAGTGACTCACAGTGACGTCATTGTGTCGTCACTGTGACCATGCATGCTATGAGGGCATCGATTGTCGATGTGACGTCACGTGACGTCGATGTGAAGTCACAGTGACTAAAATGTGAAGTCGTTATGGCCGTTTTAGAGCTCTTTTGTGACGTTTCACAAAGTGGTCACAATGTGACAAATTTTTGAAAAATGTGTCATTTGTGACTAATTTGACATTAACATTGTGACCAAACTGTGACATAATCGACGATATTTACATTGCCAGAAACATGCTTTTAAAAGTTAATAACATGTTTGAAGGATATTTAAAAATTTCTAAAGATTTTTAAGAAAGTCACATCTCAGTCACTATGTGACGTCACTGAGTGGTGGCATTTTGTTCACAGATGTGATGTGACCAAAGTGACTCACAGTGACGTGACTGTGACCATGCATGCTATTAGGGCTGTAATCAGAATTAAAAAATAATAAAAATCGTTTGAAGAATGAGTAGATTTACTAAATAATTTTTCACTGCGCATGCGTCAACGATACCAAAATTTCATTTGCATATTATGTTAGCTAAATGTGTAGAGGAACTTTTGTGAACGTCGCAAAATCATAGCTTGAAAATTCTGAAAATAATCGTCAATTGAATAAATTAAAAATCCGTTATTACCAAAATGAAGCAAAAACAAGAGGGGTTGTATCCATATATTCAGTGATAATTGTAAATACAGAATACACAATATAGAAAGTACTTCTACATTTGGATAAAATCTTTCATTTTTTGCTTCATTTTGAGAACAATGAATTTTGAATTTTGTGCTTTTTCTATAGACGATTCCTTTCAGAATTTTCAAACTATGATTTTGAGACTTTCACAAAAGTTGCTCTGTACATTTAGCTAACATAATATGCAAATGAAATTTGATATCGTTGACGCATGCGCAGTGAAAAGTTATTTAGTAAACCTACTCATTTTTCAAAAAAAAAAATTATTATTTTTTAATTCTTATTAAAGGGTATTGTGTGCAATATTATTTGTCATATTTTCAGAAAATAATGTTGCTTTATATTAAGAACTCTGAAAGTTATAAGCAAGAAACTTGGCAAAATTTGGGACCATTTTGGGATCATTTGGGACTACCTTAATTTCTCTGCGAGTATGCATGCTATTCGCATAAAAATGAACACAGTTTATTACAATAAGCCACTTAATCGTAATCTAGAGTTTGAACGCTTTTGCTACATTAGTTTTGACAGGGTTTTTCAAAATATATTCATTCTGTTTTAATTTTTCCCCTATGGAATTTCGAGAGAAAAATCTTCACTTAAATGTGTGACTCATGCTATTATGTTTATACACTAAGAGTTTCGGGATAATTCCTTATGTATTTTTCTAGATATTTAACAAAATGTCAAAAATCGCAAGTGGACGTTCATCAATGGCCAGGTAGTGTATCACAGGTACGTTTTCAAAATTTACGCATCATTTGTGTAAATATTTCTTACTGTCTTTATTAATATCTATATTTTAAAATAAAATTTTTCACAATTCATTTATATTTATATTAAAAGGTTCCGTTTTATTTCGATTCATGGTAATTCCTTTTTCATGTATATTGAATATTTCCTCGACAAAATGTAAAAGAAATTTTTTTAAATGTTTCTATAAAAGGAAATTTCGAAAAGAAGGCAATTTACAATGAAGCTGCTGCGATCGCAAACGTCAGAAATTTATGGGTCAGAAATGTTCTGCCATTTCCACTTTTCAGGCAGCTGCGAACAAATACAATCTTTGATATTATGATTTCAAAATGCAAGGTTTTTTTGTTTTCTTTAAATGCAATCGCATAATACGCAATAAGTACGTTTAAACGTTTAAAACAAAACAAAACAAAAACAAAAACAAACAAACAAACAAAAAACTTAAACAATTCCTGACACGTGAGATATTTTATTGCCTTTTTCAAAAATTTATTGAGAGTGTATACGCGATGTTAATACGAGATGTCAGCGAAAGTCAAATATGTTTTACTGAAGAAAGATAAAAACAACAAAGAATTTTATTTCATGGAAGTTTTGTTTGTTGTGAAGAAAATTACTTTTTATTCATTATTATTATTTTATTGTATGTTTAAAATTTTTCCTGGTATTTGGGTTTCCCAAAAACTAGGAGACCCAAACGTTCACTGCTATTGAATTCAAAAAGGGAGAGCCTAGTTTATGACATTCTGAGTCTTAATGATATTCAATATAGAACTTATTGAAATTCATTTAAATATTGTGTAGTTTTCAGAGTTTAACAAATCCAGTATCATTAGCATATAAATTAGAAAAACTACTGCTTTATGAAAGATTACGTTTTCAAACTATACGCATAATTGTGTAAATAATTCAAAAATCTTTATTAATACCTATATTTTAAAAGAAAAACTTCCATAATTCTTGATATTTATATCAAAAAGTTCCGTCTTATTTAAATTTATATCAATTCCTATTTTACGTATATTGGATAACTCCCAGACAAAACGAAAAAGAGAAAACTTTTAAAATGTTTCCATAACAGAAAATTTTGAAATGAAGCCAATTTACAATTGAGCGTCTGCGATTGGATAATGTCAGAAATTTATGGCTCAGAAATGTTCTGTCGTTTCTAGTTTTCAGGCAGCTGCAAATTAATAAACTCTTTGATATTAAGATTTCAAAATGCAAGGTTTTTCGTTTTCTTAAAATGCAGTTGCATAATAAGTAATAAATATTTTTAAAAGAAAGAAATAAAGACAATTCCTGAAATATGAGATATTTTGTTACTTTTTTCACAAATTTATTGAGACTGTATATAAGACGTTAATGCGTAAATGTCAGCGAAAGACAAATACATTTTGCTTAAGAAAGATAAAAATCACAAAGAATTTTATTTAATGAAAATTTGTGTGAACTAAAAAAAACTTTTTATTGATTATTATTGTTCTTTTTTCCATTTAAAAGATTTCTAAGAATTTGGGGGGGGGGGTGCAAACGCCAATATGCGCAAATGGAAATTCATAAAGGGAGAGTCCAGTTTAAGGCATCCTTAACCTTATTGATATTCAATATAGAATTTAATGAAATTCATTAAAATGTTGTGTAGTTTTTTGAGCTTAACAAATGCATTGTCGTTAGCATCTAAATAAGAAAAAACTACTAGTATGTTAAGGAGTGGTGTATATGAAAGGTATGTTCTCAAAGTATATGCATCATTGTGCAAATGTTTCTTAATATCTTTATTAATATCTGTATTTTAAAAGAAATGTTTCATAATTCCTTGATGTTTATATAAAAAAGTTCCGTTTTATTTAAATTTATGTTAGTTCTTTTTTATGCATATTGAATATTTAATGAGGGCAAATTACAATGAAGCAGATCGCATAAAGTCGGAAATTTATGGGTCAGAAATCTTCGGTCGTTCCCACTTTTCAGGCAGCTGCGAACAAATTTAATCTTTGGTATTATGATTTCAAAATGCAAGGTTTTTTGTTTTCTTTAAACGCAGTCGCATAATGAGTAATAAGTACATTTATAAGAAAGAAATAGAAACAATTCGTGAAGTGTGAGATATTTTATTTCCTTTTTCAAAAATTTATTGAGAGTGCACACAAGAGGTTAATGCGTAAATGTCAGCGAAAGTCAAACACATTTTTTTTAAGAAAGGTAAAAAGCACAATGAATTTTATTTAATCGAAGTTTTGTGAACTGAAAAAAATAATTTTTATTGATTTGTTTAAAAAAAATTTCTGGTGTTAAATGGCACCTTTTAAGAACTTCACTTGAAATATATATATTATATATATATACTTATATGGTAAAATAATGTCTTCGATTTTGCTTTCGAGTTAATAATTAATTTTTTGTAGTTTTTTTTTATACTTATTTTGTCATTGTAGCAATAATGACAAAATAAGTATAAAAAAACTTATTCTATTTCTTGACATAAAACATGGATCAATCAGAAAACGAATAAAATCCGGACATAATTCTAAATATGCTTGAGTTATGTCTATTGTCGATCGACAGAAATAATTCCTTTCCAAATTATTGTAAAAAGTCCATTTTCAACATTTGATAGCTTTTAAAAGTATTTGCTTTCATGACATTGTTTTAATTGGGATGAAAGATAAGCATATTCTTTCATTTTTTGTATTTTAACAATTGCAAGATGCGGAATTATCATTTTCAGGCGGGTCCAAATCATCAGACATTTGACGAGCAAAATATCAACACAACAAATTATGCGTAAGATTACAAAACAATTTTTGCAAATAGAAAGAAAATTTTTCTGTGTACTTATACTTCTTTTTGTAATAATTACCCTGAACCTAAATAAATTTGTATTTAAAGCATTTTTATATTTTTAATACAAAGTTGTATTTAGCTAATGCAAAATTTTGTAAATCTCGACTACATAATCACTTAAAAATAATTTTTTTAATAAATAAAAAGCGAATTCTAGGTTTAGTTTATAGATGGAAACATGAAACATATGTTTTAAAAATTCCAGAAATAACTATTCAAAAATTTTCGAAATATAGTGCGCGTTGTGCCCAAAAAAGGCATTTAGAGAAAAAAATATTTCAAAGTTTCGGAAACTTTCTTCAGAAATTGACTGGGTATAATTATAAGAATAATAAATTCCTTCGTTTGAATTCAAAATAAAAATTACATCAAAATGTTCAGAAATAATAAGAGTTTAGCATGTAAAAAAATTAAAATCTCGATATTTTTACAACTTTATGACTCCTGAGACAAAATCGTAAATCAAAAATTACTTGCAGGAATGAGCTATGTTTTTGGATTCGCATATTTGAGGCTTGTACAAATCGATTTCTGTTATAAAATTCATGTATCAAAACTCTTTTCTTTTCGAAAATTAATTTCAAATAAGTGAAATTTCGAAATTTATCTTCTAAAAGAAGAAAATAAAGGAAAGTGGGAATGTAATTCATGCATATTATACAGTGGGTGGCCAAATTATTAGTTACACGCCTAAACTTTGCACTGCGAAGAAAACACGACGCTTTGTTTTGTTATTGTTTACTGGTAAATTGTTAAACTACTTTCCGTATACATGTATTGAATACTAATGGGTTTATAAATGAAAACAAACTTTCAGTCATAAAATTGAAATTTATAATGAAAAATCTCAACACAAGTGTCTTAATATAAATTCTTCAATTCGTCGAATTTCGTCGAACCTTCATTTACGAATTGTATTACCCTTGATTTTCTATATGTACATTTTTTACGATTTCTTTTTAATTACCCATTATAATGCCAGACCATAATCAGGGATTTCATAAAATTTCTTTCGTTTGTCTTTTTTTTGACACATTTTACAGAGAACAGAATTCATCATAAATAATTCAAGGCATGTAAATCCTGAAGTATTTCCCAAAACTTTTCTAACACACGATATACATTAAAAGTCCGTTACCAGTTGACGACATCTGTCAAACGTCATATGTCAGTGTTGTCCGAACAAAAACATTAAACCAATAAGAAACTTGTCATTAAGAAAAATTGTAGTGTAACTAATAATTTGGCCATACATTGTAGCTGAAATAGAGTTTTAGAAGAGTCACATATGGGAATATAAAATTGCAGCTGATTCTATTAAGTGTTTGTTTTACCTTTAAAAAACTACCAGAATTGAAATAAATCTTGAAACGACTAATAAGGAATTTATCATTAGGATCTCCAAAACTTAAACCTGCTTAAATTAATAAACTACTTGACCGAATAATTTTCGATCGGTATCCGAAAAGAACCATTTATGGAAAAAATTAAATATTAGATATTATTATTAAAAACCCTAAGTTTGTTGCAACTTCTATATATTGGCGATCTCATAAATAAAATTTAACTATAATGTTAATTAATAAATTTGTAAGGATGGAGTAAATGTCTGGCAGAAGTCGTTGGTTGGAATTTGAGCTGGGAATCTCATGGACTGTAAGAGATTACGCTAGCATGGAGCAAAAGACCATACCAGTTGCCCTAAGTTGGTAACTCGCGATGCTCTTCCTTACTACACCTTTACTACACCACACTTCTCCCATTGAAGGAGAGTTGATGTAGGACGAAAGATGTGTACTCGAAAGCAGGTGCAGTCAATGCCGTGTGCATCGCAACGGGATGTGGACATGATATTGTGCTGCACTATTGCCGAGGCCATGTGCTATACGGGTGTGACTAGCTTATGTGCTATGAGAGTTTTTATGGGCTTTGTGTGATGGGAATAATTGAAGTGATGCGGTGTTCACGTCTGTTGATCTTGAGAGAAGATGCCTGTGGTTGCGTGTTTTTTTCAGAATACCAATGTAAGGATGAGGACATGCCTGGACAAAATAGTTGGCTTGGATTTTAACCAGGGTGCTAATGGAAATAAACAAACATGTTAGCATGGCAAAAGGCCAAGCCTGTTACAGTAAGCTAGTAACTATCTATGTAGTGTTTTTTATTTTATAGAATCGCTACACATGTTACTATCAATTGATTGGTTACAACCACGTTTTCGTATGGTGATTTTCGGCCGCGACAGTGCGGAGTGAGTGCAGAAGGAGAAGGATTGTCTTTCCCCCATATGTACTTTACTTTGTTTCGCTACTTGTAATTTTAGATAAATACTTTAAGTATAACATATGCTTGGTTTGTGTGTTTATTTTTATAGTACTTTTTGATAAAGTTATTATTACTTTTATAAATGTAAAAAAATATTTTATTTAAAATATTTATATTAAAATATTTTATTTTATTTAAAAATATTTAATTTTTAATCTAATATTAGTTTTACTGTAACCGTTTAATGTAAACTGCTATTTGAATCTCACATTAAATAATAAAAAATATTATAAGTATTTTAGTATCATCATCGTGCTAAAAAATGCGACATTTCATAAAATTTTTAAACTGAATACAAGTATTCATCTTTTTGACGTAGAAGAATATGAGTTTAAAAAACCAGTGATTTGTTACCTGTGTTTGAAACTGAATACTACATTGATGCTTAGTAGCACTGCTAATTAGTGCTTTGTTAAATTAGTGCTTTGTGTAATTCTTCTAAAGTATCATTAAGTACGTTAAAGCATCAATTTCTCTGGCATAAATTTATAGAAACGTGATACCCAGTATTTTACAATTTACCGTTTTCAATAAGTTTAAATCTATATTTATTTGAGGAGTGAGAATTTTTATCAATCTTTTTACAGAAGATACGTAAGATAATCGGAATTATTTTTGTTGCAGAAAGTTTCCCAAGACAGTTTTAAAGAACAATACTTAAAGTTATATTTATCATTGAGAATTTTTTGGCAACTTGTTATTTTCCTTTATTCAGTAATATATATTTTCCATTTTAGAGGATTTGGTGAAATTTGCTTTCTTATTTCTTTGTTTTCATTTGTAAAAGTAGATTCATTTTTTATTAAGAAATTATTTCTAGAATGTAGGAAAATGGTTATATTTACAATCTTCGTACTATGCAAAAATTTTTACATATTCTTTTAAATGTTTAAAAATATGAAATAATTGTATTCATTACGTGTACAGTGTACAATTGCGAATTGTTAATACATATGATATGTATGTAAGGAAAATATTACTTTCTCCTAATTAGCATCAGATCAGAGCAATTCTAGATGTTTTCAACTTTAAATTGTCCCAGAAAGATTTTGAGACACAAACCTGTGGTTGGAGGTAAAAAATCTCGTGACAGGATATCTCGGGTAAAATTGTTGAATTTAGACAAACTTTATTCATGGAGGATTTTGTGTCTCTGGGGGTGGAAAAAATTGTACTTTTTGACCATTGGAAACCCAAAATCTTCAATCTTCCGAGTGGGTAGGGTGTCTCATTGCTCGAAAAAGAGGGAGGGGGAGGGGGGGGATGTATCTCTTCTACAATCAATCCTCTGAATTCAACACTGCAAAATATAACGAGTTCAAAATTTGATGTACGTGGCATATTGTATCTTGAAGTATAAATAACACTTTACGAAATTGTATTTGAATTTTTGATTTATTTTCATGCATCCTTAATGAATGTTGCAAACAAATCAGAGATAGACATCTCTCGCAAAGTTTTCGTAGATGCTCCTTTAATAATTGCAGGCAGAATTTCGATAAGTGCGGAAAGCACGAAAATGCTGATAATTTTATTTTACAAGATGAAGACGAGTATTGGAAAATGAAATTAGCAGAAAATACCAAAAATAGAGAAATATATGTATTTATAAAAGTATATATATATATATATATATATATATATATATATATATATATATATATATATATATATATATATATGTGGGATATTGAGTGATTAACTTATGATTTAAGAAAAACTAATATTCTTGATAAGATAAAAAAGGTTTAATAGACATAAAATATATACGTAGCATTCAAAAATAACAGTAGAACTGAATAATATTCAGTATAAATAAGCTTCTCTGAGCTTTGGATTAACAATCCATCAAACTCGCCATCGCTGAAATCTATAGAACACCTCGTTCTTTTCACGCATCATCACACGAGTCTCATTTTGGATATCACGTTCATTAAATCATTGAGTTTATTACGTTTTATTGCTGAATACTTTATTCTTTAATCCCACATTCTCGGTCATCCTGACGTTTCTGACGTCCTCGGCAGCTGCTTATAAAAATTTAGACACAAATTTACACATACAAAACAGGTAAACATAAAACAAACACATGTCACGTTATGCAGATGCGTTACTCCAGGGCTTCATATATTCTGCAGCAGTTGAGGTCTTGTTGGGACCATCATGGTCTCCAATTTTTTCTACATCATAACGATCATTTGACTTTACTTTAGTAACTTTATAAGGTCCATGGAATTTTTCCTTTAATTTCAGACCTGTGCCGTACTGCGGTCTTTGGATTGCCACGAGATCATTTAATTTATATTTGTTGGGCTCTCTCCTCTTCTTGTTAAATTGTTTTCTATTTTCTTCTTGTATTTTCAAAATATTTTTTCTTGCTTCTTCTCTTACATTTTCCCGTTCCATCATCATATGGTTTATATCTTCTTCCTCTAGTATTTCTTTAATCCTTAAGTCATTTTTATTTTTCATTTTTACGCCAATCATCAATTCAAACGGGCTGTATTTTGTACTTCTTGTAACTGTACTATTGAGAATTCTCTGCACATCTGCCACATATTTATACCATTTTGTGGGCTCATTCCCACATAGCTTTGCTAGTACAGGAATCAGGATGCTATGAATTCTTTCGATCTGTCCGTTTCCCCTGGGCATCCCTGCCGTAATTTTACCGTGTTCTATCCCTTGCTCTTTGCAGTATTCTATAAACTCATCTGATCTGAACGCTGGTCCCCGATCCGTTATTATTTTGCTGGGATTCCCGAACACAGTTTGTTGCAATGATAACTTTTCAATGACTTCCTGAGCTGTCGTGGATTTCACCGGATAAAACCATACGAACTTAGTAAAGGCATATACAACTGTGAATATATGCTGATATTTCTTGTTTGTTGATGGCAGCGGTCCAATATGATCAATGTGGTATGTGCTTAATGGTATATTCTCTTTTGGTATGGGCGTTAGAAAACCTTCGGCTTTGCCTCGTTTCTTGTTAAATAGAATACATTCGATGCAATTTACTACCACTGTTTTAACTTGTTTTCTCAGGTTAGGGGTGAAGAACTCTTTTTTTACTAATTCTTCTGTTTTGACTGCAGCAAAATGCCCTTTATCGTGTGTTTTACGAATAATCTCTTTTTGCATTTCTTCAGGCACTACAAGTAACTCTCTTCCGTTATCAAACTTATACAACACGTTATTCTTGATAAGATATTCATTTTCTTCACCTTTTTCAACTAAAGATTTTATTGATTTTATGAGCTCATCTTTCTCCTGTGCTATAGCTATTCTAGCTGTCATCTCACTCTGTGATCTTGTAATTACTAAAACAGTATTCCTGCTCAAAGCATCTACATGTTTCATTTTATTCCCTGGTCTATGTGTGATTTCATAATCAAATTCTTCCATGAATAAAGCCCATCTTGCGACTTTTGGAGCCAAATCTTTTTTGTTTAATGTTTTCTGAAATGCTTCACAATCAGTTACTATCTTGAATTTTGTACCAAGTAAGTAGTTCCTGAATTTTTTAAGAGCTTCAATTATTGCCAATACCTCCAATTCATAACTACAATATTTTTCTTGTTGCGGGGTTGTCTTTTTGCTCATGTATTGTATAGGGTGGAATTTTCCATCATCCGCCTTTTGTAGTAGTACTGCTCCGAAACCATGGCTACTGGCGTCGGTGTGTAATTCTAGTGCTGATCCTTGTTTAAATAAATGCAATACTGGTTTTTGCGATAATATTTCTTTTAATTTTTTAAACGCCTGTATTTGTTCTGTGCCAAATTCAAATGTGACATTTTTACGCAATAAATCAGTCAATGGTTTGGCTATTCGAGCATAGTTCGGAATAAATTTACGAAAATAACCTGTTAATCCTAAGTATGATTGCAATTGTTTTATCGTTTTTGGTTGAGGGAAATTCCAAACAGCTGATGTCTTCGATTCAGATGGCTGTATCGTCCCATTTTCAATTATATAACCAAGAAATTCTATTTTTTTCCTTAAAAATTTGCATTTTTTGAAGTTAAACTCTAGCCCATAATCCGCTGCAACTTCAAGTACTTGTTTCAATTTCTCTAAACCTTCTTCTTCAGTTTGTGATGGAATAATAAAATCATCCATATAAATAACTACTGTGCCGTTACGTAATAACTTTCTAAACACCGTGTTTACATATCTTTGGAACTGATTTCCTGATGTACATAAACCAAATGGACACTTCAAAAACTCATATTCCCCTTCGTGTGTCACGAATGCGGTGTATTTCCTGCTTTTCTCCTCAATTTCAACACTAAAAAACCATTCTTTAGATCGAGAGTCGTAAATACTTTTGATCTCTCTAATTTATCTAAAACATCTTCAATTAAAGGTAATGGGTACCGATCTTTGATTATTTTCTTATTCAGTTTACGGTAATCTATGCATAATCTATACGAGTTCTCTTTCTTTTTAACTAAAACTACCGGTGCAGCGTAATCTGAAAAACTGCGCCTTATAATTCCGTCTTTCAACCATTGCTGAACCTGGTTTTCGATTATTTCTTGCTCTTTAAAAGGAAATCTTCGTGGCCGTTGACAAACAGGAATTTCATCAGATAAAATTATATTCATCCGTAATCCTGTATCTTTTGATTTATTTGGTTTGTATCCCTTTAATAATTCATTTATTTGTTTTCTTATATTAAAATTTCTCACATGATCTAAATCAATTTCATCATCTTCTATGACGCTCGCTAAATTAATTAAGAAATTATCTCCTGCATTATTATCATTTACAATTATAATATTTTCATCACGTGAATTATCTAACGTTGACGTTTTCTTTTCATTATTATTTCTGACAGCATGATTCAGTTTTATGTCAGAATTCTTCTGAACTTCAGTGTAACCTACTTCAATATTGTTGCGTTCGCCAACGATCTTAATTCCGTTCTCGTCTATCGCCAAATTTAATTTGCTAATCACATCATATCCCAATAAAATATCATATGAAAGAGATTCTAACACATACAAATTTGCTTTGATTAGAAAACCATCAATATTAAATTCATATGAAAAGTATCCTTTAGGATAAACAACTACTCTTTCTATGCCTGACAAAGAAATATTTTTTGAACGTAATCTTGGCGATCCAATCTTCGTGTAGTAATCATAACTGACCAGACTGATATCACTTCCAGTGTCAAAAAAGATCTGTGTCTTTTCACCGTTAATATCAATATTTATCATGCGATCCGGCTTGGCGCTGTTTGTTTGTTTGATTACTGCAAAATTTATCTCCTTGTGATTGGATAATCGCGGGTTTTGGCTCCCGTTAATATCGGTGTCTAACATGTGATCCGGTTTGGCGCTGTTTGTTTCTTTAATTAATGCACAATTCACTTCTTTGTGATTGGATAATCGCGGGTTTTGGCTCCGATTTTGGCTGTCATAATTTATTTGACTATTATTCCCATTTTTACACTGGGATATTACGTGGCCAAGACGGTTACATTTAAAACATCTAATTTGTGCCCTGTTTCTTTCATTTAAATTAGAAGATTCATTTCTATTAGCTGTATTATTTGTAAATTGTTGTTTTCTTAAAGTATCATAACGTTGAGATGGTAACCACGGTTTTGAATTGTTATTTTCGCGCATTTTTGACTTCCTATCTTCAAAGTGGTGTGAGTGTCTATTCATGGTTTTAACATTACGCCTTGCTGTTTCATAATCATCTAGTTTATAAACTAATACATCAACATTTTTAATTTTGGGAAGATCATCGATAAAATGTTCTTTCATTTCTATCGGTAACCTTCTCTTGATTTGATCTACTAATATTAACTCTTTTAAATCTTCAAAATTGGATACATCAAGACCGGTAATCCATTCTTCTAAATAATTCCTTAACTCAAATGCTAGATCGCGCCAAGTGGCTGAGTTTTCTTTCTTATGCGACATTAATTTTTGCCTAAACTCTTCTGGCGTCAATTTGAATCTTTTGAGCAGCAAGTTTTTTACATAATCGTAGTTATTTGTTAATGTTTCTGGTTCTCTAGTTATAACATTAGCAATTTCTAGCGGCATTAAACTTAATAAGTGCATGACCCAATTCTCTTTTGTTATATTCATCCTAGAAATCTGTCTCTCGAATAGAGCTAAATAGATACTAATATCACCCTTCCCATCAAAGTGTGACATTAATTTAGACAAATCTGGTTGCTTACCTGAACCAGTTACAGCCGAACCGTCACTTGTATTTGTCATATTTCCTTGAAGCTCAATTTTTCGTAATTCGTACTCCATCTCCATCTTCTTTTCCTCTAATCTTCTTTCTGCTTCTAGTCTTTTTTCTTCTTTTTCTGCTTCTAGTCTTCTTTCTTCTTTTTCTGCTTCTAGTCTTTCTTTTTCTATTCTCTCCGCGGCAATGACTTCAAGTCGAACTTTTACAAAATTTTCTTCATAATCCTTCGATTCCGTCACCAACTTTATCAAATCAATGATTCTTGGACTCTGAGGCACAACTATACCTAGATCATCACACAATGTTAACAAGTCCGCCTTTCTAGCTTTATTCAGAACAGACATTATAATTTTTGTTTACACTTCAACAAAACAATATAGTGCACTATCTTGCAGGCTTGATTACGGATAATTTCTAATCATTAAACATATAACAAACAGTTCCTTTTTTTATATAATACGTTTTAGTTTAAAAACAAAACATTCTTCTTAGACTTAGATCTTCTTAGTACAAAATAGCTTTCATCGTGAAATTCAAATTCAAATATAAATCAGCGAAATCATTCAAATCCCGGCAACGAACCTCCAAAACTTGTGGGATATTGAGTGATTAACTTATGATTTAAGAAAAACTAATATTCTTGATAAGATAAAAAAGGTTTAATAGACATAAAATATATACGTAGCATTCAAAAATAACAGTAGAACTGAATAATATTCAGTATAAATAAGCTTCTCTGAGCTTTGGATTAACAATCCATCAAACTCGCCATCGCTGAAATCTATAGAACACCTCGTTCTTTTCACGCATCATCACACGAGTCTCATTTTGGATATCACGTTCATTATATCATTGAGTTTATTACGTTTTATTGCTGAATACTTTATTCTTTAATCCCACATATATATATATATATATATATATGTGTGTGTGTGTGTGTGTGTTTAGCGGTTTAGTTGTCGGAACGGTTTCTATGGATCGTGCGATGATAGCCTGAGATGCAATAATCAATACTGGCGACTTTTAACTTTTCGATCATAAGATCATAATGATTGCAATGTGTTTCCAAAGACAATTAAATTGATTTTATACCAGCATGCACAAGAAAAATATTTATGTATCTGCTCTTGAGATATACACTCAACTTTCGCTCGAATTTTACTATAACAGAGATTTTGTTCCTTTTGAGATCAGAAAACATTACGAATGTTCATTTATTTAAAAATAAAATAAAAAATAATTTGTTTTTGTGCCTGGTCAGGAACTTCGACATTGGGTTTTAATCTTGTGAAATACATGCTTATTGAATTACTTGAACCTAAATGTAAAATTTTTAAATTATGATTAACAATAATGACATAACGATGAGTTATCTGCTATATTATTTTTACTGTATTATATATAATATTTATTTATTTTCAATAGTGTATAGATTTTCGGGTATGAATATATCTTGCCTTCAGTATACCAAAAGAGCTTGACTGATGAAGACTCCATGTTAAAAAAATGGACATGAATAAAAACAGCTTTTATTTTTCAAAATATCCATTCAATTGATTGGACTACAATTTATAATCATTAATGCAAATTTTAAAATTATAAGTGTTTTGCCTAATGCAAAAATTCATACAATATATATGAAACTTGAGTTAAAATTGTGTGGTTAACTTCATCAACTTTGTCTCGTTTGCATCCATTTTAATATGATAAAAATACAAATTTCACTGAAATAATTTATTATTTCAGTGCATATATTCGGTGCAAGTAAGTAAAACTTTTAATATAAAGAGTTCAACTTGCTACGTTTTTCATTTTCTTTAAGCGGCGTTACATAGAAATAAGCTTTTTAAAAAGAAAAATTGAAACAATTTTTAAGGTGTGAAGCATGCATATTTTTCCTCTATGAAGAGTTTATTGCAAGAACATATGAAACGTAAATGCGTAGATGTTCCAGAAAGTGAAATATATTTTGCTTAAGAAAGAAAAATACACTGAAGAGTTTCTAAATGGAAGTTTTGTGTGAAATGAATTTTTTTTATATAATTTGTTAATTTGTTTTGCATTTAATACAGGGTTTGTAATTATTGAACCTATAATATTTTGTAAGTAATTTTATCTTTTATTAATGACATGTAAAACTAGATTTATAAGTGATTTTTATAACAGCCTTCAGGTTTTACAAACAAAGGAAATATATAACAGTTAGGTTTTCCATTGTACATAAGCCTACTTAATTTATAAACTTGACATTTTGTAAAGAATAACGGAAGCAACCTTAAATATAATTAAACATGTCTATTTATTGTAAGTATTCAAGTAATTTGGGTTTCCTTTTCTTATAAAAAAAATATATATAAATAAATAAATAAAATAAAATAAAATAAAAAATAAAATCAACTTAAAAAGAAGTTTTTTTTTTTTTTTTTTAACAGAATTTATTGTTATCGGGAGGATTAAATGAGATACTGCATATTGGTTATGAAAATGCTTATTTCACAAATATGTATTGCACAGTAATATTTTTTAAAAATTGTTTTATGAATCCTTTCTACCTTCTTTTAAATAATTTGTGGTTTCATTTCATTGAATATATAGTTAAAATTTCTGTTTCATTCAAATACAGGGTTTTTTTTTTTTTTTTTTTTTTTTTTTTTTTTTACATTGAATACTTTTTAAGAAAAAATAAAAGAGGAAAATCTTAAAAAATAATTATAAAGCACTGTTTAAAATAAAGGCAATTTATGTTCAGGCTGCTACGATTTCTTCAAATTAAGAATTTATAGACTTGAAATATTTCGGTTGCTATCCAGCTGAAAGTAAACAAAATGTCTGATCCTAGGAATTTAACTTCCAGGGATTTTAATTTTATTTTAATGTCTTTCCATAGAAATGATTATTTAAAAAAAAAAATTGAACACATTCATAAAGTGTGAAGCATATACACTTTTCGACTTTGGAGAACTTACTGAGAGAGCATATGGAACGTAAATATGTAACTGTCACAAAAAAAAAAAAAAAAAAAAAAAGGCCAAATATATTTTGCAAGATTCTTTTAATCGGAAGTCTGTCGTGAACAGGAAAAAAGTGAATATGTTTACAGAATTTATTAATTTGTTTTGGCTTTGATTTAAGATTTCTAAGATATTTGAGATTTTTATTTCATGAGTATTTCTGTCCTATCTTAAACAATAGAGGAAACTAGATTTACGATTGAATTTTATAAAGCTTTGATGTTTGACAAACAAAGAAAATATATAACATTTAGACTTTCCATTGTACCTAAGGCTACTTAACTTATAATTTTGATTTGTTCTAATGCATAACAAAAGCCAGCTTATGTTAAAATATCCAACACGTCTGTTTAATGCAAGTAATGAAGTAATAATTATTAATTATTATTTACAAGAGAATTACAGACGTCTCAAATATCGTATTTCAATGTTTCATCACCTCCAAGTTCGTCATTCTACGTCCTTTTGTCCAACAGACAACAGCCGTTCTTTTCCCTTCGCTTCACTTCAGTTTAAGCGTCATCACTTAAGAGCCCACAATAGTCACAGAAAAAGTACTCAAAAAGACCCGGATGATTATGTAAAGTCTATGGAAGCGTTCTTTTCTAATATCTCGCTCAAATTTTAATATTTTTACATGATTTTTTTGCATAGGCTAGCTTAGGATGATCTACAACCGGGCTAGTTTTTACTTTTTCAGTTTTGGTTTCAGATTTAAAAAAAAAAACTTTCAAAACCGGTTTAAACCGGTTCTGAAATCGAAACTATCATAATATAAAAAATATATGAGCAAAATCGAAAAAGTAAAAACTAGCCCGGTTGTAGATCGTCCTAAGCTAACCTATGCAAAAAAAATCACGTAAAAATATTAAAATTTGAGCGAGATATTAGAAAAGAACGCTCCCATAGACTTTACATAATCATCCGGGTCTTTTTGCATACTTTTCTGTGACTATTGTGGGCTCTTAACCATGCCTTTCATCTGGCTGAGTCGCTAGATTGCATGTATCGTCGGAGTTGTGATATGGAAGTTGGAGCGGCCTGGCTGTGGGAGTAAGAAGGTCGTTCCCACATATATATAAAAGAATTTGTGATTCCTTTGTTTGACAGGATTATATAATCATGAACGTAATGTTTAATAAAAAAATCAAAAGGTAATGCTTGAACTTAAAAATAAATTTTTTTAGAGTAAAGGCTAAGGCTCAAAGAGTAGTTACATCCATCTGAAAAAAAAAAGATTTTAAAAAGAGTAAAAATTCTTTGATAACAGAAATCATTCAGATACTCCATATCTATTATAAAAATTCTAATTTAACGAAAGTGTATTGCACACAATTATTATATTTATAAATATTATTCTTCAAATCCTTTCTATTCGCTTTTAAAAGATTTTATGACTTTCTTTTCTGGAATATGCTGTTGAAATTTCCATTTTATTCAAATGTATGTTAATTCATTCTTATGAATAAAATATATTCTAAGAGAAAAAGAAACAGAAACATCTAAAAAAACAAAGTTCTAGCAGCTTCAATTTCATAAAATCAGAAATTTATGACCTAGAAATATTTCAATATTTCATTTTCCAGGTAGCTGGGAATAAACAAAATGTTACATGTTAACAGTTCAACGTAGGAGACTTTTCATTTTTTTATGTGCCTTTGCATTGTAATAAGTAATTTTACAAGTAAAGTTTAAATAATTTTTAAGGTGTGAGGTATGTATATATTTCTCCTCCGGAGAATTTATTGCATAAGCATATGGAACGTAAATGCTTATCTTTCACAAAAACAAAAATATATTTTCCTTAAGAAAGAAAAATGCACTGAAGATTTTTTTTAAATGAAAGAATTGTGTCAACAGTAAAAAAATAAAAAGTTAACTTTTTTATTTGAATATACCAATTTGTTTTGCATTTGATATAGAGATTTTAATGAATTTACCTATGATATTTTATAAGTAATTCTATGCCATTTTAAGATTTATCAAATTATATTTAACAGCGAACATTATAACAGAATTGATGCTTTAAAAACAAAGAACATTTTGTAACGTTTACGTTCCATTGTGCATAAGGCTACTTAATTTATAATCTTGAACTGTTGTCATGAATAATGGAAGCATCCTTAAATGTTGAAATATCTTATATGTCTGTTTAATGCGAATATTTAAGTAATTTGCTTGCTATTTTCTTTCTGGAAGCAGTCATACTATTAAAAAAATGATACCTTATTCCACGGGGTTGCTAAAAATTTTACAAAAAAAAAAAAAAAAAAAAAAAAAAACAATAACAATAATAATAATGATAATTAAAATAATTACAAAATATAATGGTAATTACAATGATAATAATTACAAAAAAAGATAATAAAAAAAATGCCAAATTAGGCATCTTAAAATATTGAAAGTTTTTACAGAAAACAGTTATAAGCTCAAAGAAATCTACATGCATCTGTGGAAAAAGAAAGCGAATTGATTTTTTAAAAATTTTAAACAGAATTTTTTATTACCAGGATGAATTAAGATACTAGAGAGTGATTACACAAATTCTTATTTCAAAAATGTGTATAGCATGTAATTATTACATTTTTAAAGATCATTTTATAAATCTTTTTTATCCAGTTGTTAAATGATTTGTGGCTTTATTCCATGGAGTGTAGCTAGAATTTCCGTTTAATCCAAATGCTTGTTAATTCACTTTTTATACATTGAATAGTTTCCAAGAGAAAATGAAAGAGAAAAATAATAAAAAACAATTCTATAAAGCACTCTTTTAAATGAAGGCAATTTATTTTAAAACAGCTGCGATTTCCTAAAATTAGAAATTTATAGTCTAGAAATATTTTGACATTTTACTTTTCAAATACCTGCGAGTAAAAAAAAAAATCTTTGATTCTAAGAATTCAGTTGGCAGCGATTTTCATTTTCCTTAAATCCCTTTAAATAGTAATACATATTTTAAAAAGGAGAAATGAAACAATTCTTAAGATGAGAAGCATACATATGTTTCGTCTTTGAAGGATTTATGGTGAGAACATATGGAACGTAAATGCATAGATGTAGCACAAAGTCAAATATATTTTGCTTACGAAACAAAATTAAACTAAAAGATTCTTTTAATTTGAAGACTCTTGTGAACAGGGAAAAAATAATTTGCTTAAAGCATGTTTTAATTTGTTTTCTATTTGATACAGGATTTTTAATCGATTTACCTATAAAGTTTCATAAGTATTTCTATCATACCTTAAATTACATATGAAACTAGATTTATGAATGAATTTTATAAAAGATTTGATGGTTTACAAACAAAGGAGATATAAAACATTTAAGTTTTTCACTGTACATAAGGCTACTTAATTTATAAACTATAATTGTTGTAATGAATATCGGAAGCAACCTTAAATATTTCAAAATGCTATACACCTGCTTAATACAAATATTGAAGTAATTTCATTGCTTTTTTCTGTCTCAAAATAGTCATACTAAAAACAAAAAAATATTCCTGTTTTTTTTTTTTTTTTTTTTTGACGGGATTATCAATAATTAAAAAAATAATTTCGTGATCGAGATATTTAAACAAAAAACAAAAAAAAAAAATAAATTACTCATCTTCAAAATTTAAATTTTTTTTACAAAATAAAAAATTTACACGAATTTCAGTATAAATTAATTTTTTTTTACAAAGTAAACCCTCAAGCTCAAAGAAAAGTTACATCCATCTGGAAAAAAATGATTTTAAACAGATTTAAGATTTTTTTGCTATTGAGAATTCAGTGAAATATTGCATATTGATTATAAAAATTCTTATTTAACAAATGTGCATTGTACACAATTATTATATTTCTAAGTGTGCTTCTTCAAATTTTTTCTATTCCCTTTTTAAAAAATTCGTGGCTTCATTTTATGGAATATGATGTTAAAATTTCTTCTTTATTCAAATGTATATGAATACATTTATATTTAATTTATTCTAAAACAAAATGAATGAGAAAAAATTGAAAAAATAATTTTATAAAGCACATTTTAAAATAACGGCAATGTATGTTCAAGCAGCTGCAATTTCATAAAATCAGAAATTTATCGCCCAGAAATGTTTCGACATTTCATTTTCCAGCTATCTGGGAGTAAACAAAATCATCGATATTAAGAATCTAACTTGCTACGTTTTTCATTTTCTTTAAGTGCCGTTGCATAATATTAAGTATTGAAAAAAGAAAAATTGAGACAATCCTTAAGGTGTGAAGCATATATATATTTCGTCCCCGAAGAATTCATTTCGAGAACATATGGAACATAAATGCGTATCTAGCACAAAAAGTCAAATATATTTTGCATACGAAAGAAAAACAACTGAAGTTTCTTTTAATCTGAAGTCTCTTGTAAACACGAAAAAAAAAATAATATTTTTACAGAATAATTCATTTGTTTTGCATTTGATATAGGATTTTTAATCAATGTAACTGAAATTAACTATGAATATTTCTATAATGTTATATCTTAAAAGATATATGGAACTATATTTATGAGTGAATTTTATAATAGCTTAGATGCTTTACAAATAAAGGAAAAGTATAAAATTGAGCTTTTCCAATTGTACATAAGACTACGTAAATTATTACCGTTAATTGTTGCAATGAATAATAGAAGCAACCTTAATCACTGAAAAATTCTATGCGTCTGATTAATGCAAGTATTGCAGTAATTTGATCGCTATTTCCTTTCTGAAAAAACTCATTAAAAATATTTTTTATTATATGATTGTATCATTAAAAATTTCAATATCATGAATGTAATGTTAAAAAAATCGAAAGCTAAAATATTGATAATATTAATCTTAACAAAAAAAAATTTATTTAGATTAAAGATTAAAGCTCAAAGAAAAATTAGATCCATCTAAAAAAAGATGATAAACAGAGTTAAGATTTTTTTTTATCAGGATATATTGATATTTTACATACATGTTACACAAATGCTTATTTAACGAATGTTCATTTGCACTTAATTATTATATTTCTAAATATTATTATTCAAATCCTTTCTATTCTCTAAACAGAATTTGTGACTTCATTTTTTGGAATATGCTGTTAAAATTTCTACTTCATTCAAATGCATGTTAACGCATTTTTATGTATACAATTCAGTCTGAGACAAAATAAAAGTGAAAAATCTTGAAAAATAATCTTATAAAGCACATTTTAAAATGATGTAAATTTATATTCAAGCAGCTGCGATTTCATAAAATCAGAAATTTATGGCCCAGAAACATTTCAATTGTTCACTTTCCAGGTAGATGGCAGTAAACAAAATCTTTGATATTAACAATTCAACTTAGGGCAGTTTCATTTTCCTTAAGTGCCGTTGCATACTTATAAGTATTTTAAAAAGAAAAATTGAAACAATTCTTAAAGTGTGAAGGATATATATTTTTTGTCTGAAAAATTTATTGCGAGAACATATGGAACGTAAATGTGTAGCTGTCACAGAAAGTCAAATATATTTTGCTTACGAAAGAAAAATACACCAAAAGATTCTTTTAATTTGAAGACTCTTGTCGACAGGAGAAAAACATAATTTGTTTAGAAATTTTTTTAGTTTCTTTTCTATTTGATATAGGATTTTTAATCATCTTATCTATAACGTTTCATAAGTATTTCTAACCTACATTAAAAGACATATGAAACTAGATTTATGAATGAATTTTATAACAGCTTTGATTCTTGAGATAGAACGGGGATAATAAAACATTTAAGATTTTCATTGTACAAAAGGCTACTTAATTTATAACTTATAAATTTTGTAAAGAATAATGGAAGCAACCTTAAACATTGGAAAATGCTATTCGTCTGTTTAATACAAGCATTGAAGTAATTTGGTTTTTTTTTTCTAAAAACAGTCATACTAAAAACAAAAAAAGATTCATGACTTTTTTTAATTTGATGGAGTTATCAAATATTTAAAAAATAATTTCGTGACCGTATTGCTAAAAAGAAAAAAAAAAGACAATTACTGATCTTTAATTTTTTTTTTCTTTTTACAGAGTAAACCCTCAGGCTAAAAAAAAAAACATTCATCTGAAAAAAAAAAAAAGATTTTAAACCGAGTTAAGAAACTTTTGCTATCCGAATTGAGTGCACATATTGCATATTGATTATAAAAATTCTTATTTAACAAATGTGCATTGTACACGATTGTTATATTTCTAAATATTCTTCTTCAGATCCTTTTTATTCCCTTTTAAACAATTCGTTGCTTCATGTTATGGACTATGTTGTTAAAATTTCTCCTTTTTGTTGAAATGTATATGAACGTATTATTATGCATAAAATACATTCTATGACAAAATGAATAAGAAAAAGCCGAAAAAAGAATCTTATAAAGCAAATTTTAAAATAACTGTAATTTACATTCAAGCAGCTGCGATTTCATAAAATCAGAAATTTATCGCCCAGAAATATTTCGACATTTCAATTTCCAGCTACCTGGGAGTAAACAAAATCTTTGATATTGAAAATTCAACTTGCTATGTTTTTCATTTTCTTTAAGTACTGTTGCATAGTAATAAGTATTTTAAAAAGAAAAATTGAAACAATTCTTAAGGTGTGAAGCTTATATATTTCATGTTTCTGTAGAACTTATTGTGAGAACATATGAAACGTAAATGCGTAGCTGTCAGAAAGAAAAAATCAAATAAATTTTGCTTACAAAATAAAGATACACTGAAAGTTTCTTTTAATTGGACGTCTCTTTTGAACAGGGGAAAAATTAATATGAGTTAATTTGTTTTTTATTTGATTTAGGATTTTTAATCAATTTAACTATGATGTTTCATAAGTATTTCTATCCTATCTAAAAAGATATATAAAACTAGATTGATGAGTAAACTTTATGATAGCTTTGATGTTTTGCAAACAACGAAATTATGTAAAATATAAATATTCCATTGTGGATAAAGCTACTTAATTTATAACTTAGCGTACGTTATAAGCAACCGTTCAAAACCGTTAGCTGTTTAAATATTGAAAAATTTTATATGTCTATATAATGCAAGTATAGAAGTAATTTGGTAGTTTTTTCTTTCTGAAAACAGTCATAATAATAAAAAAATAATAATTAAAGTTATGTGTCATTTTATTTGATGGGATTATCAATAATTAAAAAAAACATTATCGTGTACGTAATAATAAAATGAAAAATTGACAGCTAAATTTCTGAAATCTGAGGCTCAAAGAGAACTTTTATCCATCTGTAAAAAAAGAAACACATATATATATACAGTTTTTATATAGTCTTAAGAATTCTTTGCTAACAGAATTCATTGAGATATTCCATATTGGTTATAAAAATGCTAATTTAACGAAAGTGTATTGCGCACAATTATTATATTTCTAAATGTTATTCTTCAGATCCTTTCTATTCACTTTTAAAAGAATTTGAGGCTTTATTTTAAAGAATATACAGTTAAAATTTTTACTTCATTCTAATCTATGTGAACACATTTTTATATTTAATGACAAAATGACAGAGAAAAATCTTAAAAAATAATTCTATTTAGCACATTTTGAAGAAAAGGTAATTTATATTCAAGCAGCTGCAATATGATAAAATAAGAAATGTATGGCCTAGAAATATTTCGAAATTTCACTTTCCAGGTAGATGGGAGTAAACAAATTCTTTGTTATTAACAATTCAACTTGGGGGTGTTTTCATTTTCTTTAAGTGCCGTTGCATAGTAATAAGTATTTTAAAATAAAAATTGTAACAATTCTTAAAGTGTGAAGCACATATATTTTTCGTCTCTGAAGAATTTGCTGCAAGAACATATGGAACGTAAATGCGTAACTGTCACAGAAAGTCAAATATATTTTGTTTCCGTAATAAAAATACATTGAAAGTTTCTATTAATCGGAAGTCTCTTGTGAAGGGGAGAAAAAGTTAATATTTTTACAGAATTTATTAATTTGTTTTGCATTTGATATAGAATTTTTAGTCAATTTACATATAATGTTTCATAAGTATTTTTACCTTACCTTAAAATATAATATGAAATTATATTTATGAGTGAACTTTATAACAACTTTGATGCTTTAAAAACAAAGGGAATACATAAAATATATATTTTCTATTGTGCATAAGCTTACTTACTTTGAATTATTAAAATGAATAACGGAAGCAATTTTAAATATTAATGAAATTCTATACGTCTGTTTAGTGTGTAAATTACTTCAAAGTACTCAAGTAATACGTATCTATCCTATATCAAAGATTATGAAACTAGACTTGCGAGTGAACATATGACGGCTTTGATGCTTTGACAAAAAAGAATATATATAACATTTAGGCTTTCCATTGTATCTAAGGTTACTTAATTTATAACTTTCACTTTTTCTTATGAATAACGGAAGAAACCTTAAACTATGAAAAATCCTATAGGTCTCTTTAATGCAAGTATTGGAGTAATCTGGTTGTTTTATTCTTGCTGAAAACAATCATTACTAAAAAAGAATATTTATGATTTCTTAATTTATCGGTGTTATCAATAATTTAAAAAAAGTCTGTCATGAACATAATGATAAAATAAAAAATCGAAAGCTAAGTTTCTGATTTCAACAAATTAGTTTTTTTTTTTACATAGTAAAAGTCTCAGGCCTAGAGAAAAGTTACCCTATACCTGTAAAAAAAATATGTATATATAACTTTTAAACAGTGTTAAGCATATTTACTAGCATAATTCATCGAGATATTGCATATTGGTTAAAAAAATGCTTCTTTAAATAATGTGATTTTACACAATTATTATATTTCGAAACATTATTATTCAAATCCTTTTACATTCACTTTTAAAAGAATTTGTGACTTCTTTTTATGGCATATGTTGTTAAAATTTCTATTTTGTTCAAATGTATATTAACACATTTTTATGTATAAAATACATTCTAAGATAAATAGAAAAATGAAAATCTGAAAAAATCATTTTATAAAGTAGATTTTGAAATAAAGGCAATTTATATTCAAGCAGCTGCGATTTCATAAAATCAGAAATTTATGGCTCAGAAATATTACTATGTTTCATTTTTCAGGGGGCTGGGAGTAAATAAAAATATTTGATATTAACATTTGAACTTGGGAGAGTTTTTGTTTCGTTAAGTACCTTTGCATAGTAATAGATATTTTTAAAATGAAAAGTATAACAATTCTTAAGATATGAATAATATATACATATTTCGTCTCTGAAGAATTTATTGCGAGAGTATATGGAATGTTGAGACCTATATACCATTTGCCTTTCATTAAAGTTATTTTTTTCCAAATTAGTATTCCCTCTCTATGTTTTCTAAATTAAATTATATGCTCCCACACTATTTTTTTCTCTTATCTTTTGCTTGTGTTTGCCCATCTAATGTTTTCAACTCTGTGAGTAATAAAAAACATTCCCCGAAGTATTCCCACACTTTAAGTAGAAAAGAGGACGAACCCCTGTCACAATAAATAAATAAATGAATGCATGATGCTTGCATGTGACATTGTAAAAATGCAACTAATATCCGCCTCATGAAAGACCACACACTTTGGAGTTACAATCCTGCCTTGTTAATTTTATTAGGGCAATTTTACTGCCCGAGAAAAATGTTAACAATACTGTTTTTAAAAAAATTGTGCAGCAATTGTTGAAATACCCCCTTACTTTTATGTTAAAAATTCATGACCCCACGTCACGTATAGCCAAATGGGTATGTACTCTATCTGATTTTGACTTTACCATTAAATATATAAAAGGCAAGTGCAATAGTGTAGCAGACTTTCTCTCTCGATTTGCAAAAATTGATGAAACACCTGAGATTAGCAGCAGTAATTTTTGTATACAGGTAGAAAAAGAAACTACTTTTGTACCGCATTCAAATTTAATTGAGAAAATTAGTGAATTACAAAAAATTGATAAGAAATGTTGTGAAATAGCTAGAAAAGTAGACAAAAAAATAGATATAGCACCTAAATACATGAAGTTTTTTTTTAGAGATGATATTCTTGTATGTGAGGACACCAGAGATTCAAGTGTAATAAATAATCCTATTAAGTTAGTAGTTCCTAGGGATATGATTGAGCAAGTGTTCGCTCTAACACACGATTCTCTAGCGGCTTGTCATCAAGGGTTTAAGAAATCGATTGACCGCATCCGGGAGCACTTTTACTGGCCCGGAATGTCGGCCGATGTCAAGCATCTAGTAGAGTCTTGTATTAGTTGCCAGCAGAAGAGAGCGTATAAACCAGATCAGCAGGCACCCCTTCAACGGAAGCCTACACCTGAATTTCCCATGAACAAAGTTCACCTAGACCTAATTGGCCCATTACCGGTCACGTTTTCTGGTAACACCCATATTGTTACGTATATAGACTCGTTTACTAAATGGCCAGAGGCCTATGCTGTTAGCTCTACCACGTCTGATGTTATCGCAGATACACTTGCCGATTTCATTTCACGTTATGGCGCTCCTGTGTATATTGCGACAGATAATGGAAGAAATTTAATATCGGAAGCGATTGAGCATGTATATAAAATGTTTGGTATTAAACATATAACTACATCTGCCTTTCATCCGGCCTCGAATGGACAGATTGAACGGCAGAATAAAACTTTAAAAAACGCACTCAGTCACATTGTAAATGAGAACCAGTCAGACTGGGATACGAAACTAAAATTTGCCCTGTTAGCGATGCGTTCGGCTGTGCATTCTTCGACTAAATTAACTCCCGCAGCAGTTTTATATGGCAGAAACTTAAATCTACCATATAATCTATTTTCGCAGTCGCCGAGGTTTAGCTATAACGACGCCCCATCTTTTTGTGAATTATTAATACCCGCACTCCAAAAGGTATATGCTGAGGTGTATGATAATTTAGTTAAGGTGTCTGAAAGCCAGGAAAGGTACAGAGAAAAAACTGCAATCGTTAAGGATTTAAAGGTAGGCGATAGAGTGTGGTTATTTAACCCATCCATCACTGCTGGCAATACGAAAAAATTGTCAAAATTAAATAACGGACCATTTACTATAATTGAGAAGCTCAGTGAAGTTAATTTTAAGATAGCATTAATTGCTAATCCTTCTAAAACTCAAGTTGTCCATGTAGACCGCCTCACTTTATTTAAAGATAGGCATATTTCAGGTGTAAAGGAGCAAAATGGAGACGATATTGTAGACCAAAACAAACGCCAAACTCTTATATCAACTACGAATGATTCGAATCATTCTCAATTCGATTTCACTACGCGAAGGAAAAGGAATCGATTCATAAATAGATTTCCCCCTCCCATTCCATGTCAAGGAACCAGCCAACCTGCAGTGCAATCTACGAGCAGACGACAAGAGCGTAGCGAGGAAACGGTTGGTGGGTTGCTCTCAGAAGCACGGGAAAATACGGCAGTAGTAGCGAGCGCTGATAGCTGTGAGGGAGTAAGGCAGGTAGGAACGCCTAATGATTCGGAGCGCGTGAGTCGTTCGCGAGATCGTAATGGCGTCTGTTTATCTAGGCAAAACAAATCGTATTCGATTCCGAGAACTGAGTATGCGTTTCGAAAAAGGGATTCGCGACCGAATTATAAATTTTAGGGCGGTTTAACTTTATTTTTTTTAGATTGTATATAAATACTTGTGATTTTAGTTATTTTAGGAAGGTTTTATGCGCGAGTTAGCTAAAATTTAAGTAATTTTCGAGCCTCGATATCGTTTGTTTTGATTTGGTTCCGCTGTTATTTAATGTGGATTTCCGCCAGTTCCGTATTTTCTCTCGGTGATTTATGGATTATTTCAATAGATTAGGACCGTGTAAGTGCTCCGCCCCCTATATGTATTCTTTTTTTTTATTTTTTTAGCGGGTTTGAGCGCTAATTTTGGGGACTTAGAGAGATTTAGGGTCAGGAAATTTTGGAGTAGAGATTTGGTAGCAGTACATGTGATGCTTGCGTATTCCTACTGCCCCCTTTTTGTATATAGTATAGGTACTGTTAGGAATGTAGTTCATCTTTTATTTTTATTTTTAATTTTTTTTTTGCATTTCTTTTAACTTTGTATTTTTTTTGGATATTTTTGATATTAGTTCTCTATTTGGGAAGTGGGGATTTAAGATACAGGTAGTGTACACCCCACAGCCCACAGATATATTATCTGGTTTATGTGTATTATATATGTATATATTTTGTTTATATAGTCTGTTTTGTTATTTCATGTGATTTTTCTAACAATATACCCATTGTTTGTGTAAATTGGCTATTTTAAAAAAATTAGTGGTACTTGTCAATGAAATTGGCGAACTCTCTTGTGAAATTATCAGTTCATTTTAAGTATTATGTGTAGCATTTTATGAATTTTTTTAGTTACTATTAGTATATGGAATATTTACCCATTGATAATAACTAAGGCAGACAATTATCAGTCTAGGCTACACAAGGTAACCTATATAATTATAATGCTGTGATATAAAATGCCCATACACTTATGTGATACTGTGTCACCGATACAAGTCATTGAACTGTTTTTTTTGTTTATATGCACATGTTATGCCACTGAATATAAACAGATATTAGTGCTATTTTTTTTTATGTGTACCCTATATATGTACTGAAAGGTTATTGCTATTTTTATTTTGTTTATGTGTATACAAAATGTTATCGTGCTATTATATGTATATATCTGTGATACCTACAGCTGGCAAGTAGTATATCTATTGTATTTTTTCAGAAATTGATTGTTTCGGTCCTTTGGCTCTATCCTGCTCACAGGATTCAAAATTTTTAAAAAAATTTTTATTTTTTTTATTCACTGGACAACTTTTCCTTGCATTCTACTTGTGGAAATTTTTTTTTAGGGATTTTTTTTTTTTTTTTTTTTTTTTTTTTTTTACAGAGGTGTTAGCAGATAGGGATATCCCAGTGTGTTGGTATTCTTGACGGTATAGCAGATGTGGAGATTTAATTAAGTATGCCTGGTATATAGTGTAGATTTTAATAGCATCTTAGGCCCTAGTATATGTTTAACTTCTAGATGTTTTGCCCAAGCTTCAACTTAGCATTTCCGGTGTGCAGAGTTGGTGTGGTAGCTTAGTAGGGAGAGGTTATCAACTTTTCGGGTCGTCGTCTGATCTGTTCTAGGCGATTATCTTTATTCTACTATTCAACCGGGGTACTGCATTGTTTTTTCATTTAATCTTTTCTTTCATTTTGGATTTAATTTTAATTTTTTTAGGACTTTCTTTAACTGACCTTATGTGGTCATTTAGCTAAAAAAATAAAATTCTTGTTTTTGTTCAAAACTAATAATGTTTATTTTTTTTTCAACGTGGGGGAGCTTCTTGTTGAGACCTATATACCATTTGCCTTTCATTAAAGTTATTTTTTCCAAATTAGTATTCCCTCTCTATGTTTTCTAAATTAAATTATATGCTCCCACACTATTTTTTTCTCTTATTTTTTGCTTGTGTTTGCCCATCTCCTGTTTTCAACTCTGTGAGTAATAAAAAACATTCCCCGAAGTATTCCCACACTTTAAGTAGAAAAGAGGACGAACCCCTGTCACAATAAATAAATAAATGAATGCATGATGCTTGCATGTGACATTGTAAAAATGCAACTAATATCCTCCTCATGAAAGACCACACACTTTGGAGTTACAATCCTGCCTTGTTAATTTTATTAGGGCAATTTTACTGCCCGAGAAAAATGTTAACAATACTGTTTTTAAGAAAATTGTGCAGCAATTGTTGAAATACCCCTGAATATATGTTTTACTTAAGGACCACCAGCGGTAGTGAAAGTTTTATTACCGTCAATAAAAATACGAAGGCGAAAATATTTCTTTCCCCCGTGTTTCCGTGGGAACCATAAAATGAACAATTTTAACACCTGCTCCCATCAGGGAGGGGATTTACGTCACGTGGATAGTTTGGTCCTGTCATGCCCTTATTTGGTAATAGAAAAGTGTGAAGTAACTAGTAGCCAATGGTAGCCCACCCCAGTATGCACGAGGCGAAGCAGGAAGCCTTGCTGCTAGTTAGGAGACCCCGAGTTTGGTTTTTATTCCAGTGAAGTGGGATGAATTTGGTTGTATCAGGAGTGACCGGTCAACAGTGAAGATGTAAAATTCTGGGGCTGCTGAATGCCCCCCCCCCTTTTTCTCCTGGGGAGAGGGGGAGAATTTTGAATCGAGGCCTGAGATAAATTTTTCTTTTGGAGATCATTCGTCTCTGAGTCTTGGAGTTGTGAAGAGAGCCTACACCTCACCGGTTGCCTTTTTCAGAAACTGCTGTGTTCCAGCAAAACTTAGCAAGGCAGCTACTTAAATATGTAAAACTGCTCATCGGGCTGATGTTCTGGTCGATATAGCGGCAATACTTGTTCGGTGTTTATTGGAATCATTGTGCTTAGAATTTCCCTAATCAAAAGAAAAAGAGAAAAGGGTATGGTTGCCCTTAGAAATTTGTATTTGCTAAAAGGATCTGAGAAGCGAGGACTGAAGTGACGGAGACCTTGGGAAACCACCCCCGGTGAATAGATAGGACGGTCATGTCCTCCCTTCCGACAAGTGTGATTCGTGAATAGTGTCGAAAAAATTAGTCTTCACTGATTCCCTCCCGACAAGTGTGATTCGTAGATAATGTCGAGAAAATAGTCTTCGCTGATTTTGCTAAAAAGATCTAAGAAGCGAGGACTGAAGTGACGGAGATCTTGGGAAGCCTCCCCCGGCGAACAGATAGGACGGTCATGTCCTCCCTTCCGACAAGTGTGTGCGCCTTTCCTGCATGTGTGGAATTGGAGAAGTAGCATGTAAATATCAATGTAGGTAGAAGCTTTGGTGAACTTTAACACCATAGTTTACAAAAGTTCAAGTTGTTGTAAAGCAACGATACTCTATGTCAGCCAGTGGTAAGCTTGCTTTATATTATAGATTGATTTATTTCTTGAATATTGATGTTAGCATATAAAAGTATAATTCCTGTTAATAAGTGTAAATAGTTTATTACAAATCAAGGGATGTTATAGATCAGTTTATTTCTCATTTGAATATTAATGGAGGAAGTGTCATTTATTGTTTTTATTGTATATATAATAAATTAAGTGTGCAAATAAATGTATATGTATTTACTGAAATTTTACTCTAATTTTTCTTCATCCAAATAATTAAGGAAGTTTAATTAACTTCAGCACAGAGGAAGAAATTTTTCTTATTTTGGTTAGTGAATAGAATTTGTCCAAATATAACTCTAACTTATTCTGAGATGAAAAGTGAGGTAACTTTATTCCAATAATGTAATAGTAATTTAATACTTAAGTTATATAAATTCTTAACCTTCTTAGAAATTTTTAATGAGCTTGGATAAGCTTATTTAATGTTCACTTTACAAAATTCTTCTCTTAATTCTAATTAAAAATGAGGATATTTAATTGACTTTCCTCAGAAGTTAGTAATTATTATATCAAAACCCAAGAGTTTTGTATTTAATTCTCATACTATTGCATTTTAAGAATAAAAGAGGAAATAAAATGAGTTAATAGTTCACAACGCTATGACAGGAATAATAAAAAAAAAGAAGTAGAAATGTACTATCACTATCGTATCAAGGTCATATACCATTACTTGTGTTGCAGGATGAATGTTATAATATTGAGATTTTAATCTATTTTAAGAAAATTATGTCTTTCTTGGCTCTCTGAATATCTGAGAGATTTCAGCTTTTCTTTCTCTATTTCTTAAAGTTAATTGATCTGTAATTGTGATTCTTTCTTAAGCGTTGATATGTATTTTTCATCCTACAAGACAGTAATGGTAAAGTTGGGATAATTGCTACTAACTTACAGTGAGTTGGGGATCTGAATAAGTTGAGAATTTTGTTGCATTTTGTTAAGTGGTCTCTTTGATATTTCTATTCGTGTAATAAGTTGGAATGTTTTCATTAGTTAATAAATTTGCTATTTTGGTCGTGCAACTTTAAGTTACTTTTCTAATTCCCTTTTTCCCTTTTCAAAATAATTATGATGTTTAACTTAAATTAAATTATCTTGTAGCAACAAGATTCAGAGAGGTGGAAACTTAATTCAGATCTCAATTGATTTAGTATTCTAATTGAAGAAATAATTTATCTATTGAACCCATAATACTTGTAAATGATTATTATTTAATAGATGCTCATGCTAAGTATTCAGAGGTGAATTTATGAATGAAGTTTCAAAGTTTATTTACTAAAAAGTTGTAGCAAAAGTCCCAACAGGAAGGTAAACGTGTAGCTGACACATAAATTCAAATATATTTTGCCTAAGAGGAAAAAAGTTCACTGCAGTTTCTTTTAAATCCAAGTCTTATGTGAACAGTAGAAAAAAGTTGTTTATTAAATTTATTAATTTGTTTTGCGTTTGATATTGAGTTTTTAATGAATTTACCTATGATGTTTTACAAGTGCTTCTATCTTATCTTATAAATTTAACAAATTATATTTATGAATGAAATTTATAAGCGTTTTGATGCTGTTTAAACAAAGGATATTATTTAACATTTTAGGTTCCATTGTGCATAAAGCTATTTAATTTATTACCTTGAATTTTTATAATGAAAATTGAAGTAACTTTAAATATGAAAATCTCCTGTATGTCTTCTTAATGCCGTTATTTAAGTAATTTGATTGTTTTATAATTTCAAGAATCATTCATACTGAAGCAAATGTTTTATAATTCCTTTATTTGATGGATGCCAATTATTGCCAATATATTGCTAATTATTTAAAAAAACTTTGTCAGGAAGATATTGACAAAAAATCAAAAGAAAATCGGAAGTCTAATTATTAGTTTTAACATATTAAAATTAAAACCTTTGGCCGATAGATTTTTATATCTGGAAAAAATGTTTTTTTTCGTCATTATGAACCGTGTTACGAATTTTTTAATAATGAACTTTTAATAATGATTTTTTAATTACAATTTTATTGAGACACTTCATATTGATTTGAAAAATGTTAATTCACAAATATGCTTTGCGCACAATTATTATAGTATTTCTAAATGTTGTTATAGAAATTCTTTCTATTCAATTTTTCATGAGTTTGTATTTTAATTTCATGGAAAGTGCAGTTACAATTTCTATTTTATTCAAATGTATGTTAATTCAATTTTTATGAAGAAAAAATTTTCAACACAAAATAAAAGAGAAAATAATTTGTAAATAATTTTATCAAGCACATTTTAAAATAAAAGCAATTTATGTTTAAGAAGCTGCAATCTCATAAAATTAGAAATTTATGACCTAGAAATATTTTGAAATTTTATTTTCCAGACACTTGTGGATAACCAAAAAATTTATACTAAAAAATCAACAGGCGAGATTTTTCATTTTCTTTAAATGCCGTTGCTTAGTAGTAAGCATTTAAGAAAAAAAATGAAACCATTCTTAAGATGTGAAGCATGTATATTTTTCCTCACTGAAGAGTTTATTGCGAGAGCATATGCAACGTATTTGCGTAGATTCAAAGAAAGACATAAGTGTTTTGCTTAAGAAAGATATTTGACCTGAATCTTTTTTAATGGAAGTTTTTTTGTAAACAAAACAAGGTCAAATTTTTTACACAATTTATTAAATTATTTTGGAATGAAAATATGAATTTTATTTATATTAGGTATAATGTTTAATAAGTATTTCTATCCTGTCTTAACGATATGTAAAACATACATTTATGAGTGAATTTTATAACAGCTTTGATGCTTTACAGACACACACGCACACGCACAAAAAACTCCGTAAGGATACATGGGGCAATTGCTCTATGATTTTTTAATCTCATTCTGGAGATTCAGTTTCCAAATCTAATGAATGTTCATTTGAATTAGCATCCGAACCTTTGTGAATGTGTTCAGTCAGGTTCATTTCAAAATTTATTTCAAAGTTCATTTATGAATTCAAAATTCATTTGTGTTCATTTACAAAATTACATTTTGATGTCTAAATTTAAAATATGTATATATATATATATATATATATATATATATATATATATATATATATATATATATATCTTCAAAATTATCAATTTAGCAAGAACTAGCACATCCCTCTCACAAAACAAAACTCCCTTAAAATTAAAAATTCAACAATCAAAATTCAAAAACAACAGGCTGCAAGCCTCGTCAGCGATGGGTTTTATTAGACGAAATCAGCCGAGCATTCGAGTTTACAAAACAAAATATATTTAAGTGGCAATGGGTTTCTGCCAGAACCGTGAATAGCAAAAAATCAGATGTTAAACACCCGATGGCTATAATTCACGCGCTTCCCCACCGGACCCTACGCCACATTAGTAAACGAATGTCTCACCTGGAACATTGTAAACGATGCAAAAGTATGTTCTCTGAATAAAAACCACATCTCCAACTTAGCTGTAATGCCACAACCCAAAACAAAATTAAACAGAACAAAGTAGAAACCATATCCCAAACCAATCCAGGTCTGTTGCCACTCAATGCAGCACATCATCATAAAACCGTCCTTAAGCAGGCTTTAGGTAATACAAGTCATTAGCTGTCACTGAGTAGCAAACGATCAAAAATATAGAGAATCTGTAAAATCAGAATACTTTTTTATGAACTTGAGAGGAATATTGTTTTTATAATGAAGTTTACTTTTAAATTGAAAAGGCTCACTATGAAACACATATTTTTCTGAACAGATTCTATAAAAGAGAAAAATTTGGCGAAATCATTATTTTAATAAGGATATTAGAAACGAAATAACCAAATTAAAACAAAAAATTGTTTTTGTCAAGTTGAAAAGTCCGCCGGTAACTTTGCAGTAATTTGAAAAAGTTTTATGCTGAAATGCTCAATGATGAGTTAAATAATAGTGTAACCTATAAAATTTGTAAATCTTCTATACAAACACTTATCAATAAACATCTGGCTTATTCTAAACAAACCAGTATTCCATTCCCACGTAGTAAAAATCCGTCATTTCCATTTTTATTTCTTACTCCTAAATTCCATAAAGTACCTACTAAATACAGGTTCATTTGCAGCAATGTTAATAGTATAGGTAATAATTTTAACAGGAAATTTGAGGATTTACTTAAAAAATTTTTGAACATGCTGAAATATAAATATAAAGACAGTAACTATTTTTGGATTATTTCTAATAGTTTTGGAATTGTTGAAAAATTAAAAAACAATAAAATTCATTCTATCCATACATATGATTTCGAAAATTTATTTACCACAATTCCTATTAGTAGCTTAAAGGATGCACTCTTAAAGACAGCTGAATTGGTTTTAGATGGTACTGATTTTAATTCGAACATGTTTTATAAATTATACCGGTTTTGCCCTTATAATAATTATATTTTTACTGGTTTTAAAATATACCTACAAATTAATGGGATTGGTATGGGTACTAGTTACTCATCCACTGCTGCTAACTTATTTTTATTTTTTTTATGAGTTTCAATATACTATAAATAAAACCGAGTTCAAATTTTTTGCTTACCGATACATTGATGATTTGATCGTTTTGAATATTAATTCTGATTTTAATGAAATTTCTCAAGAAATTTATCCCGACTCCTTAACGTTAAAAAAAACTAATGAAAATTGTTTGGAGGCTGACTATCTAGATTTAAAAATAAAAATTTTAATAGATAACAAAATGAAAATTTCTGTTTATGATAAGTGTAAAAGTTTTCCTTTTACTGTTAATCAGCTCGTACACTGTTGCTCCAATATTTCAAAACGAATCTACATTAACATTATAATCAGCCAAATTTTTCGCTTTTATAGAATCTGTTCAGAAAAATATCTATCTCATAGTGAGCTTTTTGAATTTAAAAGTAAACTTCATTATAAAAACAATATTCCTCTCAAGTTACATACTCCTCGTAACATATAAAAATTACATAAGTATTTGAGGAAGAAAAATAAACAAAATAAATCCAATGTTAAACCGGTAAGTATGTGCTTAAATACACCGTTCTCCATTTTATTTACTTCAATGAAAGCTAATAAATGCAATAAATCTGCCGAAAATGTAACCATGTTTATACAGGGAACAGAACTACTTTTTTATTGGTTTCGATAATTTTCTAATAATGTCACTTTGTCTTATGTATCCTTCTCCATCTTTATCATAAAATTTCGATGTTTTAGATTTCTCTTAAAAAATTTTGCGTAATACTCGCCTGCTTTTTAAAAAGTTTATTATTTAATTTCCTTCACTGTTAGCAAAATATAATAGGGGAGGTATTTTCCGTAGTAAGAAAACTCCAAAAATGTATTTTATAACTGTTAAGGTAACTGGAATCTACATGGTCCAGTTACCACTAACCCATGTCTCAGTAACTCAGTTCTTCAAACATTTATGAAGTAACTGTATCACCGGTCTTTGATTTGAAACATGAAGTAAATATGTATAGATATTTAATATTAATAATGCATTTGTATGTCTAGTCTCTTAAAAAAAGTGATTTTTTAGTATAAGTACTTACCGTATTTTAATAAAAATAACGAAGAAGTTCAACCACATTAACATAGTTTAAAAATAAAATAAGCCTAAATTTTGAAAACACGTCGCAGAAAAGACAGGGCTATGATTGAGTTAAAACACATTTTTTTTAACAATTAGAGAAGGGGTGAAATGTTCGCAATGGCTAAAACTTAAAATGATCTGCGGGTTTCTTTTTATAAAATGGCCAATTGCCCAGTTATCTCCTGGGTCCTGTTACCCCAGCTTGCCTTATAACATATAGAAACCAATCTTGATAAAGTTACTTCATTTGTAATTGAAGTAATAAAACTTTGCAAAAAACGCCGAAAAAAGAAAACAATACACAAAAGTTGATGCAAGCTGAAAAAATAACCGCCCGTTATCCTGCTCGAAACATGTCCTTTGTAACTTTTCGATTTTATGGCGGTTTTTACAAAGTTTTATTATTTGAATTATGATTTATCATCAGTTTTTGGTGATATTTCTACTGCACTTAATTTATAACGTTGAAATGTTGTAAGGAACATCTGAAGCTTTCTTAAGTATGACAAAAATCCTGAGTGTCTTCTTAATGTAATTATTGAAGTAACTCGATTGTTTTTGATTGTCATACTGAAAAGAAAATGAAGATATGTATATATATATTGTTGCAGCGTATATTGGGTTCTTTTGATCTTATGGTTAGACAACTTCAAACTCTTGCTCTTAGAAAAGTAGAAAATAATTTATTTACAGACTTCAGAACAACAGAGTCTTCGAAACTCACAAATATTACTGGATATTCAAAAATAACTGCTCAAATCTATCGTACAATTACAGCTTTAGACCCCAGAGACTCTTTATACAACGTCTCAACACTTAATAACATTCAAAACAACATAGATGAAACTCAAGCAAACTTGCTTACGCCTTGTTCACTCAATGACTGACTGGTAAATAATAACAATAACAGCTCGTATCGCTCTCCTTATATATAGTCTCGCCGCATGCGGTGGAAATTTCTACAAACTTCTAGAAAAAAATTGGAAAACCATGGAACAACATTCAATGTATCAGTAGACCTAAGGGGGGGGTTACCATAAATAGGGAAGGGTTACCATCGCCAACAATCGCCAAGTTTGTCGCCAACTTGGCGATATATCGCCAAATTTGGCGACCAAAATTAGTCGCCAAAAGTGACGCCAACTTAGCGATATCTCTAATATTTCGCCAATCTGCCGTAGACATACACTGAAAATTATAGACAAGTTTGCTTGATAACAGAGACAATGAAACAAAAACTAATATTAGTAAAGAAATGGAGATTAATAAGATTATTTACATCATTTTACAGTACAAACACTAACTATTTACAAAATTCGTAACAATATATATATATATATATATATGGGTGATTCTCAAAATAGGGGACAATTTCAAAAGTGAAATCTTAAAAAAATTACTGTTAGCAAAATTTCTGAAAAAAATAGGTGTTGTTAATATAGTATTAGGTACACTTTACATGTAGTCAGCAGAGCTAAATATTTAAAAATTAACTTAAAAAAATAATTAGTATTTTTTGAGCCATGCTAATGACAAAACAAATTGCATGGAATAAATATATTAAGAAATTTTTATTTTCTTCCTCTTTAAATATTTTTTTCTATATTTATTAGCCTTCCTTTTCAGCAAATGGTTTCCATTTTTACATATATACATATAAGGAGAATAAAAACATTACCAAAGAGCAAACATTGTTTACATGAGCAACATTCTGACACTAACAATGTAAGAAGCTGTCTTAGTGATTTTCTGACAGATTTAATGCATATTTTAGAGATAATAAATGTAATACATAAATTTATATGTAAAATTAAACTTTATAAAAGATACAGTATAAGCAATGGTTACATTTATGCACATAGGAGTCTTTAGCATGGACAGAAAAACTATGCTAATGACACTGATATTTGCCCATGCTAATGACAAATTTTAATTTAAATAAGATTATGAGCCATAATATAATCACAATGCAATAGTCCTTTTTGGGGCTTTTTAAAACACAAAAGTCCTATGCAAATAAGTAAAATAAAAATTTTAATTATAAAATAAACATGAAAATTATTATCCATTCTAATGACATACAATTGATGTACGCCCCTAATATTCAACTTCTATTCTTAAAATACAATACATGCTTCTATTTTCAGGCTGGGATAAGATGGCTACTTGTTGCCATGGAGAAACTTTATATTTTCATACTATTGTCATGTGTGAAAATGAAATTTTGATTAATAACCAACTGTTATAGTATGACCTTGTTTTGAAAATAGAATATGTAGGACAAACTTTAATTCTTTTTTTATATATTATAATTTTACTTTTAAAAAGAAATTTATTGGATCAATCCTCTCCTTGATTAATTTAAAGAAAGAATAACATTTGTTTTATTTTATAAACATGATATTAACTCTTGAAAAAGCTAGTATATACAAGGCACAGCTGCTGTGGACATCCATGCTTATGACATTTTAAACATTTATTCTGTTATTTTAAGGTGTTTTTAACTAAAAAGTGAGTAATTCTTGAGTGCAAATAATGAATAATATTAAGACAAACATATCTAAATATAAAAACATGACAGAAAACCTGTCAATTTTTTTTGTATGCCGAAAGACATAAATTTTCCCCTATTTTGAGAATCACCCATATATATATATATATATATATATACATATATATATATATATATATATATATATATATATATATATATATATATATATATATATATATATATATATATATATATATATATATATTAAATAGAGTATTTGAAAACAATACAAATCTTAGTTTCAGAGAAAAGCTACAGGCACTTGATTTTTTTTTCTATTTTGAAGAACAATGTTTAGTTTTTTTTTATTAGCGCATTTTATACCGGCATATTGGTTATAAAAATTCTAATTTTTTCAAATATGTCAGTGTACACAAATATTATGTTTCTAAATGTATAAATTTTATTTTATGAATTTGCAGTTCATAAATGGTGCAGTTAAAATTTATACTTTATTCAAATGCATGTTAACTTATTTTTATACATTGAATAAATTCTAAGATAAAATGAAAGAGAAAAATCTTTCAAAATAATTTTGTAAAAAGCATTTTAAAATAAAGACAATTTAAGCAGCTGCGATTTCATAAAATCAGAAATTTATGGCCCAGAAATATTTTGACATTTCACTTTGTAGACAGCTGCAAGTAAACAAAATCTTTAATATTAAGGATTCAGCTTGCGAGGTTTTTTATTTTCTTTTAATACCGTTGCATAGTAATAAGTATTTTTAAAATAAAAGTTGAAACAATTCTTAGAGTGTGAAGTACATAGAGTTTTTTCCTCGCTTAAGAATATATTGCGAGAGCATATGGAACGTAAACGCGTAAATGTAGTCGAAAGGCAAATATATTTTACTTAAGAAAGAAATATGCAATGGAGATTTTTTTTAATGGGAGTGTTGTGTGAACTGAAAGAAAATTAACTTTTTATATAATCTATTCACTTATTATGCATTTAATTTGGATTTTTAATCATTTTATCTACAGTATTTCATTAGTATTTATATTCAATTTTGGTGATATACAATATGCTCATTTAAGTCTCTTGCCACCCTCTTAATTTCGAAACGGCTACTGCTATATTTATCAAAATGGTATCAAGGACGGATCTGGAGAGTCCTCAAGGGGGGTGGGGGGGCGATTTCAAAAATTGAGAGACTCGAATCTTATGCGTGAGACGGGGTTAATATTTTCATTGCGGGTCGAGTTTGTGTCCGGTTAACTTCTATATTTTCTGTGGGTCGGGTTTTGGTCCGGTTGACTTCTATTTCTCAAGCGGGTCGGATGTGGGTCCAGTTATTTTTTGCTGCTGGTTGTGTTAGCTAATCATCGGCGTGCGAACAGAAAACTGAGTCTGGGTAAAGTTTCAATTCCCCCCCCCCCTGCCAAAAAACCCGACTTTTCTTGTGACAGGCCAGAAATGACGTTGGTGGTATAAATTTGACGTCCTTTGAGTTTACGGACCCGAGGCGACCGCCCCCTTAACCCCCACCCTTTCGCACTGCACTGTAACTAATACTTTTTCTGTGTTTTGCATTTATGTCCATTTGAATTCTTCTTTTTGCAGCGGGTCAGGTTAACTTCCACTTTTTTGCTACTTGTTGTATTTGAGACCGGTTGACAACTATATTTTGTTGTTAGTCGGATTGACTTCTGTTTTTGTTTTTGTTCTAATAGGGTTGGCTTCTTTTTTGCTGCGGCTTAGGTTAACTTCTACTTATAATATAGATCATAATAATAAAGCTCTACAATAAGAACTAAAGTAAATTTTTAAAAATGTGTTTCTTAAGATTTCGCTAAACAAATGTACAACATAAATATATTTTTTACGAATAACAAATAAGTAAGATGCCAGCCCAAATTGGGTTCAGAGTGAAGAATTGCACGCAGTGTTGAATTCAGGGGGTGGCCCGGGGAGGAGACATCCCCCCCGGAGCTATCAATTACCGCCCTCAAAATTTTGATATTTTGTGTTTTCAATGGTAAAAAAGTGTAATTCCCCCCGGGACTCTATTGTATCCCCCCCGTAGTCACAGAAGTCCCTCCCGGAGAAAAATGTCTGAATTCAACACTGATTGCACGAATCGCGGTCGGGCCAATGATGCTTATCATACAGGCTGGGTCGTACACGGAACAAACGTTTAGCTTTTACTCAGGGCCGAGCCCCGACCTGGAAATTTTCATCAGTACAGACAAGACATAAGTTCGGGCTCTTTTTTCAGAACTAGGTCCCACCCGAGCTCGACGATTTTAAATCCGAGCCCGCCCGAACCCGAAACATTTTGCTTCATCAGAGCCCGAGCCCAATAACGAAAGTATACAGTAGAAAAAAAATGCATAATAATTTTTTTTAAATGTTCCAAAAAATTATGATTTTTAAACTACATTTTACATAGAAATGTTACTCTTAAACGAAAATTTAAATTTAATAATATAAAAAAAAGTTTGGTATAAAATAAAAATGCATTTTATACATAAAATTTTTAAAAATATTTTGTCTCGTTTAATAAGAAAATATTATGGACATGTCAATGAAGTGTGTTTCATTAATAAATGCATGAAAATTACTTGGGATACATGGGAATTACTATCGATTATTTGTCGAATCGAACAACATTTATCAATTTTCTATAAAAAAGTGCACATTTTTATCCATAACCATTTCATTCTTCATAACAATCTTTTGGGATAAGCATGACCCAGACAATAACATTAAATTAAAATTTTTAATTCAGATGTTTTTATAGAAATAGAGGAAACACTACTCAATTGCTTTCTATCGGAATAATATGGAAATTAAATTTACTTACGACCAAAAGTGACTTCGTAAATTCCGGACTACAACTTCAGCATTAGCAGAATTCACAAAAAAGCAACAATCACTACAATTATTTCCGTATGAAAAGCGATTACCACCTGTGTACGCTGTGTGCAATAGAAATCTAAATTATGCGCCAACCGCAAACTGAAATTGAAAGAAAATATCCTCGCCGCATTAATCGTCTAAATAATAATAATAATAAACAACCCTATTGCAAATTAACCTCTGCTACAAAGAAAAATCAAACAAAAGACAAATTCATTATTTCCGCGTTTTCCTTGGCGTCAGAACATCGTCGGAAATGGCTAAAATATGTTTGTAAAAATGACTAATTTACTTTTAAAATAGCATTCTAGAGCTAAAATAGAAAAAAAAAATCACAATTTCTGCTTCCCTTTCATTCTAATCAAAATGTTCAATATCGTGATTTAAAAAGGAATAAGTAATGTTTAAGAGAGGGGGGGGGGATTTCTTTTAATATTTTCTATTCGTTGATAAATAAAATTTATAGGTTTGAGAAAAAATGAGTCCGAGTCCGAGCACTGTCTCATCTCTAATACAGACATTAAGGAAGAATGAGCCCAGGCCGGACTCGACATGGAAGAAAAACAAATATGGCTCGACCCAAATCGGCAGAAAAATAAAGATCACGACACGGCCCGGATCTAAAAGTCAGAAGACCTGACCCAGCCCGATTTTTATTATTAAATTGATTAATTTTTTATATTATTAAATTGAGTGGTATTTGGGTGTTGTAAAGAAGTCATGTGCTGCAGAATGAAACAACCTACGATGCCATCTGGTGAAAAACTAAGGAATTGACTTTGGTATCTGGGAAACGGAAAGAAGTACGGAATAAAAGTAGTTTACAAAGTGGTAAAGTATCATCGGTTTAGCAGGGATGTAGTGGAGGGTATACGCGGGTATACGCCGTATACCCTCTGGATTTTTAAAGGAACACCGTATACCCCCTGTTTTCCAAGAAAGCTTATAGTATACATACTCTAGGGTATACCCTCTGCCCTTGAAAGTATTCCCTCTGCTTAGAGCGTTTACTCTGTGTGGTTTTTACGACTACACTACTGCGGTTTAGTATGAAAAGAAATTTTTGGATATTAACACGAAAAAAAAAAGGGTTAAAACTCGCATTTTTTAAAAATAAAGATTTCAGCAATGTGAGGTTGGAAATGAAAAGTTTGGGTGAAATGTGAAGTAAATGAAAACAAGCATCTTATTAACAAAACAATTACAGTGAATGCTCAAATGTGCCACTGGCAATATCTAGCAAGTGATTGGTGTAACTTTTTGCATATTCCATTTATTCTATGAACATTTGCATCAACGACTAAAAGTTTTGCAATGAAGTCCTCATTAGAGTCAACTTTTGTCTCATAGATGGAGCATCTGGAATTTCCGAAAAGGTAAGCCAATCGCTTGATAGACGGTGTCAGGCATGTATCGATGTTGGTAGTGGCACATTTAAACACTAATAGTAATTGTTATTTAAATTGAACACTTGTTTTATTTTGTTCGCATTTCTTGTTTTTATTTAATTTTTTTTTATTTTCGATCCCTTATTTCTATCTTTCTTTATGAGGTTTTATATCTCTTTATGTCATTTCTATCTCTCTTTTACCTTTCCTTACAGTTTGGCCCATGAATTCGGGCGATACCCTGTATAGCAATTAGAAGACAATCAACTAAAAGGTACTTATTTTATAGCCTTGGATTGTTATAATGACTATCTGAATCAACTTTAAGTATGAAAAATCCCTGTCGGCTGGGCCTATAGGCGGAGATAGATTTCGAAGAGTGATCATTTCAACAAAAAAAAAATGTATGATTAGAGATAAACCCAGTTTAAAAACTTCATTTGGCCGTTTAAGAAAATTTATTAATTTCATCTTTCTGCAAAAACTTGTTTTATCAGAATCATCTTAAGAAAAATTCAGCTCAAATGCCCATTATGACAACATATTTTGAAATAGATTCTGAATTTATTAAAAAATCGACCAAAACAGTACATTATACTGTTACTAAATAACAAAAAACTGTCAGTTGAAAGCATTTGAGAAAAAATTGAATTTAAAAATGAGTCATAAATTAACCAATTTGTTGTTTGAATGCATCCTTAATTCTTTAATCATGATTGATTCGGCAAATTTTGTGCGAAATACTCACTTTGACAGCATTTTAAAAAATATATTCTATCTTTATCAAAAAACTGGCCTATGCGTCGCAGTATATAGTTCCTAAATAAGAGGATCTGTAAATTAGATGCATTTGAGAGTGAAAATGGATTTTAAAACGAGTCATAAAAAACGCAATTTGCTATGTGAAAACTTCCTTAAAATTTCAAATCTCGAAGACTTCGGGCAATTCTGTTCAAAATACCCTTTTTGGTAGCCTTTTTCAAAATATATTCTGTCTTTATATATATATAAAAAAAAAAAAAAAAAAAAAAAAAAAAAAAAAAAAAACGATCAATGCATCACATTATATAGTTCCTAAATAAGAGGATCTGTAAATTGGATGCATTTGAGAGCAAAAATGGATTTAAAAACGAGTCAGAAAAAAACGCAATTTCTTATTTGAATACTTCCTTAAATTTTCAGTCACGATGATTTCTGAAAATTTTGTTCAAAATACCCTTTTTTGTAGACCTTTTTTGAAATATATTCCGTCTTTATCAAAAAACTGACCAATGCATCACATTATATAGTTCCTAAATAAGAGGATCTGTAAATTGGATGCGTTTGAGAACAAAAATGGATTTAAAAACGAGTCAGAAAAAAACGCAATTTCTTATTTGAATACTTCCTTAAATTTTCAGTCACGATGATTTCTGAAAATTTTGTTCAAAATACCCTTTTTTGTAGACCTTTTTTGAAATATATTCCGTCTTTATCAAAAAACTGACCAATGCATCACATTATATAGTTCCTAAATAAGAGGATCTGTAAATTGGATGCGTTTGAGAACAAAAATGGATTTAAAAACGAGTCAGAAAAAAGCGCAATTTCTATTTGAATACTTCCTTCAATTTTCAGTGCCGATGTCTTTCGGAAATTCCGTTCAAAATACTCTTTTCGGTAGCCTTTTTTGAAATATATTCTGTCTTTATCGGAAAATTGACCAATGCGTCATTTTATACAGTTTCTAAATAAGAGGATCTACCATTTGGATGCGTTTAAAATCAAAAATGAATTTAAAAATGAGTCAGAATATAAGCCCTTTGGATTTGAGTTTTTTTCTCCAACTCCTATTTTTGTTTAATTTCTTTTTGCTATACGAATTCGTCCTATGAAAAACTTGTCAATATAAAAGTTGTAGATATTTTTGAGAAGATGTAAAATAAATTTAATCAGATTTGATATCTTAAAAATTGACGGAGTTATGGATTTTTCTCTTTTTTCAGCGCCCTTTTTCTTTTCGTTTTTAATTTTTTTCATCGGTAAAAGTTGGTCCTATCAAAAACTTGTAAATACAAAAGTTTTAGATAATTTTAAGAACATTTGCAAAAAATTTAGTTGGACTTAATATCTTGAAAATTGACGAAGTTATGAATTTTTTTCTCTCAAAATACCTGTTTTTTTCGCCCCTTGAGCCCACTTCTAAATTTATCGAAAATCTGTCATACATATACTTTTGGCCCATTTTTAAGAAGTAATATAAACTTTAAACCGATTCGATATCTACTTTAACTAAGAAGTTATGGCGTTTTTTCGGTTTTCACAAAAACGCCCCCTATTCCGACCCCCTTAGTCCGATTTTGCCCATTAACGAACTCAGCCAAGATTTTATCCCCATTGATTTTATGTACCAGTTTGGTGGAGATTGGTGAAGAATTATAGAAGTTATCGTGCCCATAAAAAGTGATATATATATATACACTATATTGCCATTGATTATGGGACACCTGCGATTTTAGACATTTTACTAAATATCTAGAAAAATACATGAGGAATCATCTCGAAACTCTTAGTGTATAAATATAATAGTATAAGTCATACATCTCCGTGAAGATTATTTCCCGAAACTCCAAAGGGGACCGTCAACAAATTAAAAAAGAATGAATATCTTTTGAATAACCCTGTCAAAACTAATGTAGCAAAAGCGCTCAAACTCTAGATTGTGATTGAATGCCTTATTGTAATAAGCCTTGTTCATTTTTATGCAAATAGCATGCATACTCGCAGAGTAATTAAGGTTTTTATAAAAATGATCCCAAATTTTTCCAAGTTTTTTCCTTATAATTTTCAGAGTTCTTAAAATAAAATATTATTTTTTTCAGAAAATATGACAAACAACATTGCACACAGTACCCTGTAATCAGAATTAAAAAATAATGAAAATTGTATAAAAAATGAGTTGGTTTACTAAATAATTTTTTACTGCGCATGCGTCAACGATATCAAAATTTCATTTGCATATTATGTTAGCTAAATGTATAGCAACTATTGTGAAAGTCACAAAATCATAACTTGAAAATTCTGACAATAATCGTCAATTGAATAAGTCGAAAATCCGTTATTCTCAAAATGAAGCAAAAACAAGAGGGGTTGTATCCATATATTCATTGATTAGTGTCAATATAGAATACACAATATGGGATGTACTACTGCATTTGGATAAAATCCCTCATTTTTTTGCTTCATTTTGGAAACAGCGGATTTTGTCCTTTTTCTATAGACGATTACTTTCAGAATTTTCAAGCTATGATTTTGAGACTTTTACAAAAGTTGCTCTATACATTTAGCTAACATAATATGGAAATGAAATTTTGATATCTTTGACGCATGCGCAGTAAAAAATTATATAGTAAACCTACTCATTTTTCATACTATTTTTATTATTTTTTAATTTTGATTACAGGGTACTGTGTGCAATGTTGTTTGTCATATTTTCTGAAAACAATATTATTTTATATTAAGAACTCTGAAAATTATAATGGAAAAACTTGGAAATTTTTTTATAAAATCTTTAATTACTCTGCGCGTGTGCATGCTATTTGCATAAAAATGAACACAGCGTATTACAATAAGGCATTCAATCATAATCTAGAGTTTGAGCGCTTTTGCTACATTAGTTTTGACAGGGTTATTCAAAAGATATTCATTCTTTTTTAATTTGTTGACGGTCCGCTATGACGTTTCGGTAAAAAATCTTCACGGTGATGTATGACGTATACTATTATATTTATACACTAAGAGTTTCGAGATGATTCCTCATGTATTTTTCTAGATATTTAGTAAAATGTCTAAAATCGCAAGTGTCCCATAATCAATGGCAATATAGTGTATATATATATATATATATATATATATAAACTGGTGCGATTGCAATAGGTAGTATTTCTTACGAAATCTACCTAAAAACTCCTGCATGTCTTCTTAAAGTAATTATTGGAGTTATTCTTGAAATTTGTTCCTTGAAGCCATCATGCTGAAAATAAAAATGATTTATGAATCTTTTGTTAGATGGGATTGCCAATAATTAAAAACAAAGTAATCCCTGAATACAATTGTAAAAATAAATAAATTTAAAAACAACTGGAAGCCAAATTATCGATGTTAGCGTATTTAAATGTCGTTTATAATTTATAATTTTCTTTAAAATTCATTCGACGATGATCATATATTTGTAAAATGGTATATCAAAAGCAAAAATTAAAATACATTTCTAGCACATTTTGACACGCTCTGTTTTAACTTGATATCACTCGCGTATTCAACATAAAATGATAATCAATCAGCTTCTAAGAAACAAGTTTCAGTTTAAAAACAACGTGCAGTATCTTTTATTTGAATGTTAAGGTTAAATGGCTTCCTGTTTCTATTAATTTGCTCAAAACAATCAACTATCTTTTGAATTTTTACTTTAATGTAGTAAACACATGATCCTAGTTGAGATGATTTAAAAACAATCCTGCTTGATAATTATTTGAAAAAGTCATTCAATTAAACTGTAGTTTCAACTAATTTTCATTCGTAAGTTATTTATTTCACTGAAATTGTGCAATATTAAGAAACGATGATAGAGCGATAAAAATAGCAACCATTTTTGCCAGATATCCAAATGTGGCCAGAACGTTCCAGACGAATAAAGCACGTACTAACAAAAAACAAAACGCCTTATGTAATGTAATGCTGAGTCGGTTTTCATTCAGGAATCGTGAGCACAAGAAATTCATGGAAATCTATTCAGTATATGATAACAGTAAAGAGTGGACAGGAGAATGTTTTAGAGGACAGTGTTGTCTATTATTGCCATTATTTGCTTTGTGCAAGAATAATGTTCATGTAGAAGTTATTGAAAGATGAATAAATCTTCAATGTATCCGCCTAATATGTTATTAATTTCCATTCACCTGTGTTTGTAATATAAGCTTAAAATTGTAAAGATATTTTCTGTACACAATGCATTAAAATCCCCCTCCCCTCCAAAGCACATTACTGTATAGCATAACAAGTTGTTTTGATTTATTTTAATTTAAAAGATCAGCTGTATTTTAGTAAATATTTTTTGTTTGTGTTTATAAACAAAACAAGTAAAATGTAACTTTAATATTTAGCGCCTCCGACTCGCATTGCAACCATTTATTGTAAACTTCCAAAATAAATCGGTATTCACTTGTAAAAGATTGCTGAAGAAAGAATAATACAACGAAAGAAGAAATTTCACAAATCCAAAGGTTTTTTTTTTCACCACAAAAAGTATATGCAGCAATTTTGCTACGAAATTATCATTCTATTTTGAATATATCACAAAAACAAGTAAAGCTCAAGAAAAACGTACATTGAAAATTCAATTAAAATACGGGTGGGAAGCAACGAGGTTTAAGTCTCTAACCTTAAACTTCTTAAGTTCAAAATATTAATTCAATTGCTTCCACCAGCATAAGATTTGATCATCTTTATTACATGACAAATTTAATCTGCTCATTGAACACAAAATGTACAACATCTCACTTCAATAATTAATTTATCTAAATAATGCATATCATCTTTTATTCAAAGCTCTAATTAACAATTCTTTCAACTCAGTGGTAATCAGAGCAACCAATTAACGAGAAATAAGCGTCCACTGAAAACTATGCAATGCCTTAGTCGATACTCTGAAAATTAAAAAGACTTTATAGAAAAGAGTCTATTTATACACGCAGAGTTAGATTAAGAAGTTTATATGTCTATGTTCGCACGGAGCGCTTATATTCTATGACTGCCTGCTTTATAAACTTCTCCTAGTACATTCATTGAAACTTAAGATAGTTTAGAAATGTAATTGATAATAAGTCAGGCGGAATAAATCTGGTAAATAGTGAAGGTATTATTGGTTTTATGTTTGAAAACCGATGGTCCGATGGATAGCAATTGTTTTCTTTAAAATATTATTATTATTATTATTATTATTATTATTATTATTATTATTATTATTATTATTATTATTATTATTATAATTTTTATTTTATTTATTTATTTTTTTTTTTTTTGCACCTGCGACCTTTGATAACAGTTTTTTTGAATAGTGACCTTTTTTTTAAAAAAAAATTTAACACTGTTTATACTAGTAAAAACTAGGAAATACTAGGAAAGGTATAAAAGATACTTTCCGGCTTGTTCCGGAAGAAGGAGTAGCAACAACTATTACAACAGAAAATTTGCGAGAAAAAGGTTTTATAAACCTGATAAATGAAACATGGTTCGGGAAATATTACTGTTTTAGAATATAAAACTAAGTAACTCAGTTATTTTTTTAAAGATAGAGACAAAACAATAAATGCTCCAGCATTTTTGTATCCGACTGAAAACGTAAGAATAAAGATGTTTTGAATTTCTAATTTTGTTGTAGGGGAGAGGGGGGTTAGTGTGGACAAGGGGTTAGTGTAGACATTCAAAATAACAATTTACATAATGTAGAAAAAATTACTAAAAAATTTACACAAACTGACAACAATGTACTTCATACTAAGCAAAAATTTAGTTGCAAAGGGTTAAAAAGTTTTTGGAAAGTTGCAAGAAGTTTAATTTCATGCATGAAAAGTAAAAATAAGATTTCTGTTTCATTTTTGCAGTATTTAAATTTAGAATCCAATAAACAAGTTGCTATAAGACAACAGTGACTTGTCTTCTTTATTTCTATAACCTTCATTAAGACATTAAATTGGCCATATGAGTATAACTGCAGAATTACTTCACAATGTTAGCATGGGGTTAGTGTAGACACACTACTAGGGGTTAATGTAGACAGCCTATTGTACTGCATAATTTGTATTTTAAGTACTAAATTTATTTTAATGTAAAGTTTTACAGAAAATATGTTAGCTTTCAAATGTAATTACTATATTAAACATCAAATAAGACTATTTTCCATATCAATAACGATATTCACTGTTAAAAATCTGCTGCATTTTGCTGCAACGCACTCCCCTGCTTGTATAGAAAACGGTTACTTGGCCGTGAAATGGTGCTTTCTCAATGGATGGAATAGAGATATTATATACAAGCGGCGGAGTGCGTTGCAGCAAAATGCAGCAGATTTTTAACAGCGTATATTGAAATTTTCATCAAATCATTTCAAGCAGAAATTTGGAATTTTTTCTTTTGTTATTTTTTTTTTGTTTAAATTCACCAATTTTGCATTTTTAGAGGATTAATTTAGCTTTAATTTCAAATTAATTCAATAAAATAGAATATACATTTTTTCTATGTTGGTTAGAAGCATGAGAAATATCAACTGTTACATTATTATAAACGAATCCCATCGTCACCAACTGTTAGATGTTGCAATATTGTATATTTTGTAGGCAGAGTGAAAAGTGGAAATGGTTTTAGTGTCTATGATTGTATTTCTGCAAAAAAAAGAGATCCAGCACATCATTTTACTTTTCTTGATATGAAAAATAATTCCCTAATTAAAAATGGGGAATAATAGAAAAAATCACACAAATTGTGATTATTGGTGTTACTTCTTTCTCTATAAACCCTTTAGACTGTAATTTAACCTTAGAAGTTTAGCTAATAAGGAATATTTGTGAAAAAATTACCTGTCCACACTTGCCCCCAACATACTTTGGTTTTGTCCATACTTTGGTTAACCCCTACAAGGGCTTAGTGTGGACACATGTATCAATGTTAAAAACTGAAGATTTTCTTATTGTTTAACTGTATTCATCATCATCTTTCCTGTATATTAATAAACAGAAAATATCATTCTTCAATTTGAAAGAGTTTCGAAATTTTCAAGATGCTCATAGAATTTTATTAAATTAAATTAAATTTTTCTGTCCACACTAACCCCCTTTACCATACATCTTTTGAATTTCAAATCTTTAAAAAACCGCTATTTAAGATGGCCAAAAAAACTCGGTTGATATTTTCATAAATCCTTTACAAATGCTCAGTCACATTTTCAAACGGATTCATAAAAGCCAGTGCTGTCGTATTATGAAAAAATTGAGTTGTATACATATATAAATTTATATATATACACTGGTGTGCAAAATTTAAGAACGAGTCCCAAAATGCCAATTTTCAACGAATTTTCAAGCGATAATTTTCGCGCGAATATTAAAAAGGGAGTAACATAATTCGAATAATTATTATCCCTGCATAACAGCTAGTCCATATAACAACTCATTCAAGTCACACATCGTCACAAGAGTCACAGTTACTACGGCGAAACAAAAAAACATGAAATTCCACACGTCTCTTTTCTGAGTCTCAAATGACTACTATATGTGACTTCACTGACAGGTCACTGCGGCTGCTGCTTTGTGTGAAGTCCCCAGGTGACTTTACAATGTCGTTTTATTGAGACTCTCATTAGGAGTCATTTGGAGACTCAATTTCAAATTCATTGTGAATGTTGTATTGTGATAAATTACCAAATAATGTCACATTAAAGTCACATGGTGACTTTCAGTCACAAAACTTTGCCAAATGGTGACAGAGACACTACTGTGAAATAATCACTGTGAAAAGTGGTGAAAAGTCACCATGTGACTTTAATGGGACATTATTTGTAATTTATCGTAATGCAACGTTCACAATGACTTTAAAATTGCGTTTTCAGATGAGAGGTCACAGGCGAGACTCAATGAAACGACATTGTAAAGTCATCTGATGACTTACTATCAAGCAGCAGTCTCAACGACCTGTTAGTGGAGTCACATATAGTAGTCATTTGAGACTCGTAAAAGAGACGTATGGAATTTCCTATTTTTTGATTTACTGTAGTGACTGTGATTCTTAAGACCATGTGTAACCTGCATGAGATGTTATATGGACTAGCTGTTATGCAAGGAAAGTAAATATTTCAATTATATTACATCCTTTTTAATATTCGCGTGAAAATTATCACTTGAAAATTCTTTGAAAATTGGCATTTTGAGACTCGTCCTTAAATTTTACTCATCAGTGTATACTATATATCAACATTTGAGCAGGGGGTAATTTTATGGTCTGGGTGTCATGAAATATATATTGAACTATTGATATACATTTTGTTTTGGTAAAAATCGTCTGCTTACATTTATGTGAAAAAGCTCCAGTAAGAAATTGTATTATTCGTTACCATGGTAATTTATTCTTTTTATTTTATGTTTTTGGCAGCATTCTATGTTTTTGTTTTGAAGTTTTGTGTTTATTGGAATGTAAAAAGATGATGGAATATTGATAGCCGACCAATGGCTCGCATATTTCAGAGTTAAATAAAACGTATCTACCGTCCACATTTGTTGTGTTTAAGAACCAGCGTGTGTTGTTTTTATTAGTGTAAAATCCGCTAAGACCATTTTTGGTACAACGAACATTTTTGGTCTCAAGTCTAGCCAGAGCTAGTGAAAATTATCAGTGTAAAAAAAAGAACATTTTTCCGAAATCCTTTTCAATGTTGACATTCATACCAAGGGAAAAAGAGAAGGTGAGTTAATTTGGCATTCGATTTTATGTGTAAAAAAGAATTAGTACAATTTAGAATTACTTTATTGGTTTAATGTAATAAAAAAGACTGATTTGAACACTTTTAAAACTAAACGAGCTGCTTTACGCAGAACTATTATAAATTATATTAAGAAAATTGAAAATATTATTGCGGTGGATGAAATTAATATGAATGATTTAGAAGAAAACACCGAGTTGTTAAAACAGAAGGAAACTGAGTTAAAAAAGATTGATAGAGAAATAGAAATTTTAATTAAAGATCCTAAACAATTAGAAAGTGAAATGGACGGTGCTCAAGAAATTTCAGATAAAATTGATTTATGGAAATTTAAAGGTGAAAAAATATTAAAAATTCAAAATGCTCAGTTAAATAAAAGTGAAAATAAATCTAGTGTAGTTACAGAACAAGTTTTTGAAAATGTTAAACTCCCAAAATTATCTTTACCAACTTTTGGAGGTAATGTAACAGAATGGATAGGATTTAAGGATCTTTTCAATGCTTGCGTAAATAGCAATAAAAATATTTCAAATGCCCCAAAACTGCAATATTTGAAGGCTTCATTAAAAGGTGAAGCATATCGCGTCATCCATTCTATTCAAATTTCGGATTCTAATTTTGAATTAGCATGGAATTTGCTAGATGAAAGATATTCAAATAAGAGAGAGCAAATTTTTGAGTATATTAAACGATTTCTGAGTTTACCTACACTTCAAACAGAATCAGATATTGCTATTTTAAATTTAGTTGACAATGTTAATGAAATATATCGCTCATTAGAAATATTGGACCAATTTATTGATAAATTTGGGGATACATTAATGACGTATTTAGTTTTGCAAAAATTGGATACTTCTACAAAATTATGGTGGGAACGCCAGCTTAAAAGCAATGAGATTCCGAAACTTAGTGATTTAATTGAATTTCTTAAAAATTACGCAAGAACTTTTCAGAATAGTAAACTAACTGTAAATAAGGTATCTAAACCTACATTTCCGAATAAGAATAATACTTTTAGAGCTGCCTCGGTTTGTGGTTATTGTAAAGAAGTTTATAGTTTAGCAAAATGCTCAAAATTTCTTAATTTACCTGTGCAACAAAGAATAGAATTTGTAAAGCGAAATCATTATTGTTTCAACTGTTTATCTAACATGCATTTACTCAACAAATGTAAGAGTCTTAATACGTGCCACCGTTGCTTTAAGAAACATCACAGTATTTTGCATATGGTAGATTTTTCAAGGAATAAGAGTCGTTAAAATAGTAGTATGTCACCACATGCACAAGAATTTGTCCCTCAAAAAGTTGAGTCAGCAAATGAGAATGTGTCGTCTACAGTGTGTGCTTCCCATTATGAGTCAAACGCAAAGAGTAATCAAAAGACTCATATTTTGTTATGTACCGCATTAATAAAAGTTCAAAATTATAAACAAGAGTTTGTAAAATGTAGATGTTTGTTGGATACAGGTTCTCAAAGATCATTCATTTCTCGAGAATGTGTAAACAAATTAGGATTAAAAGTGAAAGACAGTTCTATTTATGTCTCATGTTTAGGAACATTTAATACTGTGAGTGATGGAGAAGTCGATTTATTATTCACTTCTCAATTCAAAAGTGATCTCAGAGTATCCACATCAGCGTTCGTAATGGACAAAATCACAGGTAACATTCCCTATGTGTCTTTGCTTTCAAACATTTGCGATAACTTTAGTGATTTAATGTTAGCTGATCCATTATTTTATAAATCACAAAAAATTGATATTCTTTTTGGTGTAAACGTATTTATGCATTTAATGACTGGGGAACTTGTTAAACGTCAACCTAACCTTCCATTTGCCTTAAATTCGAGACTTGGGTGGATAATTTCAGGTACCAAAAATTTTGAAACGCTAGCAAATGATCCAGTACATGTAAATCATTTAAGTACAAAAACTGATGAGCTAATAAATTCATTTTGGGAATTAGAAAAAATTCCAAATGTGCCACTTTTAACACTTGAAGAAAAACTTTGTGAAAAACATTTTGAGAATTCTCATTTTAGAGAAAAATCAGGTCGCTATTCAGTCGCATTACCATTTAAACATGATCGAGATAGTATAGGTGATTCTCGTCAAATGGCGTATAGAAGATTTCTTTATCTTGAGAAAAGATTAATATCCATGCCAGAAATTTTTGATCAATATGTTCAATTTATGAAAGAATATTTAAATTTGGGGCATATGGATCTTATTTCAAACAGAGATCATGGATTGGAGAATAAACATTATTACATTCCACACCATTTTGTTTTGAATAATTCTAGTTTAACTACCAAATTAAGAGTCGTTTTTGATGCGAGTGCTAAAACCACAACAGGTGTTTCTTTAAATGACACTCTAATGATAGGTCCTAAAACACAAGATGATTTAATTTGCATTTTATTGAGATTTAGATTTCATAATATTGCAATAACAGCTGATGTAAGAATGATGTATAGACAAGTAAAAATTCATGAAAAGGATAGGGATTTTCAGAGAATTTTTTGGAGAGATAGTCCTGAAAAACCAATAGAAACTTATCGCTTAAATACAGTAACGTACGGAACTGCGGCTGCACCATATCTTGCAACAAAATGTTTGAATCAGTTAGCAATGGATGAGGGTCTTAATTTTCCAAAAGCGAAGACTATAGTTTTGAGAGATTTTTATGTTGATGATGTGTTAACCGGTGTTAAGAGTAGTCAGGAATTGATAAATGAATTGCAGAATATGCTAGGAAAAGGTGGTTTTGAGCTACATAAATGGTGCACAAATGCATTATCACTGTTGAAAAACGCTGAGTTTACAAACATAAGTATTGATAATATACATAATATAGTGGGCAATAAGGCCATAAAAGTTCTAGGAGTTGAATGGCATCCTCATAATGATATGTTCAAATGCAATTTCAGTGATATAGATTATCAAAATGTCCCTACTAAAAGAATTATTTTGTCATATGTATCAACGCTTTTTGATCCACTAGGATGGATTGCACCTTTTGTAATTTTAACTAAAATTATTCTTCAGCAGCTGTGGAAATTACAATTATCATGGGATGATCCAGTACCAGAAATTATTAACCAAAAGTGGAAAGTTTTGTGCCATGAAGTCAAACTCTTATATTCCATATATATACCCAGAAAAGTCGCCTTGCCCAATTATTCTCGATGTGAACTTCATGGATTCTGCGACGCTTCAGAAAAGGGTTATTCCGCCGTTATTTATGTTAAAACTTGTAATAACTCGAACATTGATGTGAAACTTTTAGCAGCAAAGACTCGAGTGACACCCTTAAAGCCCATCACGATTCCAAGGCTCGAATTATGTTCTGCAGTATTACTGACACATTTAATACAAGCTGTTAAATCAGCATTATATATAAAACCAGATTTAGTGTGCGCATGGAGTGATTCAAAAATTGTGTTGTCATGGTTAACATCAGATCCTAAAAGATGGCAAGTATTTGTAGCCAATAGAATTGCAGAAATTCAATCCATACTACCAGCCGAAAATTGGAGCCATGTAGATGGAAAGGAAAATCCTGCTGATTGTGCATCTCGTGGATTATTTCCAGCAGAATTACTGTCTCATGAATTGTGGTAGAATTGACCACCATGGTTAAGAAGCATTGAGGTTCCAGTGAATAAACCTATTCCCATAAATGAAGAAGATTTACCAGAAGCACGGAAAACATCATCACTTGTAATTTCTGAAACTGCAAAGAAACTTGATATTATATCGAAAATATCCTCGTTTCCAACGTTGCAACGCATACTTTCATGGATATTGAGATTCATCTCTAACTCTAAGGTAACACGTCCAGAAAGAAATACATCCTTTTTATCAAGCAAAGAAATTCAAGCCGCAGCACGTTGCATTATTAGAATAGTTCAACAGATGAACTTTAGTAAAGAAATCCACTGTTTAGAAACCGGAAAAGAATTACCTGGAAATAGCAGTCTCATTTGTTTGTGTCCTATTTTAGATGATGACAAAATATTGAGAGTCGGAGGGAGATTGAAAAATGCACAGCTGTCAGAGAATGAAAAACATCCAATCTTACTACCATCAAAGCATCATGTGACTAAGATCATAATTCAACATTTTCACGAAAAATATTTACATGCAGCTCCAGAACTTCTTCTTTCTTTAATTAGGCAGAATTTTTGGATCATTGCTGCCAGATCTGCTATTCGTAAAATAGTGAGATCTTGTGTTACGTGTTGTAGATACAGAGCTCAATCTGCAAAACAAATAATGGCTGATCTTCCAGTATCCAGAGTAACACAATCACGACCATTTAATCGAGTTGGAACAGATTTCTCAGGACGATACATGATTAAATATCGTGTTGGACGTGGATCAAAATCATTTAAATCATATGTCTGTGTATTTGTCTGCTTCGTGATCAAAGCAGTCCATCTTGAAGTCGTAGAAGATCTTTCAACAAAGGCATTCTTAAATGCATTAAAACGATTTATTTCAAGAAGAGGAAAACCTCTTGAGATTTTTAGTGACTGTGGAAGCAACTTCAAAGGTGCAAAAAAGGAAATCAACAAGTATCTATTGCAGTGCAAGCAGAATGAAGAAATTCTAAATTTATGTCGTCAGAGGAAATAACTTGGACATTTAACCCGCCTTCAGCTCCACACTTTGGTAGACTGTGGGAATCTGCAGTAAAATCAATGAAATCGCACCTTAAGAAAACCGTTGGTGATACTGTGTTAACTTATCCCGAATTCCAAACCCTGGTTACGCAAGTTGAAGCTTGTCTCAACTCTAGACCATTGTGTCCTATATCATCTGACCCAACAGACTTAACTGCTCTAACACCTGGCCATTTTCTAGTTGGAACTTCTGTGACTGCCATACCTGAACAAGATCTAAGTCACAGTCCCTTAAATCACCTTGATAGATGGCATGTGAGACAGTTCATGCTACAGCAATTTTGGAAAAGATGGAGCCGAGAATACTTGTCTCAACTTCAGCAAAGAGCTAAATGGCAAAAATGTCACAAAGATTTGCAAGTTAATGACTTAGTTCTCATCAAAGATGACAACCTTTCACCGCTAAAATGGAAACTAGGAAGAATAAAAACTGTTCATCCAGGTTCAGACAATAGAGTCAGAGTTGTCACGATTAAGACTAATAGTGGTATCATAAATCGACTAATAGTGAAACTCTGTCCCTTTCCTATAAAAAACTAAAAACTATGAACTATAAACTTTCTTTTTGCATTTTTTATATTCTGCATTAATTTTATAGGTGTTATTAATTGTTTTTTCATTATAGTAAAAATGTAAGAAGACCACTTAGCCACTTGTTGAAATCCTAAGGGATTTCAACGGGGGCAGGATGTTTTGGTAAAAATCGTCTGCTTTCATTTATGTGAAAAAGCTCCAGTAAGAAATTGTATTATTCGTTACCATGGTAATTTATTCTTTTTATTTTATGTTTTTGGCAGCATTCTATGTTTTTGTTTTGAAGTTTTATGTTTATTCGAATGTAAAAAGATGATGGAATGTTGATAGCCGACCAATGGCTCGCATATTTCAGAGTTAAATAAAACGCATCTACCGTCCACATTTGTTGTGTTTAAGAACCAGCGTGTGTTGTTTTTATTAGTGTAAAATCCGCTAAGACCATTTTTGGTACTACGAACACATTTAAGTTTCAATATGGATTTGTGAAAATGTATTAAATCGTTCGAAAGTTCTTTCCTCCAATCTAGGTCGCTACTTGGGTTATGTAAGAAAAGCTATCTAAAAGAATGGTACGAAAAAAAAAGAAATTGCACTGCTAAAACTTGACGCTTAAAAAAAATAAGCAAAATATATTAATATTTAATTTTTTCCGATATTATAATAGCTCTGTATACGTAATTCTCAAATTGGAGAAAAGCATATACTCATTTTTATTTTGAATGTTGGTATAAAAATCCACCAGTCTCTACTCTTCTGACTTCTTTTTTAAGAAATCTATGGTGAAATTTTTCTGCAAAAACAGAGGAATGTGAATGAATGAGATTTTTGCACTATCTTTTAGGGAAAATATAATGGAGGATGCAATCCATTGATTAGGCGAAGGTGGACAAAATCAGATACCATAAATATTTGTTGTTTTCAAATGCAATCAAGTGAGAAAACAAACTCTGAACACTGTTTTTAATATTGAAAGAAACTTTGGCTTCATTAAAACATATTCTTTTTGATAAAAATTGTAATTTATCAAAGAAATAGATAGCTTTTTTCAAAAATCATCAAAAGATCGGTTTTACACCACTGATTGGATAAAACCAGCAACAATTTTAAAACATTTGAAGAATTGTTTTTCTTCAAAAAATAATATAATAAAACAATCTTTTTTATTATGTTTAACTAAACAAAATTGTATATGTGTTAAAAATGCAGCTTTGTAAAATTCTCAAATTTAATAAATTTTTACGGATCGCCCAGGTTCGGAAATTAACCATTTCCTTATTTGTTGCCTTTATTATAAGTTTAGATGTGCCGTGGATCAAAGCATTGACACTATTAACATCATAACACTCCATTCTAAATTATTAAATATCCTAAAATATCATTCCATGAGTGTAGAAAGAAACAGAGTATATCGGGTTTTGACACATTTTAGCCCGTCACTAGTCGCGTGTCGGTCTTTTTGCCGCCCGTATAACTTATCTTCTCCTAATTCATATCCTACTTCAAATACAAAGGAGATCTACCATGTAGCCTATTTTAAAGGTTCCTGTACCACCTTAGTGAAGTAACAGGACATTTCTCTTTTTTCTTCAGTTACATTTTTAGAAACAAAGTTAATATTGACGAAAAAATCTACGGAACAATCCCTAATGTCAGTTCATTGTTACTTTTTCCCATTACTGCAAATCTCATGATTAAAATTCACAATTTAAGAAAATTGCATACTTATATCCTCTTTGAAATGCTATATTCATATATTAACTGAATTTTTTTTATTTATTTACGTTTTTTGTATCTGGAGGGCTAGCGGCGAAAAGACCGAGCGCGACTAATGACGTTGTGAAATATGCCGCGACTACTCGCTGGTTAAAGTACCTGGTTTTACCCCAACATGACACAGATTTTAAAACACGGCATTATTGCTTTCAGTCCTATAGTAAAGGGTCAGTAAAACTGTTAATTACTAAAAGGAAAGTGTAGCATTGGATATAGTACTTATCAATTTTTAATATGCTAGAAAACAGTTAATATATGCATTTAAAAAACAGAACAATATTAAAAAAAATAGACGCAATCCTTAACGCAAAAAATAATCAAACACAATACCGTTTCGCTCATCAACAAATTTTCTAATGACTTTGCACGAGTGATCCCTGGTGCTGGCCGATAGATAAAAGTTCAAATCAAGGAGAAATGATTTTACCCGGTTTTATCCACTTACCCGATTTTGTACAACTCTCCACTATCTACTCAATTCGCCGATGAAACCTTCCGCGCTTAATAAGACTTTTCTTTAAGATGTAGTTTGTAAATTTATGAACAATTAAAAAATATTCATCTTCTATCTATCTTATATGGTACCTTGCTTACTAGAAAGTGTTAAAAAGGCTAAAGTGCTTTGCTTAATTATTTGCTCTAGAACTAAGTAGTTATGTTTATTTTAGAAAATAATTTTTTTCCTTTTTTATATCATCTTTCTTATTTATTTGTACATAAAACTATTTTTAACTTAAATTTGGATTTTATGTTAATTTGAAGTAATACATTATAATCATACAATATTTTATCTTCCATATTGAATCTCAGACATAGTAAATGATTTCTATACATGGCCAATAAAGAACACATTTATTGTGTATCTGAAGAAAAAAATTAATTTTAAATTTATAAAGTAAGATTTTCAATTTATTGTATTTCTTCTTTTATCATCCATTTTGTTTTCCTTTTACGACAGTATCCCAAAATGTGAAAATGGAATTTTCGTGCTTGAAATGATAAAATTTTCTTACTTATTCCTTACCTTTCAAATAGAAACTCTATGTAAATTTACAAATAAATTTTGATTATTGAGCAATTCACTGAAATTCTCGCTAATCATTTATTTTAATTACAATTTAGAGTAAAAGAAATGATTTAGCCATTTGATGAAAAGTAATCTGAAACAGAGGAATATTGATATAAGTTAATTTCCTAGCAAAATAGTCTCTTGGATTCTATGTTTTAATGAAACAGACGTACGCAATATTCACAAGAATCATTAAATAATTATCAGTAGATTTAGATACTTTTAAAACTGAGTTAATGCATTTAGAAATAAAAAAATCATAATAATTATATTTTGGCAACTTAACAAAATTTTGCTTTAAGTATAAAAAAAATTTCCAAGTACTTTATAAAAAAATATATTGATTTTTATTATGATTATGAACATAAAGTATGCCATACTTTTTTTATTGTCATTGTTTTTCTTTCAATGTTTTGTACATTTAAATATATTTCTCAGAAAATAAAACACATATTTATCTGAAAACCAAAACAATTGAACTGAAATATCACACAGCCATATGTTAAATAAAAGGAAAGAAAATACTATCTATCGATAGTATGATACAAAACTGTGTTTTTAAATAAATATTTATTTTGAGATTCACAAAATTCGTTTATCTCATGAATTCTTTCATATGCAAAACGATATCGTTTTATTTTCCAATATCTGTATTCTAAGTTAAGAGTAGGTTTGTTTAACAATTGATAGACACAGATATTGGATTCAAAAGATCAGAGAAGATAGTTTTTTTTTCATCCATCGGACAGTGGTTTTTTTTTCGTTCATGTTATATGACATTGCTTTTTTATGTGAAAACTATGAAAAGATAGCTACATGTAAAAATATTTTTATAGAAAAATAAATATGCATGAGACCCAATTCACTTACATGTTGGTACCATCGATTCTGCCATTTTCGCACCTTTTAACGAGGAAAAATTAACTAACCTTAGAAAGAAAAAAAAAAAAAAAAAAGGCGTAAGTTTTTTTATGGAAACATATTTTTTATATGGAAAATCATAAAAATTTTATGTAAACACACTGTATTCATCTGGTAAATATTCTTCTCTCTGTGGCATTCCATAGCAAAGTGTATGGTAAAGTTTTAAGTAAGTAGGTAAAAACATTTCGGTAACATTTCGAAAAAAAGGATAAACTAATAAATTAATATAAGGTTATAAAAATAAAACACATAAAAATACCTTTACACCTATTTGTTTTAAAAGCAAAGAAATATCCCCTTTTCTATAATCTATGACTTTTATTTCAAATTTCTCTTTGTGAGATTACTGAAGATTAACAATTGTAAGGAATGGAATACTGTGTTTGGAAAAAAGTAGCAAGTAATTTTACACACATAATCAGATATAAATGTCAAATTAAAGATGAAACATGTCAGATAATTTAATAAAAATCGATCTGTATGTTTTATACATGGCAAAATGACTTAAAAATATAAAAAAAGTATGAATTGAGTCCCAATTATGTTTAAACTAGTAAAACAATTTTACATTAAATAATCATTTTAATTTTTTATATTAGAATAAACAAAACTTCAAAGAAATATCATGCAATTTCATAATTTTATTCAAAATACTAAGGAAGGAATCAATTCATTCTGGAATTTTTTTTTTATGCAAGTCAGTTACAAGATCTCAAATAGCAATGTTTGGTGATTTATGATAATCATTATAGAATTTTGTAAGTATTTTCAGATTGGAAAATTTCCATCGTATCTGAGTGAAAATAAATTCTCTATTAAAGACATCTGTTCCAGAAGAAAAAAATAGTTTTATTTAAATAAAATTAAAATTTTCGTCTTCTCAAGAATTTTTAAATGGTTATTGAAAATTGATCAAAAAGTAAATGTTACATAAATTCTTTTACTAATTAAATGGATAACATTAATGAACCGTGGAAATTGTTTTGCTTTATTATAAAACTATAAAATATTATAACACTAGTTATAGAATGGAATAAGCAAATACCTCCTTAAAAGGCTTTTCAGTCACACAAATACACTTTTAAACCAGTGTTATACCTAGTAAACCGGACGGCGGCGACACAAATGACTACTTCATCGAGTTACGAGATGAAATTTATAATGTAGAACAGGATTATTAGGTGTTGATTAAGGAATGACTGGTCTGCCTCGGCATTTCTTGGTACGATATGAGTAAGAGCGGGCGCCAACTCGCCATTTTGGCGTCACTTTCACGTCATCGAGTTACGAGATGAAATTGGTGCCAAATTAAAGGTAAAATTAAGCATTTTAATAATATTTCGGTCTGCCTGCGCATATCCTAGTACAAACTCTCTGCAGACTGAAATTTATAACAAAAAGGCGTCATAATACACAAAAATTTCATGATATGTTGAATCGGTCGTATTCTCGCTTACTATTAAGAATCTTTTTCTAAACCATCAAATTAGAGTGAAAGTCGATTGCGAAGTAATGTAAAATACGTCTTTAGATTTTGTATTGAACTTTATGAAGCATAATTTGTAATAAATTTTAGTCCACCGAAGGTTTGTACCAGGATATGAGCGGGCAGACCGAAATATTCTTAAAATACTTTATTTTACATTTAATTTGGCACTAATTTCATCCCGTAACTCGATGACGTGTAAGTGGCGCCAAAATGGCGAAATGGCGCCCGCTGTTACACATAACGTACCAAGAAATGCCGAGGCAGACCAGTCATTCCTTAATCTACACCTAATAATGTTGTCTTACATCATGATTTCGTCCCGTAACTCGATGACGTAGTCATTCGTGTCACCGCCGCTCGCTCTATATGATAGAATACTTTTCAAAAACTTCTAATCACAGTTTTAATATTTTTTACAATTTTATTTTCATATGTTAGCTCAGGTTCATCTCTAAACCTGACTTTAAAAATAATTTATAATATGTTTGCATCTATTTTCATGCAAGGTTTGCATGTAAGTTCTTTCTATTACAAATACTTTTTAAAAAGCAGTTAACTATTGCATCTCTCCGTAGGGAAGCGATCACGCAGTTACACAAAATTTTGGTAGATTATCATGGAATGGTGAATATCTTTTCATGTTACGGGTGACAAAATACAATCACCTATGAGATAAACCAGTCAAAATTAGAATCATACAGTAGATCCAACCTAATAAAATGGAAAGGAATGTCCAGATAGCTTGAAAGAATGATGAAATATTAAATTCTTGATATTTTGAAGGTCTATAGATCTTAAATGAAAACGGACAGATAAAGATGTTTTATATATGGACATTTTGCACAATTTATAAAGGGCCATGCAAATTAAAGAACACAGAAGAATACCTTTATTTTTTCTTCCAGTAAATCCAGACTCTGTACCATATTAACCAGCCAATTCATGTATCTTATTTTACTACTAAAATGAAAATAATTTGGGGAATCAATATACCAAGAATTTAAGTGGCTATTCCAAAGCTTTTTCTGGAGAAAAAGAGAAGTAATAAGTTTTATTACTTTACAATTATAAATATTATGATATTGAAAGAATTCATACATGTTAATCCCATAAGATTAACTGTAGCGGGTGGGTATTTTCGCACAAGTAAAGTAAACTCTCAAAAAGAATTCCTCCGAATCCTTCTTAGTTTCAATATGCATTGTTTTATTTCATATAATCCTCAATTATAAGGGCTGTATATCGTTAAAAAGAAGTGACTATGGGTTCATTATTTATAGTAAATATTTATATCATGTTTTGCTTTCACGTGATATGGTCAGCTAACAGATTTTTTGTACAATAAAAAAATAATGATATAAACAATCTATTTAATTGTTAATCCCATATTATTAAAAGTAGAAGGCGGGTGTTTTAGCTTGAGTGAAGTAGCCCCTCAAAAAAGTTTTTCCCAATCCTTCTTAGGTGAAACATGCATTGTTTTATTTTTATAATTCACAATTATTAGAGCTATGTATTATTAAATAAAAATGACTATGCATTCATTAGTTATAGCAATCATTTATATCATATTTTGCTTATGTGGAAAAGTCTACTAACTAACTATTTTCTCTACAATAAAAAAAGAATGATCATTAGGGTGGAGCGAAAAAAATTATTTTTTGAAAATCAAAAACGGGTAGGTGCCAAAAGTTGCCTTTATACTAGTACATCAACTGCGTGAAATTTTACCGCTGAAAAAAAATGTCTTAAGTCTGCGCTTTTGCTCCAAAAATCGAAATTTTGGGTAAAATTTGACATTTTTTGACATTTTTTCAAAAATATTTAAAAAATCCCACTGAACTGGTAATTATTTAAAAATTCTATTTAAACTTTTGTTATTAATTACTTAATATAATTAAACTATAAAACAATATCTTTTATCCGTATTGCTGGGTCAAAACAGACAACTTTTGATAAGAAAATGGCATTACCACTCTATTGGAACATACAACGATTTGTTGTTTTGAATGCAATTCTTACGTAGCTGCTTTCAAAACTACCCTGGTTATAACTCGTGGAGCTGTCTGCATTTCATATCCCACCCGTCCCAACCACCCGACTATCTAGGCCCACTGTTTTATATATGTATTGAATTGTTATTTTTTTTCCCCAAAGACGCACATACTATCAAAGTAGCTTACCTCTCCTTTATATTCACTGATTTTGGATGCTGCTGGTGTGACCCACTGCACGTATATTTTTATACTTCGTATTGTACATTGAACCTATTCAGCAGTATATTATCTTCATTAAATTTTAATGCAATTAATACATTATGATTGAAAGTTCTGTTACTACAGCATTTTTTCAATCAATTACATTTTATATATAATGATTTTTCTAAGAATTGATTGTATGAATTCAATTTCTAGTATGCCATCATTTACTGTACCTATTACATTGAATATATGCTGAGAAGCTAACTGTTTAATATTATGACGATTGTCACAGAGGATTGCAAAAAAATTTGCATGTAAAGCAACAATATTTCTAAAGAAGTTTTAGTATTTGTTTTATGTCGTTTCCTATATTGCTTCGTAATCGAGTAATTTCCAATAAGTTTTTAGAGCTATTCTTTAGGTGTGTATTACATTTGGTATAAAACATCCTGCGGTATAGATTTGGATTATATATCTTGTGAGTGAACCTGTAGACTTTGATTGCCAATCTGTGCTTATATAAAGCGGAAAATTTCACTCGCTTTATAAGCTGTCTTTTGTGTGAGATGTTTTCTAAATTCTTATTCCCCAGTTCTTCTGAGAAATAGCTTTCCTTATGAATTTGCTTTGCAATCTCCGGCAGAAATTTCTAGTCTGTTCTCAGTATCTTTTTCTCAATTTGAGAAAATAATTTTTCAAAATTCTTCTCTATGTTATAAAAAATTGTAATAGGAAGTGAATAGTACGTAGACAAAAATTTTCTTATTGATCCAGTGAATCCACGTAGATTAGAAAGTTTTATATCGACTTCTCTAATAATTGACCCAAAAGAAAATTCATTGGAGTTAAAGTAGCATATGATCCATTATTATACACAATTCTAAGGTTACCCCATGCAAAATGGTTCACAACGACAAATAAAGTTCTTCTAATTTTAAATGAGTATTTATTGCCCATTAGAGTCTGTACAATCCCTCAAAAACTACTGTGCATTATAAGTTATCCACTTAGAAAAAGGGGATCTAAAAATTAATGGGAAATTACCTGGCTACGAAAACACACAAAAAAATGGCATAAAACTAATGCAAATAAAAGTTATTTGCAACACCGGTTGCTCTGCACATGCAGAACAAATTCTCATTGCAATTCTCTCTGATGATCACCATCACATTAAACAGCTCGCTTCTCAACATATAAAAAATGCAAAAGTAGAATAAATGATGGCATATTTATAGTTGAATTACCTGAAATCATCTTTCAAGCAGATCATTACGTAAAAAAATATAATTGACTAAAAAAAATGTTGTGGTAACAGAAATTCCAATCACTATTCATCAACTGGATTTAAGTTTGATAAAGGTAATAGATGGCCGAATAGATCCCTTTAATAATATTCCCGTGCATTACTCTGTCATTTTTTCGTATAAGCTGTAAAAATATACATGAAAGCTAGTGGCAGCAGCATGTGGATACAAAGAACAGATAAACTAGGTGGATACATCGAAAACATGTCAAATTTTGATAAGGAAAATCACAAATCAATATATAAATAAAACACTGTACTAAGATGATCGAGTAGTTGGGACGGGTATGTTATGAAATATAGGCACCTCCACGACGTATGTTCAAGATAGTTTTGAAAACAAGAGCTGTACTAAAAAGAACAATTCGTTGTATGTCCCAATAGAGTGGTAATGCTGTTTTCTCATCAAAAGTTGTCTTCTTTGATCAAGCTATACGGATAAAAGATATTGTTTTATAGTTTTAATATATTAAGTAATTAATAACAAAGGTTTAAATGGAATTTTAAAATAATTACCAGCTCTGTAGGATTTTTTTAATTTTTTTGCAAAAATGTCAAAAAATGTCAAATTTTACCCAAAATTTCAATTTTTGGAGCAAAAGCGCAGACTCAAGACATTTTTTTTCAGCGGTAAAATTTCACGCAGTTGATGTACTAGTATAAAGGCAACTTTTGGCACCTACCCGTTTTTGGTTTTTAAAAAATATTTTTTTTCGCTCCACCCTAATGATCATGGGATTATTATTGATTGTTACTTTGTGTACATATTAGATCTAAAAAATTCTAAATCATTACTTTGATCATTATTGCAAAACATCATATTTCTCTACTGGAAAATTATTAAAATGCTTTAAAAATATCTATATAAAAGAGTATTGGTATTATCCCAAGAGTTTTAAGATATATTTGTTTCCATTATCAATACATGTTTGCGTACGACAAAATGATTTATATAATTTCCCCCCTTGAATATATATATATATATATATATATATATATATATATTCAATTTTCTGAATAATGTAATTCATATTTATAATATTTCTCTAAATTCTTACGAAGGATATATAAAAAAGAGAACAAATCTAAACAACTTATTTAGAACATTGATAAGTTTAGCAACTATTTATTAAAATTGTAACTTTTGCCTTTTTGTTTTTGGGTATACTGAAAATAATGCATCTGTAAAAGCATTTGTTCAAGAAAACTGCAATTTTTGATTATTTATGCATTTCCAATTTGTATACTGAAGGAGAATAAATTGACTATTGAAAAAACATCGAAATGTTCGATATTATTCTTTCTTAAATATAAACTATGTATATAAATAAAGTTCAGATAAAAAGAATTTTCTTATTTTTTTTAATATAGAGCGCGTAGTTTATCAAAACCAATTGATTCAAAATTACTTGTTCTCAACCCCATACACTCAAAAGTTACAAAAGATGGAGAAATTCAGTAATTCGGAAATATATGTAGCAACATTGTATAATTTTCACACAGAAACGCACTTAATTTTTTAATTGTACAGAAAAACTTACGAATAGATTATCTTCAAAGCTCTGCAAAGTGTCCCAAAGTGGTTATGTCACTATTTATGTAATAAAATGAAAAAATTTAGAGCAGAATTCATTTTATGTATTCTATATAGGAGTTTTCCATTTGTAACAGTTGTTATAAATAATAGGATTTGTCCAATTGGAGATTTGCAACTCTAGTTTCATTACTAACTATCGTGTAACAGTATAGAAAAAAATCCTGTCGGCTCAGCCCAGGCAAATGGAGATTTCGAAGTTCAGTACTGTATTTACCAACAGAACCAAAACAAGATTAGAGATGAACCCAGTTTAACAACTTTATCTGGCTATTTTGAGGAGCTTTTTGATTTCAATTTTTTCTCTAAGAGGTGGTTTTATTAGAATCAAATTAATGCGATAATGTTTTCTTTAATCCCTATTTTTGTTTAATTTTTTTTTGCTATAAGAGTTGGTCCTATCAAAAATTTGTCAATATAAAAGTTGCAGATAATATTAAGAATATTATTAATAAATTTAAGAGCATTTGATATCTTGTGAATTTTAAATGTCATGGATTTTTTTCTTTTTCAACTTCCCCCCATCCCGACCTTGTTTTCGTTTTTATTTGTTTATTTACTTTTTTTTCAGTAAGAGTTGGACGTACCAAAAACATATCAAAATAAAATTTATAGATACTATTAAAAAGATGTATATTAAATTTTAGTGAATTTGATAGATTAAGAATTTACTATTTTTTTTAATTATTTTTTCCCTAAAACCCCCTTTTTTTTCTCTTGAGCTCATTTTTTATTTTATTAAAAATCTGTGATACATGAATTTTTTATCCTTTTCTTAGAAGTAATAATTCCTTTAAACTGATTTGAAATATACTACAACTAAGAAGTTATCGCTTTTCACAAAACCCCTCACATTTGTTTACCCCTTTTTTGCCCATTTTGATTAAGTAACGAACTTGACCGAGATTTTTTACACCTTGATTTTATGTGTCAATTTTGGAAGAAGTTAAAAAGTGATATACATATATAGATTGATAGATAGAGAAATGTATCTGCTGATTCTCTTGTGACCATTCGAGGAAATTTTCATAAATAATTCCAATTATTTTATTAAAAAATATAATTATTATAAAATTGATATAACCAGTAATATACCACTCTGTTCCACTCATGTAACATATATTTAATTTCTAACAAAATGATATTTTACTTGCATAAAACTATAAAAAAATAAGTTAATGCAAATAATTAAATGCTAAAAGAAGCTGGTAGGATGTGCCAATCCCAAAACTTTCTTCTATCTCTATGTTAATACTCAAAATCCATCATCACACTGCCAAAATTAAATGACAATGCAAGCCCATTAAGAATATTCTAAATGTTTTTAAATATTCGAGGTTCAATCAATTATATTCAATTAAACGGACATTTGAAAGCATGGAATCTTCCAAACAAATTATTGAATTTCAGCACCAACCTATTAGATTTCTGCAACCAAAATTCCTATTCTAAAAGGATAAAAGCAATGCTTGTCGGACAGAAACAACTCACTCTTATTAAAAATCTATTTATGTGAAACTTAAATGGAATATGATGCAGAGCTATGGCGAAATTCGCGGAAAATGCGGTCAAATAACGCCACCTATTGGGTGATGAAAACAAAAACTTCACCAGCAACAAATTATGTCAACAATTATATCCAACTGAATCAGTAGTTTTATGAAAATCCTTTTGTTAATTCTTCAGACAGCGTTATTGCAGAAATCGCAGAAAATGCAGCGCCCATATTGGGTGAGTAACACCGAAACATAATCAGCTGAAGAAATCTGTAGCTTTACAAACGAATCAACTGAAATTATGGTATTCATACAAGAATTTTATCTGTAACCTGAGTTGCAGTTACATAAAAAGTCCTAAGAATCCCAGTTTCCTAAAAAAAATCTTAGTTATTTCGCAATTTTTTTTTATTTACAGTGCAAACCTATATCTGTTATATGAATATTTGTTGTTGCCGTTACATTAGAAGTTCTAAGAACTCCAGTTTCCTAGCAAACTTTTCATAACTTTACAGGTTTTTTTTCTGTGTATATATGTTATTTTATCTTAGTCAAAGGACTCAGAAATTTATTTTACCATTTTTCTATTCATTCCTGATATAAACACGACATATTCGTAGAAGTTTTCCAAAAAAAATTTAATCTTCTAAAAATACTCGTAAAATTTTTGATTGTATTGATGATTTGTATTGATGATTGATTGTATTTTAAATACATATATACAGGGTGTTTCTAAATTCATGGTCCAAACTTTAAGGGGTGATAGTACACATCAAAACAAACAAAATTTAAATAGGAAACCAAGGGTCCCAAAGTCTTCCGAAGGAGATAGGCGCCATTAAAGTTTAGGGTCCAAAAATTCAAATGATTATGAAAAACAGAAAAATTGGTCGATTCGTTTGCGGTTTTCACTAAAATTATTCTTTATGTCAGTATTGTCTTGAAAATAAATTATAAAGATAAATTTCAAAAAATGACGATAGAGGGAGCTTTAGACTTTAGAGTAACGAACAACTATTTTTTACAGTTATTTTTTGCATCTCATTAAAGGTTTCGTAAGCTTAGACTTAAACTTAAATTTTGAGCTCAAAATCTGAATAGTTGGAAGCAGTTAAGTAGCACAAACTTAACTGTGTTCAGAGGGTTTTAAATTCAAATGATTATAAAAAACGGAAAAATTGGTCGATTGATTTGCGGTTTTCACTAAAACTATTATTTATGTCGGTATTTTATTGAAAATGAATTATGAAGATAAATTTCAAAAAATGCCGATAGAGGGCGCTTTAGACTTTGGAGTAACGTACAACTATATTTTACCGTTATTTTTCGCATCTCATAAAATTTTCTTAGAAGCTTAGACATAAACTTAAATTTTGAGTTGAAAATCTGAATCGTTGGGAGTGGTTAAGTAGAACAAACTTAACTGTGTTCAATGGGGGTGGGGAGGTTCAAATTTCACATTATTTTAAAAAACGGAAAAATTGGTCGATTCGTCTGCCGTTTTCTCTAAAACTATTCTTTATGTCAATATTTCCTTGAAAATAAATTTTAAAGATTAATTTCAAAAAATACCGATAGAGGGCGCCTTAAACTTTAGAGTAACCAACAACTATTTTTAAGCGTTATTTTTTGTATCTAATTAAATGCTTGCAAATGCTTAGATTTAAATTTTGAGCTCAAATTCTAAATCTATGGAGGGGTTAAGAAGCGGAAACTGAACAGTGTCCAGGAGTTAAAATGTTACCCTCCTCACCCCTCGAACACATTTCAAATTTCCGCACTTAATTACTCAAAACGGTGCAGATTTTGAGCTCAAAATTTAAGTTTGAACTTTTACAAGCATTTAATTAGATACAAAAAATAACGGTTAAAAATAGTTGTTGGTTACTCCAAAGTTTAAGGCGCCCTCAAACGGTATTTTTTAAAATTAATCTTTAAAATTTATTTTCAAGGAAATATTGACATAAAGAATAGCTTTAGCGAAAACGTCAAACGAATCGAACAAGTTTTCCGTTTTTTATAATCATTTGGAATTTGAACCTCCCCACCCCCATTGAACACAGTTCAGTTTGCGCTACTTAACCACTCCCAACGATTCATATTTTCATCTCGAAATTTAAGTTTATGTCTAAGCTTCTAAAAAATTTTTATGAGATGCGAAAAATAATGGTAAAATATAGTTGTACGTTACTCCAAAGTCTAAAGCGCCCTCTATCGGCAATTTTTGAATTATATCTTTATAATTCATTTTCAATAAAATACCGACATAAAGAATAGTTTTAATGAAAACCGCAAATCAATCGACCAATTTTTCCGTTTTTTATAATCATTTGAATTTAAAACCCTCTGAACACAGTTAAGTTTGTGCTACTTAACTGCTTCCAACTATTCAGATTTTGAGCTCAAAATTTAAGTTTAAGTCTAAGCTTACAAAACCTTTAATGAGATGCAAAAAATAACGGTAAAAAATAGTTGTTCGTTACTCTAAAGTCTAAAGCGCCCTCTAACGTCATTTTTTGAAATTTATCTTTATAATTTATTTTCAAGACAATACTGACATAAAGAATAATTTTAGTGAAAACCGCAAACGAATCGACCAATTTTTCTGTTTTTCATAATCATTTGAATTTTTGGACCCTAAACTTTAATGGCGCCTATCTCCTTCGGAAGACTTTGGGACCCTTGGTTTCCTGTTTAAATATTGTTTGTCTTGATGTGTACTATCACCCCTTAAAGTTTGGACCATGAATTTAGAAACACCCTGTATATATAAATCTAAAATATTCTAAATTCAATTTTTGGAAATGAATCTTTTTCTGCATAGCTTCAATATGAAAAGAGTTTCTTTCAATTATAAACTAAAAAAATGTCTTTTAAAAACATTTCATATGTTAATTACTTTTCAAAGAAAATTATTAAAATAATTTATTTTATTAATTATACTCCGAAATAAGAAAAAAAGCTTAATATCCGAAATGATAAACAACCCATAAAAACAGTGACTTAAGAAATTCTCTTTTCTTCGCATTCTATTCGTGTTTACAGTAAATAAATATAAATTTTTCGCAAGTAATTATTTTCTTAAGAAAGAGTTAAAGGCACTTAATTTTCTTTAAAATTTATTGAAGTTTTTTGCGACATTTTTAGTTAATGACTTGTAAATAAATAAATAATAATAATAAAAACTTAACATCTTGAAGTAAGTTTTTTTTTGTTTATTTGTGCAAGGTAAAATTAATATGTACTTTCAAAATAAATAAATTTAAGTTTTGCATTTTTAGGAATTTTATTGTCCAATGTTTTTAGATATTTTAATGAAAAGATACTTTGAAAATTTTAATTTAACCATTATGTTAATTATTTACACTAAAAATATATTTTATAATTTTTTGTACCGATTAAAATTGAACAAAACATCATCCACTAACAGTGTTTTTTTTTTTTAAATATTTAATTACTTAAAATGTCGATAGTCAACTAAAAATAAAAATAAGTTTCTTTCTTAATTTTAAACACGTGAATGTTCTATTTTAAACACTACTAAAAATAAATTATAAAGAAATTTACACATTATTTTAGTTCTAATAGTTCTACAAATTTTTGTTATTATTTTAATTGATATTACTTATTATTAAATTTGTTTTCTGTCAATATTTGTAAAATTATTTGTATGATGCCTATACTTTGATTATTTAACACTTAATAAATTGAGGTCTCACGAGAGTTGCGTCGCTTTTTGAAGTATGGAGAACATTTTTCTACACTGAAAGAAAAAATGTACCGTCTTCATCTAAAACGAATACACAACAAATTCAAATAAACACATTTTAGAACACGAATACGAATTGAATATTTTTCCAATTTAACGAAAAATTACCCAGGTCGGGAATCGAGCCCAGATCCTTGGTTTACAAGGCTTTACCCGTTCAGCTAATTGGCCGACAACCGGCTGGTATTTTTTGGTCAGATAATCTTATTGATCACAACATTTTTTCTGATTTAGACAACTCCACAGATTAAACCTCAGGAAAAGGAGCTCCATATAACGATGGTTACGTTTTTCGATTAGTTCGAAAGATATTCAATTCGTGTGATAAATTTACCAATCAGTTTGATTGTGTGAAAATAATAGTATATCTACGTACCCAGCGTTATATGGAGTTCCTATACCTGCAGTTTATTTAGTTGAGCTGTCTAATAAAGATGACAGCTAGTCTAGTAAAGATGTTATGACTAATAAAGTTATCTGAGCGCGAAATTCCCGCCGGTTGTTGCCCATTTAGCTTAACACGCAAAGCATTAACCTCGTGAGCCAAGGATCTGGGTTCGATTCCCGGCCTGGTCATTTTTTCGCTGAGATGGAAAAATATTAAATTAGTATGATAAATTTATCAACCAATTTGATTGTGTTAAAATAATAGTACATTTTAGAACATTTTTCGTCACCAAATTTAAAACACATTAATGTGCTGCGAATTTTAAAACTTCATATACAAAACGTTTTTTATGTTATGATTGTGTTCTTAATATACTGTAAAAGTGTTGCTATCTAAAAATGTGTTCTTAATATATTGAAAAATTGGTGCTTTCGAGAAATGTGATCTAACAGTGGTGCTGTTAATCGTGTTGAAATAGCGTTGTAAATAGTGTTGATAAAACAATAGTATTGCACATCACTTTGTCACCAAATTAACAACACATTGCAAACACCACACAATTTAGAAAAAATATAAAACAACACATGTAAAACACTTTCAAATGTTTTCTACAAGGTACCTTTAAAATTACACAATTTTAAAATGGAAATAAGAAACACTTAGCTTCGTAGGAAAAAAATGTAGGAGATTTCTAAGTGAGTGGACTAATTTTTACCAATTTAACCTATTTGTCACCAAATTAACAATCACATTTTAAGCATCACACAATTTAGAACAATATAAAACAACACATGTAAATGCTTTCAAATAATTTCTACGTGGTATCTTTAAGATGAAACAATTTTAAAAAGGAAATAAGAAACACTTTGCCTTATAGAAAAAAAAATTGTAGGTGATTACTGAGTTTTCACATATTTTTACCAATAAATATCAGCTACTGCATTTCTAGAAAGATTTTGTAATTTTTAAATACAGTTTTTACACAATTTTTTCCCTTGCACAAGACATTTCCAACCTATTCACAAGACGATAAAAACTGATTTTAGTTTGAGTTGTTAAAAATTATGTTCAGTTAGTGTTCTAAAACTGTTTCATGAATTTAAAGTGTATTTATCATTTTTTAAATTTTTAACAAGAAATAGAGCAAGTTCTGAAAATAAGGTAAACAAATAAATTGAATAGATCAGGGATTCCCAAACTTTCAGACTAACTTATCAATAAAGAGAAATTCACACTTCCGCGTATCAGCAGGTGACAAACTCAAGGCTATTTACGGAAAAATCTATGTAAACGGAATATGTCAAAAATGTAACTTTTTTTAGTCTTTCGTGCCAGCAGATTTTACTAAATTAAATTGCATATTTACATTATTAAATTCGTTCTTAGATCGCCTATTTTATAACAACATCCAAAAAATAAAGAAGGATACATTTTAATAGCATAAACATTGCCAAAATACAGTATTTTAGTAGAGAAAAGATACAGTATTTAATGCTATATTCGCCTAAATTGAAACATATACAGAAGGATGACTCTAACAGTGGCGTAAACTAGGGTAAGTGCCCCAGATGGTTTTCTTCTCCTTGATTCATAACAGAAAATGGTCTTATTAGCTAAGGTAAACAGAACTTAAAAGAAAAAAAAAATTCCGGTGTTCCGAGAACTTCGACACCCACCTTAGCTATGCCATTTCTCTAAACGTGGAAAGCCTTATCTCCGCCCCGTTAAATTCATCATATTTAACGTAATTATTTATCTTTTTTCATAAATGGTGAATGATAGAGGTCTGTATTTTTATGGTAGTTAGAATAGCTACCTGTAACAGACTATACAGTAACAGGACACTTTCTTTTTACACGAAGCTTAAAAATTATTCATAATTATTTATTGAAAGTCATTTTTAAAATAGCAGTGAACTGACGAATCGCGATAAGTTACCGTACAATATAAATTTCGAATATCAAAAGGAAAAGAGAAACCTTGAAAAAATATGCTTAATTTTTGTAGGAAAATCCCCAAATTCTGAAGATTCTTCTTATTATGATGATGAAGCAAATTTTTCAGTTGAAGAATTATACAATAAAATTGAAGAAATGGAAAAAAAAGAAAAACAATTTACAAATTACCTCAACCGAAAACTTATAGATTCAGAAAATTACTCTACTTAGCAGCTTATCTTTAGAACACGTTTTTGAAATTATATTATAGGGTAATTCATAAAAAATACATTAATTTTATTTATAGAGTTTCCATAATTTAACTTCAGATTTTTTTAATTAAATGCTTTATATATTAGAAATAATGAACTTAACAGGAAGAGTAGACATTTTCAATCATTTATAAAGCTTAAAGTATACAGTTGGATATATTTTCATTTAGTAGTGTAAGTTATCATTAACCTCATAAGCCAAACATTATGCCAAGATTAATGTTGGTATTAAAAATTTCAGTGTTTGATATAATTTCCGCAAGAAGACAACCTTTAAATGTTATTTCCTTTTAAATAAATTAAAAAAAACATATACATTCAATGCATTAGTGCCTTTCGATATTTTCTGCGACAATTTAAAAATTAAATTTTTATTTTTTTGCATACAGTATCAAGAAAAACATTTAAACTGTGTAATTCTAAGTATTACCTTGAATAACGTTTTCGCAAGCACAAGGAAAGGAAACTTTTCTCTATATGTTTTCGAAACAAGAAATTGAAGTATTCCCATGATAATAATCAATCATCGGAGAGATACATATTATTTTTTTATTGCATCTGAGACATTAATGCTTTTGATCCTTCACGTGATAAAAATATGATATGATCCTATGTGTATCAGTTTAGATAATATTAAATATGAAGGTAGGGTCAATCCGTCAGTACTTAATATTCTTCCAGTAATTGATTTAATTTTTGAATTATTGCGTCATTTCAAGAAGAAATGAGTTTTATATGTGGCAGTTGAATATATTTGTTTAAATATCAGAAAGCCGTTTTATGATTTTTTTTCTTTAAAAAGTTGATTAAATAGTTGATTAAATAATGATGAGGATTGATTAAATAATGATTATTGATATGATTATAATGATGATATTGATTAAATAATGATGAGGTTGATTAAGTAATGAGTTGGAGCCATTTACGAAAAGTTAAAATAATCCACTTCCATTGTGCTTATTTGAACCAATAGTTTTATAATAATTATGGATAATCACAGCCCAAGGGTGATATTTTAAAGAGTAATTTTTAAATTTTTGATTGACTTCTTTCGCCTAATATGCTTCTAGGAAAATGACAATTAAAAAAACTGCTTTTTTATAATTTTGTTGTTTTTTACATTTCAACCGAATACATTTATGTTCATTATGGGAAGATAAATTAACGGTTATAGTTACAATGCTAGATTACTTATAAAACTTAAAAAAAAAAAAAAAAAAAAAAAAAAAAAAAAAAAAAAAACTCGTACCACGGACATTATTTAATCAACTACTGGCGGGACCACCCTACAAATATTTCAAAAGTTTATATTAATTTATCTACTATTGTAGAGTCCTTTCTTTGAATTTTTTGCTGTTGTAATATTCTTTTCAGTCATTTTATGCATAAATGCTGTTAAAACTAGACTTATTATTTTTGTGATTTTTTTTTTAGTTTGGCATAAGACCACGTTTTTATTTGAATTAATTGTTCTTTATTTTACAATTTAACAAATCTTTCAGATTTAAAAGGAATGTGTTTAAAAGATGATAGATTTTATTACATAAATTTATGATAAGCCCCATTTCTTTTTCTTAAGAAGCTTTTTTTTAAAATTAATGTTATTTTTCCATTAGATTATTGTGTGCTAATTTTGTATTTTCATGTTTCATGTAATCTGTTGAGATGCCATTCATATTTCTTTCGAAGTTTCATGAAGGAAATATGAATGACATTTTAGTTTAGTATTGTACAAACTGTAAGAATGTATTTAAACAATCATAAAGTATTTTAGGGTTCAAAAATAGAATTATAAGATTACGATTATGAAAAGGAATTTCTGTTTGCAATAAAAATCAAAATATACAATAATTCATTTGTGACTTGTCCAAAATTTCGATAGAATGATCAGAAACAAAAATATTTTTCGAGACATAAAAAATGATTTATAAAGATGGGTTTATTTTGTTGCTACTGATTTTCGGAAACGTTTCCGGACATTTTTTATGGTTCCGTATTTAAAAAGTAAATACAGAACAATTGTAAGATCACTCCTCACTGTATCTTTTTGCAACCGTTATTACATTCGTAAACTATGAAAAGTGGGAAGTTCAAATTGGGAAAAGGAATTGAAGCTTTTGATCCAGATAGTTGCAGATTATTAAATCTTTACAAACATATTTAGGAAGAATATGCAGGGGCTAATTAAGTTATTTGAAAAAAAAAGGATCTTTTCTTTGTATGTCGTATGAAATCTTTTGTAATGCTGAACTCAAAAATACATTTCTTTTAATTTTAAGTATTATATTATCAGAGATATATAAAGGGAGATAGTAGATGTTAATTTAAACCTTGAGAAAAATTATAATGATTGCCCTAGGTCACATACTTTTAGAGAAAATCGCATTTTTAAGTTACATAAAAATTTCCATTTACAGGTAATCAGCAATGGTGTTGAGAACTACTGAAGGTACTTATTCGTAGCAGAAGTATAAGAACATTGTTGATTATGATTTTAAAAGAAATGCGTCGATAATTAGCCGATATATCAATCCTTAAAAACACGGACAGTTTCGACATACCTTATGGCAGAGGTTCAATATTCTTATGTAGCATCGGTTTTAAAGACCAGATAACAACAGATATAACTATGTAATGCAATGACCACTATCACTATAAAAGAAAAAACGTCAAATTGTTTAAAACATAATAATTTAATTAGAATTAATTAGATAAATACTATATGATTCATGACAGAATCGCACTGAGTGAATCTGTCAATACGCATCTCATGATTTTAAAATTAATTAAAAACCTGTCTGGGAAAACGTGGTTATACCCAGTTTAAACTTTGAACAAATAGCATTTATTAGCTATACTGTAGAAATAAAAGATTATTAGATGGTACCGGACAAGATTTGACGATAAACATATTAAAAGATTAATTAGAAAAATGTTTAATTTTCTTAATTAGTTACCTGTAAATAATGTTTTGAAAACTTGATTTATTTGAATGTTATCTATGTGATCCCAACAGATTCAAAGCGTTTCCTGGTTCTGCCAGTTTAACCTTCTCAAGTAATCATCTGAAAAACTTTTAAGCAGAATTTTAAGAATTTTAACAGCACTTGCTTTTTAGCAGAAGGATTTCTAAAATTAATTGAACTGATATTTATTTTGATGAATTTTCTCAGTGTTTTGAAAAAATAACAATGTTTAGTATTTTCTAATTTTTAAAATCATATTGAAAAGTGTTTATTAATTTTATTTTTACCAGTCTGATTTTAAATCCCGAAACTTAAAATTTCCTGCTGCAAAATAACTATTTATAATATATTTGAATTATTTGAAAAAAATTTCATTTTTCATACATTATTTATTAAGCCATGAGTACCAAAGTATTAAAACCTTTACGGAGGGGCTGTGATAGCATCTGTCCGGGCTTACATGTATTCTAAGGTAGACACTGAACGAGCCCCTGCGTAAAGGTTAACCAAAGTAGTTAAATTTTAAGTCTTACATGACTTTTTTTCTTTCATTTTGTGTTCTCTTCTTTATTTTATTTCTTTCCCCGGAAAATAATTAATACTATTCCTAATATACACACAAACATATATCTTTGTTGTAATGCTCATACAAAATATAAGAAAAATTGTAGATTAATTTAATAAAAAATACTTTAGCTTAAATATTTTAAGTTAAAATTGTTAAACTATTATTGATTAACTATATTTACTATATAGTTATACTAATTGTTAAACTATATTTTAGCATACTTCCCAATTTTAAAGATTCAGACAGTACTTCAAAACGACACTTGGAGATTTTGTTAAGAATCATATAATATATGGTCTAAATGATGTATAAAATTTATTTATGTATATAATTCACGTACATTACAGTTTACAAATGGATTACTTTTTCTAAGCTTCCTTGCACATGACAGGAAAGTGGAAAAATGCTGCTATTACATACCGACAAAATAATGTTTAAAAGTTTACATTTTTTTAGGAAATTAGAATACATTTTTTGTTAAATATTGCTAGATGTTAAATTAAATTTTACGACATTTTTACAATTTTTATTTGTGTGTGTTGTATTTATTGTTTTTTTTTTTTAAGAATGCAATTTGTATAGATTTTCAATAATTTTATTCTTACAAATGTATCACTAAAGCCCTGAATTGGAAATTGGCTGTTTATATCTAATAAATACTATGTTTTAATTACTTGAAATATTTTTAAAATAAAATTGTTGCTTAAAACAATTGCTGAATGTTAAATTTTATTTAATTATAAAGCATCAAAATAATAATAATTTAAATAATATAAAATAAAATAAAATAATAATATAAAAAAAATAATAATAACAAAAAAATAAAAATAAAATAAAAATCATATAACTTTCTCTCGTAGTAAAATGCATCAGTATTTAAAAAAAAAATTATTTTGCCGAGCGTTGGGATCGAACTCTAGTACTCTACAAAAGCTCAGAGCTATAAATTCGTGCCTTAAATCACTGAGCTAACCAGACTTGCTTCGACTTTCCTCTAATTGGAAGGGCTAATAAGTTTAACTTCACGCATGCGCAAATGCCTGAATTTGGTGATCTCAAAGAAATAGCCTTACTGTTTTAATATATATGATTATTACACTGAATTTAGTTTTAAGAATGCTAAATGAATTTAAATATCACTATTTTTATTGTCAGCGCCGAATTAAATTCATCCTAATCAGATTAGGATAAAATTTGAAAAAGCGTTAAATAGAACAGCAGTATTTGATATTAATTACACTTCAGATTCCTTGATATTAACACACTTCTTCGAACTTTTATGATATACCCATTTATACTTTTCTAGTACATACAGCCATACAAAACCATGTATGTTTTTTACAAAGTCTTATTATTCTTTTAGCAATGACTTTTTTAAGTAAACAATTATTAATTCATATATTTGTTACATATTCGTATATGACTGTTTACTATAATACATCAATCAGTTTCCCCATACTGGAGTATAGGATTTTCTAAAATGATCAATTTTCAAATAATTATTTTTATCTTCAACAAATGTGTTTTACAATAACATAATAACATACACATTAAAAGTAATATTATTTTATTAATATTTTACGTATTAATAAAATTACGCAGCTGTAAATATTTAACTTAAAACAAAACGCCGACGTTAAACAAAACTTATCATGTCATATTCTGTTTAAGTAAAAATGTAATAATAATAATAATAAAACATATTGGAAATTTTTTGATTTAATACGTAAAAACATTCAAAAGATTTTTAGTCTAATTTATTTATTAATTTTACTTTGTTTTTTGTACTGTAGTAACATTTATTATGTAGCATCTAACTTTTACACATTAATTTAATATATTTCAAAAACAAAATAAACTTAGAAATTGTTTCATAGTTTACACAATTGCTGTTTTTTTTATTTCTCTTTAACATTCTTATCTTACTACCATACCCCAGCTTTGGAGGAAAATGGAGAATCGACTCAAGATAAGTCTTCATATTGGTATTTTTCCTTATCACAGCTGCGTGGGAGTTTAAAAGTCGCTATATTTCAGATTTTTACATTCAAACTTTATTAGGTAGCAATTGTTCAAACTAAATTTGCTTTTAATTTAAATTCTTCAAAGTAAGAATTGGAAACTAGGAAAAATATTTTTAACTGGCAAACTCATTATCTATCAGTATCTTAAAAAACAAACTTATCCGTTCGTAATACTGAAGTCAATTTGATGGTGGAAATATCAAACTATTAAATTTAACTTTTATGGCAATTTTTATTGCAATTGAAAGCATTCGGTTACTGATGTTTAAATTGCTATCATAAATGATCTTCTACTTTTTTCTCTATATTTGATCGCTGTCCTTCCTTTGTCACAAAGTGTCACACTTCACCATACAAATTCCTACCCTTGTCACGCGTCCCGATATTGACAAGATGGCAGATGCAAGTACTATATATAGATATACTTGAAATTCAAAACAAAGCACTGTGTTATAGATCATATTTTAAATTTTATTTTTAAACTTTAACTATGTGTTTTAATGACATTTGTGAGCATAACACTAAAAAAGTGTTCTTATTTTTGTCTAAAATAAGATTAAGGTTTATAACAGAAATCATAGTTATTATATAGTAGTAAAAATATTAATACGAAACCGAAATTGAAAACAGCAGTATTTTGGAATTTGAAATGGAATTTAATATATTTAGTTTTAAATTTTATCTTTACTTTATGCACACAAAATACTTTATTTTTAAAATAACTTCAAATTTTAATCTGCTGATTTTTAATGCTTTTATTTTAAGTAAAATGTGTGATGTTTCATTTCGTCTTAACTCATTCCATTCGCTTGCTACAAACTATCGCAGTTTCACGAAATCCTCCCAATCCCTACAAGCGTAACATTATTTACGAAATTTTGGAAGTCAGCTAGCTCTATATAAATCAGACAGTTAAAGATTAATAAATAATGTAGATATACCTTACTTGGCCTTAATTATCAGTTATAGTATTTTAAAACAATGATATAAGCTATACTTAATGTCAGAATTTACCTGATTAAATAAGTCTAAATTTAATCTTTGAAATGAAGGATTTGCATGTAGCGAAATAAGATAGCAGTGAAAAACTTTAAAATGTACCAGATAACCTAATGTTAAATTACGGTATTTTTTCTTTCATCATAACTTAATATTTAAGAAACAAATTAAAATATAATAGTAAAAAATAGAAAGTAGAAATTAAAACCATATTGAAGTGTATTACTATATGCATTTAATAACTATCATTTTTAAATATAATTATATGCATATCTAATATTGATGATTTTCTTAGACTTGTTATATTTTATGAAATTGTTTCGATTCAGAATTCGAAATTAATCTAAACACAAGTTAATTCGCTACATCCCATTGTTTATTATCGATTTGTATTTCATGATGCATATGCAAATATGAACATACAATGTTTAATAAAATGACAATCATTTGCTACTTATTACTGATTAACGTACATTAAGTAAACATTTTCAAAACATTTGTTAAAGAGTTTCGTATGAAATTAAATATTGATGTTAGGTATGTTTTAGCATTAGTTTGGAAGAGAAGGCTTTAATTTTGGTATCTGTTAAGAACACATTTCGATTATATCAAACATTTTAGGAATTATCCATGCGTTATTGTTATGTCACTTAAAAAAAATATTTTAAGTCTTTAGTTATATTTTAAAATAAAGAGAGGCAATATATTTTGATCACTCTTACAAATTTTGTTTTAGTATTACGCGAAGAGGATTTGTAATGCAGCTTTGCTAAAAGTTATATTTTTTGATATTCAGAGTAAAAATATGCCACATTTCCTTTTAAAATTCTGTAATTTATGTTGAAAATTAAACATATTAAAATTTTTTTTATAGTTTTCATATAGTAGTTATTTAAATAATTTAAAGAGCTGTTACATCATGAAATTTAACAACACATGTATAAAAATAGTTTATGTAAAGATGTATAGCATAAACAAATGGTAAAAACTTATAAAAAATATAAATAAAATTTTAAAAGTCTAAAAACCGACAAGTTTCATCTGCTCACTAGAGGGTCATACTTTATTCGTACTTCAGTCATACTTCAGTATCGAAAAACACAACTATTCTTCTCATATTTAAGTATCGAGGGAGATGAGTGTTTACGGTAATTAGTTATAATCGAGAGACATAAATCAATAAGTATTTGTGTTCTAATAAGTAGTGGTCAAAATTTTTCACTTAAAATTTTCATTGAAAAGTACTATGAAATCTTTTGTTTTAATAAAGAGTACTGAAATTTTTGAATTAACGTTGTTACAATTTTTCACATTTTTCATAATTTGAAAAAAAAAAAAAAAAAAAAAAGATTCAAAATTGTTTGTTGTCTTTTGGATACAATATGTATTAAAGAACTTAAATACAATTTTTCGGCACAATTTACAACCCCTTCCCTAAATAAATGATGAATTTATTGTTTTTGATTCAGATTTAACTATTGGAAAAAAGCACATATCTAATAAATTAGATTTTAGATTTATTTGTGAGACAAATTCGACATCTGTGTAAGATTGTGTATTGAGAGCAACATTTCGATGATTAGTATCTTCAATTTAAAGTATTGATTAAAAAACTAAAATATTATTATACCTTTGCACGGAAAATTTTACGTTGAAATTATAACCCAAATAGTAAAATATCATGCCAAAAAGAGATAAAAATTAATTCAAAAAATACAGTCAAAGTCTTTGTATCTATATAGAGTTTCTGATCTACATATTTTTCGGAACAAATACTGTGAAAAACAATCTAATGTATGATCCCAAGTAATTGAAGTAATCTGTTAATTTCCCCCGTATCAAAACAATTTATTTTAAATTCATAGGTTGATGGATCTTTTATACAGAGTATAAGAAAACAAAATTATAATGAGGTAAAACAATCTTAGTGTTTTCGATTATTTTATAATTAATTTAACCGTACAACCATAAATACTTGCATACAGTAAAAACAACTGCATCTATAAAGTAATCATTCACAATGTGAATGAAGTTACTTGATATCACGGATAAGTTGGTTTCTGCTATTGTAGAAAGACGCAAAAGGCTTTTGCAAAGTTTTCAACTTTTTAACAAAATTGAACTAGGTGAAAATCAAAATGGAGTTGAAAAATTCCCCATCATTCCCCAAGTATTGTTATAGTTATAACTCACTCAGGTAAAAAGTAAGCCAAGATACAGGGATTTTGTAAAGCTTATACAAGGATCATATGCTTAAGGAATATTTTAACTTTTCAACTTGTTTTTTAAAAATATGGTTCATATGGTGAACTAATCGCATTTCAATGTTCAACTAAAATAAATAGATAAATAAATATTTGATTAATTTTTTTTAGAAGTTTAAGAAAATTTGATTTAAAAAAAATCCCTACTACATCTATACATATAATAAAACAGTAGGACCCGGTGTGTCTGTACATTGAAGATAATTGACAAAAATGGAGTCAGGGCGATAAAAGAAAACCAATGAAACACAAAAAAATTTTTTTTGAATTTTTTGTCTGTCTGTCTGTCTGTCTGTCTGTCTGTCTGTTTGTTCGAGGTTATCTTCGTAACTACTGAATGGATTTTTATGCGGTTTTCACTAATGAAGAATGCACACTCCCGGGCAGTGTATAGGCTTTGTTTCATCAAAATCGGACAACAGACAAAAAAGTAACAAAAAGAAACAAAAGAAACTATTAGGTGCGCTGCTCACGTTTTTTAGTACATAACGTTTTTTAGTACATATAAAATCCAATAGATGTCACTGTGCGATTTTAAAACGCGCTATCGTTATGTTTTCGCCAGTCTACTTAAGTATTAGAAAGTTTCAAGCTGGCTGTCGTTCCATGTGGTTTAGTCGGTAGAACGTCAGTGCGCCATACTGATGGCCCGGGTTCGATTCCCAGCATGGAATTTTTTTTCACTATGTTGGCATTAACGCCTATAAGCAATTAAAAGAATTTGAAATATTGTATTCAAGGCGAATTTTCTCTCTGGGAAAATTTCCTTGCATTAATATGTCAGTGTAATTTTTTTTTCGATTTAATTTTTTTTTTCGAAACTTTGTTTTTCTTAAAAAATTACAGTAAATATTTGATATTTCCCAACGTTTTTTGAATGATCGACTTGCTTTTTTTTTTTTTAATGTATGTCTGAACCTTATCTAACTACTTCTTCAAGATTTCTTTAGATAAACCGACCAGCGTAGCGGGCGAAGGCCGCTAGTTTTAAAATATTAATATTTTTGCCTGATGTTTTTAGATTTTCAAATATATACACAAGACTGCACATGAATTTTTAGATAAATCTAATATTATAATTAATATAATTTCTTTATTTTAGTGTAAACGATGAAATCAAACACATCTTCATTTTTATCATACATTTTTAAATAATAGTAACCTGAAGGCTAACTCCATGTGCAGATTTAATATATAATCAGGAATAGGTACAAAGTATTTTAAATCCCTATTTCAAATACAAAAAAGCCTCATCACTTTTAAAAAATGAATGTCAATAAAACATAAACATATGCCGATTAAAAATTTCTATTTTTTGCACTGGATGTATTAACAAATTGTATACTATCTCGCAATATAATGGACACATGGGTAAAAATTAAGTGTGAAAATACTAATAATTAAATCGGCTTTCATTTAATACTGAAAATAAAATCGATTTTTTGATCAATTTTAAGATAATCTGTCCCCATAAAATGTGATGTTCTATTATGTCAAAATAAAAACAACTGTATAATTTTAAAATACTTTTTACTGTACTTCATGCGCAACAAATATCAAGTTAACAATTTTTTTTTTCAAATACGACGCATCCGTGTAATTATTTCATGTGGTCTTTCTAGCAATCAAAAGGCCTTTTTCTTTAATACTACTATAATTCTACACATTTTTTCAAGGTAGTTATTTTCCAAACTTTTTAGTTTTAATAAATTTTGGACAAAATTTGGTATGATAAATTTTGGTATGATAATAAAGAAAATGGCTCGCAAACCGTCTCTCAAATTACATCACAAACAGGCAAAAATGAACTGAAAAAAAAACCACATATCCTACGTTGAGAAATGGCTTGCTGTTTTATTCAGCGATCAGAAAAAAATTGAACTTAGATGGCCCTGATGGTTAGAACGCGTATTGGCATGATTTACGAAAAGAAACAGGAGTATTTTTCAACAGGCCGCAAGTTTGTAAATCTGTTATGGATTCGGGGTCATTTGGATTCAATTTTCAGCCTCTCTGGCTTTTCTGAAAAGAAGACAAGATTAAAAAAGTAACAAGAGACGCTAAACCAATATTTATTTGCATTTGATGGCACTTTTTTGGAGGGAGGGGGGGGGGGGGGTCCTGAATGGAATGTTTAACAAGACAATGCCTCAATAAACGTATCACATTCTACGAAACTTTGACTTTCTCAGAAAATTGTTAAAGTTCTTGAATGGCCAATTTTAAGTCCAGACTTAAATCCGATTGAGAATGTCTGGGGTATTTTAACCCGTCAGGTTCACAAAGCAGTATGACTCTATTGAAGAACTCCAAGAGGCTATTGAGAAAGCATGGTACGCTTTGCCACCCCCACAAAAATTAATAATTTCGATGGATACACACGTTTATTTGAACTAATCCGAAATCACAGAAAAATAATTTGTAAGTAAAAGTTCTGTAAAACTTATAAATCTGGTTATTTTTTACTTTGTTCATTAACTTTTACGACAGCTTTTTTTTAAATTTTTTAATTATATTTTTTACAATTATGTATTTTTTTCTACTTTTTTTATTATTTATTTAAATAATGTATGAAATCTGCAAATAAAAAAAATGTTTTTCATTCAAACTTTTTATTATACTTTGAAAATTGACATTTTATGCTTTTGCTTAAACTTTAAAAACAGATCTCCGTAAAATAAAGATATAAATATCCATTATACAGGGTGGCCATAAATTATTGCCTGGGTTTCTTTGTTTAATAATTTTTGATTTAAGAAAACGCAACAAGAAAATATTATTGAATATTGATAAAGTATAAATCGAAAAGTTTCTAAACCTGAAGTTACGCAAGTAATTTTGCATCTTCAATCGTTATTTATCAAATAACGATTATTATCAAATAACTTTTAATGTAGTATACATACACATTAATTTATTAAATAGTTATTAATAAATTATACATATCTATTATAGAATTAATAAATTCTTGACAAACTTTGCTGTGATTTTAACATTAATTATTACTTGAATATAATATTTATGTAATAAAAATCTTTTAAGTTGCAATGCACGCGTAACATTGTTTATGTTAAAAATTTATTGAGTACTTTATTAATATCTAATAATATTTATGTGACGAATCTAACATAAAATATCACAACACAGCATAGCATAGCATAACATAACATAACATAACATCGACAATTTATTGATGCCTTGCATTTCTAACTAGATTATTACATACATTCATTATAAAACTAAAATCTCTTGTACTGTCATAAATGTATAATAATTTTAAATCGAATACAATCCCATTTTAAATAATTCACGAATATTCAGAAAAAAACTTGTTTCATTTATTAAAAAGAGTATGCCCTACTTTTATTAAGTTTGAGAAACAGCGAGGAAGTTTTCTTTTGTCATTTTGAAAAATGTTTAATTTACGATACTAACACACTTTTAGACTTCTTGCTGTGCGCAAAATGATCTTTCGCTTATAATTTTTTTCTAAAAGTTTTACTGATTCAATTTATTTTTACGTTGAAATTTTCTTTGTATAGCGTTTAAAAAGTATAGTAATTATAATTATTTTCCTTTAATAGCAGTTATTTATCATAACTTTTGTTTTTAAACTTTGATATGTAGTATGAAGAACCCATATTAGTAATATTTTTATACTTTACTGAAACTTTTTCTAGTAACATTTTACTTTAATTGAAATATTACTTTTCAACTGCGATTAAATCTGTATAATGTATTTGTAAGTAATTTCAGAATAAATTGGTTGGAAGTTGGATTATTTCAAATAGTTTTTTTCTTTATAAAGATCTTGTATTCTGCGCCGATTTTTATGATAGCGATCAGTCATTTCGAATAGCGTACAAAATAAGATAATATTTCATTTTATTGGTTTTGGGTATTAAAAAACATCGCACATGAAATAAAGAATTTGAGTATAATGTTACATTTGACATAAAAAAGTAGAAATTTTATTCCAGATTTAGATAAATGTAAAACAATGTCTTTTACCATCAATTTTCTAATTTTAGATTCAAGTAATAAAAAAATAAATAATTTAATAATTTAAAATATGAATTGGTTATTTTGAGGCATTTTCTACAAATTAAAATGTATAATGAAAATTAAATAAAGTAACTTCCATAAAGTTTTTACTTAGAAAAATATGTGTTTTTAAAGTATGATTTCTATTTGTCCGTAGAATCTGTAACAGGAGATATTCTTCATTGTCATGCTTAACATTTGATAATACATGTGACTTTTTTGTAAAAAAATGTTCAGAGATATAAAAAATAATATTTATGGCATATGTTTGGGGAAGTATATTTATTTACATTATTGAAATAAAAAATAATATTTATGGTATATCGATGGGGGAGTATATTTATTTACATTATTAAATAAAAAAAAATTCATTCAAATAAAGTTTTGATACTTTCGTACATTTCCTTGTGCTAAGTGCCATTTAAAAATACGAATTAAATAAATTTCAATAAATTAAATTACGTATTTTTTCTTTGCATAATTCAAGTATTCTAGAATTACCTGAGTTATTTTTAAGTGTTGTAGATTTTAGTATGTTTAGTATGTTTTTTAATTCCTTATTCTGTTTAGAAGCTGTTTTCTTTAAGCAAAACAAAAAGTTATACAATTCATTTAAATCATAAATGTAAGATAAATGATTGAGTCATGTTATATCTAACAAAATTTTGTAATCGCAAATCAAAAACAAAGATGAACTTGTAAACGAAATACTACACTGAATAACAATTCAATGCGTACTGGGAACTAAGAAGAATTTGTTTTACAATTTGAACTTGTCAGTATTTTCAGGTAACTCAAGATATTTTAATTAAACATTAAAATGTTATAATGGCAAATATTTAACGGAAAAGTTTTTTTACACATCGTGTTGTAAAAAAAAGTGCTTGTATTATAACACATTTATCTTCACAAAAAGAAGAAAGTATGAACCATTAAAGACTCTTCAATGCATTGGTAGAAAAATGTAAACTTTTAAAATTATTATTTTCTATCATTTTAATGTATCACACAAACAATATAAATTTCGCATGTCTTTCAAATATAAGAAGCAAACACATCGAACAAAGTAATAGCCAGACTTAAGTGAAAAACAGGGGTTTCGTTATAATTGTGCAATAGTGTTACATAGAATCAGGAGGTCTATTAAACCTTCACTGTTGTTCCGCGGTCATTGAAATAAGGTGTATGTGGTAAATCATTCTAAATTACTTAAAATGATCGTTAAAAAGGTTAAATAAAATAAAAAATATGACAGAGTATCAAAATAGTCTTATAATATTTTAGTGTATCATAAAATAATTTTCCGTATTTGTTGGTGTATCGACGGAGACTTTCTAACGTGTCTTCAAAGAACAATGTAACCTTATTGGCCGTAAAGCACGTTGTCAGAACAAAAGTTGCAAAAGGATTCTACCTAAAGATACCAAAAAACAAGCATCACGCCCTATCTATTGAAATCGATTACAAACAAAACATAATTTATGCAATTGGTGAATGAATATCCTTTCCTACCTGTTTTTAAGAGAATTTTACAAAGGAAACTACACGAAATAAACATTTAGAGTAAGATATGTGATAAATTGCTCAAAGCAGCTAAAATTACAGTCTGTTATTGTCCAAAAAACACCGAATGTGGACACTATCTGATTGGAGGCGTGCAATGTGGTCACAGATTTTTTTTTTTTTTTTTTTTTTTTTTTTTTTTTTTTTTTTTTTTTTATGATACAGTAGATTTTCTCGATTAACCAGGATCGGATTGATTGGATTGCGGATTAACCGAAATGGGATAAATTTAGTTTTAAATACTGTTTATTACATTGATACTGCAAGAAATTACTAAAAGGACTACAGATATGAAATCATGTTTTATCGGATGTAGAAAATGAAAATACTCCAAAAGACGTTAGTAAATATTTGCAGAGAAAAATTTCAGAAGATTTTAGAAAGTAAAACTGTTCTGAAAATGTAGACGAAGGTGTAATGCAAGCATGCATTAGTATCGATTCGAAGGTGGAATGTTATGAAGTTTTAAGTGAGGATGATAATGTGTCACCTGTCGCTTGTGGTTCTGAAGAAATAACGCGAAACAATCTTTCATAAAGCATTTCATGATCTATTCATATTTTAAAGCTATTTTTATTCGAAAATAAATTGTAAGTATTGAAAAAATATTATATCTACATATAATGCTCATTTGGTAGAACGCCACAGTATAAAGTATGTACCTACCGTCGGGATACTTTGAACAATATGAAATTTTATGAGACATATGCGTCTTAGACAGCGAATAGTGTTTTGTTTAGTATTTTGCAACAAATGACAAAAATATTTGATGACGAATTTCTTCTGAAATGCAGAATTTTTGATTGGATGAAAATGTATTTCTTATGATTCTTACAACCATTTAAAACTGGAAGAATTTTTCTTAGAAATTGAAAGCCTTGATGTTTAACACTAATTAATAGGGTCATACTTGCTTGAAAAATATATTTTTAAAATTTTCAAATGTCAGATAATTGCTAGAGATGAACCATATAAATATAATGTGCAGTCTTGTCTTTAAATCACCGAAAATAAGAGTTTTGTTTTTACAAGTATCACCTATATAACTGTGTAATCCAGGATATAAAGGGATAAAGTAAGATTAGAGTTTCTTTTTTTCATACCGATATGGAATAACTTTAATATTATAATTCTAATTAAATATAAAATAATGTTTTTGGGTACTCACACATATATATCCCTAAAAATGTATTTCTATAGCATATAGGTTCTGCATACGCTTACATCCTAATAAAATAGACAATTAAATTAAAATTATGATTCTTTTTACTATTTCTACAAAAAATACTTATCTGGTTTCGTAAAGACCTATAAATGTAGTTATTTAATCACTGAGAATTTATCTTATAATATTTGTATTTTACTTCTTCATTTCTAAAGAGATGAGAATAAAATATTTAAAATTTAATGATAAACAAAATTTTCCTAGTAAGGAAAATCGAATATGTATAATCATGCGTAGAAACGATAAGCGTAATATTTCACACGATAACACCGTAGGTAAAGTACTTATATATTCAAGGTGATTAAACAATTTTTAAAAAAGAACAGGAAAAGTCGAAAATTAATTAAAATCGCTCAGCTTAATACAGAAGTGTGGTTCAGAGCAAAAAATATTTTTCTAACCTTAATTAAAAGCCATTTTTAATTTTACGCTTCAAATAATCTAAAAATAATAGTTACACACTTATTTTTTAATGCAGACCTTTATCAGTAAATTCTGATTCATATAAATTTAAAATTGCAAAAATAAGTCGTTAAATGGCAAGATTAATAATACTTAATTTAATTTATTATTTGATATTTTAGTAACATATTTTAGTTACTTCAACTCTATTTTGATATTTTTGCTTCAAATAATATCGAAATAGGAAAAAAGAAACTAAAGGAAATTCTGATTGAAGAACCATATTTTAAATTATATCACTCTAGATATCTTAGTTACATTGTACTAAAAATATAAAAACGTAAAATGTTTATTAGAAAGATAAGGTTTCGAATGGCTTGATATTAATCAGATTAATTAGTAATCTTGAAATTTTCTAGATGTATTTTTCAATTAGAAAGGTTTAAATACAACTGAAGATAAGTTTTATAATCATGAATAAATCTTATTTACTATTTGGCTGAGGAATGTTGCAGAACTATTTTTTTAATTTGTGAATACAAATAAATTTTTATTATCGTCAATTTAAAAATAAATTAAAATATAAAAACAAATCGTTTGAGGATTTTCAACATTTAAGTCTTACTTACAGAATGATTGTTTGGAAATAAATATATATATATGTATATGCCACGGACTTTCAAAAATAAAATTGTTTTAATTTAAAACTTCTACTTAAAATTATAACGTTTTTTCGATAGTTGAATTCTGACACCAACATAAATTAAAATGTTAAGATTTAAAATATATCATGTGGAAATATTTCAAATTTATTTAACTCAAGTTACTGTGCACAACTTAATTTACTGTTTTTGCGTATTTCAAATACGTTGTAGTGAAATATTAAAAATTTATTTTTTTGCAAAATGAGAAAAATATTTTTAATTAAAATATAGCCTTTATTATTATCTTTCAATAAATGCTTGTTTAATTAAATGTTTAAAATTATATGAAGATTTTGAGCATTAAATTATTTTTTAATGTTTACTTATGTTTTAAGATGATAATTATACCTATATAATAAACTAAAATCACGTTTTTGGAAACGCTAATATCATATTTATGATGACAACAATCTGAACAATAAATGTCTCTATTTTTTCGAAATTATTTCTTTTAAACATCGCAGAATTTCAGTTTTTACATTTTTTTAAAGTAAAATATAATTGAAATGAAAATTCATAATCAGGTACACAAATATGTGAATTACTAGAATTGATATGTTTTTTAATCCTCAGTTTGTTTTCTGTGCACAGAAGACACTAATATGATTCTGAAGAAATTCCAGTATAAAATTGGGTGCATAGTTTTTGTGAAAGTAGAAAGAAATAAAAAAAGGTGAAAGGTTTACAAGCAGTTAATACAATATACTAGTATAGCAAATACTAGTCGAATAATTTTAGGAATAACGAAAATTTTCGTTTATTTTGAGTTTTTTTTTTTTTTTTTTTATATTATATCAAAATAATTCTTTTCTAATTTTCTCTAAAGTAATTTATAGTGGTTAAGAGTTTCATAAGAGTTTCATAAATTCAGGATAAGTATTAAATAGTTGCCATACAATATAATGATGACATGATTGAGACCATAATCTTTATTTTTATCTTTCAATAAATGATTGATTTATTCAAATGTTTAAAATTATCTGAAGATTATAAATATTAAACTATTCATAATTTACGATTGCTATTCATTTAATTAACGATTTGCTTTGTAAAACTAACACAATTTTGTAAGTTAAATATTATTATTTATATTTAATATTACTAATATTTATGCATTTTAGGTTAGAACATAAATTATTCTTCAGCTAATTTAAGAATTCATTAATTTTAATTTTCTTTAAAAACAAAATTGAGCGAAAAAGAAACCATGCATCTGATTGAAACTAAATGATTTGTTGTTGTAAACGATCATTTAAAAAAGAATAGTCTGAAGATATATTTTAAGATGCTATGAATTTAAATGAACTTTTAATTAAATTAATTAACTTTGTTTTAGAAAAATGTTTGTATATTTTTTATTTCAGTTTTCTATTATTTGATAAGTTATTTGTTAAAACAAACTTAAATATCTGTATCTATATTTCGATCAATTATCTGATTGATCTTTCGCTTTCAATGTTTTTACGATATAAGATAATTTGCGATAATGTAATATAAATGAGTTCACATAGCAATGCATTTAAATTTTTTTTTCAAAATTTCGAGCAAGATATTAATTCCTACGATGCATTCAGGTTTAAGAGTACGTAGCATAATGAAGTATTCGATAACAATAATATATTATTAATATTGTGTAGAAAAGAAAGAAAATAAATCTTGAAATTAATAAATTCATTAATGAAATCTGCAAAAATACTTTTGATTTTGGAACAAATTAATAGAAAATCTGATTAACGAATTTTAAATAATAATTACATTTTTACAATGAGATTTTAACAGTAAATAAATAAATGAATATATATATATATATATGTTACAGGCCAAACCCGATTTTAGGCCAAACTAGATTGGCCTAGGCCAAACTAGTTTATCCTAACGCCCATCGGATAGACTAGTTTTTCCTAGGCCAAACCGGTCTATCCTAACGCCCATCGGATAAACTAGTTTTTCCTAGGCCAAACCGGTCTATCCTAACGCCCATCGGATAAACTAGTTTGTCCTAGGCCAAACCGGTCTATCCTAACGCCCATCGGACAAACTAGTTTTTCCTAGTCCAAACTAGTTTGGCCTAACTCTTATAGGATAAACTAGTTTAGCCTGCTGTTTATTGGTCTGAACTAGTTTCTCCTAGGCCGATCTAGTTCATCCTAGGCCAATTCAATTTGGCGTGATTTTATTGAATTCAATGACCGCCACAGCGCCAACATTCTAGTTTGTCCTAGGCTGATCTAGTTTATCCTAGGCCAATTTAATTTTACGTGTTTTTAGCTTGCAGGCGTCAAAGCCTGAGAAATAAAGGGCTCGCAGGTTCTGTATGTATGAATGTACGTATGTATGTACGAATGTACCTACGTATGTACGTGCATATGTACGTAACGCGATAACTCGTGATAGAAATATCCGATTTGCTTCAAATTTTGGATGTACGTTCATTGATATAAGGTACTTTTCTGATTAATTTTGTGAATTTATTGGATAAGAATAAAGGGAAGCGAACGGAAGGCTAATCCCCCACCGTTAAATTAGAGAAATGGATTTTTCATGCAGAATTATCAGTTTTCATTTAAAATTTTAGATATAGGATCAAACATACAAGGCGCCTCCATGATTAGTTGTAGATATTTATTGTTTAAGTGTAAAAAAGGGCAATGTATGTTACCCCCCCCCATAATTTAGATAAATGGTTTTTGACGCAGAATTTACGGACATGCTTCACATTTGTATGTAGGTTCTTTCTGATAAGGCGACTCCCTGAATAGTTTTGGGGGTTTAATGGTTAAGTATGAAGGGAAAAATGAACGATTACCCTCTTACATAGAAAAAACTAGTTTATCCTGTGGACATTTAGATAAACAAGTTTGGTGTAGGAAAAACTAGTTTATCCAATTGGCATAAGGATAAAATAGTTTGGCCGAGGCTAATCTAATTTAGCTCGAAAACGGGTTTGGCCAGTAAAAAACATACCTTTCCCTAGAAAAAGTATAAATGTGTGTCAAGAGTCATTGCTTATGACACGAATACAGAAATTTAACATGTTCACCTTAGAGACAGGATGCATTGGACATGGTGTTTGCTTATTCAAGCAAAATATTATTATCTACTTTAATATTACTTACCCATCATACGTAGTATAGGGTAAGTCTTGCAATCGTTTTGAAAATCGAATTTTTTTTTTTTTTTTTTTTGCAGATTTACACGTTTTAGATAGTGGAGATTCCGAAAAACATATTTTTAGAAAAAAAAATTTGCCGTCCGTCCGTCTGTCTGTCTGTCGGCCTGTCTGTCTGTCTGTAAACGCTCTATCTCCCGAACAAATTGAGATAGAGACTTGAAATTTTGTATGTAGTTAGTATGTAAGAATGGGACGAACCCTATTTAATATCAGCAACCTCGATTATCCGGAACTATTTTTTTCGAACTCTTGAAAAATTCGTTCTGATGAAAGGTACATAAAAATTTTCGAATTTTTTTGTTCTAAGGAATGGACGTAAAAGGCAATAAAATAACACATATTTTGCATATAGAATAAAGTCGATTGGATTATTAGTTGCCGAGATATTTGTAATCTTGTTTTCCACATTCTTCGATTTTTCATGACCCTGTATTTCATTCAAATTTCAATTCAAAAGTATATTTTAATTGGAAATGAGACGCTTAATCCGACGCAGTTAATTTTTAGTTAATATAATTATTATTTTTGGAGTTATAAGGATGTTTCTTTTACGCAGTTCGGTACTACTTGAGTAGTTTGGCGTTTTATATAATTTGTCGAAATTGGTACATCAGCAGTTCTTTAATATAGCATTGCTATGTATATTAACAATATTTAAATTTTGTTTATGAATTGCAATGCATTGTATAAATAGTTTTCACATGTTTTATTTTCATATACATAACCATGATGGGTAAGTATTACAGTGGCCCCCAACGACTAGTTCTTTACTTTTGTACAGGCAGAGCTCTGTCTGTACAAAAATCAGTGAAAAAGAGACTCAGTCCGGCTCAATCTGGCCTACTCAATTTCTGCAAAAAATTCAGGTTTTACTTTACTTACAAATAAGATTCCTTTAAAAAATACTGCTTATATACTTATTGGATAAATTTACAATGTATTTTTAAATTATGATGTGTTCACAGAATGGAAAATACACAATGTATTAATGATTATCTAGATTCTTAGAGTTTCAATGTTCAAATACGAATTCATTAAATAATCAATGTAGTTGAGAACAAAAGAAAAAAATATGAGAGTTATAAACATCATAACTTTTGAATCCGTTCAGTAAAAAGTAGACTTATGAATATATTTCTCTGTCATTCCTTAAGGCTTTTCTCAAATCCTAAAGAGCTACATCCTAACACATTTATGAACTACTTCCTTTTCGAAAATACATAAGGTTAACAAATTCAGATAATATGTAACCGAATGGCGTAAACCATTTTCTCATAAAAGCGATGTATCTTTGAGAAAATAATAAAGCTACGTTTTGAATCGAATTTCCGGTTACGACTTCACGAAAAAAAAATTGACGCCGTGACAAGAATAGCTTATATGTCGACAGGTAATTAATTTCTCAAAAATGGAAAACGCTGTTCGATTCCAAATTATGTTCAGCTTCAATCTGGCTCGAATATGCAATCATAATAATAATAATAATAATAAATGAAAGTCAGATCTCAGTTGGCACGAGCGTGAAAAAAAAAAAAAAAAAAAGCAAACACCATGTCCAATGCATCATGTCTCTAAGGTAAACATGTTAAATTTCTGTATTGGTGTTATAAGCTCTTATAAGGTATATGACTCTTGACATAAATTTATACTTTTTCTAGTGAAAGATGTGTTTTTTACTGGCCAAACCCGTTTTCGAGCTAAATTAGATTAGCATCGGCCAAACTATTTTATCCTTATGCCAACTGGATGAACTAGTTTTTTCTACACCAAACTTGTTTAACTAAATGCCCATAGGATAACCTAGTTTTATCTATGTAAGAGATGTAATCTTTCATTTTTCCCTTCATACTTAACCATTAAACCCCCAAAACTATTCAGGGAATCACCTTATCAGAAAGAACCTACATACAAATTATATGAAGCAAATCCGTAAATTCTGGGTCGAAAACCATTTATCTAAATTATGGAGGGGGGGGGGGTTAACCTACGTTGTCCATTTTTACACTTAAACAATAAACATCCACAACTAATCATGGAGGCGCCTTGTCTGAATGATCCTATATCTAAAATTTTAAATGAAAACTGATAATTCTGCATCAAAAATCCTTTTCTCTAAATTAACGGTGGAGGACTAGCCTCCCGTTCGCTCCCCTTTATTCTTATCCAATGAATTCCCAAAATTAATCAGAAAAGTACCTTATATCAATGAACGTGCATCCAAAATTTGAAGCAAATCGGATATTTCCATCACGAGTTATCGCGTTACGTACATACGTACGTACATTCGTACATACATACGTACTTCATACATACAGAACTTGCGAGCCTATTATTTCTCAGGCTTTGACACCTGTCAGCTAAAAACACGTAAAATTAAATTGGCCTAGGATAAACTAAATCAGCCTAGGACAAACTAGAATGATGGCGCTGTGGCGGTCATTGAATTCAATAAAATCACGCCAAATTGAATTGGCCTAGGATGAACTAGATCGGCCTAGGAGAAACTAGTTCAGACCAATAAACAGCAGGCTAAACTAGTTTATCCTATAAGAGTTGGGCCAAACTAGTTTGGCCTAGGAAAAACTAGTTTGTCCGATGGGCGTTAGGATAGATCGGTTTGGCCTAGGACAAACTAGTTTATCCGATGGGCGTTAGGATAGACCGGTTTGGCCTAGGAAAAACTAGTTTATCCGATGGGCGTTAGGACAGACCGGTTTGGCCTAGGAAAAACTAGTCTATCCGATGGGCGTTAGGATAAACTAGTTTGGCCTAGGCCAATCTAGTTTGGCCTAAAATCGGGTTTGGCCTGTAACATATACATAAAATAAAAAAAATAATCAGGAGCATTGGAAAATCATATTAAACACATTCTTGCACGACCAGAAATGAATACTAAAAATTTAATGGTGTACGATATAGAATAAAATTATTACAGAATTTTTATTTTTGTAGAAATTAGAATATTTCGCTTCTAAAGAAAGAAATGGTGATGTTTAGTTTCGAAATAATCAGCTTTTTTTGAAGAAAATTTCAGGTATCTTAAAATTTTGGTTGCATTATAAAGAATGAAAAAACTATTATCGATAATTGAAGACAATGAAACTTCTTTAAAGACAGCATTAAATAAATTAAACTGCGCAAGGCCTTTCGAAAGAACTTAGTATTTCTTCATCAGGCGCAAAATACTTATGATACCTATATGATCGATAAGCATGTAAAAATGACCATTCCTGAAGATGAAAATAAATTAATCTTCGATTTTTTTAATGATTACTTAAACATATTTTAATAGTATATCTCATTTAGATTTATTGTTATTATCACACAAGTTGTTTGGAGGAAAATATTGGATATTATTTACATTTTTGTTATTTTTTAACGATTAATTGTTATATGAATATTTATCTTTGATTTGTTCTTTGATGTGTACTATAAAACTTTGATAAAAGTCGGAGGGAATGCCTACCATATTAGTCCCATATCAAAATAAACAAAATATTTTGCATTATAGTTTTATTTAAGTAATATTTTTTATGTATTAATACGAAATCATTTTTTTTTTTCATGTCCGTAAATTAATTCTGCTTGAGTGGTACTGATGTTTTTATCAAAAGTACCAATATTAATATTAATATTAATTATATGTCTATCGCAACATAACAATAATGTATCTACATTCCATATCTAGGTCTATATATTGATACTGTAACGATATCAGAGTTTAATTTCTATATCAAATCAATTTCGTTTACAAATATAATTATTTGCTAGCTATTTCATATTTTGTATTAATATATGTTAAAAGTACTATTCAAAATTTACTTTTTTTTTCCAACAGAACGAAATTTGCATATTATTTATCTAGAAATACGTGTATTAGATTTAAAATAGAACCAGAGAAAATGAATCTGATTCAAAATAATTGCTTTACTTTTAAATAATAAAAATTTATTTTCCAATGATTTCAGTGAAGAAAATTAAGAAACGTGTGTAAAAAAACACACATTAGAAAAAGTATACATTTGTGAGTAATTTCATGAATAAATGTGATGTACAATCGGCTCTTGTAAATTCGAACTCGTCGGGACCACAAGAAATGTTCGAATTATCCAGAGTTCGAATTATGGAAAATATAAGAAGAAAATGTGTTTAAAATTTATACTACTACAAAGGAATTAATGTTATAATAATTTCTATATTTATTTCGTCGTTATCATTAGAATATGACTTAATATTAAATTAAAAGATATAAATACATAAACTAATTAAGAGATTAGGAACAAGCACAATTCAAGAAGGTTTGGAGGTATTATTGATGGACAGACGAGGCAATAAGAAAGCAGATATAAAATGAATGGGATTATTTGTATACTCGTTTCAAAACAATTCTGACAAAAATGATAGAAAAAAAGTTTTATTTTAAGGATCTGAAATGCGTGAGAAAGTTAGGAAAAAGAAGAATCGAAATTCTCGTTAGTTCGAATTAAACGAAGTCAAGAAAAAATGAGTTCGAATAAATGAAATTTTTTAACATTATTCTGCCCTTGAAAATTTCGGGACTTCATATTGAGTTCGAATTAAGCGAACATTTTCGATTTCGAATTAACGAGAGTCGACTGTAATTCGACTCATTAGTACTCCCCAATGCTCGTTATTTGATGACCTCCGCTGTAAAATACCAGTTACAATCTCTTTGTGAAGAATTACCAAGTGAAGTTACAATACAGTGATCTACAATTCCCATTTGACTGCTGTTTGGAAATATTTAAATATGTTATCAAAAATTAATATTTTGAGTTTCGCTTAATTTATTGACTTCAGCGTAATTATCTAATAAAACTTAAAATGAGATTTATCGTTGAAAGTCTAGAAAATATTTTCTTTGATAAACTTTTTTCGTGTAGTTTTTCTTTAAACGAAGTTTTTTGGGACAGTGTTGTATTCTCTAGTAATTAGATATTATTGCAATAATTTACTTCACTGAAACAAAATTTTAAATAACAATCCTAATTTTTTAAAACCTTCTTCATGTGTACAAATAATTTAGGAGACAATTTTCGAAACTTTGAATAATTTATTTAAACTTAAAATTAATAAAATCAATATGTATGAACGTTAATCTACGTTTTGCGAAATAACTCTATAAAAATTATTTATTCCAAGTAAAAAAAAAAAAAAAAAAAAAAAAACTTTAATGACTTTAACTTTAAAAATATTTTATCCCTCTTAAACATCTTTTGTTAATTATTTTAAAAAAGAAAACAAACAAAGTTATTTACTTTATTAATTATTTTCCAAAATAAAAGACTTAATTTCCAAAACAATAAACATCAATAAAAAACACAAGCTTAAAGTTTTTACGCTTATTTTACGTTTACAGTAAATAGAAACTTTGTAGGAATAATTATCTTTTTAAGTGCAAATTAAAGTAATTATACTTCTTTTAAATTTGTTTTGGGTTTTTTAATTAATAATGTTTTACAAATAAAATAAATGTTTTTAATAACTCGATACTTTTTTGTAGTAATTTTTTTTCTTTTTTTTTTCAAAGTAAACAAATGATATACATATTTTTTTCAATGGTAAATTTTAGATTTCATTTCAAAATTTATTCTTTAGAATAGTCCTTTAAACTTTTTTCTTAATATTTTGATATTTTGTATGGTCATTTTTCAAATTAAATGTAGCATAATTTAAACCGGTTTAAGAATGATCATTTGTCACTAAACAAATAAAAATCGATTAATGCAAATAGATTTCTCTTTTTTGATAAATTAATTTAGCTTTTGATTTATTATAACTTTTAACACAACAATATTTTGTTTTTAATTCTTTTTGCGGATATACGTTGTGAGAAATAAATCATAACTTTAACTTTTCTCAACTTTCTCTTTTAGCAGGTGCGTTCGTAATTATGTAAATATGTAGCACCTATAGTTCAAACCGTCCGTCTGTTTGTCCGTATGTCCGTCCGTCTGTCCGCATATAGCAACGAAAAAACTACCAAATCTTGTGAAATTTTAAATATATATATATATTAGATAATTTTGTGGAGTATTTTTAAATTTTATAAATATTAGATGTATAGTTCTATTACAGAGACAATCAAAAATATTTGTTTAGATTACGGTAAATGAGAAAAAATAGTTTAAGTGCATTTTAATGATGTTACACACTTTTAAACAGAATACAATTTGTATGCATCTATGAAATGTATTCAAAAATATACGTTTTGTTCGATCTGTGTTGCAAAGAATATTTTTCTTAATATAAAGGGCCACACAAAAGTATTCTATAACATAATAGTTTAGTGGGAAACATTGTTAGAAGTAATTTTTAATTACATTAAAACATTTCAGATTATATGAAAATGATATACGTTGCTGTGGTTTACTACAAGTTAGTTCCTATGTAATAGAAAGTTTTTAGTATTTACAGGGATACACAAAAGATTTCGATCACTGTATTGTATCCGAAGTACTGTGCATTTTAAAAAGCTCGTTATAGTACGAATGCATCGAAATTATTACCTCTGATATGCAATTTCCGACTTGTTAATACTTCTTTATATGCTTGTTATATATAACAACTTATAATTAAAATTTCAGAAATCTTTTTGCATTAATAGAAATTTCTATATGAAAACTTGTAATTAATAAAAGAAGGTATAAGATATAAATTTGCAATACTAAATCAAGTTTTAAACTAGCATCTTTTCTCATAAAGGGTTTATTAATATGAATTTAATAAATAAAATTCGAATCTTGAAATACTTCCAGTAAAAACGCGAAAAACATTTTCAAACTTCTTTCAAGTATCAGGAAAATTCGTTAATTCCATATTAAAATGTTAAATAAAATAATAATGAATTATGTAAGTATTATTTAGACCAACATATATTAAATAAATGTTGAAGAAAAAATTAAATTACCATATTTCTTATTCTCTACAAAATAAACTTAATCCTCTCTCACCAAACCTTTACGTTTTATATATGCATTAATTTAAAAATAACGAAAACAAAATATGTATCAAATTTAAATATTTCCTTTTTTTTTCTTTCATTTTAAAATTCTTATCTTACTATGGCTGTTCTAAAGCAAAGAAAAAAGAACAATTCTAGTTTAAATCTCAATATCAAAAATTTTGTTAATCATAGCTGTTTAGAAGTTTCAAACGCAGTGATATTATCAAACCATAAACTGAGATTTTTATGAGATTGCAGCTGAAACAACAAAAATTTCGTTTTCTTTTAGGAATACCTTTGAAATAAACATCGAGTAAACAAAACATATAACTGAAAATTACATACAGAAAAATGAGATAAGAATATGTGCGGCAGAATTCGTTGAATAAATAACCGGAACTAAATTTTGATGAAGAATTATTTAAGTAAGGATATTATATTAAACAAACATAAACTAAGAAGCTTAATGAAATCTTAAATCTTAAATTAATGATTTTTTGAAAGTTGTGTTAATTTATGAAAAAAAAAATTAAATTGATATGAAAAGATTTGTAATATCTTCTATATATTACCTTTAACAATAATATGTTCATCAATTTACCATCAATGAACATATTGCAATATTGTATATTCAATAGATTTGTTTTATTTTATTCTTAAATATATTATGACATTTCGAGATGTAGAGTGTCAAAATTGGCAAATAGACAATACTGATTTCAAATTTCGCATGAAATGAATCTAAATGTATCCAAACTATTTATGAGTAAATTACATTGGTCATATAATACTTTTAGTCATATCTTTTTAGGTGCGTTCGTAATTATGTAAATACGTTAGCACCTATTGTCGCTCAGTCCGTCCGTCTGTCCATCTGTCTGTCCATCTGTCTATCCGTCCGTCTGTCCGTCCGTCTGTCTGTCCGCATATAACAACGCAAAAACTACCCAACCTAATCGTTTGAAATTTAAAATACATAATTATAACATAATTTTGTCGAGTCATTTCAAATTTTATGAAAGTCGGATGGATAGATCAATTACTGGGACAATCAAAAGGATTCCGTTACATTACGGTCAATGGGGAAAAAAGTTTCAAATGCATTTTAATCGTTTGAAATTTAAAACATATAATTATTACGTAATTTTGTCGAGTCATTTCAAATGTTATGAAAGTCGGATGCATAGATATTTTACAGGGACAATAAAAAGTATTCCATTACATTACGGTCAATGGGGAAAAAGTTTCAAATGCATTTTAATGATGTTACACTCATTCGAACATAATAGAATTGGCATGAATCTATGAAGTATATACTAAAATATGCATTCTGTACAATCTGTGATGCAAAAAAATTTTATTATTAAATTACAGAGCCACGCAAATGTATTCCACTACATAATGCTATACGGGGAAACATTGTTCGGGGTGAGTTTTAATTATATTCAACTATTTCACATTTTATGAATAAGATATACGTTGCTGAGGTGTAATAAAATTACTTCCTGCATATTTACAGAAACACAAAGATTTCGACCACTATACTGTATCCGAAGTACGCTCTACTATATCATCAAGATCTGAATATTTTTAAAACTTCGTTATCGTACGAACGCACCTCATTTGCTACGCTTCACGTTCCAACTTGTTAATTCACATACCGCATCCAATGAAAGATTTGAGCCACGACAATTTCCATCCATTTACACTTTTCCATGATTAACATAGCTCGTCTAAACAATACTGAAAATTCAGTCCTCTATAACAAGCCCGTTCATAATTACAATCAAAATGTCAATGAGCAAAGTAAAATGGGAATGCTTCACTTTCAGCAATATCCTCACATTTCACATGCCGCAGTTAACGAAAAAGATGATCCCCGACATTCCCATAAAAACAGCACGTAAAAATTATTGATTCATTCTATAATTCAAAATGAACCTGTTTCTAATCAAAATGGAAGTGTCAATGATGAAAGTACAATGTACATGTCGCTGTGATAGGTCTGTCGTCAGATTTCATGCACCCCATTCAACGAAAGAGATGAACCAAGACTCTACTAGCCATCTCGGCTATCTCACAATCAATATAACGAATATGAACAATACTGAATTCGTCCATCTTTGATTCAGAATGAACCTGTCAATAAGTAAAATCAAAATGTCAATGATCAAAATACATTGCGCATGTCGTACTTTTAGCAATATCTTCAAATTTCACATATCGCATTCAATGAAAGAGATAGTCAACGTTATTTCCAGCCATATCGACTACCCCATGATAAATATGTATAGTGCGTATAAAAAATACTGAAATTGGTCCTCTATTAATCCGAAAGAACCCGTTAATAAACAAAATGTGAATGAGCAAAATACATTGCGCATCCAGAATTTTTAGATACATCACAACATTTCACATACCGCATTCAATGAAAGAGGCAAGGCACGGCATTTTCAACCATCTCCGAATATTACATGATATCGTATCAAGTTATTTAGCTGAAATAGTTCGATATTTACCAATTTCAAAGCGGTTTTTGAGCCAATAATCGAAATATTTGTCAGTCATCCCGTGCTGTAAAAATCTTATTTTTTTTCAGATCGTTTAATTTTACTTAAATTCGTTTTTCAAATTATTTCATTGCGGATTGTAGTTTTAGGACGTTTCTTTATTCGAGCTATTTCGCGTTCAAGTTAACCAACATCATTATTAAACTAAATTTTTCTAAACTAAACTCTTTACCCCACAGCATCTTCAAATATATTGTAAGTTATGCTATCTAAACCAACATCCTTCCTTCTAGGTAATACTTTCAAGTTTTCTACCATATTGTTACATGTGAGGTTCTTTAACTGAAACGGTTTGAAATTTCCCGATTTGAAAGACTTTTCTGAGTTGATAACCGAAATATTTGTCGATTATCCAATGGTGTCAAAATCTTATTTCTTTCAGATCGTTTGATTGTACTTGAATCTTTTTTTCCAATTATTTCATAGTGAATGACAGTTTTAGAACATTTTGTTAATTGAACTATTTCTCTTCCAGATTTACCAGTACCCTTATAAAACTAAATTTTTCTTACTTAGTTAGCAGACAACTCTTTATCACGCGGCATATTTAAATACATTATAAGTAACACTATCTAAACATGCATATTTTCTTCTCGGGAATACTTTCACGTTGTACAAACGCATACGCTGATATGACGTACATTATTTACATTATGTACATTACAATTTTCTCAGATGGTCTTATAATTTCGTGACAGTCATTTTATTTACGTTTTAAAAAATTGGTGATTTTAATATAATGTAATCTGTTTTAACGGACCTTATGCACACAAGGCTAAAATTCGAGTTCGAGGCTAAAATTCGTCTGCTGGCGGTATTTACTGGCGGTGTTTAGCATAGCAGTCTATGGAGTGCAAATTATTAATGCTTGTTTGCTAGAAATACCGGAAAAAATTCTTTGTTGAAGCAGCATACTCTTAATATATCATATATATTATGAAGCAGAAGTTCTGAAACTTCCAAACGAATGTTTTCAAAAACTACCCGATGGATTTTTTTACCGATTGTATCATTCGATAGGAAATATTTTCCCAAAGGTTTATGATTCAAATTTACAGGGATAACTCTGATTTTTCGTATTAAATTTCGTATTTTTCGGTTATTTTTGAGGAAAGGGTTGCCAGTAGCTGTTTTTGGTGAAAATTATAATTGCTAAAAGAATTAAAATGGCTATATCTATTAGAAATATTACAAATATCTTGCAAATAATAGCAGAAAATGATAATATTAATAATAATAAAGAAAGACCGTTTAAATGAGGCGTTATATTATAAAAATATATTTATCTTTAAAATGAAAAAAATATTTTTAATGCTTAAAAAATAAATTAACGCGAAATATAACAATTGGTTCAACTTTTGGCGACTTATCCCTGGTGTTAGAATAAAAACATGAATTTCAGAAATTGATAAAATGAATTTTGAATGATAGTTATTTCACTTTTTATTATTTTCTTTCTCTTTTTTATCGAATTCCCGTATAATATAACTTACAGCAGAAAAAAGGCAGATCTGATTGTAAAAGACACTGTAAGTTGTGGATTACTATTCGTTTCTATACCATTTTCATCTTGCTTTTGTCGCCAAAGAATGTGTTTTTAAGCCGAAAATGCACTACTGACTTAATGCCTGACTTAGGTTCTTAATGGTCGCAATAATGTTGTTTTTTTTTCAAGTGAAGATAATTCTTAGTGTATATTTTAATATTCAATCGTAAATTATATAGATACAAGCGGACCCGACAGACTTTGTCCTGTCACCGACAGACGTTGTCCTTCTGGGCACCGACACCAGAAAATCAAATAAATGTACTTAAATATAGTAATACGCACGATAAACACTACGCTCTTAATTTAATTTCTCATTACAATTATGTAAGGAAATTATTTTTCACTCTTCAGTATTTTTTGAAGACGGTTCAATTTTTGATAGAAAAGCTTAATTTTTCTCTTTTTTTTAAAAGTTAACGATTTTCTGAAGTCAGTTAATCAAAATTATAATACAGGCTATATTACTGTAAAGCATACACGTTTGACAGGAGCGTGGTTCGAGCACGCGATCTCTTTCTTCTAGAAGCAGAGCGTATATCTGGCGCCTTAGACCGCTCGGGCATTCCGTCCGCACTCTATTCATCGAACTTATTCAACACTTTTAATTAGCGAAAAATCACTAACTATTAGTTTTTGCCTAGTTACTAAAAAAGTACTGAATCAATTTCGATGAAATATGAATCTAAACCATTCTCCAATCCACTGGAACACAAACACAAAATTCCATTAAAATTGGTGCAGTCGTTTAGGAGGAGTTCAGTGACATACACATGCACAGAAGATTTATATATATAAAGATAAGGATTCAAAATTTCAGGTTTTTGCGCCGAAGACATCGCCAAATTAGGAAAAAGTGAATTACCTCACGAACTACTGGATTTAAACGAATTTGCTTAGTACCATTCGATTCAGAATGAAAAAATGCACTAAAATATGTTATCAGTTGAAAAAAAACTACAAAAGCCGATTTTAAAGGAATTTTCTAAAGTTCACTCTTTTTTCTACTGCTCCTAGGGGTGGAACTTTCGAAAATCCCTTCTTAGCGGCACTCGATGTTATAAGAAGTATTTCTACCCCAATTTTCAAGATTTTTGGTTCGGTAAATTTTTTTGTGCCGTGATTAATACGAAGTCCTCACTTTCTTTTATATATATAGATAAGCATTGGAAATTTCAGGTTTTTGCGCCGAAGACTTCGTGAAATTAGGTAAATGTGAATTATCTCACGAACTACTGGATTTAAACGAATTTCCTTAGTACCATTCCATTCAGAATGAAAAAAGGCACTAAAATATGTTATCAGTTGAAAAATATCTACAAACCCGACTTTAAAGGAATTTTTTAAAAGTTCGCTCTTTTTCTACTCCTGTTAGGGGTGGAATTTTCGAAAATTCCTTCTTAGCGGCACTCGATGTTATAAGAAGTATTTCTACCCCAATTTTCAAGATTTTTGGTTCGGTAAATTTTTTTGTGCTGTGATTAATACGAAATCCTGACTTTCTTTTATATTTATAGCACTTTTAATTAGCGAAAAATCACTAACTATTAGTTTTTGCCTAATTACTAAAAAAGTACTGAATCAATTTCGATGAAATGTGAATCTAAACCATTCTCGAATCCACTGGAAAGCACACACAAAATTTCATTAACATCGGTCCAGTCGTTTAGGAGGAGTTCAGTTACATACACACGCACAGAAGATTTTTATATATAAAGATAAGCATTGAAAATTTCAGGTTTTTGCGCCGAAGACATCGCCAAATTAAGAAAATGTGAATTATCTCACGAACTACTGGATTTAAACGAATTTGCTTAGTACCATTCGATTCAGAATAAAAAATGCACTAAAATATGTTATCAGTTGAAAAAAACTACAAAAGCCGATTTTAAAGGAATTTTTCTAAAGTTTGCTCTTTTTTCTACTCCTCCTAGGGGTGGAACATTCGAAAATCCCTTCTTAGCGGCACTTGATGTTATAAGAAGTATTTCTACCCCAATTTTCAAGATTTTTGGTTCGGTAAATTTTTTTTTGCTTTGATTAATACGAAATCCTGACTTTCTTTTATATATATAGATAAGCATTGAAAATTTCAGGTTTTTGCGCCGAAGACATCGCCAAATTAGGAAAATGTGAATTATCTCACGAACTACTGAATTTAAACGAATTTGCTTAGTACCATTCGATTCAGAATGAAAAAAGGCACTAAAATATGTTACCAGTTGAAAAATAACTACAAAAGCCGATTTCAAAGGAATTTTTTAAAAGTTCGCTCTTTTTCTACTACTGTTAGGGGTGGAATTTTCGAAAATCCCTTCTTAGCGGCACTCGATGTTATAAGAAGTATTTCTACCCCAATTTTCAAGATTTTTGGTTCGGTAAATTTTTTTGTGCTGTAATTAATACGAAATCCTGACTTTCTTTTATATATATAGATAAGCAGTGAAAATTTCAGGTTTTTGCGCCGAAGACATCGCCAAATTAGGAAAATGTGAATTATCTCACGAACTACTGAATTTAAACGAATTTGCTTAGTACCATTCGATTCAGAATGAAAAAAGGCACTAAAATATGTTATCAGTTGAAAAATATCTACAAACCCGACTTTAAAGGAATTTTTTAAAAGTTCGCTCTTTTTCTACTCCTGTTAGGGGTGGAATTTTCGAAAATTCCTTCTTAGCGGCACTCGATGTTATAAGAAGTATTTCTACCCCAATTTTCAAGATTTTTGGTTCGGTAAATTTTTTTGTGCTGTGATTAATACGAAATCCTGACTTTCTTTTATATTTATAGCACTTTTAATTAGCGAAAAATCACTAACTATTAGTTTTTGCCTAATTACTAAAAAAGTACTGAATCAATTTCGATGAAATGTGAATCTAAACCATTCTCGAATCCACTGGAAAGCACACACAAAATTTCATTAACATCGGTCCAGTCGTTTAGGAGGAGTTCAGTTACATACACACGCACAGAAGATTTTTATATATAAAGATAAGCATTGAAAATTTCAGGTTTTTGCGCCGAAGACATCGCCAAATTAAGAAAATGTGAATTATCTCACGAACTACTGGATTTAAACGAATTTGCTTAGTACCATTCGATTCAGAATAAAAAATGCACTAAAATATGTTATCAGTTGAAAAAAACTACAAAAGCCGATTTTAAAGGAATTTTTCTAAAGTTTGCTCTTTTTTCTACTCCTCCTAGGGGTGGAACATTCGAAAATCCCTTCTTAGCGGCACTTGATGTTATAAGAAGTATTTCTACCCCAATTTTCAAGATTTTTGGTTCGGTAAATTTTTTTTTGCTTTGATTAATACGAAATCCTGACTTTCTTTTATATATATAGATAAGCATTGAAAATTTCAGGTTTTTGCGCCGAAGACATCGCCAAATTAGGAAAATGTGAATTATCTCACGAACTACTGAATTTAAACGAATTTGCTTAGTACCATTCGATTCAGAATGAAAAAAGGCACTAAAATATGTTACCAGTTGAAAAATAACTACAAAAGCCGATTTCAAAGGAATTTTTTAAAAGTTCGCTCTTTTTCTACTACTGTTAGGGGTGGAATTTTCGAAAATCCCTTCTTAGCGGCACTCGATGTTATAAGAAGTATTTCTACCCCAATTTTCAAGATTTTTGGTTCGGTAAATTTTTTTGTGCTGTAATTAATACGAAATCCTGACTTTCTTTTATATATATAGATAAGCAGTGAAAATTTCAGGTTTTTGCGCCGAAGACATCGCCAAATTAGGAAAATGTGAATTATCTCACGAACTACTGAATTTAAACAAATTTGCTTAGTACCATTCGATTCAGAATGAAAAAAGGCACTAAAATATGTTATCAGTTGAAAAATAACTACAAAAGCCGATTTTAAAGGAATTTTTTAAAAGTTATTCGCTCTTTTTCTACTACTGTTAGGGGTGAAATTTTCGAAAATCCCTTCTTAGCGGCACTCGATGTTATAAGAAGTATTTCTACCCCAATTTTCAAGATTTTTGGTTCGGTAAATTTTTTTGTGCTGTGTTTAATACGAAATTCTGACTTTCTTTTATATTTATAGCACTTTTAATTAGCGAAAAATCACTAACTATTAGTTTTTGCCTAATTACTAAAAAAGTACTGAATCAATTTCGATGAAATGTGAATCTAAACCATTCTCGAATCCACTGGAACGCACACACAAAATTTCATTAAAATCGGTCCAGTCGTTTAGGAGGAGTTCAGTTACATACACACGCACAGAAGATTTTTATATATAAAGATGAGTATAATTCTTTTATTTCTTTTTGCAAATGTTTTCATTGTTAATTTAATTTTTCTTGCGCCATTTCGTCAATTTCACTTACAGAAAAAATTTCAGTTTTAAAATTTAAAAACTGAAGAAGGAAAGATTACCCCATCGATTAAAAATCTACCCCCAAATTACAAGATTAAATGTCAATAATGGATGATCGTAAATGTCACATTCACTTGACATTAAGCATAATATAAATACTAATTATGTCATCAAGTGATTTTTAATTCGACATTTTATTTCTACTTTTATATATGTTCTGCTAATTTGTTTTTCGTTGTCTAAATGACAATTTATGCTAATCTATATAATATGGCTAATAGTTTGGCGATTTGTATAATTTAGCGAAATTGGTCGACGGTATAACCAAGTAGTACTGAGGGAAAAATTTTGCAATTCAAAGTAAATTTATGCAATTATGCGTTATTACTATAGATAAATTCAACATTTTGAAATGAAAAGTTCCCTCTGAATAAAATTTACAAGTCTTTTTTAATTGATCATTTCCTCTTCAATATTTCGTCAATCAAACTTTCGCTATTCTCTTTCGCGCAGGCTAACAAAAATGTATTTTAAATATTTTATTAGATAAAACGTAAATAACATTCTTCTATTTTTTAAAAAATATTTTTAAAATCTAATTCTACCATTATGTGTCTTACAGGACACAATAGCAGAATTACTTTTAAAAATGGTTTTATCTGTTAATTGTATGTTATTTTTTTATTTGGGTGTTTGAATTTATTTTTGTCACCAAAAATGCGATTTTATACCAAGAAGGCATAAGCTGGAGCGATGTTCACAATTACTAAATTCTCTCACTCTCTTTTAAATATGTGAGAGCATTTTTTGGATATTTTTTTTATGTTTAATTGTAAATATATAAATAGCAGTTATAGCAAAACAAAAATGCGTATAATGTTTAAATTTTAGTATAAATGTCTTCCTCATCCAAACTGTAAAATAATTTAATTGCAACTTTTTAAAGTTTTGGCGCAGATGTCATATACGCACCACATTCGCACGATTGTAACAAAATGGTGATTTTATGCCACACATGGTAAACCGACTATGGTTGTTTATTTATTAATAAACAATTTATTAACTTTCCTTTTGTTTTTTAAAATAATATAAATCATTTTGTTCGATAGCTATTAATTAAACTTTTTTTTATTATTTTTTTTCAAGTAATACGAAATAATTAAAAAATATTTATGAAATTGGTAATTAAAAACCAAGTTCTTCAAATTGGCGCCAGAAAAAAATTGCGCCAATGTGATGCATACATGACATCTGTGTCAATGTTTTTTCTTATACATAAGTAGGGAAAATGCAGTATAAATACCGATTAAAGTTTTTTCCAAATGGAAATTTTGTCACGGATTTGGTCATATACTCATCGAGGTATCTCACGCCGCCAAAATGGCATTATTTGCCTCATATGGTAACCCAGCTATAGTTGTTTATCTGATGATAAGTTGTTTATTTACTTTCATTTTTTCCTTTTTTGAAATGATATTTGTTGTTTTGTTCTACAGTTACTTTTTATTTATTGTTAATTGCTGTTTAAAATGATAGAAAATAATAAAATATACATAAATTTCTTTGGTATTCTAAAACGAGGATTTTGCCACAATGTAGTTGCAAGATAATCGTGCTAAACCTATTGCGTATATGATGTCTGTGTAGGAATCTTTTGTGAAATATGAAAAGTGTAAATTGGCTACTACTTGATTATCACGTCAACCAATTTCGCCAAATCGTTCGCCAAATTATACAAATTTACATAATTTTATCTTAAATAACTAAAGAGAAAATGCTTAAATACGAAAGAGCAAATAATTTTGTTTTCATTTTTCAGGAGGAAATTTTGCAATAATAAAGTAATTGTTGTAGTCAGAATTTTAATGTGTGTTTTTTTTATCGTTGGCAACTTGCTATAATGAAAAATGTTTATTTTTTTCCTGCTATTGTTTTGTAAGAGCTGGTTTTGTGAAAGCCATGTTAAGATGGTATTAAAATTTTTAACCCTTCCCAATTACCACCCCCTTGGGTCGATTTTGCTCATTTGCAATTCCCTCTGAGATATTAACCATCTCAATGTACTTGACGAGTTTGAAGATGATTCTTGCATCATTGTGCTTTTTATCGCGCGGACAAAATTTAATATATATATAAACTTTTTAGGTGGGAGTAGATTTGGATTCCTGGCTTCATATAATGAAAAGTTGTGAAGAAATTTTTCAGAAGTTGTACCATGGTAACGATTGTAATAATTAATATTTCTTCAGATAAGGGAAAATTTTAAATCCTGTTGCCATAATGGTCTCATTTCGCTTCCAAATGTGCACTGTTAGTAATAAACTAAAATAGTTACTCCTAAATAGCTGGTTTTTGCGCAACGTTTAAGATAATTTAATATCACAATGGTGTCTAAATCGTTTTCAGCAATGAGCAAGGTGCTGCTGGAGGTCCAAATTATTTAAAATACAAATTTAAATTCACCAGTTCTTTTCATCCACGGTTGACTTTGAAATATTGTCCAGCGCAGCGGGCATAGCCTGCTAGTTATAATATAAATTCAAAATTGTTGTTTTGCTTGCAAGAAAATTCTTTAAATTTGTAAATTTTCTGTTAAAATGTATCCTGAAAGACTGAAATCGTCTGCTAGCGATGTTTGCGCCTGCGCATTCATGCATTCTAGCTGTGCAGTAACTAGAATAACAGGTTAGCATACCGCCAGCTCTGGCGTGTGACGTCACGTGCATAAGGTCCATTGTAATGTAGCAATTAAAACAGAAAATTGCCTACGATCAATTTTAAATACACACACTAAAATTTTGTATATTGTGTCTTCCTGAAAAGCGCACCAATCCGTAAGTGCTCTTATTATTTTTTAACGCACTGTACTATATCATTTAATAAAGCGAATTTTACTATTTTTAAAATATTGTTACATTAAAACAATCTGGATTTAAAAAAACTCACTGCAACACAGTCGTGTACACTGTAAAAAAATATCTACAGTCACAAAGATTTATCTAGTAGATTTGTATTCCAAAAACTTTTTATGTAACGGTAACAAAAAAACTCATGAAATCTTCCTCAGTTACATGAGATTTTGCTGTTATTGTTACATGCATTTTCTTGGAATATAATCTACTAGAAATATTTTAGTAACCTAACAGATTTTTTTTTTCAGTGTATAGCGAATAAACAATTAAAAATCCTTCATTACTTTAATAAATAAACATTAATTGGGAAATTTATTAAAATGAAGCATTTCTGCAATTAAAATAAGTTAAAATTTCTTTTTTCAAGAAAAAGGTTACTAAAGATTATAATTTCATTAAAGGATGCTCACAAAGAGGATAACCATATAAAAATGCCAAAAAATATTTTCACTTAACACTATTTTTCTTTCCTTTTTTTCAGTTTATGTTAAATTTTATCATAAAGCATCTAACTAAGTTTACAGAATATATCTTCTAATTAATAAAATAAATATACGAAACTGCAGTTTAACACAATTTAAAAGATTTGTTGATTTGATGATGCATGCAAATATTTTTAATAAAAATCGCAATCTAAGCTAAGCATAAATTTATCTCGCTTTATTCTATCGTTTACTGCCGATTTATATTCCGTGATGAATAAGCAAACGTAAACATGCGAGATTTAATGAAATGGCAACATCATTCGTTACTTATATCAAATTCATAAATGCCAAGCAGACATTTTCGAAACATTGGTTAGAGAGTTCGCATTTATTTGAATGTTGATGTCTTGTTTATTTCAAAAGTAGTTTTACGAACAAGGTATTTAATTTTGTCAACCTGTTTAAATTTTAGCACCATTATGATAAATATTCAATTTATTGTTCATGTTAGGAAACACACTCACATATATATTTTCAAAACATTTACTTTTTAATCACAAAATATGTGTAATGAATCTGCTGCAGTAAATTAACTTATAGTAAAAAAAAAATTAAGAATTATAATTCCATTTTTAGATGTGTTCGTAGTTATGTAAATACATAGCACCTATAATTGTGGTTCAGTCCATCCATCTGTCCGTGTGTCCACCTATAACAACGGAAAAACTACCCAGACGAGTTATTTGAAATTTAAAATGTATGATTATTGCATAATTTTGTCGAATTATTTCGATTTTATGTAAATCGGAAGCATACTTCAATTACAGGGACAATCAAAATAATCCGCTACATTACGGTCAATGGCAAAATAGTTTCAAATGTATTTTAATGGCGTTACACTCTTTCGAACATAATAAAATCGATATGCATCTATGAAGTATATACTGTACAATCTGTGATGCAAATAATATTTGTTTTTGATTTACAGAGCCACACAAAAGTATTCCGTTGCGCAATTGTATAGGGCGAACATTGCCTGCAGAGCGTTTTAATCATGTTAAACTATTTAACATTTTAGGAAATTGATATACGTTACTGAAGATTACTAAAAGTTACTCCCTGATATTGTTACTTCTTTGAAAGCAGACAGTATACAGGGACACGCAAGAGGTTTCGACAACTATAATTTATACTATTATATCAAGATATGAATATTTTTTAAACTTCGTTATAGAACGAACTTTTGGTACACTGGACGTGCAATTTCCGTCTTCTTTCTAAATGATTTGTATTAAAGTTATTAAAGTTTAAATCCTTCTGTCATGAGTAACATTAAACAGATGAAACGCTGTAAACAATTTGTAGAAAATTGTGCAGCTTTTTTACCATTTTTATTGATTAATGTTAACATAAGTATAATTTTAACCAATTTTGATCTATACTGTTTAAAATCTTCACCAAATTGTACAATCATTGAACTATATTTATAGAAAATGGCTGAAATTTACTTTAATTGTGATACCCACTTTTAAGTTTTACAAAATCTATGTATATTAGATTGGGTATATAAATGCTATAGTTAATATACAGGGCTACACAAAAGAGCTCGCAAACGTAACTGAATTGAACGTAAATCACACTGAAAAAAAGCTGCAGCAGAGATTCTAGACGATGTCCGTAAAAAAAAACAGACTTTATACCTATATCAACGGACTTTGCTATTACATTAACGGTTTTTGCCCGTAAAACACAAATATTTATGAAAGTTGGCCGTTTTTGTAAAAAAAAGTGGCATATGCCGTAAATTTACTAGATAATTTACGGTAAAGTACCGTAAATTTACATTTTTTACAGTGTGCTTAAAGATAATTTTTAAATAAGTTAAGAATTTTTAAGCTGAACTGCATTCAGTTTACTAAGAAATGTTTATAGAGTATAGATAAAATGATATACATGGCCACGCAAAAAAATGGATACATGGACTATGAATGATAAGTTCTGAGAATGTCATTTCAGTAGTTTTAAGAATGTTTCAGTTTAGAATGAATTTTAGCTAAATACTGGCATGTAAGAAGGTACTAGATAAGCTACAGGGATGAAAAAAATTATTTAAGTATTTTCTACCTATTAATATATATTTCTGAAAGAGAAATTTCAACCTTCTAGGCGTATTCTTGCTAAAATAAAGTTCCCCGTTATATAGTATATTTATCAATTACAGATCAAATACAGGGCTTTTCAAAAGTATTGAAATACATATTTAGCTAAATAACGAAGTTTGCTTAAAGATTTCAGGAAGTGTCAGAAAAATTTTCATAACCCCTGTTTAACGCATGATTTTTTTTATTTGTTTAACAATGTATTGGACTACAGATTGACTTACAGAATCACAAAAAAGTCTGTAAAGTTACTAAACTTTTTCTAGAAAACTGGTATTCCTAGAAATTTTGTGTAACGGTAACAGCAAAAATTCATGTAATAGAATGGGATACGTGAATTTTTACTGTTTGAGTTACATGAAAAGTTCAAGGAATTCCAGTTTCCTAAATAAAAGTTTAATAACTTTACGTTTTTTTTCAGTGTATAAGACTAGTCAAAGAGTCGTATTTTTTATGGCCTTACAAGATTTTTTGTTATCTAAAAGTAAGATAAAGTTTTATAGATTCATAAAAAATTAACACACTATGGTATTGGAGTGACATATGCTTCTTAAGAATTGACAAAGAGTGGAATTTATGTAATGTTCCGATAATTTAACACTTTTTTTCTTTTCCTCGAAAAACAAATGTTAATGACAAAACTTTCAAACATTACTCGGAAATAAAAATTTCTTTCGTGGAATTTTCCCAGTTTTATAAGATGATTCAGTGATTTACAATGAATTTTGGAAATGTGAATGAAATTATTAGACTCTGTGCAATAAAAAATGTCGGATTAAAAATTTAAGTGTCTAAATTTTTTTTATTATTTTTCTTTGACTTGCTTCTTTAAATTGACATACACTATATCTAATTTTGAAATGTTTAAAATGAAATCTGGATATTTCTCTGTCATTTAAAATAAAAAAAAAGTAAAGAAACGTTGCACTAAAAAATCCACATTTTTATTTTATTGATAGATTTTTTTTATTAAAAGCAAAGAAATATTTTTTTTCCGTTTTCAAAGATTGACAGAATAAAAAGAAAAGTAAGATAAGAAGCTAATGTACGACTTATAAAATATAAAGTTAAAAAATTTTTTATGGGAGTTCCTTGACATTTTAATTTAAAACTTTTGCGACATTTTGACAACTAATAAATGCAAATGTATATTTAAGAAAATGATGAATCGGTAGTGAACTTTTGTTCCTTTTCAAAATGTATATCGCACTAGAAAGTTTTGGATAAGACTATTTCTCATTTACATGTTTTCTCCTTTTTTTATTATTAAAGGAGGAAATTTAATTTTCTTTATTGTAAGTTTTGCTTTGTTTATAATTTATAGTTAAATTCGGCTAATACGAGATACTAGGTATTTTTCTTTTCTGAAAAAAGTAACTGCTGTCACCGCTGCTAACAATGAATTTTTTGCGACTTAGGGAATTTCTTCGCTAATAATAAGAGAACTACTGCACACTAAAGTATGAAAATCATTAGTATTATAAAGAAAAATTTGAGAAACACACTGGTGCATACATATTTCAAATTCAAGAATTATTTCAAGAGATATGTAATGCTAAATTTACTCAAGATAGTTCCATGAAAAAAGTTTTATTGGAATTAAAACAACACATAGGAATTAAAAACTTTCAGATCATTTTATAGATTGGTAGTTACCGGTGTACATACTGTATTTTTATTTTTATTATAATTATTATTTTTTAAATTTGCCTGATTTTTCAGGGATTTATTTCCGTTTTCAATTAAAATTTTCAACATTTTGAGAGACATTTTATACATATGTTAGAAAAGGTTGTTATTTTAAACTGTTTCCAAATGATTAAAAAATAACATTTACTTTAAATTTAAAAAATATTCACACACGATTATCACAAACTGATACACACATTTTATTAGAATAGGATATAAAAATTTCTGAATTAAAATCGGGAAACAATGAAACTTACGTCATAAAACTATATTTACATCTGAATATTAAAAGAGATAGGAAATATGAAAAGAATGAATTAATTAAAATGCGTGAGCCACCGTAAATGTGAAAAATGATTGCGGAAATAAAAAAAATTCATTTATAGAAATAAAAATATCCGTACATGAATACAAAAATGACAAATAAAACTTTTAAATTGTCTATAAATTTCATTATTGAGCATTAAATGCAGCAAGTAAAAGAAATTACGTCATATTTAAAATCACCAGAAAATATTGCTAGACAGGTAAAATAATAGTAATAAAAAATAGACGAGACTTTTATTTCATATTTTTATGATCTTTTAAATTATCTTTATGAATTCTAAAAGTGCTATTAGACAAGGTGTCAAAGTCACTTCAAATTTCAGGTGTCTCTATGTTATGCTATGGCTCCAGGAGATTCATTGGAAAGCAAGCAAATATTTTGTGTCAGGGTGCTTTTCACGACTGAAACAAGGTGAAGTTGCCAGTAACAACCAATCAAATGGTTGGAAATCTGACGATGAAAATGCCTTTTCCCGAACAACCAATGAAATGCTTAGAAAACTAAAAAATGCGTTCAACTTTTGTCTCTTGGAATTTGTAGTGTTATTAAAGTGATGTTACACTTAACGTTATTATAATAGAAACGCACCTAATTTCCTATGCTTGTCGTGCATTTTCTGACTTTATTTATGTAGTTTAATAGAATATATTTCAATAAATAGATCTAAATTTCTAGAAAATCCAATTAACTTACGAAGGTAATAAGTAGCAAAATTTATATTATTAAACTGGAAATTCGCGAAACACATATGTAAAACAAACTGAAGATGATAATTAATTCTTCTAACTAAAATCGTTTTCGATTGTGTTGTGAATGTGTGGCAAATGTGGTGTGCCAAAAAAAGAGAAAATTGCAAAAGAGAAAATATATTTTCAAAATATGTATTTTTAAAATTGTTTATTTTTAAAGACACCGCGTAGTAAGTATTTTACATGTGTTGTTTTATAATGCTCTAAATTGTGTGGTATTTACAATATTTTGTTAATTTCATGGCATAGTGTTGTAAAGCAAAACACCTTTGTAAGAACATATTTTCGTCGATTATATTTACAACACAATTTTAACATAATTAACAACTTTATTTTTTGAACTTATTACTATGTAGCAACACTTTTGTAACCTATTAGGAACACATATCTAGACAGGACATTTTAGCAACATATTAAGTGCAAAATCACAACACAAAAAATGTTTTGTAGTTGAAGTTTTTAAATTCACAACACATTAATGTGTTATAATTTTGGTAACAAAAAGTGCTCTAAAATGTATTTATTTTTATGTTTGAGAATTTGCAGTGTAGAGAATAGTGAGCTCAAAGTGGCAATTTGAGTTTTTCCCTTTGTACAGTGGCCCCATCACGCAGGAACTGGACGGAACAGTCGTCATACACTATCAGAAATTTTGCTCTAGTTTGAACCAAATTTCGGTGCTCAATAGCTGACCCCATAAGATGGGGAAATCTTGTACCTATTTCAACCTCGTTCCAACTATTGGAACTGTGCTTCATCAGTATCTCAAATATTGTTCAAGATTTCACCATTTTGCAGCGGCAACTATTGGGCAGTAAAACTTTGTTCAAACTAGAACAAGATTTTTATCAGTGCAGATTTTACTATTTTTTGTGATCTTGAAAGAGGAAGGCTGCATTTTTCTAGTTCTGAACTCATTTGATTGTTTTTTTGCATTTTAAAATTTAGGTAAGCAGAAAACATTCTTGACTCCAGTTAAATAATGTGTAGTGTTATAATTATTTGTTCTGACGCTATTTAATCAGTGTAAAATAATCTTTTAAATAATGTATGTTTGTGAAACGCTATGACATGCAGATTTGGTGCATAGCATTTGTAATGGCGTCATTTTGGGCATAGTGGCCGGAAATGAATCTGGCTCTAGCCAGATAATGAAGCTAGTTAGCTACATTCCCCGAAAATGATTTTTTATTCAGTCTTTATAAAATATACTACTCAAAAAGCATTTTCTTTGAAAGGAAAAAAGACAGGTTGTGGCAAGAGCATCTGCTGAAAAGCTTTCCTTGGCAATTGTAGTCTGCATGTTAGAAAGTGTACTTTATTCTTCCATTCGTAATATTGATTCTCATTACGGTGTATTTTATTTTGTTACGATTGAACACTTAAAATATTAGAAAATGTAATACTTATTATTTATTGTGTGCTATATAGCTTGTGTTGATTAGATATACATCCTAAATCAATGTGATTCGTTCATTGATCTATTTTGGCCGTCTTACCAAGCTTAGTATGGCAAAGTGGCCATCTTGTCGTTTTCTTTTAAAATAACTTGTATATTTTAAAATACTTAAAAAAGGTATATCAATAATTTAAAATAAAGTTGTTGAAATATTAGTACTTTTGTTTAGAATTATACTAATTGAAAATATATAATACAAATTCATCAAACCTTAAAATCGCCATTTTATTCTTTTTTCCGCTATTTCTAATTATGATACATATACAACAATGAAACATTAACAATATAAGAAATACGAACACTCACAAATAATGAACACCAATTATTACTAAAATGCGTGAAATAAAAATAATAGAATTTGTTAAAATCTTTTAATAAACTGGCTGCATATTTAGGCTTCAGTAGCTTCAGAAGCATTTATCGGATAAATATGAACAGTTTGAAGTTTTTTGGATCTATAACTCACTAAGTTGACTTGAGTAATTTCTAATAGAACGTAAATACGCAAATTAATTCGTTTTAAATCATTGCATTATAGATTATGAAACTGTAGAAGGTCATTTGTCTTGATAAAATCTTCAATAAAGCCAAAACATGTACAAAGTTTAATAAAACTGTTTTACGTTTGTCAATTAATATCTCTTAGGAAATAACTATATATAATGCAATGCTATAAAATATAATAACTATAACATATTTCAAGTGAAACAACAAGGAAAAATACACATGAGTGAATAATGTAAAAGATAAATTCCAAGAACAAGCCTGCTATACAATCGCTAATTTCTTCAGGGGTTCATTTGAAGCTGAAAATTTCAATCACCCATAGAAAGTGTAGTAAAAGTAATAAAAATTGAAAAACAGTCTTTGCAAACAGTCTACATATTGAGACTTCTCCGGAAATTTTATCAGGGTAAATAAGGACACTTTACAGTTTTTCTATAATTCAATATTATAGTCAATTATAGTCAATTATATCATTCAGGTTGTCAATAATTCAATAGTTTCCCTTGAATAATCTTACTCAAAACTTGAAAACGTTAATTAATGTATTTCAAATCATTGCTTTGTAGATCGCAAACAGTAGAATATTATTAATTGTCTTGATAAACGCTTCGACGAAGAAGAAACATGTAAACAACATTAAAACTTTTTACTACTTTTTTAGAGTTATTATTTAAAACCTTTTAGCAATAAATGGAGTATAATGCAATACTATTTAATACTATAGCTATAAAATATTTAACTTCAAAAATAAGCAAGTATAAATATAAAATATCGATGGTCGACTGAAGCTGCCACATTCAATCGTCAGTAAAAATATTCCATAGAAAGTTATATTTGACTGAAAATATTCATTGATTTAAAGTTATGAAAATATCATTTAATTTGTAAAATTATGAATGTAAGAGATTAATATAGTGCGAGTAATTAAACGATTTGCAAGACAAATAAATATGATTTTTAACAAATGTTTTACTTGGTATTACTAAGATATTTTAAATACAGCACAGAAATGCACACAAAATACAATTTTAATATATATATATATATATATATATATATAATAATATATTTATAAAATTTTAATAAACTTTCCTGTAAAATTATAAGTTTTTTACTGTATTGAATCTAAAAACCCCTCATAGATATGGAAAATAATATAAAACCATTTAATGCCTTTTTAAAATGGTGACCCTATAGAAAACACAAATCAGGAGTACTTTAGTGAAAGAAAACATGCATAAAAAAATAATAAAAAATCACGCAGTAACATAGCGTCGCTCGGATTAGTATACGGGGCCTTTAGAGGGAGCTTCAAATTAGAAGGATAAAAAAACAATCATTCTGCACCATGTTAGTTATACAATATTTTTTCATATGTTACACATTTAAGATCAATACTATGACAGGACATGTTCAAAGTTTTTGCTAGGTGCCTGGAGAAACACATTATGCAGTAAGGTGTGTTCGATATGTACATGTGATATGTTTGAGAGGGTGCGCCAGTCCATGAAGTGCCGATGTAATGTGTGTGTTCAGGCATCTTGCCAACATTTTGATCATATTCCGTAGTAATATTTGTCTTAAATGTGTAACATGTGTGGAAATACAGTATAAATAAATTTTTTTTGAATGATTTATGTTTATTCTTGTTGTACTATTTTATTTTGCAACCTCATCAAGCGTAGACAAGGTGGCATTTACGACCTTATGTTCCTATGTGATTTTTTATTATTTTTGTATGCTGGCTTTGCTTTTCCAATTTTGCTATTTTATTTTGAATCACCTGTATGTACAATATATGTTTATACAGGGACATTGATACATTTTCATGTATCAGTGTGTGTTTTTATAAACGAAATTTATGGTGATAGATATTTTTGTAATACCTTATACGCGTTATTAAAATTTTTCAAAGAATTTTTTTTTCAATTCTAGTAACATTTCACTTTAAAATTTAATTTTAATTTACAAATCAAACAACACAAATTCTTACATCATCTATGCGTAAAATATTTTACATGAGAATTCATTATTATTTATTATTGTTATATCTTTCAAAAATTCAATATGTCAGTATGTCAATATGTTATGATGTTTATTCAGACAAATATTCTAAAAGAAAAGCCAATTTTGATGCAGCAGCTGCGATCATACAAAATCAGGCTTTCGTGATCTAGAAATATTACGATGCTCAAATTTTCGGGCTACTATGAGGGAAGAGAACTTTTTATATTAGATTTTACGCTTTAAAAAGTTTTGCCATTCGTTTTTGAAATATTCTGAAATAATGGAAAGAAATGAAAATCATTTGTGTCTTCTAGGAAGTTATTTTGTTTTAAGTGTACTCATAAAACATTAAAAAGCGAAGTATTTTTGATTTATCGCAAAGAAATGTAATTTTTTTTGGTTTAAAAGATGTACAATTTCACTTTTAAGCTATTGCATAGCTTTTATCGCGGGCTTTGAGCGCGGCGACCGAATCCAAAAATTCCGTAACGCGCAAAATCCTAACACATCCGTAACGAAAAAACCTAACACTCGGCTAACGTCTTTTCAGCTCGGCAGACTTCGGCATGGTATCCTTTGGTAGACTTCGGCAGACATTGACGCGGTATTTTTCAGATATTTAGAGGATATCAAGTCTCAAACTTATGTTTCTTATTTCAGTTACCATAAATCTATAGTTTCAATGATAAAAAATTCCTGATAGAATGTGTATAGAAAAGAATCGTCTTAAGATAAAACAAGGTAGGATAATGTATCTTTTGGTGATTGGAGACCCGCCCAATGGTGAGGATCGTAAAATTTAAAATGCTTATAACTCGCGATCTAATTTTCGTAGCGCGGCCAAGTTTTGTTTGGTAATTTATTATGAGACAGTGTTAATTTTTGGTGAAAGGAGATCCCCCCATGGTGAGGGTCGAAAAATTTAAAATGCTTATAACTCGCGATCTAATTTTCGTAGCGCGGGCAAATTTTCTTTGGTAATTTATTATGAGACAGTGTTACTTTTGGTGACAGGTGACCCCCCCCCCACGCTAAGGGTCGGAAAATTTAAAATGCTTATAACTCGCGATCTAATTTTCGTAGCGCGGCCAAATTTTGTTTGGTGATTTATTATGAGACAGTATTACTTTTGGTGACAGGAGATCCCCCACGGTGAGGGTCGAAAAATTTAAAATACTTATAACTCGCGATCTAATTTTTGTAGTGCGGCCAAATTTTGTTTGGTAATTTATTATGAGATAGTGTTACTTTTAGTGACAGGAGACCCCCCCCCCCCAAGGTGAAGGTCGAAAAATTTAATATGCTTATAACTCGCGATCTAATTTTCGCAGCATGGCCAAATTTTGTTTGGTAATTTATTATGAGACACTGTTACTTTTGGTGATAGGAGACTCCCCACCCCCACGGTGAGGGTCGAAAAATTTTAAATGCTTATAACTCGCGATCTAATTTTCGTAGCGCGGCCATATTTTGTTTGGTAATTTATTATGAGACAGTGTTAATTTTTGGTGACAGGAGATCTCCCATGTTGAGGGTCGAAAAATTAAATTCCTTATAACTCGCGATTCGTAGCGCGGCCAAATTTTGTTTGGTAATTTATTATGAGACAGTGTTAATTTTTGGTGACAGGAGAACCCACGGTGAGGGTCGGAAAATTTAAAATGCCTATAACTCGCGATCTAATATTCGTAGCGCGGCCAAATTTTGTTTGGTAATTTATTAAGGTATTACATAGCTTTTATCGCGGGCTTTGAGCGCGGCGAAAGAATCTAGCAATTCCGTAACGAGAAAAAAAACGGCACGGTATCCTTCGGTAGATTTCGGCAGACATTGACGTGGTATTTTTCAGATATTTTGAGAATATCAAGTCTCAAACTTATGTTTTTTATTTCAGCTACCATAAACGTATAGTTTCAATGATAAAAATTCTTGATTAACCTACTTGTATTGTAAGATAATAAAAATATTTTAAACGATATTAACTTTTCATTTATTCAATAAAAAAAAAGTTTTTTTATCGGTCATCACGCTCAAGAAGTGTAACTTGAATTAATATCAAAGACAAAAAAAAAAAAAACTGCATAAATAAAAAATAAATAAATAATTATAATTGCATAAGTTGGTAAAAAATGCTATGCAATAGCTTTACCGCGGCAGTCCCCGAGTGCCACACGTATTTTTTTTTTGTTTTATTCTCAGTTTTACTATTTGTGAAGTGAAATAGATATCGTCAGTAATTTTAAGAATGGCATTAATTTGAGGTTATGTGCAATAATTTAAAATAATTTTATATTAAAAAATTGTTTTCATTGCTGTGTTTCCTAAATTTTAAAACTAGTATTTGAAGTATAAATTAAAAAATACATACGTGGTTTAACATGTTTGCCTTTAAATAAAAAAAATCATTTATCATTATACCGGGTGCGTCATAAATTTTTGCAAAATTTAAAAATCCATAATAAAAGAAGTCAAGCTCAGAAAAAAATTCAGCTTACGCGAATTTGATCAAACGGATTTTGGATTTTTTTTCCACGTAAAATAAAAAACGATTCCAAATGTAACCGATAAAGGGCCCTCACAAGTCATACTGAGGCGATTTATGCAAATCAGGCAAGCAATAAACATCTAACTGGAAACGGATTCATCATTCGATCTCGGCAGTATGCTATCGTTAACAGGACGAGCACTTGTGGTTAATTTCTTCTACGCAAATTGTGAATCAACAACAATTGCATTGCGTAGGTTTCGCATGGAGAAAGGACTTAAAGTGCAAAAAAGCCCTATTTCATTAAATTCCATGAAATGTCATGGAAGGAACGGCAGCCGAAAGTCAACGGGGAGTGACAGAGCTCGTGAAGCTGGGAGAAAAATTAAAATTCCGGGGTCGTTGATTCGAGATATTCTGCACAGAATCTTCGATTTGTATCCTTACAAATTTCAGACACAAACAGTTATTAGATAAAATTGGATAACTCTTACAGATAAAAATTTGCTACATGGGCGTTGGCACAAATGGATCGTGACCCACAATGTTTGCTGAACATTATGTGGACGGATGAAACACACTTTTAACTGTACTGTGACGAGAATACGCAAAAGAGTCGTAATGGGCGACGTCAAATCCTCTTTAGTACCAGACCAAGTCATTGCATTCTCCTTATGTGATTGTTTGGTGCCATCTTTTATTCTGGGTGCTTTCTAATTTGAAGAGCCTTGTCCTGAATCCAGCTCGAAAATTTGTGCAGTCACTACAGAACAGTATTTTGTGCTTCTGCGTGACCACGTTGTGTCTGCATTCTAGGAAAGACTTGCGATACCTGTTGTCGCAAGGTGACAAACAGATTGCGATACCTGTTTGTCACCATGCAGGATATTGCCCAGTCCTGCTTTGTACGTAAGGTCAATTTGTTTCCTGTTAGATACTTTCATTGAAGACCAAGTGATAAATCGAGGTTAAGTTTCAGTGCCTCCCTTCGATCTCCAGACTTGATCCCGGCAGATACTGATTGTGAGAATAATTAAAGTCTCGGGTATACCGGGTCTCTTTAGCCACTTTGGTAGAACTGAAAGATACCATTCAACGAACCGCCAGGGGCATCGATGCCGACATGCTTCACTGTGCTGTAACAGGCATATTGATGCGCCTCACGTGCCTAATACCTGGTGGCGGTGGTTATATTAAGCATCTTTAATTACCTTAGAATAAATGCACGGTGTCATGCTATTGTGATTTGTTTCATTGTCTGTTTCTGTTTGTCTGATTTGCACAAAACGTTTCAATATGTCATGTGAGTGTCCTCTATTGATTATTTTTGGAATAAATTTACTATACATAGAGAAAAATATAAAATTCGTCTGTTGATATTCGCGCAAACTGAAGATTTTTTCGAACATTACTTTTTTTATTATGGATTTTTAAAGTTTGAACGGCTTTATGACGTACCCTGCACAATAAATTGCAAATAAATAATTATGCATTAGGTAGTCTATTTTCACATTATAACTTTTTAGCGGTTTTGTTTATAAAGTATTTGTCAGATCAATTAAATAACTAGACTGAATGTAAAAATGACACATTGAAAGATCACTCGCGAAAACGTTTATGGCACTTTATGAAAATTTAAAATAAGAGCTATTTTTAGATTACTCATAAATTGTGGAATACCTTCTCAACACACAATCTAAAAGATAACTCAGCTTAAAGGATAATAAAGACATAGTATAAAATAAAATCCTCTTCCTCAGTTTGTCTGTTTGTTTAAAACTACACTTCACGTTGTTTTGATAGTTATTCAATTTTTGTTTTTGATTCAAGTCTTATAGGCCCAATATAGAGTCTCAAAGAAATATATTACCTGATTAAGACCGTTTTGGAATTTAACGTCATTTAAAGTACAGATAATGCACATGATACACTAGCCATATGTGTTGTAATACAAAAATACACTTGTATATTTGTAGTTATAAAAGAAAACCATTCATCCCGTGTATTGTTATAAACAAGTTGGAAATTGCATGTGAAGCATAGCAAATGAGTTGCGTTCATGCGATAACGAAGTTTCAAAAATATCACTCTCATATATAAATCTCATAAAATTGTAAAAAGTTAATTACAATTAAAATGCGCACCAAACAATGTTCTCCTTATACTATTATGTAATGGAATACTTTTGTGTGGCCTTGTAAATGAATAAAAAATGTTCTTTGCACCACAGATTATGCAAAATGTATATTATAATATGTACTTTATAGATGCATATCAATTTTATTATGTTTGAATGAGTGTAATACCATTAAAATGCCTTTGAAACATTTTTTTTCCCATCGACCGTAATGTAACAGAATACTTTTGATTGTCCCTGTAATTGAACTATGCATCCGAGTTTGATAAAATTTGAAATGACACGACAAAATTATGTAATAATTATGTTTTATAAATTTCAAACGATTAAAATGCATTTGAAACTTTTTCCGCATTGATCGTAATGTAATAGAATAATTTTGATTGTCCTTGTAATTGATTTATGCATCCGATTTTCATAAAATTTAAAATGACTCGACAAAATTATGTAATAAGTGTAAATTTTAAATTTCAAACGATTCGGTTGGGTAGTTCTTACTTTGTTATATGCGGACGGACGGTGTGAACGACAACTATAGGTGCTACGTATTTACATAATTACGAACGCACCTAATAATTGACCATAATTACTGTACTTTTCTAGAGGAATACTATTTTGAGATTTTAGCATGTTACTGATAATTAGACATACAAAAAAATTATTGCAAACATGTTAAGCATTCTAACGAAGGCTATATGTGCATTAAGATGTATAAGCCACAAGATCACTTGTTTTAATATTACAGAACTTTTTTTCGATGAAATTTTCTGCGGAATTTACCGAAATCATTTTATACATGGTTCTTATCTCAACAATTTTCTTTAATCAGAATATAGCATTCAGAAACAGATTAAATCCATGAAACATACTTATGGATGTTTTTTCTACTTAAGTTTGTTGAAAGTTAGATACATTGAAAATGTAATTGTTTTTCTTTGGAAAGTTTCTCTGTCAATGCTGATTTTTAGATAGCAATAGAAATAAATCCCTTTTTTAAAATGATGATAGTTCTTAAGATAATGTAAAATTCTTTATCAGTGTTTTGTATTTCCGGAGTAATTTTTCAAATAAAATAAGAAACCTTATTTTATTTACTGTTTGAGAAATAGATTAACATAATTGATAAACATAAATCATAAATTATCAATTTATCTCATAATTTTTTACTTTCAATTCTTACTTTTTTTTATTCGTAAAAAACAATCGGAATAAAAAAAATATCAAGCGAATGTTTTAAAATGTTAGTAGAGTAGACTGGGGAACATGGGACGCATGTGAAAAATGTGTTTTTTCACTGGTTATTATATGATTTTTTAATTGAAAAAATTACCAACGGTGACAGCATCAGTAGACATATGGTAAAAAAGTTTGAAGCTGTTTGACATTTAGTTTGTCCATGGTAACCAAAACGCTCTTTACAAATCTCAAAAGTAAAATCTCAATTCCAACTTCTTAAGCGAATAGCTTTATTTATTTATACTTTAGTTGAAATTTAGTGTTATGATATATTATGAATACTAATAATATTTATATTTATATAAAATACTGCTGAAATTGCGAAAAGTTAGTGATTTTTCATTTTAACTTTATTGGTCATGTGGAGAACTTTTGAAGAGACAAGTTGGCGCAGATATGAACAGTGTCCCAATAATCATTTTGTGATTTTGTTACTTTCACTTAACTTCATGATAAATAATGTCAGCTTCAATATCTATAATTTTCCTACAATAGGAGACTTTTTGTCATACAACATTTGATTTTGTGTTAAAACTTTAACTTACACCCAAGCATGTGCAACATGCTTGGTTATTTATATTATTTTTATTTAATATGTAAATCGTAAAAAAGCTTTCTGGCGGTAAATTTTGCAATTTTTTTCGCTCAAATTCCTATTCTTTTTATACATTCTTTATCAGAATTTCACAACATTCTAAAAGAATAATTTCGCCTGAAGACAACTTTAAAATACTTTCGTTTAATTATGGACACTATGTATAATTTTTTTCTCGTTATATTACATTTTCCTCGATTATGATGTTTTTTTACACTGTATATTTAATAATCTAATTCGATTAGGGCAATATTAAATTTCAACGAGGTCCGGGACACATTTTGAATGAATTTTTATTTACTAAATTAAAAATTTGGATTTTTTTTTAATGATGATTAACCATATCATTTGTAAACAAAGTCACACAATAAAACTTTTCATATTTTTTTTAATTGAAATTTAATAAAAAAGTGGGATTGTTTAAAACTGTTATAGCTTAAAATATTATCTGCAGAATTTGAATTTTTTTTACATTTAAATAAACAGAAATATCTAAATTTTAAATTTGATACAGCCTTTTAAAAAAATATTATATTAAAAAAAATTAAAACTATTTAAAGTAAAAATTAAAAAAAAAATGATCATATTTTCAAAAGTAAATATTTTATTTCAAACTTGCTAAATAAATAAATAAATAAAATATGTTTTAAGTTTTTAGCACTTATTTTTAACAGTTCTAGAGTTATAACAATTAAAATCTGAGAAATTTTGGAAAAATTCATCGTGAAGAAAAACGCAGAACTTCATTACTATGACAGCCATAGCTTAAAGAAAACAAACTAAAGCGGAATGAAAATCCTCTTATAATTAAGATAGACATATAATTTAAATGTCATGATAAGAATAAAAAAACTGAGAATTTTTTTTTTAATCCATAGGTTTTTTTTAAAGAAAATTTCAAGATATTTTGTGCCAGACCACTTTATTTAATTTATTATTATTATTATTTTACAGTAAATGCATTAGGACTTAAATGCACACAGCTTTTATCAAATTTTATTTATAGCTATTTTTAAAAAACACAATTCTATAATTTTTTTAATTACAAAATACTAGCTTAATTAAATATAAAAAAATGTAATGTAATCTCATCCTATTTGGAAAGAAACCTGAAGAAAATACTTTGAATTGTAATTGTTAAAACGTATCTTTTTTTTTTTTTTTTTTTTTTTTTTTTTTTTTTTTTTTTTTAAACTAAATAAGAAGAGCAAAAGTGCTAATTTTCTTTGTTATTATAATTTAATAAAGCATTCTTTTGTTTGAGTTTGAAATTAATCTTGTATTATCTATGACGTATCTATAGTATTGCTAAAAATACTGTTGTTTATTTCATTTATTTAACAAAGTAAACAATCTAAACAACCTTTTTTTTTTTTTTTTTTTTTTTTTTCTTTTTTTTTTTAACAAAGTATTAACATGGTCCTTTTCAAAAAAACCTTCAGCTAAATAACTCTAATGCATACCTATCAACAAAACTTTTATTATAACACTTGTCTTTGGATGCAGAAAGTAATGTGTAACTTTAAATCTCATTTCGAAATGTTTCTTAAAAGTTCTATCAAGCTGCCTAGTAACACCGTCAGAGAATGAATTTGTTTTCTCATTTGAAGACCATTTCAATAAATACTTTCTATGCAAAAGTTTTGAAATTCCTATTTTTTTTTCAACTGCTGATTTTTTTTTCAACTGCTGATTTTTTTTTCAACTGCTGATTTGCTATTGTTTGTTTTCAAATGTTCATTTACATTATTTCCTTTTTTACGATTAAAAATGCTTAAATATTTTTAATCCTAAAAAATATAATAATAAATAATAATAAAATTTTTCAAATTGCTATTTTTTCTTTTCAACTGCTCGTGTATATTATGATCTTTTCTGCGATTATATATACTTAAATATTTCTAATATATATACTTAATATATATTAGAACTTAACTATATATACTTAATACTTAACATATATACTTAAACATTTGTAATAATTTAGTTTAATTAAAAAATAGCTCGTAATGTTTTGGTTAAATTAGGGATTAATCAATAGAACACATTTACAGTAATTCTAATAATGCTGCATTTAATTATTTTTTATAACTTAGAAGTAGAAAGAGGGTTGAGTGATATAAATCAATGGATATATATCGTGTTGTGTATCTGAAATTTATTTTAAAAGATGGCAAAAAGCCTTCAAAAACAGAAGAGAGAAAGTCGATGAGGAACAACGCGCTGTGCATTAAGTTCTCAAACTTAAAACAGGGTCAATCCATTTCAAGTGGTCCAGAAATGCTCGCTCAACCATTTTGAAAAAATCTGAAATTTTTTGTACAACAACCCTAACATAATGGAATTTCAAAATGACTATTATTTTAGTTTTATTGATTTTTGTTTGTGCATGGCAGCCACCTTTGTTTCATCGTCTGCAGCGATTTTATCACATTTTAGGGTATACAAAATTGTAATTATTTCGTCTTTTATTTTTCCAATTGAGATGGGGTTTGCAGACATTTGTTCAGAATAAAATAGGATAATGGTATGGTAGTAAAATAATTAAAAAATAATTTTTACTGATGAAAATTTAGCATAACGTTTAAGATTTTTTCCAAAATTTGCCCGCTTACAAGAGAAAATTTTTCATGCAAAGAAAGCTATCAATCTGACACAATTTTTTTTTTACCAACAGACCAAAAGTACTTGTACTCATACACCAAGTCCGAGATCTGGGAGTTGATTTCGCGTTGCAAAAAAATAAATAAATAAATAAATAAATAAATAAAAAAAAATAAAAAAAAAATCCAAAATTTGTCAAAAATTTAAAAAATCGTACTTTTTAGGCTTTGATATCTCTGGTGGGGAACGAGATAAAAATATGAAACCCTTGCGTTTGATAGTATTTTTATAGTAGTGTTATATAAAAAAAATCAGGAAGGAGATTTGACAACAAGATGAGGTACTGTGATTTGAAAATGTTAAAAAATGCTGTTACAAGTACAATAGAAGAAATGAGATTTATCTTTTTTATTTCAATATTTACACGGAAAATATCGTTTGTTGAAAACACTATACCAACAAAGCATCCTAACAGTGTACTTACCGTATTTGAACCTCAAGTAATTTTCTGAAAATAAAGGTATACAAAGGTCTTTAAAAGTTTATACTGCAGAAAAATGACGTTGTGCATGTGTGTATAATAAGAAGTGGTTTCTTGAAATTATTAAAGGAGCAACCTTTAAACATATTGATTTCAAAGTTCATTTCTATGGGCCAGCAGGTTCAAGAACTTCATCCAAGTGAAAAGAGATGACAAGACTTGGGTGGCCTCAAATAAACTTTTGTGAAGTAAACCCTAATAGAATTGAAAACAGTAAAGTTAAACTTATAACATCTTTCGTAAAAAGTGTAAAGATATTTATCAGTTGTTTGTTGAGCATATATAGTATCTTAGTAAATTAAACATTTGTTAGTATACTGTTTTCAACAAATGGTATTTTCTGTGTAAATATTGTAATAAAAGAGATAAATCTCATTTCTTCTAGTGTACTCGTAATAGCATTTCTTAACATTTTCTTATCACCGTATCGCAGCTTCTTGAATCGCTCCTTCTTGAATTTTTTGTGCATAACACTACCATAAAATACTATTAAAAGCCAGAATTTCAGATTTTTATCTCGCGCCACAGCAGAGATATCAAAGCCTAAAATGTGTGATTTTAGAAATTCTTGACAAATTTTGAATTTTTTCTCGCAAAGAGAATTCAACTCCCAGATCTCCAGTTGGTGAATGAGTAAAAGTTTTTTTTTTTTTTTTTTTTTTTTTTTTTTTTTTTTTTTTTACCTACTTGTAAAAAACACTGTGTCATGATGGCAGTTTTCTTTGCATCTAAAAAAACAGATTTTGAAGGAAAAAATCTTAAAACTCCTACTAAACTTTCCTAATAATATTTATTTTAAGAAATTATTCTATAGATAGACTTTTAGTCATTTTCTTCTAAACAATTTGCTGCAAACCCCATTTGATCCGAAGAAATAAAAGATGGTATATTTACAATTCCGTAAGACCTCCAACGTGAGAAAATTGCTGCATGCGATGAAACAAGGATGGCCATCATGCACAAACAAAAAATTTTAAAAATTAAATAATAGTCATTTTGAGCTTCCGTCACGTTAAGGTTGTTGTATAAAAAATTTCAGATTTTTAAAAATTGGTCAAGCTACCAAAAAAATATTTTCTGTACCACCTTAGATGGATTGACTCAATAGCATTTCTAATAGGTTTTGTTCATCTGGACAAATAGAGCATTGGTTTAGCATACATTCTGAATTGTTTAAATCACACACAAGCATTTGAAGAAAATCTCTGATATTAACATTTAACTTTGCACCACCAATCATTAATTTAACATTTTGGAGGTATGAACAATTACATATTAGGTTACATTAGTTTGGCAGTATTGTTTTCATATATTGCTCATGTCGTATCTGAGCTTGTTGTCAAAACTTTCATGAAATTTTTTGCACGTAACACTACTGTAACCTCTTCAGACCTGATACATTTTAAGCCATCATAAAAAATATTTCACAGTTTGTTCCATCTATTTATATCTATAGAAACATAATTTTGTAATAAAAAATAAAAAATTGTTATTAGTTAATATTTACTAGCAGGTACACATATGTGCACCACCGGTTCATACTGCAAAAAAACACTTCATTTTTCAAAAGATCATTTAAATGAGGAATTTGGTGGACAAATGATACATATAAAGTCACTCGTCCCACTCTCCGTGTTACAAATCTCGATCATTCTTGATTTTTTTATCTGCTCCTCCTAGTCTTTTGTTCATAATCTTTCCAGTTTGGTAGATATTGTTCCTCAATAAAAAATCGACACATTTTACACTAGTAAAAAAACTGTCCTAATAAATCACCTGTGTGTTGTCTTTTGGTATAAATTTAAGAACGATTTGACATTGCCTCCACCTAGACCTAATCATAATTACTTTGAATCATTAGCTGGTACAGTTCCTTTTCCATGATATATTTGGCAGTCAAGTCTATGGCCATACATGGAAGATGAAATAAAGTTTTTTAATCCCAACGGATTAGGTTTTAACGGCACAAACTGTCTAGATCCACAACGTCCAGTAAATGGGATCCCACGATCTCTGTTCATCTAGTGATAAAGGTTTTGGCCGGAGTAGGGACAAACATTTTATTCCTACTGCATTAAAAATAAGATTTACTTTCCATAATTTGTCATCTGCTTAAAGATCATTTGATTTATCTGCAAAACGAAGAAATTTTCTAATCTCAAAAAGTCGATCACGTGACACAGTAGCTGCAATTCTAAGTATTGACAAGTCTTTTTGTCAGTAGAACCTTGATTGTAGATATTTTAAAGTTCCCACGATTATGTGTACGTCTGCAACTTTTATAACTTCATATTTAGATGCATTTATTCAGCGAGTGTTTCCTGTTTGAACGGAATATAGCGAAATTGGAATTGTTTGAATGGAATTGGTTTCATATGAAACTTTTTCCAAAAATCTTCATTTACTTAATCTAGAAATGATTGAAAAGGATTTATGATGTTGTAAAATCTGCTTTTAGCTAATCCTCATCTATCAATGATCCTTGAAATACTATTAGAAGAAAAAAAGATTAAATAAATATTTGCGAAAACGTAAGATTTTATTACTCTAATGTGCTGTAACACAAGTTTTAAAAATTTACTTATTTTCAGCTTTCCATAGCAAAGGCCTTTTAAGTTAAACTTTATTGTTACATGGATTCGGGATAGGTACTGGAGCAATATACTTAGTTATATCTGTGTCATCTAAATTTTCATTGTCAGAAGACTCACCATCACCGTTGGCCTCACCAGTTTATTTACTCTTACAAAGATATAATAATTATGATTTTTAAAAATTAATTTTTAATTTAAAACATCAACAAAATGAATTCCTATCTATAATTAAGTATATTTTTTTAATAATTCAACAACTTTAGCACTGCACTAATTAGATACCATTCAGTACAAATTTTTTTGTGCGAGATGACATCTTTCCAAAGACACAGAATTGAAACCGGAGGTGCACATAAATTTAAATAGATATTATGATCTAGCTAAAAATTTAAATAAGTTATGCATTATAGAAGAGTTTATAAGTATTCATAAAAAATATTATAAATAAATAGTAATTTTCAAATTGTAAAAATGTACTTACTTTTTCGAAGTTTTATATTTTTCTACATTGCTCGTTTATTTTCTCCAAAATCATATGATTTAAGACAGCTAGCGCAATTTCTTGCTGAAACTAGAAAAGACTAACGTACACAAATAACATCCTCTTGTCTCAATAAAAAAAATTCATATATTACGCAGTTGAAATCAGAGGTACACATATGTGCACCTCAGGTCTGAAGAGGTTAAAACACTATCAAAGGCCAGAATTTCAGATTTTTATGTCGTGCCCCACCAGAGATATCAAGGTCTATAAAGTGCAATTTTTGAATTTTTTGAAAAAATTTGGATATTTTTTTTTCGCAGACCGAAATCTACTGCCAAATCTAGAACTTTTTGTTTGAATACAAGTACTTTCGACCTATCTGTAAAAAAACGTTATGTTGACAACTTTCTTTTCATAAAAAATTTCCTTTTGTAGACTGACAGATATTTGAAAAAAATCTTAAAATTTATGCTAAAATTTCACCAATAAGAATCTATTTTTAAAAACTGTTCTATTTCTATACCTTTAGCCTACTTTATTCTGAACAAATTGTTGCAAACCCCATTTTAATTGGAAAAATAAAGGATGGGATACTTTCGATTTCGTATACCCTAGTATATGAGAAAATCGCTGCACACTATGAAACAAACATAGCCGCCATGCAAAAAAAAAAAAAAAAAAAAAAAAAAAAAAAAAAAAAAAAAAATGTAAAAATCAAAAAAATAGTCATTTGAGCTTCCATCATGTTGGGGTTTTTGCACAAAAAATTTCAGATTTATTAAAAAGAGTCAAACAAACAAAAAAAAATATTTTCTGGATCATTTGAAATGAATTGACCCAATAGTATGATTAAAATAAAATTTCTTTTGGACTCTGATCGTCGGATGAATTTTATAGTGATTGCGGAAACGTTGGGCAACAAATCGTTACGGCGGAAATTATTTTTTTTTTCAAATGTATCTTCACAGCATGGCGATTCTCACAGTAAAAATTACATACAAAATAATAGAGTTTTAAAATAAATGTTATTTTTAACAGATATTTATTTAATATTTTATATTTAATTGATATTGAACATTTATAATATTTTTGTTTAATAGGTAATTTTTTTACGAACTATGTCGCTTTTAATTTTGTCTATTTTTCTATTAATTTAAAAATAGTATAACGAAGTACTGAAACTTGCTTCGGATTTCGAGTATATAATCAAATAAAAAATTCATCTTCAGTAATATATATTAAAAAAATACATTTAATTTACTATACATAATAATGCTTTTCTTGTCAATTTTAATTTTTTATTTTACATAAAATATTATCTTTATTTAATGCAACTCAGTTTCTCTCACTTCTGCTATAACAGTATTTCACAACTTTATATTAAGTATGTAATTTCAAATACATTAAAATTAAGCAAATATAATGCATGTTAAAACTTATTTAAGTTATTTATGAAACTTGGAGATATTACAAATTCTCAAATAAGCAAAATAAAATTCAGACACTAAGAAAAAAGATTTGACATTTTCAATTAGTTGATGAAGAATTTCACGCAATAAGTAGATTGCTCAAATAGCAATAAAATGCAAATAAGCCATCAATAAAAATGCAACTCAGACAAAAATCATTAAGTTAATCTAAAAGTAACTTCAAATAATGAAACATTCTTCAGACATTTAAAAGGAATTGTTTAAAAATGAAAGTAATTTATTGATAAATTTCAATTAAAATTATATTCGTCTTAATATTTGTCTTAAGAAACAATGAAATAATAATAAATAGGACTCTGCTTCTTAATAAAGGATATTTTTTATAAAACAATGCAAAATAATGTCTGTTGTCTTAAAACTAATTACGTTTTCAACTAAACGCATGAAAATATAATAAAATGGAATTTGCACTTTTGAAATCCTTTTCATTTTGAATCAATGTAAATTAAATATTTGGTCAATCAGATTAAAATTCTCTTTAAAATATTAATGTATTCATCAAAAAAAATTATCTTATGTAAATTAGTCACTTTGGGATACGACGATCAGTCTTTTAATGGAAAAACACATTTTTATTAATTGCTTAAATCTTCAGATTTGAAATTATTATAATTTAAAAAGAAATTGATTATTATAATTATTTATTAAAAAATTGTTTTAACTATATTGTAAATATATTTTCTGTATTTTTTTTCAGCTTTTTCTTATAGTTTACAGCTTTTATTTGACACGCTTTTATGTATTTTTACATCATAAAAACTTCCCAACATAGTTTAAAAGTAGTTGAAAAATGTTTATGATTTCGGTTTATCGATCTGTGTGGCCGTTTCTCTTTCCTTTAGTTTTCTTAAAGATACTTGCATTCTCAATTATTTTAATCCTTCACTGCACCACTTTTTTCTATTTTAATGAAAAACATTACTTGAAATCTATATATTGGCCTAGTAATGGGAAAAGTAGTAAAAAAATTAGATTTCGAATTTTCAGCTAATATTTGATATTTTAGGGGTGTACTACATATCATAATTAGGATTTTTAAATATTGTATTGGTATATTTTGCAATTAAATGAGCTTAAATTAATAGATTTTAACTGTTTAATACTCTGTAACTTCCTTTCTATTAATATTTTTAAGTACTCAGTAAAGGTAACAAGAATAAATTTTGCTATAATAGTTTGATTGATTTTTTTGTTTTTTGTTTTCGAAGAACAAATTCAAATTTTTTGTCAAATGCAGCCACCTGACATGGGTAAAATAAGTCTTGCTCAATTTTTTGGACTGTTCTTCATCAGTTGAAACGATGTTATTGGCCTAATTCTTGGTACATAATGAGATTTATTTTGTTTTTAGGTATTTGTAATATATTGTATATGATATTGAAATTTACAATAGAATCTCACTTATTACAAATGAAATGTGCATGATTTATTTATCGTTTCCATGGGCTCTAAAAAATTCTGATAACATGATACATGTGGGAGGGGGAGGAAATTTCATTGCAGGGTATTTAGATTTTACTGCACTACTTCGAAATCAATAAAACTGATATACATTATTGTGTGCCTTAAAATATGATTAATATTCAAAATTTATTAATATTAAAAATTGGAGCATTTAGAATATATAGTCATTTACAGGGACACGCGAAATATCTCCGTTAATTTTCTTCATTGCATGAAATTGCCTCCAGATCATTTTGATGATGTTACACTGTTCGATTCATAATGAACTGAAATGCATTGATGACATGTACTATTCACTTTTTCATGAGCAATATAATATGCATAACATCTTTTTTTTAATTTTAAGTCACATTCAAACAAATTCTATTACATTGCTGCCTGTTATTGGTGATTGCTGAAAGTGCGATTTTAAATATTTCACGTTTTTAAATTTAGCTAAAATTTACTATGTTACAAGGATTAAAAAAGTTTCATTTAAAATATGCATGGCTGCAAAAAAGATATTCTATACATTATCATCTATATATCAAAAATGGCTTAAAATGTATTGTCAAACGTTTTTTCTTTTTTGAAATAATTTATGAATCAGGATTACTACGCATAAAATCACTCAAGGGATTTTTTCTGTTTTGGAACCAGAAGTTTTATAATCTACTTTTCACTATACCTAAGAATACAAATTTTTTTCAATAAATTTCGTAACTATTACTTTACAAAAATTGTGCTAAAAGGTCCTTGAAAATGCTTGAAGCGTACGAACCCTGATATATATATATATATGTGAAAATTCATAGAATATTAAAAAAAAATCACTTATATTGTTTCGCAAAATAATTTGGTTAATTTATGTTCCATGGACGATAAATATCGTAAGTGTTTCTAGGTATTTTATACTTTTTCGTGCAAGTTAACCTTTAACACAATATCAAATTTTTAACTTATATATTGGGTGTGCAAACGAATTTCGATAACTTACCCTTTTAAGGAAATTAGGACAACTGCCTAAAAAAAGTAATTTCCCCAATATGTTTTGCATTTTCTAGTGTCATCATTCATTACCGATATGACGTTAATTATCACTAAAATGTCAATCAGCCACAAGTTCAAAATGCAAGTTAATTTTTCTCAGTATTAGATCATATGTTTCTATCACAGGGATAAGTACCTAGTACCGGGCACAATGTGAGTGTTCCAACGCAGAATATGTGTTGGAATCAATAACTAAGATCCTTGAAATAATATTAAAGGAAGATTTATTTATATTTTTTAATTAAAAAACAATATTCATTATTATAAGGAATGGATGTAGTAGATCATACCCAACATTAAATTATAGCAAAATACATCATTTATATACTGAGTTACATCATCAAATGGCACCCTTTCTATTTACCATACTCAACTAGGTTTATTCGCCGGGATAACTACTCAGGTAAATTCTGAATCCTCGTACATACTTGTTCTTTTCTAGACAAGTGCTCCACAGAAGGAGAGCTACTTTTCCAAACCTTGTGTTTCATCTCAAACCTAAGACTGAATACAGACCTCTCTCTTTCTCATTGCATGTTTTTCATTTCAAGTTTTATGGAGTCTGTTACGTATTGTAAAAACAGTGCGCGACTTTTACCGAGCCCCTACTGAAATTATCTTTCATGCATCAACTTTACTTCTCGCTATCTTATTCCCTTTTACAGGGTGTTCAGAAAATAAGACTCTGATTTCAAAATTAAATTTCTCAAAAAAAAAAAAAAAAAGATCGATAGAATTATCCGGTAAATGGTTTGTTTATTAGGCAAGCTGTAGAAATATGTTACAGAAGTTTCGATTGGTGGATATTTTTAAAAAGATTGTGTTCTGATTGCTAAAAATGCTTTGCTTGATATTTTTCTTGATTTCAATTGACTTCTGAGAACGGGTTTTTCAGCGTACAGTGTCCTATTTTAACAATTTTTCAAAATAAATTTTTCGACTTTCGAAATTAAAAAAAATATATCCGAAAATTGTTAAAATATGGCACTGTAAACCAAAAAATTCGTTCTCTGCAAGTAATTCAAGACAAGAAAAATGTCAAGTCAATTATTCTTCGCAATCAGAACACAATCTTTTCGAAATATAAACCCTTCGAGACTTCTGTATAAAAATTCTATAGGTTGCCTAATAAACAAACCGTTTACCTCATTATTCTGTCAATCATTGTTTTTGAGAAATTCAATTTTGCAATCAGGGTCTTATTTGTTGGACACCCTATATTAATCACATTCCGATGTCTACAGTTTCTTATAATGCTATATCCTTCTATACAATGCAATTTCTCATACAATAAAAAAAATATATAAAAAATACACATAAATTAGCATTTATTTATGTGGTATTTTATACTTTTACTTTTCAGGTAACACTGTAGATGGCGCCCCTTGTCCATTCCATGGAATTATGTAAGGAACATAATGTATCTGAGTTCCAGATTAATTGTTCTGTGTTTACAATATGTGTATGTCGTGTGTAGTGAATCCTGTGTATTAAATATGTTTCGTCCTTAAGTTTCGTCCACCTCCAATCATTGAGTACTGTTTTATATCTTAAGTTAAGATGTTTAAAGAAAGTACAATTGGCGACGTATGGATAAAACTTTGTACCGCAAAAATATTAAAAGAATAACGGCGCGCCAAATAGAAATGGCTCCTTCTTTCGTTTTTGAGTTCGACGACTATTCAAGGTAACAGCAGCTTTCCAGAATATATCAGCAGCTATAAAACAAGGGGGTGGTAAGTACATTGAATTTTAAAGTACTTTTTTTCCCTGTTTTATTGCATAAAAAATACGATGTTCTCATTTAAAGAATATGATGATAAAGTAGAAACATTTCAGGCTTATATTAAACGCCTGGAGCAGAATTTTATTCTGCATGAATTAAAAGAGGAAAAAAAAGTTGCGGCCCTTTTATCTTGCATGGGCCCTAAGCTTTATAATTTACTGAGTAATTTATGTTTCCCGAAACAATGTGAAACATTAAAATATTCTGAGATTGTTGACATATTGATAAAGCATCTAAGCCCCGCCCCCAACAAATTTATTGAAAGAATAAAATTTCGTAAGTGTTACCAAAATGAGTCTGAATCAGTTCAAGATTTTGCTGCTAGATTAAAGAAAAATACAACTTTTTGTTGTTTTACGGGTGATACATTAAATGAAAATTTACTTGAACAATTTTTACGCGGTTTGAAAAGCGAAAGCATTCAAAATAAATTGATTACGCAAGTAGACGATTTAACTTTTGAGAAAGCAGTTGAGAAAGCTTTATCCTTACACAATGTAGATATTGAAATTTCTGAAATTAAAAATAAAAATTTCAGTATTAATAAAATTTCAAGTTCAAAGAATGTACACCCAAAGAAATTTTCTAACGACTGTCAGAAGTCAAATGTCAACAATCATATAAATAATACAATTCCTGAAGCAAATAAAAGTAAATTAAAATGTTATAGATGCGGAAATACTTCCCATCTAGCCAATTCATGTAGATTTATTAATGCTACTTGTAAAATATGTAAGAAAAAAGGCCATATTGGAAAAGTATGTAGAAGTAAAACTTTCCAAAAACACGTAAATTCGGTAGATGCAGTAAATGTATTAACTATAAAAAATACAGGTGCAAATCCTATTAAATTATCTGTGTTAATTGAAAATAAAGCACGAGCTGACATGGAGTTGGACACAGGTTCGGGAATTTCTGCTGTTCCTTTAAAAAGATTTCGCAGACTTTTTCCTGATTATAAAATATTTCCCCCAGATGTTCAGTTAAAAACTGCAACTGGTGAAATTTTTAAACCTGTGGGTTATGTTGAAGTAAATGTTACTTATGAAAATAAAACAGAAAAGTTAAAATTATATTTGATAAAAGAAGATACTTTTCCATTATTATTTGGCCGAGATTGGGCCTCTGCATTCGATATTTTTCCACATAATTTAAGATCTGTTTATGTTAATGAGACTGTAAATTATTCTGATAAATTACAAGAATTGTTAAATGATTTTTCTGATCTGTTTTCTGATAAAGTAGGGGAAATTAAAGGGTTAAAGGCAGAGCTTTACCTTGAAAAGGATGCTACACCCATATTTTGTAAAGCTAGGACTGTTACTTATGCACTACGTGCTGCAGTCAATGAGGAATTACAAAGATTACAAGAAGCAGATATAATTAAACCAGTTACAAATAGCAAGTGGGCAACCCCGATTGTTCCAGTGGTAAAATCTAATGGTAAAATACGCTTATGCGGAGACTTTAAAGTCACATTAAATAAATATCTGAAAGTAGAAAAATATCCCTTGCCTAAAATAGAAGATATGTTAGCTACTTTAAGTGGTGGTGTTCATTTTACAAAAATTGATTTGAATCAAGCATACCTCCAATTGCCCGTTGATGAGGAATCCCAGGAATTATTAACTATTAATACACCTAAAGGATTATTTCAGTTTCTTAAATTACCAATGGGTCTTAGTAGTTCTCCTGCTATATGGCAAAGAAAAATCGAACAAATTTTAAGTGGAATTGAGGGAATTACAATTTTTATTGATGATATAGGAATAACTGGGGAAACGGACGAAATTCATTTGCAAAGGTTAAAGCAAGTATTAGAAAGGTTGAGGAATTATAATATTCGGATAAATAAGGAAAAATCATTCTTCATGGCAGATGAAATTACTTATTGTGGGTATAAAGTGGATAAACATGGTATTCATAAAACACCAGATAAAATAGAAGCAGTTGTAAATGCCCCTAAGCCAGAAAATGTTTCCCAGGTAAAAGCATTTCTTGGTCTTGTAACTTATTATGCAAAATTTGTACCGAATTTATCGACAATTGCACATCCTTTGAATAATTTGCTTAAAAAAGAATGTGAAGTTTAACTGGTCTTACAAATGTGATCAAGCGTTTAAAAAAATAAAAAGAGAAATTACTTCGGACAGAGTGCTGACGCATTTCAATCCGAAATTATTTTTAATCTTAGCTACTGATGCTTCTCCATATGGTATCTCTGCAGTTCTTTCGTATGTGATGCCAGACAAGACTGAAAAGCCTATTGGATTTGTATCCAGAACCTTGAATAATGCCGAAAAACGGTATAGTCAAGTAGATAAGGAGGCATTAGCAATAATATTTGGTGTTAAGAAATTTTTTCAATATTTGTACGGTAACAGATTCACTTTGTTTACTGATAGTAAACCACTAGTTTCAATTTTTTCACCTTCTAAAAGTATTCCTGTTTTATCAGCTGCTAGAATCCAAAGATATGCCATATATTTACAAACGTTCCAGTATGACATTCGCTATAAGAAAACTACTGAACACGGTAATGTCGATGCACTCTCACGTCTTCCATTACGTAGTGAAGATTTACCCCACAAATATAATTCAAATGAGGGACTTGATGAATCGGAAAGCATTCAAATAAATCAACTTTCTGTTTTTTCTTTAAATGCTAAATCTATTGCTTCAGCTACAAAAACCGATCCTCTTTTGCGACAAATTTTTCATCACCTCATTTCTGGTTCAGAAATTCCTAAGAATTTACTTTTTGGTGGTAAACAAGAAGAATTTACTCTTCAGCATGGTTGTATTTAAAAAGGTTGTAGGGTAGTTATCCCAGAAATTCATCGACAACAAATATTAAAGGAATTACATTTTGGTCATTTTGGTATAGTGAAAATGAAATCTTTAGCCCGTAGTTTTGTATGGTGGCCAGGAATAGACCATGATATTGAAGATATTGCAAGAAATTGCTCTATTTGTGTAAATTTGAAAAATAACCCTCCCAAAGTTGATACACATCATTGGGAATGGCCTACTGCTCCATGGCAGAGAATTCATATTGATTATTTTGGTCCTGTTAACGGTAAAATGCTTTTGTTAGTGGTTGATGCTTATAGTAAATGGCCAGAAGTATTTATAGTTCCTAGTACAACTTCAGAAAATACAATTATTTGTCTTTCTTCTCTCTTTGCACGATACGGTTTTCCTATTTCTTTGGTATCAGATAATGCTAGGCAGTTTACATCTGAAGAATTTGAAATATTCGTAAAAAGTCATGGTGTAAAACATAAGTTTAGTGCACCGTACCATCCATCTACAAATGGACAGGCTGAGAGATATGTGCAAACGGTCAAACGTGGATTAAAAGCCTTAGCGTCTGAACCAGGTACTTTACAAATGAAGCTGAATAACTTTCTTATGCAGTACAGGAAGATGCCACATGTTACAACGGGGGAAAGTCCTGCATCTTTATTTCTAAAGCGTCACATAAGAGCAAACATAGATTTGATCGTGCCGAATGTTGCAAATTTTGTTCATGAAAAGCAAACTGCAAGGAAATCTAAAGTTAAAGTAAAAGAATTTGAAATCAACCAGAAAGTAGCGGTAAGAAATTATACGCCAGAAGCCAAATGGAAAATTGGTCGAATCGTAGCAAGAGAAGGGAAATTACATTACAGAGTTCAAGTTGGTTCAAATATTTGGAAAAGGTATGTGGATCAAATAGCTAATGTAGGGGAAGATATTTCTTTAACTAATGATCCAAATTCAGAAGAAAATGTCACAGAAAATTTGAGAAGCGAAAATGCAAAGGGGAAGCAAGATGATTTTCCACCCTTACAGTCAAGTTTCACAGATCTGCAACCAGTTGACCCTCATGTTCCAGTTGCTCCAGATCCTACGCCAACTGACTTTCATAATCCTGATTCTTCGAGTTCTAATTCAGCTAACTCTGATAATATTCTCCAAAAACCGTCGGTTCCTACTAGTGCTACAGTTGATGCTCCTGAACATGTAAAAACTAATTCTTCTTCTTCTCCACAGGTACTTAGAAGGTCCAGAAGACATCGAAGAGCTCCTGACCGACTTCATTACTAAGTGGGGAAGAGCTGTGGTATTTTATACTTTTACTTTTCAGGTAACACTGTAGATGGCGTCCCTTGTCCATTCCATGGAATTATGTAAGGAACATAATGTATCTGAGTTCCAGATTAATTGTTCTGTGTTTACAATATGTGTATGTCGTGTGTAGTGAATCCTGTGTATTAAATATGTTTCGTCCTTAAGTTTCGTCCACCTCCAATCATTGAGTACTGTTTTATATCTTAAGTTAAGATGTTTAAAGATAGTACAATTTATTAACTCAATTATAAGAAAAAAATATTTCTTAGCACAAATACCTTCATACTAATATAGAGATAAATAAAATATATGAAGAAAAATAAAGCCAATTAACAATATTTTTCATTCGGCATGCGTTCATTAAAAACAGAGAAAATATAGATTTTAAAAAATATATCTATCTTAACTAGCGGAATCAAATATCGGAACATTGTGACGTGTGAGTAAAGCTTCCTAAGTCGGTAACAGAACGTCAAAATAGGTATTATACTCTTTACCGATTACTGCCGATAATTATTAAAGGTATTTTAAATCTGTTACTTGTTTTCTAAATTGTTTATATAAATATCCTCTTTCCCTATATCAAAATCTATGTTTTGTAGCGATACTCTGTCAGTGTTAGAAAGTATTTCATAATTTATACGCGACGAATCATCTTTATTTTTCTTGTTCTCATCTTGAAAATCAAATTAAAAACATCAAATTGAAATCATCTGGAAAACAACTAAAATTTTTAGTTTTTAATGAACACTGTTAAAAAATTCTGAAATTCACGAACATTTTCTTTTCCTGAATTTCACAGAAAAAATCCCTTTTCACAACAAAGGCCATTTTCCATTACAAATCACGAAATTCCACCATATTTCCTGAAAATAACGAAACGGATGGAAATAGAAACAAAAAACGGAGAGGGCTCCATGGCCGAGTGGCCAAGGCACCACACTGCTAATCGCCTGCGAGGGCAGAATGTGGGTTCGGGTTCCACTGGCGTCATAGAATAACGAAACATAAATAATCCCTTTTGAATTACATTTTTTCTGTTTATTCTTCTCTTATTTCTTATTAAAAAATCTTTTAATTAATTAGCCAAAAAATGAATAAATAAATAGTGTACGAAAATTTCAAAAAAATGTCTATACATTTTTTGTTGTAACAAAATTGTTAATAAAAACTTTTTTCATTCATTCATTCATTCATTCATTCAAAAAAAAAAAAAAAAAAAAAAAAAAACAGCGGTTTTAAACAATGATTTTTTTTTTATTTAAACAATTTAAAAAATTAAAATTGATTTTAAAAAATAATAAGTATTCTGCATCAGTCTAAAATAAAATAAAATAAACCGTTTACAAATATTCTAAGGAACATATTTGGAAGGAAATCTTTAAAAAGCACAATAGATTTTCCCACTAATTCATAAAAGACATACTTTGTACAGCCCGGCATCAGCAGCTTTGGTTCAGTTCGTAAGGATTTGTTTCGTATGAAAAGGTCTAGCGTTCGATCCTCAAGACGGCGTGAACTAAACTATGCAAAATGATAATAATATTTAAGCAAAATAACATAGCAGTTTAAAATCTCTCGGTAATTTTGTTTTCTTTGACAGTTAACCGATTGATTAATTTAAAAAATATATTAAATTATTACTATTAAAAATTAAACTTTCTAACGGAAAGTTACTGCTTCTTCAAACGGAGTTTTCCTTCCTTGTATTTCCCACAACGGAAAATCTACAAACGGAAAGGTAAATGTTCGGCTACTTTGCTGCCGGTAGTTTCACCGTGAATTCACAGATTTATTTTTAACAGTGAAGCTCTTTAATAGTTTTGAATTAAATAAACTTACTTTGGCTTAAGAAATATCTTCCAATACATTTGTAGGAATGTATTTGCAAAAATAAAAAATAAATACATTGCATTAAAAAGAACTTAAAGCTGCAATAAATCTTACAAATGTACATTTTATAATACAAATTGATACACTCGCATACAATAGCGTTACAAAATAGTGCAGCGAAAACACGTAATTTCATTATCAAAGCTAAATTAAAACTTTATGTTTTTTTATACTTACATAACTATGCATGATGCATTAGCCACTTGCAGACTAAGTTGATTAGGAGTCTTGAAATAAATAAACAGTTAATTCAGAAATATTAAATTAATTTTATGGGTATTAATATACAACTTATTTACTTGCTCTTTAATGGAAAAAAAATTATTGTTCTGCTTTAATTTACAACTACATTTGTATGTAACACAGATGCGTAATGATTTTAATCTGCACCAAAGATTTCGTCGTCATGACAGTTTCAGTGATTGTTATACATTGACAAATGCATAAATATACACAAAAGAGTATACGGATAAAATATCTACTAAATATTATATGAAAATAAAAAATAGAGTGAAACTTATACAATAACTATCTAGTTTCTTCAGTTTATTGAAAGAAATACTAGAAACAAATCATAAACATATATAGGCCTTAAAAAAGAAACAGCAGATTTATTCACTGATTCCTTATAGATATCCAACTGGTGGAAAAAAAAATTCCACTTCGAAACTCTCATCTATAATTGCTTAAAGATATCGAACATCACAAAGAAATACAGTATCTTAAAAAAAATCAAAATTCTTTCTTTGGTTGTTTCAAAAGAAAAACGGAAACTCTTTTAAAAAATGTTTTTTTTCTTTGTTTGTTTTTCAAAAAATTCATTAAAGTTGGAGAAAATAACAATAGACGGAAAAGAACAGAAACAATGGAATACACGCATAACAATTATTGATTTTCTTAAAAAAAAAGAGAAAAAAAAAAAAAAAAAAAAAAAAAACGAAGTGAAATTATCATAGTATTGATTTGTATCAAATTTTATTGAAAGTAAATAAACGAAATATCTAATATTACGTATGTTTATTAGAAGAAGAATTTGTTTGTGGCAATTGAAATCCAACTTCTTCAAATTTAATGTGAAGTTTTTAGGTGCATTTGCTATCACATAAATGCGTAGCTCCTATAGCCCCGTCGTTCAGTCCATCCGTTCATTCGTTTGTCTGTCGGTCCTTCTATATGCCCGCATATAACAGCGCAAAAACTATGCAACCGATTCTTCTGAAATTTAAAATATGTAATTGTTGCCTAATTTTGTCGGGTTATTTCAAATTTTATGAAAATCGGATGAATAGACCAATTACGGGGACAATCAAATTAATTTCGTTACGGCCAACGGTAAAAAATAGTTTCAAGTGCATTTTAATGATGTTACGCTCTTTAAAATTGATATACATACATGAAATATGTACTAAAATAAACATTCTGTGGTTCATTGAATATTTTTATTTAATTTACAGGGCCGCATAAAAGTATTCCATTGCATAACGATGTAAGGGGAAACATTATTTGGGGGCGAATTTTAATTATATTAAACTATTTCACATTTCATGAAATTGATGTATGTTGATGAGGTTTAAAACAAATTACTTCCTGTATAATAGATATAAAATAGTATTTACAGGAATGCACAAAAAGATGTCGGATACTATGCTGTATCCAAAGTAGTAAATAATATTTACACCAATATCTCAATATTTTTAAAACTTCGATATATTACGAATGCACCTCATTTATTATGTTTGTTTGCAATGTTCGGCTAGTATTTCTTTGGGTCAAAACTTTTGAATTTTTTTCCTTTATTTTTTTCCATCCATCAAGTATGTAGATTATTTACACTAAAACTTTTTCGTGATATTCCTCACAAAATGTGATTATTGTAATTCCTAGTTACGTATTTGCACATTGGTTTATTTTATTTATTATCATTGTACATATAATTTTGCATTTATCACTGTTAAGAATTCTTCAGTTATGTTTACTCTTTGGGTACGCCCTAAGCCCTGAACAGATAGGGCTACCCGTTATCATTGTGTTTGCATTCTATTCTTTCATTTATCTTTCTAATATATTTTTGATGGTGGTCTGGAAATCATTCATGTAATGCCTCTGGTCTCTTCTAGAGTTGACACTGAATTATCTACGGAGAGTCTTTGGTAATTCCTTTCTTGGCCCTTGGCTGGGGCTTTTAGCTTAGTAGATACAATCTGTCAGGTGGGGCTTGTTGTGATTATTTGCTAGGCCTACCCACCACGCTGAAACTGTTTTTCTTACAGTACTTTTTGCTTATTGTATATATATGAAGCTCAATGAACGTTATGGAATTCTAAAATTTTAAACTTATTATCCTTAAAACCTGTTCTTTCATCTGAGCGACAATTTTTCGCGAGAGCTAATGTATCTATTTCCTTCATATTTTATTTAGAAAAAATAAGCTAATTGAATTTTTTTTTGTTTTGTTTTCATACAATCGAAAAGTGTAAATTTATTGATAGTAAAACATTAAACACAAAACGTTAAAAAAAAGAATATTTTTCTTCAAATGATTACCATTTTGTTAAAAATGAACTTTAAAAACTAATATTTAGTATAAGCATTTGTATGGTAACGACAATTGTTTGCGAAACTACTGACCTAAGAAAAACGGTCATCCAAAGTTTCCGTGCCAGAAGCATTGACTGATTGAATAGTGCATCCAAGGGTTGTTAAAGACTTCGGACTCCATAATGTCTCGTATGTGGTAGTTTTTGCTAAAATAACGCAGAATTCTTAGAAGCTAAAACAGTCCATGGTATGCAATGCATTACAAATTATATTATGTTTCGTGTTCGGCCAGTGCAATTATTTCTTTATATTTTTCTTTAATTTCTTTTTTAGGTGCGTTCGTAATTGATTCTTACGTAGCACCTATGTGTAGATATGAAGCAACTACAGTCGTCATCTGGTTCGTCTTTCTGTTCGTTTGTCCATTTGTCAGCGTGTAACAACGCAAAAACTACAAAACGAAAAGTTTGAAATTTAATATTTATGATCAATGCATAATTTTGGGGAGTTATTTTTAATTTATGAAAATATAATGAAAATTAAAAAAGATATCATATTTTTTTTCATTTTATTGTAATCTATCATGCGTAATTAATTCAATGCTAACCTAGTAAGTAACCTAGTAAGTAATGATTCTATGTTGAAATGGTAATTACATCATATACACGATGAAGTCACGTTGTTTCCGTATTACTAAATTTAATGTATATTCGTGATAAATTTTCTGTTCATGCTTTTTTGCATTAGAGTACGACAGCTATTGCACCATGATCTGAATGTGTATCCATAACTAGTTAAATTACGAACGCGCCTCATTTATCACGCTTGACGCACAATTTTTTCTTGTTATTCTAATGTCATATATTTATAAACAACATAAATTTAAGTTCATTTTTTTAAACCAATTATTAAATTTAGCAATTTAATAAATAATTTATTTTTTTATAACAATGAATTTCTTTATAAATATTTAGCCTTTTCTAAAAGCTCTATAATTTATGAATCAATGTAAAAGGCATCAGGTACGAAAATTAGTCAAAATAAATAGTAACAAGTTGGAAATTACACGTGAGGCGTAGCAAATGAGGTACGTTCGTACGATAACGAAGTTTAAAAAATATTCAGATCTTGCTGTTATAGTAGATAGTACTTCGGATACAGTATAGTGGTCGAAATCTTCTTTGTGTTCCTGTAAATATACAGGAAGAAACTTGCAGTAAACCTTAGATCGTATATCTTAGTCATAAAATCTGAAATAGTTTAATACAATTAAAACTCGCCCCAAACAATTTCCCCCGTAAAGCGTTATGTAGTGGAATACTTTTGTGTGGCCCTGTAATTTAATAATAAATATTCTTTGCATCACAGATTGTACAGTATGTATATTTTAGTTATATACAATACTTCATAGGTTCATGTCAATTCTATTATATTCGAAACAGTTTAATACCATTAAAATGCATTTAAAACTGTTTACCCATTAGCCGTAACGTAATGGAATAATTTTGATTGTCCCTGTAATTGATCTATGCATCCGATTTTCACAAAATTTGAAATGACTCGACAAAATTAAGTAATAATTATATATTTTAAATTTCAAACGATCAAAGTAAATTTGAATTTTTTTTCCCATTGACCGAAATGTAACGGAATACTTTTGATTGTCCCTGTAATTGATCTATGCATGAGATTTTCATAAAATTTGAAAGACTTGGCAAAATTATATAATAATTGTACATTTTAAATTTCAAACGGTTCGGTTGGGTAGTTTTTGCATTGTTATATGCAGACAGACAAACGGACGGACAGACAGACGGCAGACGAACGGAGTTAACGACAACTATAGGTGCTACGTATTTACATAATTACGAACTCACCTAAAAAATTTAATAAAGGAAATAGAAACAAACAAAAATGCAACTATTTATTTATTTCAATTTTTTAAAACAAACGTTACAAACCGATTACACATCGATGCAATTTTTAAAGATATTATAAGAGTAATGTTTTTTTATACATTATAAAACTGATGAAAAAATATCCACTTTTAAATATTCATCTTTAATTCTTTTTAATTATCGAAAATTAGAATAGAGCTCTGTAATCTCTTGAAATATCATATTTTGTATTGAATAAAAAGGGAAATGTTTCCTATTTATTTATTTACTTTTTATTTTTCAGAAAAATCATTAAAGTTCGAGAATATAACAATAGAAGGGAAAGAAAACGAAGCCATTGAATGCCCGCATAATAATTATTGATTTTATCGCAAAAGAAAAACAATTGGAGCCCATTATCATAATATCGATTTTTTCCGAATTTAATTATAAGCAAATAAACGAAATAGAAAACATTATGTTTTTTTTCTTATCCGATTACTAAAATTTTTGTGAAAGTGAAAATTTAAAGGAAAAAAAAAAACTATATTTCAAAATACAATACAAATTTGTCTCAGTTTTCACACGAAACATTTTAGAAATTATTTGGAAAAGTAACGATATTTTATAAAAGAAACAAAACTGTTTTTTATATTCAAAACACTGCCGCTTTGACGCCTGTAAAAGCAGATTATATTACACTGATAAATATTTGCAGCAAACTGACCGGTTATTCGATCGTTTAAGTTGAAAACATTTACGTAGTTGAATTTAATGTTATTCTGACCATATTATTCAATATGGTCAATAATATTGTCTAATACACTGTTAAAAAATTTCTCTAGTTTGAACCAAATTTTGGTGCTCGCTAGCTGCTACTGAAAGATGGTGAAATCTTGAAGCGATTTTTGGAACTCCTGTTGAAGCCCAGTTCCAATAATTAGAATGAGGTTCAAATAGGAAACTCCAAATGTTGGTACGACCTTTCACCATCTTAGAGTAATAACTGCTGAGCCCCAAAATTTGATTCAAACTAGAATTTTTTTTTCAACAGTGTACTTTTAATGATATGGTCAAACGACCGTTATCATAAAAACAGGCGAAGTACTGAACACTTCGCTGTGGGGGTTTAACGCTATACAGAAACGGTAAATTACGAATAAATCTTTAAAATAACAAAAATCTTTCAACAAATATCTTTATTATATATATAAAAAATTTAGTTTTCTAATAAATCTTTTTTTAATTGTATTATCAACAGGTACTTTTCGAGCGAAAAACAGAGGAAAATAATTATTTAAATATTAATAAATATAAATAAATATAAAAATATAAATATTAATTAAATATTTGTGAATATTTTTGAATTTTGAGGTTCTACAACAATGCAAACTTAATTTAAGAGAATCGTCCGCATCTTATAATATAAAGGGACGAAACAAAATGAAGAATTTTCTCATTAACATATATTCCATTGTTGCTGAACTTCAACATAAAAATATACCGTGTCAAATAGCTACAAATAACACAAAAACTTTTATCATGTCTTTATAAATAATGAAAAGATCATCTCTAATGGTTAAAAAGAGTTTCAGTTCTCATACAAACGCGTGTTTCTGTTAGTTGCATTCTATGGAATTCTATTTGCGTTCGCTTCATAAACACCATCACAAGTTCGTTCTTGAATCTCCAAACTGATTTCCTTTTATTACCGCGCGCTGAATTAGTACGGAAGTGACATGACATCGCGATGCTTAAGGAGTGCCGACGCAGTAATCTCCACTAGTGCCGCTGCGTGAAACATCAATCTAAACTAAGAAGTGAACATAAACGTGAATTTCAAAACAAAGTATGTGTAAAGGGTATAATTTGGAATCTCAGATGGAGATCCTAAGATCATTTCAGAGTTGGAAGCACGAGATTAAATATAACCTCTAAAAAGGGGCGCTTAGGGCATCCAAATAAGTTTGGTTGCGCTATACTTCGATGTAATTTTACCAATTGGCTTAGGTAAAATCGGAGAATGTAAAGGTAGTATGGTACCAGCGACCACAGAAAAAACATAGCATAAGGTATCCAAGCCCGAAAGCTATCTCTAAAAACATGAAAAAAAGAAGGCCACAAAGCTCACGAATTTTGAGTAATACACACCTAGTACCTGTTCACCGTCGAAATTTTCCAAGGTGCCTGCAGACCTTAATCTTGAAAAAGACTATTTGGAACACCATAACAGGTTCACAATTCCAGTAAAACAAGGTATTTTGGTTTTTACATTGATCTAAAAGAGGGTTTGAGTTAAAGCTAAAAAAACTTTAACAATCAATTAAAACTGGGATGAAAATTTAGCGACTATTGCTAACGGTAATTTAATAAATGAGAGTCCCTGATAACCACTCGGACGTGGCGTGTTCACTCCGAATACATTTACAGCTTGTGAATCTCTCTGTGAATTTTAGATGCTTGTTAAATTTAACTATTTTAATTTAAAGACTTTTATTTCGACTAAATATTTATTTATTTTTTGTTTATTTCGATTCCTTTTTTGCTCTTATCTTCGTTAACAAGCAATATAATTCAAAAATACTATATACATGGCTTTTAAACATTTAAACTAAGCAAGTTTAATACATCTTAAAAAAATATTTAAGTTATTTCTAAAAATTTCAGATACTTCCAATTCTCAAAATAAGTAAACTGAAATACACACACTAAAAAACCTTTATATATTTTCAGTTAGTGGATAAACAGTTTCAAACAATTACTTTTTTGTCTAAGTAGATTGATCAAACAGCAATAAAATGCAAATAAGCCATCAATAAAAATACAGCCTAGACAAAAGTAATTAAGTTAATTTAAAAATACCTTCAAGTATTAAAACATTCTTGACATATTTAAAAAGAATTCTTTTTAAGTGCAAGTGATTTATTGATAAACTTTAGTTTAAAAAATATTCGTTATAATAATAGTTTTTGAAATTAGAAAAAATACTAATTCAGAATCAATTTCATAATAATGGATATTTTCATTAAAACAATAGAAAATGATAGCTGTTTTCTTGAAACTGATTAATTTTTAACTAATTATATGAAAATAAAAGAAAACGGAATTTAACACTTTTAAAAATCATTTTCACTTTGGGAAAAAATGTAAATTAAAAGTTTGGTCAAATAGATTATGAATCTCTCTTAAGTTTTAACACATTATCCAAAAATTTATCTTGTGTAAAATAGTTATTTGAAGTAACGATCACACTTATACAATAAATAATGATTTATCTGTGCGTTAAAATTTTCAGATTTCAACTTATGATATATTTTTTAAAAAATGAGTTTTTTTTAAACAAAACATTTTATAACATTTTATAACTTGCAAGTATATTTTTCAGTAAAATTTATGTATAAACATTATTTTACACATTAGTATATATTTTCATATGAATAAACTAAGTTCCGTCCAATTGACTCATATGAATGCATGTGAGGACATCATATCTTTCCCATTGCAAAATGCGAAATAGCTGCGATGCTTCTGATCAAAGTGTGGTGCAGCGAAAAATCTAACAATGCCTCGCTGTTCTTCAACCGTCAAATTTTGTAATTGGAAAACTATGATGTCTTCACACGCAATGCCGAGTCAATAGGAAAAAGCTTAAAACTTCTTGCTTTTTCTCCTTTTTCATACACGGGTGATCGTGCTTGCGCGAAAACACGTTCAATCGCATCCCTCCATGTCTCAATATGTTATCCCAAAGCTTCACACTCAAATTTCAATCGGTTTGGTTGTTACGACGTTTCGTAACTTTTTTAACTTTCTTGATACAATACATAAAGAAAATTAGAATTAATTATCGGCGATTTTCATCAGGAATACCTTCATCAAAGTCAAAGACCTGACACTAGCTGAATCAAATATCATGATATTGTGAAGTGCTTGCAAAACTTTCTAAATTATATACAAAAACCGCAATAGAGTTTGTCTACCTTACCGATTATGACACTTAATTATTGCAGGTTCTTTAAATCTACTGTGTTTTCTCAATTATTTATATTAATATCTTACCTCACTATATCAAATGCTGAGTTTTTTTCACAATTTTTTGCAAGTGTTAAACAATGTTTCGTAATTTTTACGCAACGAATCATTTCTCTTTCGAAATCGAAATACCTTGAAAAACTAAAACTAAAGATTTTACTGAAGTTTCTTTAACAGTTTTTGAAGAAAAGACATTTACTTCAACTTAAGAAATATCTTCCAATGCATTTGTAGATGCCATTGAAAAAATAAAAAATAAAGCCATTACATTAAACCGAGCTTGATGCAGCAATAAAAATTACAAATGCACAATTTATAATGCAAATAGTTATCATTTCTATGCATACAGTTACATTTTAAAAGACTATTGCTAGTTATTATTATTTACGAACTATAAATATGTATACGAATATATATATATATATATATATATATATATATATATATATATATATATATATATATATATATATATAATTCCTTACAAATAAAAAGAAGTTGAATACCTGCATTACACACATTAAATAATGTTACAGAATAGTACGGGGAAATCTTAAAATTTTATTATCAAAATCCAATAGTAAAATTTATTCCTTATACTTACATAACTAAACCACTTTAGGTTCATTAGGAGACCGTCTTGAAATAAGTGAATAGTTAATTCGGGAATATTAAGTTAATATTGCTGGTAACATAAAATTTGTTTGCTGTAACATTTCAAGAACTTTAATGTGAAAAGTTATTATTGTGTTGTGTTAAATTTGAAACTGCATTTGTAAGCCATACTAATGCTCGCTGGTTTTAATTTGCAGGAAAACGTCGTGACATTTGCAGAAAAAATTATATAATCACGAGAATTATAATGATTGTTATGTGTGGGCAATTGTACAAAAAAACAAATAAGAAAATAGAGATAAAATATTTTCTAAAAAAAGCGCATAAAGAATAAATATAAACAAATATATAAATCAAATATCCTTTCACATTAATTTTTTAAAAGAAAAAATAGAAATAGGCCATAAACCTCATACAGGGTATTCATAAATGTCGAAATAATAGGCTATTTCGTTAAATCTAGGCCCATACTTCTTGTTGCAAAGTTTCATATAAAAAAAAATCCAAAATATGATCACATTAGTTAAAACTCCTCGGCGTTCTATTTGAAAAATTACAAAAATGAAACTTTTATACTGTCTTCATAGGATAAAACTTCTAATTAGGAAATTTTTCCTTATGCATTCCTGAATTAAACACATTGCATCTTCATACCTGCAAAACTAGCAGAGTTATATCTGTTTAAATAATTATTCAGGTTTTAATGAATTAGACACAAACTGAAATGCGAGCAATTCAAGCAATAATGTTAATTTAACAGCTGTAGAAAAGTTCTCTGAAAAGTTTATGCATTTGGTATATAATCCTTCAAATCATGGTAGAACTCATTTTTTTCAGATACAGGAAAGTGGCATAAATCATACATTTTTAAAGTTTCATAACTCGGTCAATTTAAGTGTTATACGAAGAGGACATTTATTTTTTATCTTACTTGTGAGTATAATAGCAAAAGTTTATTAAATATAACTTAGACCGGCCGCTGTAATACTACACAATAATGCAAACCTTGATTTAAGAGGAACATTCATAATTAATAACACAAACGTATGAAACAAAATGAAGAATTTCATTATTTGCGTACATTTAAAAGTTGCTGAAGTCAACAAAAAATTATACCGCGTCATATAGCTACAAATATTTCAAAAACTTTTATCGTGTCTTTATAATCAATGAAAAGCAGGGGTGCGGAGTTGGATTCGCTAAAAAACAAGCCGACTCCGCCTACAACTCGGGCTTTTTTATTAGACAATTTGATGTGAAATTAAAGCAGTTATAGATAATTTTAAATCCAAAAAAGGAATTATTAACGTTATTTTTTACATTATACTTCATTTTTTACATAGAACTATTCAAGTGAAAGATTCCTAATACACTTTCCGGCGCGGTATACACAGTAGATGAAAACCATTTTTAATTAAAACTTCAGTAGATCCCGAATTATTTACGAACTAGTAAAATTTTCATCTTTAATTTTTTTTTTTTCTTAGCAAAAATATATTTCTGCAGGGGACAATCAAAATTGTCCTTACCCTTGTCCGAATTAACATCAAAATTGTAACGATTTCCCTTTTTCAAGTCCGCTGAACGAAAGGAGTAAAACTTCTGTTTTGTTTTCTCTTTTAGATTTCGATAGTCGGATTTTTCAAGTTTGTGAGATGCGAAATTTAAAAATGAGTAAAACAGAATACGTTTTGTCTTCTTTTCTTCTTTCAATGCTCTAAGAGCTTAATTAATACCGAAGTAGTGAAATCTTGCCTTACTTTTCATGCGTTCTCTCACAATTTTAAACAAGAGCAACACTAGTATATTAGACAGTCGGAGTCGGAGTCGGAGTCGAAGGCATTAAAATTTCCGGAGTCAGAGTGGGAATCTAAAATACGTGTTACATTAAACTATATTATTTTAGAACTAATATTAAAAACTAATAATATTTTAAAACTAATATTAATTTAAGACTTTCATTTCGATTAAATATTTTTTTTCGAATCATTGTACTCGCTGCTTATCTTCCTTAACAAACCATACATTTCAAATATATTGTATACATAATTTAAAAAAAATTTAAACTAACCAATTACAATATATCTTTAAGCTTATTTTAGTTATTTATAATAGTTTTAGGTATTTTAAATTCTCAAAATAAATAAACTGAAATACAAACATTAAAAAACAATTTGACACTTTCAATTAGTGAATAAAGAATTTCAAGCAATTAATTATTTGTCTAAGTAGATTGATCAAATAGAAATCAAATGCAATTAAGTCATCAATAAAAATACAGCTCAAAGAAAAATAATTAAAGTAATGTACTAAATAACTTCAAATACTGAAGCGTTCTTGAGATATTTAAAAGTAATTCATTTTAAAGGCCAGGGATTTATCGATAAACTTTAATTAAAAATGTATTAGTTTTAATATTAGTTTTCAGAAATTCAAAATAATGCTCTTCTCGACAATGTTTTATCATAATGGATATTTTAATTTAAATAATAGAAAGGGATGTATGTTTTTGAAACTTATTAAGTTTTAAAGTAATTGCAATGAAAATAAAAAATTGGAAATTATTACTTTTAAAATAATTTTCATTTGAAAAAAAATTAAAAAAGTATTTTGCCAAGTAGTTTAAGAATATCTTTTAAATTTTAACGCATTCAAAAAAATATCTTAAGTTGAAATATATCTCCTTCTTTGGGTTTTTGTTGTAGCTTTTTATAAAATGGTCCAATTCTTATACAATACTCTTTAACGTAGTTTTAGTGTTCCCCAATTTTTTTAAAACTTGTAATTTTTTTATACCCAGATACATTCCAATTAAGACTTTCATCTTTCTTTATAGTCAGCTATCACTTTTTTCGAACATTATCTCTTTTTTCAACATCCATTTACGTTTACCCACTACAACCACGAATTAAAAATCTCATTACCTTAAAAATAACTTTAGATGACGGATTTTATCCGTTAATTAAATTTAGTGTTAATGTTAAAATTAATTCATGAAAGTAGAAGGAGGCGGGGGGAGCACGTTCCACTTTTGGGGCGCAAAATCTAGGATTTCTCTTAGATTTTTAGATATGTCTAATATTACATTCAATGTACATATTTGTTACTGTTAAATGTTGTTTAAAATGATATAATTTAACAAGGATAAGGCCAATCTTGATAATCTCAGATTTTCATTATTTTAAACTACGTTGTGGGACAGAGACCTCTTACCCTCAGGTTTAATGGATTTTATATTATGCACCTAGTTCTTAAAAACATGGGGGGGAGGGTCTAATGTTATGACCCAACTTAAGCACTTATTTTTGAAACAAAGATAACGTTGATCGTTTTTTATTTGGTTCATTAAACTTGGTTTTCGAGTGTCTCCGATGCGTGGGAAGCACTGCGGGTACATGCTGTACAGACTTAGAAAGCGGGTAACCAGATTATAGAGATTTATTGCGAAAAATCTATACGCTACAGAACATAAAGGGGCCTCCGTAATTAAGTTCATTTAAAAGAATTTCAAATGAGATAAAATTAGACAAACTCAAATTTTGTTCACTATTATTACATCGGATCCCGGGCAAAGTTGAGCGGGTCTGTTAGTATGTATATAAAAATAGTTACAGTATGAACGCACCTCATTTACCACGTTTGACGCACAATTTTTAACTTGTTACTTCTAATATTACATATTATAATACATAGAAGATAAATTCATTTTAGTTCTCTTTTTAAAACAATTTTGAATTTGGATAATTTAATAAAAAATTTGTTTTTAAAACAATGAATTTAATGGTAAATTTTTAAGCCTTATCTAAAAGCTCTACAATTTATGAATAACTAGGATAAGATTATTGTACAAAAATAAAGTCTAACTAAATGGTAAAGCTGTTAGTAAAGAAAATGAAAATGACGAAAGGTAAACTGTTTATTTCTCTCATTTTTTAAAATAAGCGTTTCAAGCAGATCACACATTGATGCATCTTTTAAAAATATTATAAAAGTAATATTTATTTATACATTATATAGCTGAAGGAAAAAATCCATTCTTAAGTATTCATCTATAATTCCTTTAAATTATCGAAGATAAGAAAAGAACATAGAACCGCTTGAAGTATCAAAAGTTTTTTAACTCATAAAAAAAGCGGGAATATTTTCTATTTTTCATTCGTTTCTATTTTTATACTTCAGCAAATCTATTAAATTTCCAGAATATAACAATAGAAGGGAAAGAAAACGAAGCTATTTAATACCCACATAACAATTATTGATTAAGCAAGAGTGGGAATATTTTCTGTTTATCATTTGTTTTTATTCTTTACTCTTCAGAAAATCCATTAAAGTTTAATAACTTAACAATAGAAGGGAAGGAAAACGAAACTATTGGATACATACATAACAATAATTGATTTTATCACAAAAGAAAAACAAATGGCACCAATTATCATAATATCGATTTTTACCTAATTTAATTATCAGCAAACAAATGAAATCGGAAATATTATTTTTTTTTCTTCAGATTGCTGAAACTTTTGTGAAAATGAGAATTTAAGTGTCGAAAATTAAATTTTAAATCACAATTAATATTTATTTATTCCCGTTGTTACACGAAACCTTTTTTTAATTATTTGTTAAAAGTAGTGATGTGTTATAGAAGGTCAAAAATTGTTTCTAATATTCAAATTATTGTCCTTTGACGCTCATAAAAACACATTATATAATTTGGATACACACATTGGATAATTTAATAAACAATGTATTTCTTTTTAAATTTTTAAGTCTTTTCTAAAAGCTCTGCAATTTTTGAATTACAGAAAAAAGATTCATATACGAAAACAAAATCTAAATAGGAAATGTGTTATTGAAGAAAATAGAAATAACGTAAGTAAAACTATTTATTTCTTGCATTTTTTAAAATAAACGTTTCAAGCATATCACACATTGAATCATCTTTTTAAAATATTATAAAAGTAATATTTATTTATATATTATGCAACCGAAGAAAAAAATCCAATCTTAAGTATTCATCTATAATTGCTTTCAATTACCGAAGGTAAGAAAAGAACACAGAATCGCTTGAAGTATCAAATTTTTTTAACTCATAAGAAAAGCGGAAATATTTTCTATTTTTCATTCGTTTCTATTTTTATACTTCAGCAAATCTATTAAATTTCCAGAATATAACAATAGAAGGGAAGGAAACGAAGCTATTTAATACCCACATAACAATTATTGATTTTATCACAAAAGAAAAAACAAATGGAACCAATTATCATAATATCGATTTTTACCTAATTTAATTATCAGAAAACAAAGGGAATAGGAAATGTTGTTTGTTGTTTTATTTCAGACTGTTGAAATTTTTTGTAACAATGGAAATTTAAGTGCAAAAAAACTGAATTTTAAAGCATAATTCATATTTATTCTCGTTGACACACGAAACATTTTTATAATTATTTGTCAAAAGTAGTGATGCGCTATAAAAAGTTAAACAACTGTTCCTGATATTCACAATATTGTTGCTTTGATGTCCGTAAAAACAGATTATTTTACACTGTTAAAAAGTTGCTCCAAACTATCCAATCATTCGATCGTTTTAACTGAAAACAGTTACATAATCTAATGCAATATTAATTTGACTGTAAAATGATTAATAATATGGTCAAATACATTTAATAATATAAAAAAATTACAATTATCATAAAAAATATCGAATGACCGGATACTGAGCTGCAGAATTTTAATGCTGTACTATACAGAATCCGGAAATTACTCATTTTATGGGTGAAATTTGTTAAAATAACTGAACTCTTTCAATAAATAGCTTTTTTTACGTAAAAAAAAATTCCTTACATGCTTCCTGGCTAATATTTTATTTTTATTTTTCTAAAATAAACCGGTATTTCATGTACAGAACATAGATGTATGTGTTACATATTTGCGGATATTTGCAAATTATGCGACTACACAATAATGTAAAACTTGGTATAAGTGGAAAATCCACTTTTAATAACACAAAAAGATGAGACATGATGAATAAATTCATCATTTACTTTAACATATATTTCATTGTTGCTGAACTTCAACATGAAAGTATACCGCATCAGATAGCTACAAAATATTACAATAACTTTTATCATGTATTTATAATTAAATTAAAAGATAATTTCTAATGATCGAATGCAGTCAAATTTTAGTTTTCCTATTGCGTTGTCATACTGTGAGCTGCATGCTAAAGATTTCTATTTATGTTCTATGAATTTTAGCACAGATTCGTTCTTTAATTCCAAAAGAGAGTTCTTATTACCGCGCGCGAGACTGCACTGTTAAAAATTTGAAACTTTTGCTGCACCGCCACCACCATCGCTTTTAATATATTAGAATATCTCTATTTTAACCAATGAGAATGCTTTATAATACAGTGAAATAATCGTTTTCTATAAAAAAAAAGGTGGAGTGACGATGTAGAAAAAGTTTAAAATTTTTAACAATGTAGTACCGGGTATGTTTACTCGAAATGCAAGTGCAACTTGTGAAGCTCTCTATGAGGCGCACACGCGTGTTAAATTTAACTATTTTAGTTTAGTGACATTTTAGACAAAAAAAATTACATTACTTCGACTCTTTGTACTCTCTCATCTTCGTATACAAACAGTATATTTCAAAAGTATTATACATAATTTTAAAAGCATCAAAACTAGGGAACTTCAATGCGTTTTTAAAACTTATTTAAGTTATTTATAAGAGTTTCAGATATTTCAAATTATATATGAGGAGCCCAGAAGCCAAGGGGTACTAGTGACAAAATGTCGATTTGGAGTAAATTGAGTTTAAAGATAATTGATGTTAAATTGGAACATCAATAACAATTGACTAAATTGAAATAGGAAACATCTCTTGTTGCATTCTAATCTTTGAACTCTCATTTCAATAACTGTTAAAAAAATAGGGTACAATTTTCTTTAAATGTATAATTAATCAATATTGTTTGTTTTTCGAAAAAAGTGGTTTATCTCTATAACTACCCAAATAATCAGAAAATGACCTATATTTCTTTACCTGAAATGAAAAAAGCATATTTGGAGTTACCCTGTACACTTAACTCAATTTTTTCAATTTTGTTACTTATACCCCTTGGCTTCTGGAGTCCTCATATATATATATATGTATAAACTCTGAAATTCAGACATAAAAAAATGATTTGACACTTTCACTTAATAAATAAATAAATAATAAGTGGATAAAGTAGTTCAATGAGTTAATTGAATTTATCTAAGTGAATTTATCAAATAGCAATAAAATGCAAGTAAGCAGTCAATAAAATTACATCTCAGACAAAAATAATTAAGTTAATGTAAAAATAACTTCAAAAACTGAAACATTCTTGAGAAATTTAAAGGGAATTCTTTTTGGATGCAAGTGATTTATTGATAAACTTTAGTTAAAAGTATATTCGTTTTAATATTAGTTTTTAGAAACTAGAAATGGCAATTCGTATTCTGTTTCATGATAATGTACCTTTTCATTGAAACAATAGAAAATAATGACTGTATTCTTAAAACTAATTAAGTTTTCAACTAATTGCATGAAAATAAAAAAAATGTTTAGCATTTTTGAAATCATTTTCACATTGAAAAAGAAAATGTAAAATAAATGCTTGGTGAAGTAGATAAGAATCTCTTTTAAGATTTAATCCATTCTCAAAAAATGTATTTATTATAAAATAGTTATTTTTGGGAGTAATAATCAGTCTTTTAGTGTAAACAATGTTTTATTTTTATGCTATATTTATACTTTAATTTATGATATTTTGAAAAGAAATTGATTTTTTTTTTCAAGCAAAACATTTTACAATTAAGTTTCAATTATATTTTTCTGTAATATTTCTGCACAGCCTTTATGTTACGCCTTATTATGCAATTAAATATCATAAAAGCTTTCCAATATACGCAGTTGAAAATAGTTGCAAAATTATTATAATTATTCAAAAGCTAGTCCGTGATGGGTGAAACTCTAAGACCCGCAAGCTTGCCATATTTAACTACTTTAATTTAAAGAATTTTAAGAACAAAGCATAAATATTTATGTAACAATTTACCCTTTGCTGAAATTAATTAAATTCTCGAAAATGACGTATGCCTTCCTAAGATTTCAAACTTTTAAATCAATACCACTTGTAGTCTTTTTGACAGACACTAATTGATAAAAATATTACGATATTTAAACAAAAGTAGAAACAGAAATAATCTAAAAATAATTTGAGCAACTTGGTGATAGCACTAAAATAATAAACAGTATACTTAGATTATGTTAATTTCCCCCCAATAAAGCGTGAAGTTTTTTAAAAAAAGTTAAATATTTCCTTCATAACATATTTGTAACTAAACGGTTACCCCAATTATTCATTTTAATAATAGGATTTCTGTCAACGCAAACAATAAATGTATATATGACGACGGTGTACGTCTGAAAAACAAATTTTATTTTGAAACGTTCTCCAAGTTTCATTTACATGAATGCAATGGTCATCTGTTTCATGAGAAATGTGGGATTCACCTTCAGTTACGGTAAGAAAAAAAACTCCTTCATGGAAAGTTTATAGCGGCGTTACTTTCAAATTTATCGCTTTAATTTAATTTTAATTTTTTATTAAATTTTATTTTCTTTGGAATAAGATAGCTGAGGACAATCTCCAACCGCGTTAGTTTTTACTTTATAGCTTTTGACTTTAGTTCCTTACATAACGATAGTTTCTATTTCAGAACCGCTTCCAACCTGTTCCGAAAGTTAAAGTATTATTGTTATTATTATTTCGATATGAAACTAAAGTCGAAAAAAAACAAAATGTTATCCGGTTGTAAATCGTCCTCCGCAAACCCTTACAAAAAAAAAAAAATAAAAATAAATAAATGAATAAATAAATAAATAAATAAAATATCCAAAAATATTAAAATCAAAGCGAGAAATTTGAAAAAAAAGTCCCCCTAGATTTTACATTCTGGTTTATCCACGTGACCAGTATGGATTCTTTACAAAGTGAGACCGATCTGTGACCATGACAGGTTCCAACATATTACTATCAATCTCTCGGAGATAAAGGAATACATAGAAGAAGAAGATATAACGCTATGACGCCTCATAACAAGCACCGCAAACTGCTGGAACAAGCGGAATAAAGAATAAAATAATAGTAGTATGAAATAAGCTTATGGCATTTGGTATGGTGGATAATGATGCTAATGAGGTAGTTCATACCAGGGAATGTATTCCCTAAAGCCTTCATGAATCTAACGAGAAAAAAATTAATTTTCAGACATCCGGGTAAACCAACCTGAAAAATACTGTTGATATTTATACGATTTTTTATATTATGCATCTAAGTTTCTGAAAACAAAGATTATTGTATTTATACTGAGCAAAAATCACAAAAATACAGGAAGTAAAATGGGCGATTTCTTTAAACCAAACTTAGAAAACCTCTAAATACTCTTTTTTAGAAAGAAAAAAGAGCAAATTGTTTTGACAAGTGTCACAAAATTTTTTTCAAAAAAAAAAAAAAAAAAAAAAAAAAAAGACCAAAACAGAACGTCTACTTTGTCCTTTAAAAAGTATTTTCATTTTGAAGCATTTCTTTCTCTAGATAATTAAATCATACCATTGTATTTTATCATTTCAAAATAACTTTCAAAATGATTATTTTTATTTATTTTATTCATGTTTAAAAATATCTTACTGAAATCTAATAACTCAACTAAGAAATTTTGTGATGACTTTTCGTTACTGAAATAGAAGATTTGATGAATTACCTTCCAAAACTTATTTTCGAGTGTAAAAAAAACCAATACCTAATGCATCTTTAATTATGCTAAAAATTTCATGATACAAAAACATTTTTTGTTGTGCTTCTTATTTTTTTCTTCATTGAAGGTATCAATTACTTTATAGATTAATGACACGATAAAGTGCAATTAATATTTCATTTACGGAAATAGTTGTATAAAAAAGAAAGTGCTTTGAGGGTATTTTTTATGCAAATTTTATTTGATGCCTTTTTAATTAATATTCAGAATGCATTATTGAGATTTATTATATAATTCGGTTTTCAAACATGATTTTTATTTTGTTTTAAAATCTTTTAACTTATATGCACCACCAAAAATAAACAAAATTATTTGATTTTCTACAATTAAAAATCCGTTATCGTTGGATGTAAAACATGACTTTGACAAAATTCTTATATAAATTTGCCAAAGCGCAAAATATTTTTTCTATTTTTCCAAATACAAAAGAAAGTTGTAATAACAGAAATTTAAGCAATGTTTAAAAATAGCTGAAGTATAATATTTAATGCTAAAAATATACTATATTTTAATAAATTAGATTTAAATTCGATAAAAATTCGATAAAAAATGTTCGAGATATCACAGATTAAATATACACATTAATATATTAAGAAGCATAAAAATTGGCAAACGTAGTGTGAACAAACAAAATTCTGTTGTAAAAATATTTATTATAACATTAGTTTATACAAGATGATCGAAAAGATGTGCAACACATGAAAAATATTTTGTTCACTGAAATGCAAGCACGATTCAATTTACAAATATTAACTTAATTGACAGATCAGCAATTACTGAGGGACAAAACTGAACGAAAATTAACATTGTTGTAGAAGATTTCGAAAAAATGATATTTTCCTCAGATTCAAAGTCGTATGAGTTTTATTCAAATTTGAGGCCATTCTTTTCAATGTTAAAACACTTATTTGAATCTCATGTGATGAATTTTGTTTTTTGATGAAGTTTGTTTTAAACTAAAAGCACATGTTTTTGAGAACAATTTTTACTCCATCGTTAATCTGAAAACAAACATTGAACATGAGATTTAAAAAAGAAGTGTTCTAACATTGAGAAGAATTGCCTAAAATTTGAGTAAACGCAAACGACTTTGTATATGCAAAAAAATGTTAACTTTTTCTGTATCTTCTGTAACAATGTTTGCTCAGTTTTGTTTCTCAATATTTTTACTCATTCAATTTAATTTATGTTTGTAATTTGAATCGTGATTATATTTTAATGAGCAAAATATTTTTCAAGGGTTTCGCGACTTTTCGATTAATCAGTATTATTTCAATTGGAAACTATAAATAAAAATAAAACATTTGACAAAACGAAATTTTCGCCTTGTTTTTAAGACAAAATATGCAATATGAACTTTAAAATGTTCAGGTTTACTTAAAAGGCGAATAAAATAAATAATTACAGAAAATATGAAAATGCAGATACTACTACAATAATTACGAAAGTAACACGTTGAATTTTTTATACCAAAACGTTTGCGGAAATTTATGATACATAGGTACATAAAGTGCTACAGTAAAATTATGACCGGCGTTCTTTTTTAGCATGCATAGGCAAGTCGCACACCTGGACGTATCATCTTCACGGATTTGTCTTCGGAAAAAATCAGATTTAATACAGATTTGAAACACTTTTCTTCTTTGTTTATAAACAAAATATTTTTCAAGGGTTGCGTGACTTTTCGATTACCCCGTATCATTTCAATTGGAAATTGTAATTTACAGAAAATATGAAAATTCAGAGACTTCTAGAACAATTAAGCGAGCAACACGTTGAAATTTTGATACCAAAACTTTTACCAAAATTTATGATACAGAGGTATGTAAAGATGTAAAAAGCTACAGTACACTCTTAAAATGAAAAGGTAAATTTGGCTTCTGAAAAAAAAAAAAAAAAAAAAAAAAAAAAAAAAAAAAAAAGCTGTAATTTATTTTATTTTAAATAAGATGTTTTTCAAACATTCTACTCATCTTGATTTATATTGCTTATTTAAATTATTCATCTCGATTCAAATTGCTTATTTAAATCATTCATTTTGATTTAAATTGCTTTAAAACAATTTTTTCATTCGGGTTGTTTCAATTATTTATGAGAAACTGACTTTCAAATTGTGAGATAAGTAGGTTTTGGCTCAACTCGAGTTATTTTATGGCTTTTATTTTAAGAGAGAAAAATTATTACCGGCGTTCTTTTTCCTTTTCAGCATATCCAGCAGATGATTTAGTGCGTTTAGGCAAGTCGCACATCGAGGCATCTTATGCAACTCTTTCCCCACTTCGGACAAAAATCAGATTTAATGCTTAATTGAAACACTTTTCTTCTTTGTTTCCCCCAGTTTCTTTTCCTAAGCGGCACTTAATCGTCCTCGTGGACCCACAAGTTAAAATGAATCACAGGCTATTTTATAAAAAAAAAACTTTGATGTTTTTTAAGTTGTCGCTTTAGTAAACATTGCCCCCCCCCTCCTGTCTTTTTTTCTTATAAATTACGTATCCGTCTAACCTCTAATATGTCGCCGAAAATTGAGGTTTCTTTTTTTAGAAACAACGTCAATTTGATTGAATTTCCTCTGCTATTTATTAAAATACGGTAAGTATTTTTATTAAACAATGATTCTTTTTAAAGATTAGTCATATAAATACATAATAATATTATTTATCTACAAATATTTAGCTCATGTTTCAAATGTAAGACCAGTTTTTCATTTACCTCATGCATTTTTAAAAACTGGGGTAAGTGGGACATGTATCAGTGGATAATTGTCCATATGGGATCCTGTTACGCAACAGTTATAAGTAATTTTTTGGTTTTTTTCTTACTACGGATAGTTATTAATTGATTTGTTTGCAATAAATAAACTTTTATAATACTATATTAAAACTACATAATAATAATAATAATAATAATAATAATAATAATAATAATAATAATAATAACATGTTGCTGGATATGAACCAAATTTCTTAATTGAGATAACTAAATCTTGAAATTTTACTATACTGGGGTGAAGGCGTGTATAAGACAAAATAACATTACAAGAAAATCATTCAAACCAATAAAAAATAGCTCTGTTCGATATAAACGGAAAGTTACATTCCGCACACATTAATTTGACTTATAGTATTTTTATTGAGGGAAATAAAAAAAGAAATTGAGATATTTTAGTACTTACGTACTCAGTTGTTCATAGATTTATCTCGTTTTTTTCTTTTTCTTAAAATACCAAAGTAATTTTCATACTTATTACCTAATGTATATGAGTACTTACTTAATTCTTATGGGGTTTTTTTCTATAAATAAATCTATTAATTTCATTTTGGGGCTTTTTATACACGCCTTGACAGAAAATTCGTGCTGCTTAGTTGATGTATGATTTAGATGATCTGCTTGGCTTGATTTTTTAAAGTTATTTACAACTTTTCAAACTGAAGCTAACTGAAAGAAAAAAGGCCTGACTGGTTCAATTTCCTCACTTTTATGGGGTGACATATGGAGTTCATGGTGTTACTTCTGATGGCCGAATACCTGCAAGGGGGATATAAGGCCCCTAGGAAGAGTGCCCTCCCTGGGAGTCTTACTAAGGGAACATAACTAGTATTTACGAAAAGTTACACAAGGCTCGAAAAAAAAAAACCCACAGAAAACTCTGAACTATTAGGACGACATGCGCGATTAGGTTTATGGGGCTTTTGACAGGGTAAATTAAACTGAACACGTTTACGAAAGGTTCATATTTTAATTCTCTCGAACATTAGCTTTTGGAAGCTTAATTGCCCGAATTTTCAGAAACACATTGTGAAATCATGGCCTAGTTGCCCCTCTAAACTTTATTTATGTCAGTTTCCTTCTAACAAAAGCACGCATGAAACTATTAGAAAAATATTAAACATTTATATAGATTGCTATCAGTAAAAAAAATTGTGAAGTTTTCTTTTTTATGTACAACAACACTAACAAAATCACCAAAGAAAATATCTATATCAATTTTGATACATAGCAAAAAAATTTTTTTAGCTATGAATTGTACGTTTGTTAATGAATTTTAAAGATCTATATAAATGAGCAATCACTTCCTTTTCATAGTCGTAGTCTTAATGGGTTTTATTTTATAACTACAAGATAATGAAGCGTACTAAATTTCTAGGTAGAAAAAAATAAGTTATTGTATAATTATCTTTGATGGGGAAAAATAGCTTGAAAAAAAATTAATTGCTTTATTATCTAACATTTATTAAACATCCCTTTTTCTAATTACTCACTCAATTAAGGAAATTTTTTTTCTTTAATTAATATAAAAACGTGGTAATTTATAAAGACTGATAAATCAGGCCCCTGAATATTTTAATAAATATGTGTAAAGAAATAACTAATTTATTTGATCCCCTGTGTTAAATAGTATCCGTTCGTACGGGTTGTATAATTTCCAGTGTACAACAACACTAATAAAATGACTAAAAAGATATTTGTATCAGTCTTGCAGGGGTCGGAGCATATAGGACAAATTTTATTGTTCCTACCAGTATCTTTTACCAATAATCTTTATGACATAGTCCTACGGGCATATCTTGTAAAAATGTCTCTTGAAGATTATTGATAAAATATACTGGTACCAACAATAGAATTTGTCCTATATGCTCCGACCCCTGGTCTTGATGCATAAAAAACACTTTTTAACTGTGAATTGTACGTTTATTGATGAATTAGAAAAAGATCTATATAAATGAACAATTAATTTATTTTCATAATTGTAGTCTTAATAGAGTTTATTTCATAAATGCAAGTTAATGAAGCAAACTATGTTTCTAGGTAGAAAAAAATATGTCATTATATATTATAAATATCTACCTATAATAAAATGCGTCAGGTATAAAAAAATGTGTAGAACGTTTCCAGGTTGAGCCACTCCTGCTGGAATTCAACTGTTGCGAGACGCCACGTTAGGCTTAGTTGAAAACAGATGTTAAAAGATTATTTTAAAATTTTTTCCACTTGAAATAATGTTTGTTCAGCATATTTTCATATAAAACATGCATATCATACCCAATTAGAATACATAAAGATAACAGTGGAAGTGTAAACTGATAAGCTTTTTATCATCTGAGTACGATAGAATTTTATTTATCTACTCAAGCCGAGACTCGAGCACTGTCTCTCACAACTTTAGTGCTGCCATCTATGAACTATTTTAGAAACCTTTTTGGGCTTTTTTTCTTTATAAAAGTTAAAGATGAATTTAAATTTAGTTTTATTAATTTTTTTTAAATGATAGCATTTATCTGGTTATTTTTTTTATTATTTTTTTCCATTTAAATAAAATAAGCTATTTTTTTCTTCAAGTTATTATGGATATATAAGATATCATCATGACTGCATTAGTATAACTGAAAATTATTTTTTCACGTGCTCTTAAATTAAAATTTTATCTGCTTTAATGCATGCAAATAAATCAAACTTGCTCTTAAATCAAAATTTGATGATTTTTATTTAGTTTACCATACTATATATTTCTTGCATTTAAATGACATTTGATAAAAAATATAAATTTCGTTTACAATGCACGCAAATTTCGAATGGCTATAATTAAAGCTTTTAAAAACTGGTACATTTTAATTTAAAATTTTACAAAAGAAACAATAATAATAATTTTGGTTTTCATTATTTACGGAATGAATTTTTAAAGTTGCATAGCTGAAGTTTTAAAAAATTGATTTTGAAGACAAAAAAACTTCTTGAAACAACATAAAATAAATAATATTTATATTATAATATTATAAATATATATACTATAATGAATAATATTAATAATATTATTTATTTTATGGTGTTTCAAGAAGTTTTTTGTCTTCAATTGTTTAACACCAGTTTCCAACTTTTTCCTGGAAATTGATTTTGATTTAAATCAATGCCTCCTTCTGCTAGAAAATAGCAGTATTTTCTATAAAAAACTACCATTAAAAAAAGAGTTGTTTTGTTTATAATAACTGCGTATAGATGGCATATAATCCAAATTAAAAAATAAATCACAATGCTTCATAATCGATGTCTAAAAGCACCGAACTAAGAATCAATCATATACCCACGAATAAAACCGCTGCCAAATCATACTTTTAATTAAGATAATGTATTTTAAAATTTAAAAAACTTCAATATTTAATTTAAATGTTTTGTGAAATCTTTAGAAATTGAGTTTTATTTTGCTAATTATTATTATTGTTGTAAGGAATACTGCTCTTTGTTTTGAAGCTAAAATTTGTTGAAAAACTAAATATAAAATAAAAAAAAATCATTTGTATTTGTAGAAATTTATTGCTATTTTTAAAATGTGCTTATCTATAATACAAACTCTTCAAGAACAAAATCTGCATTCTGTTTGTTTGTATGAAGTATTAAAAAGATAAAATGCAAGTGAAAATTCCGTCATTTTTGACGGGGTTATATACTAGTAAGATAATAAATATATATAATAAATATTAGATACTAATTTTATATAATAAATATAAGATAATAATTTTATATCAAAGAGAAAAAATCCTTTCAAATCCTGAATTTACTGAGGCATCATTCTCCCAAAGGTTCATTTAAATAAAAGGAAATATAATAACTGTACTAAATTTATCTTTAGTTCGTTTGAAAAAAATATGTACGAAGCTTATTTCAGAAAAAACATTCACACTGATTCCTTCAGTAAAATAAAGAAAAAAAACGAAAAAAAGAATCATTAGAATTGCCCCACGCTATCAATAGAAAAATCCAGACTGTGCATGGATTTTTAGATACATCGAATATTACATTTAATAAAATATTTTTACTGTTACATAGAAAGAAAAACGATGAAATACAATTCATTTTCACATACTTTTATTTTTTTTTAAGCAAAAAACTTTAAAGGCTAATTCCATGTATTTATAACATATATAACATGTGCAAGCAAGATGGTACAAGCAAGTTTAAATTTCGATCTCAAAGATAAAATAAGCCTTAGCACTTTTAAAACAAAAATGTGACGAAAACATGAACTTGCAGAAAAAGCCACTTAAAGCTGTGATATGTACAGGTCATTGCACTTGGTGCATACAAAATTTACAACATATCACAATACAAATGAGTATGGGTAAAAATGAGACGTAAAATGTTCACAATCAAACAAGATTTCATTTAATATAAGAAAAAAAAGAAAATTGATTTTTAGGCCAATTTTGAAGTAAACTGTCCCTTGGTGAAAATGCATAATGTATAATTTTTTCTTAAAAGGAAAACAATTATATGATTTCTCACCAGCAGTTTCCCTAACTATATATAAAGGAAATAAAAAATAGAAAAAAAATTGATGAATGATATATCAAGCACTAAAATCATGCAAAACAAACACTAAGTATTTTTCTTGTGTTGTCTTGTTATTAAGTATCATGTTATCATTTATGAAAAAAAAAATTAAAAAGAAAATGTAATAAATATACAACTTTTATATTGTTCCTCATTTTAATAAAATGCATCAAGCGTATTTCAGAAATGGCAACTGTATTGATTTCTCCAGAAAAACGGATAAATTCAAAAACTATCCCCAACGTTGCCACCTCTACCTACAAATGAAAAAAAAATTGCATGTTTAATTGAACATATCTTAAATTCTGAAAATTTAATTGTATTTTTAAGGTTTATTTCGAAGGTTTCAAAGATTCATTCTAATATCCAAAAACAAAAAGCAGATGTCAAATTTATATAGCTAGATCTCGATTTCAATACATTCAAACGATTTTATTTCTATAAAACTCACAAAATGATAGTGAAATATATATATATATATATCGGGTGTCTCAAAAATGACTGATGGATTTTAAAATTCAATAACTTGCAAACGGTGACAGCTATTTAAAATTTTTTTGCAGGAGGGTTATGTATAATGTTAGGAGTTTTTTTACCGTAATTTTTTAATTTTAGTTCGAATCTCAAACAATAGGTGGCGCTGATGGCGATTAAAAGCCAGGAGATCAGTGCCGAGTGAAGCTTTGACCTTGTCTTCAATCGCCGACAGCGCCACCTATTGTTTGAAATTCGAACTAAAATAAAAAATTACGGTAAAAAAAACTTCTGACATTATACATAACAATCCTGCAAAAAAAATTTTAAATAGATGTCACTGTTTGCAAGTTATTGAATTTTAAAATCCATCAGTCATTTTTGGGACACCCGGTATATATATATATATATATATATATATATATATATATATACATATATAAATATATATATATACACGTATATGTATATGTATACGGATATGGATATGTTTACATGAATCATTAAACAACTTGAAAGGACCTTTTCCATTTTTAAAATTGCTCTTTATGTCACACGTACAGACAAAACGAAAAGCTACAAAAACTGTTTAAAAACAGTTATACAAAAAACAATTATTATGACAAAATCAACTTTTTTCATACATATTTTCATTCGACGATAAAGAAATCAAATTATAAAAAAAATTATTAAAAAAACATAGTTTGAAAAGAGAAGAAAATTACGACATCTGAGATTTATTTCAAACAATTTAAAAATTTCATATTCTCCTTTATATGCAGTTTTTTTTTCATATGATTTCTTTTGCGTTTTTCAACTAACTTTCATAAAACATTTTTACGGAATTTCAACAAATTTGCCAATAATATTCAAATTTTTATTTCTTTTCTTTTTCATTAGTTTCAATGGAAAATAAAATAGAAAATTTGAGTAACTCCTTTTGATGGAAAAACATTGTAGATACAATGCGCCGCGTTACATGTGCATTAAAAGTTCTTTTCAAAAAAAGAAATGCTGCTATGATGTCAGACAAAAAATTGCATGAATGTTAATGATACTTCGTAACGTTATTTACATGTTTGAGACATTGTTTTTTTATTGTTAGAACCACAAAATCCTAATACTTTCACTACGAACTTTTTGTGATCATTCGAATTCTGTAGACAACTTGCTTGGGTTTAGCTTTTTAAATCACACGTCACTTGTAAATGTTGCATAATTTTAAATTTACATCAATGAATATGAAAGCACATTTACGTTTTTTATAAAAATTTTGAAAATATAACTTAGTTCAGTGATTTCTTTTTCAATAATTTTCATGACTATTTTAAACATATCGCAAGAACCATTTGATTGATAGAGTAAAGTAAATAAAAAAGAATCAGAGTTATCAGAAATGCCACAGTTGGTAATTGCCGAGAACAAATTAAAGATATAAAAAAAGGATATTAACGTTATTATACCGCATTTTAGTGCTAAACTATAATATCCAAACAAGCAAAGTCATATTTAATGTAAAATACAAAATTAAAAGGAAGTTAAACTGATAAAAGCATACTTTGCACCAAAAAATTCACTATTTTTTGTATTTTTTACTTTCTATTTACTTCTTTCAAACATTAAGATTACCGCATGCAAAGTTTTTAAAAAATGTTCTTAAAGTTTCTAAAGAGTTTTAAAGAAGCTGCATTTAATTAACCTTCCGTCTACCAGACAAAACACCCATTTATCTACGGCAACACCTAATTTTAATTCCAAACTTGCAAACGGCACCAGTAATATTTTAATATAATTTTGCTTTTACAATGAAAGCTTAAATTAAGGAATTCGTAATATCTAGACAAGTCCTTTATAAATTCCGGTGTCAATCGACAATTTCTCATTTTACCATTGACACCAGAAATATTGCTGTCGGGTCCAATGGACCCGTCTGGTAGACGGAAGGTTAAAGATATTGGATTGGGCGCACTTTTTCCCCACAATATGACACATTTTATATCTTTTTTTAATGTAATCTAAACAAATAAATATATATGTATATATAAATTAATAAATAAAATGTGTGACTCAGTTTTCAATAAACAAGAAAAAAAGTAGCCACAGAACAATTATTTTTGTTATTTTAAAATGTATCTAACCAATAACGTACAGTAAGTAAAATAATTACTTAAACCTTCCCTTACATATGATAAAAAATTAAATATTTCTTTAATTATACTCAAATATTATACAAAACTGAAGATAAGGCACACAAAAAACATACGCATACAGTTTGTAACAATGTACAGTAATTTTTACTTTTTTATTTCTAACTTTATAATTTCCATCTGCAGAGGTTTTAAACAAATTGTTATAAGATGTGTTTTAATAAAATAAAGATAATCGATTGGACTTTTTTTGTGTACGCATGTGTGTATTTATCTGTGTTATTGAAAAAATTCTTTTTCTGTATACGGAAAATAATTAAATGCAAAAACTTATTTTTCCTTATCTTAAAATTAGCCAATAAATTACAATATGTTAAATAGTTACTTAACCCTCTCGTTGTATGATTAAAAATTAAATATTCCGTTGTTTATATGCAACAATTAACAATAGAGAAAACAGGAAGTGTCAAAAAGAAAATAAAAACACGGTTTGTAACAACGTACAGTAAGTATTTCGTTTAGGAATATCGAAAGAATGGAAATGAAAAATACCCTTAAGAGCTGAAGCATAATTGTTTTCAAAATACTAAAGATAAAAAAAATCCAATAACTAAAAATTAGGTTTTATACAACCTTTGTTCTGAGGGAAGAAATGAAACTTCCCCCTAAAATAAAATTTTTTATTCTAGTATTTAAAAAAAAGAAAAAAAAAACTCATTAAAGTTGGAAAAATCTAACAATAGGAAGAAAGAAAAATAGACAACTGACTGCACGACAAAACTTATATTGATTTCCGTTTTCCGTTTCTCTCTAAATGTATATATATACATATAAAATAACTTGAAAAAAAGGTTGTTTATATTTTTATTGCAGTATTCAAGTTCAGTTGTAAAGAATCTCATATTAATCGGAGTGTATTCATTTTTTCTAATGTTTATTATAAGACCAATGAAATTTACTATACATGCTTTCCTAATTTCATTGGAAAATACTGATTTTTGATTTTTGTGTAATAAAAATTTTTATCGAAGAAATGATTTACACAGAATTCCATAAAACATTACGTAGATATTCAGCATAAATGTTTAAAAAAAATCAATTCTAGATTTCTTCAGTCAAATAAGAAAATATGCTAAAATTTTAGAAAGATCATCTCTCCTATAATCTCAAATTTTTCATGTTCGGTTTTCATTAGAAATGGTTTCTAATTCCACATAACATACAGCTAACATTTAAACGTCGTAATATTTAAATAGTAAAACAGTATTATAGTAGAGACAGTTAACAGTTAAATTCTTACATGTAAAAGATAAATAAATAAGTAATATTATGTGTTAATGTATAATATAGTTTTTGTTAAACAAATTACACTTATACTATACAAGTCAGATTTCTGTTTATAAGTGTTAACAAAATGTGACATATTGCAGAAAACAATTTTATTTTATAGTGTGTGTTTTCTTTTCTTTATTTTTTTTCTGGGAAACTCTTTAGATTACAAATGGCGAAAAAAAGAAATTCTTTGGCAGATACAGTAATAATTACGAGTATAAGTACGTTACTACCTCGTAAATAAGTACGAGGGGGAGTCTGAAAATAGGTTTCCCTTTCGATTGTGGTCAGAGATTGGAAAGTCAAAAAATAAAATTAGACGTTAAAGATAAGACTTATTTTTGTTTGTCAATATATGTACCAAGTATGTTAAGAAATTTGTCATACCGCTCGATAAGCTGCAAAATGCCCTTTAGGAAAACCTCAAAGATATGCAAACGGACAAGTCGTCGACTCTTCTTACGTATGCAAAGCCCTAAGATTTCGTAGAAGGCTTTTTGGAGCTTATCAAGCAGTATGACAAATATCTCAATGTGCTTGGTAATTAAGTAGAAAAATAAAGATATGTCATATCTTTAATGTCTCATTTTATTTTTTTACTTTCGTACACAACTCTTCCCAGAGTCGACAAGGAAATCGTATTTTCAGAATCATCCCCGTACACAAAAACGAGACTCCAGCACGATAATCCAAAATAACATTTATTATTTTTTAACAAATTCTACCATATATTTTAAATTCTTTTATGGAAACTCTGGATACAAAACCTATTGAACTATAATCAAACTAAAACTTTAAAAAAATGTAAACAATTTTCGTCGGAAAAATTACATATTTTTTATATTAAATGAGAATTTTTTTTTAAATTTATGATCATACTTCTTTTGAGATATTTCAATCTATAAAAAAATAGTTATTATAAAGAAGAGTTATATATCATGTATTTTTTGTTAAAAAAATATTATATGCATATCATATATTACATTGAATAATATATAAGGTGTTCTGGTGTAATAACGCCAGGCGGGGTAATAACGCTAAGTGCTAATATTTTGCATAATTATGAAATAATCCAGTAAATGACACCCATGTGCTTTGCGCAGAAGGGTTTTGAGTCATATAAATCGCAAAAAACAGCTTAAAGTTAATTTGTTCCTATATGTAGGTCTTATTGTTTTTAGAAGCAGCTAAAATTAACGCTTGATCTAAAATTTGCGAGATAAGTTTTGTGATGTGAAGACTATATTTTTTATCTGGAAATATTTTGTTTATTACATAAATTTGTAGTGCATTTCATGTACTTTCAAAATGTTGTAGAAGATTTTGGATATCTTCTCGAGATAATTTGTAGTTTGAAATGTACTGCGCTATAAGCATATAGCGCCAATATTGGCGTTTTTATCCCGGTTGATTCCCAACAGTGGCCGAACTACATCCGAAAGGGGTTTATTTATTAATATGAGGCAGCATAATTTTCATTGTTGAAATGGTAAGACTAAGGGGACGGGAGGAGGTCCAATACTCAAAACTAATCTCTCTTTTTTACATACTAATGTAAAAAATAATTTTAAACTCTTATGAATAAACTTATATCAAAATATTTTCAATATTCTAATTCGAATAACTTCAAAATTAGGTTCTATTAAATTTCCACTGGATTGTTCAACTAAGTTCTAAATTTTAACTGTCCGCTTTCTCAGGGTTCGGTTTTTCAAAATTTTACAAATTTAACCTTTAACCGATGTGGCAGAAATTGTAACGTAACTAATGTGAAGCGGTTTGTGAGACCGCAAGATTGAAAGAGGAATAAAAGGCGGGAATAACTCATAGGATTGTGTTTTTGTACTAAACTTTTTATACAAGACTATTATACTTAATATTCACCTACTTAAAAGTCTCAGGTGATAATACCAAAGTTCCAAATGAAACAAAATTTTGGTAGTGTTTGTAGTTAAACTGAAAATTACAAGTTAAACTATAAAAATTAAAAGAAAAACAGTGGTCTGTGAGACCGGTAACATTAGTTAAAGGTTAATAGGCGATCAATGATTAAAAGTCATAGAATACTCTTTCTGCACTAAACTTTTTGTACAGATTTAGTTCTAATTAAATTTAATCTTTTCAATTTTTTTTAACACTAGTACTAGGACTCCAAATGAATTAGAATTTCAGTTGTAGCTATAGTTAAACTGAATACTACAAGTTAAACTCTAAAATTTGGGTGGGGGGGGGGGACAGAGTTCATTGAGATTGCTAACAGCAGTTAAATGTTAATTTTGTTGCTAATATAGAGATAATGATATATGACCACATGAATTATGTATAAAATTTAATAAGAGATCTCATTGGGATAATATTTTTTATCAAAAATCTTATTTAATTAAAAATTTATTAAAGCATGTTTTATGTAACGCCGACAATTTAACTTTACTTTTGGAGATTCCGGATTAGTGTGGAGTTACGGGTTAAAAACTATTTACAAGACTATTATAATAGCATTAAAAAATTTTTTATTACATATAACTCTAGTTATTGTAAAATTTCAAATGATTAAAATATTACATTATAAATGGTTAAAACCATGCAATGTTTTTTTTATAATTACATTTAAGCGGGACTTTTTAAGCAAAGAAAGGCATATGGTGTTATATTCTGTTGAAGCTCCCCCCCACGCGTTTTTCTTTCACTTAAAAAAATTGAATATTTTCTATCGCATAGAATGCATAAATGGGTATTCAAATACTGATTCAAATAAACACAGTTAAAACCGTGAAATATTTCTAATAATTATATTTAAACGGTCCTTTTTAAGCAAAACGTAGCTTAGAATCTGATATTCTTTTGCCTCCTCCCCCTCTCCCTATTACCACACTTTTTTTTTCCTTACACTTTCACAAAAAATGAACATTTTCAACGGCTTAGAATGAAATTTTACAATTTCTAGAGCTGTAGAGTTTGTATTTTTAGAATTGGGCAATTTACATGCCATTATTCCATCTTATTTTATAGTTTTGTTTGCTTGGCGTTATTACCCATATAGGTGGGTAATAACGCCAAATAGCATTCGTCAAGAAATTACGCCATTACATTTTATGTATACATATCTGTTAAAAATTTTTTTATATAGATAGCCAATGAGTTGCTGTATCAAATCCTATATTTGTTTGCAAAATACTATCTAAAACTAAGCCGTGAAAATTGGTAGAACCTTAACGTGGCGTTATTACCCCAGGATACCTTATATACATACATACATATGTATATATATATATATATATATATATATATATATATATATATATATATATATATATATATATATATATATATATATATATATATATATATATATATATGTGTGTGTGTGTGTGTGTGTATGTATGTATATGTGTGTGTTTGCAATATTTTTTATATTTAAATTAGCTTAATTTATTGATACAAATATTCTAGCAGAAATATATTTTTGCAAAGAATTCATCAATTTAGGGCGTTCCTAAGTAATTAAAATCTGTTGATTTAATTTTTAAAGTATGGATTTAAATTTCCCACTTCATATCTTAATAGTCATGTGTAGAAATTGATTAAACAAGGATTTTAATATTTTAAGAATTAAAATATTCATTTAATAGCCTAAAAAAATGTAATGAATCGTTTCTCGAGTAGTTTTTAAACAGCCTCAAAGACTATTTTTAGCATTTAAAAGTAATAAAATAAATTTCTTATTTTATCTATTATTGCTATTTTCTATTTCTTTTATTAAATATATTTATTAAAAGTCAAAATAAATTGCTGTCATAATTCTCAATGTATCACACACTTGCATGACGCAGGAAAAAGATCAAATACAATTCAATCATATAGTTGCTTTGCAAAGTGTATTAATATGCAAGAGAAGATCCAGAGATTTTCTGCCTGTAATCAAACAAATACACCCTAATGCTTAATTAATCAGCATGGTTTCATGTATGTGACTGGTATAGTTATTAGATGAAAAAACTACTCATTGTATGTTTTTACTTATATATTTGAAATATTTCTACTACTATGTATATATATATATATATATATATATATATATATATATATATATATATATATATATATACGTGACATTTTTGATATAGGAGCCATTAATATTATTTGCAGGTTTCCCCATGATAAAAATTAAGTAAAATATTAAACGTAGAAACTTCATTAAATTACATTTATTAAATGCAATGATATGCAAAGAAAAAATGCTCTTTTCCTTCCGAAGCAATATTCCGTAAAAAACATTCGTCTAGCTTTTAAATCGTTTGTAACCGAAAACATCAAATAAAAAATTCCATTCATCTCTCAGCCTCTTCACTCAAGTTTATAATAAAAAGCTTCTAGAACTTTTTCTAATTTCTAACCATGATTTTCACATATAAACAGAATTCATGTAAATCATCGAGATTAATTCATTCAGACGATAATTTTTTATCTAAGAAATTATTATTTAACTAATTTATAATCAAACACTGACTTTGATATCTTGCAGACGATATTTTGAAACAAACAAAAAAAAAAAAAAAAAAAAAAACAAAAAAAAAAAAAAAAAAGAAAGAAAGAAAAGAAATGAATTTAATGATACGCACAAAAATCAAACGTTGAATAGAGGAAAATAAATAAATAAATAAATAAATAAAATAATGATTTTTTTGAAAGGTATGGTTTTGGAATAATTTTAATAATACTTTCTTAAAAAGGGTTGATAAAAACAGGGAAAAAATGAGTTTTATTTGGAATATTAAGAAATAAAGTTTAATTAAGAATATTTTTAATTTAGAGCCATCTTTTTAAATTTACGTATATTTTAATAAATGTTTTTAAGACGAATTAAGAATTTATAACGTTTCCATAGCGATTAATAGATTAGATCTAGTAACAGGTTTTAATTTAATAAGTTGAACTAAGTATGGAATATTGTTAAAAGGAAATTAATATAGTATAAAGGTTAATTTTGGCGAAAAAAATTTAAATTTGTAATGTATGTGTATACACAAGTTCTCCATTAGCATTTTTTTACACTTTTACATTGAAAATATTAGATTCATTATTCAGAAACTTAAAAGAGAGTTATTGTAACATAGTGAAAGTTTGAAAGTATTTTAAATCTTAAATTTCAAAATATTTTATGCTTTTTGTATTGAGATTCTTTTATTGAAATTTTTAAACCTAAATTTACAAAGATAAATTCAGGTTTAATGATTTACACTATGTTTAATAAATTACACTTTTAAGATTTGATTTTAAATATTAACTTAAAAAATGTTTAAAATAAAGATGAAGTAAATTAAGTCTAACTTTATGTTAGTTCCAAAATTTTTTTACTTTTTTTTAATCTGATTTCAAAATTTCGATACATAATTGAAAATGTATATCTAAAGTGTGTTTTAGAAACACACATATTTTTATATCCATATAATATTAATTACTTTGAATATGGTGTACAAATACATGCACTGAATATATAATTGATTTCTCTAGTATTTTTTTTAAAAAATCAACACCTGCATTATTATCATACAGTTCAGATTTCAACTTCACTGTAAAAGAAATCTGAAAAGTTACTAAAAGTTTTCTACGAAACTGGGATTCCTAGAATTATTTATATAACGCCAACAGCAAAAATTCATGTGACAGGTATAGATTTGTGCTGAAAATCAAAAAATCTGTAAGGTTAAAAAGAATTTCTTAGGGAGCCTGGGATGCCTAGAATATATTACGTAATTGCAAGCCAGGTTATGGATAAAATTTTAGTAAGTTAACTATAACTTTAGTAGATTAGTTTGTAAAGTTACAGATTTCTATAGCTTTATAAAAATTAGTTTTGTAGATTTACATCTTTTGTTGTACAGAGTACCGATAAAATGTTAGTAAACAACCGATTTCGGCAACTTTACATTTGTAGGATTACAGATTTTTATTTATTTATTTATTTATTATTTATTTATTATTTTTATTTGTTTATTTGTTTATTTATTTTACAGTGCACTTTAAATATTTCGTATAATACAAAATAAAAGCGAATTGTTACGCCTCAATTTAAATTAAAAAATGATAGATAAAAAATAAAGGCTCGTATATTGTACATGAATTTCTCAAAAAAGGCATAAAAAGTTGTTTTTGACTCTTTAAAATGAAGAAATAATATACAATTTCAGTAAAATAAATTATAAATATATCTTAAACTGCCAAGAATAAAAGTTCATTCTTTATTCAGCAGGAATCCTAAAAATGCGTGCTAAAGAGTAAAAGGAATCATTAATCAGAAACGATAGATAAATAATGAACAGTGTATTGTTATCCAAAGGTTTATAAAAATAGGTCATACTTCTTTGGTAAATTTTAATATTTATATTCTATGTCTTAATAAATCTCAGAGTTACCTTGTAAGCTTAAAATATATATAATTTTCAATCAATTTATTTGTTTAGAAAATTTGACTGATTAAAAAAGTAGTTGCATGCATGTTACATACTACTCATGCAATTATTAATGATCGTACCTGAATTATAAAAAAAAATATATTTAAATAATTTATAATATAGAAGAACTGTTAGAAAAATTTGTAGAAGTTTATATTTGTCTAAGATGCTTAAAACATGAAAGCATGTCCTTATCTGTATTATCTACATATTTCATACGCATCAAGTGAAATGCAAAAAACTAATCAAATATACATCACATTTCTGATAAGAAAACACACATATCACACCTAGACAATATTATAACCAAACAGTTTTGTGTGCTATAAATATTGCTTATAAATTTCATTATGTTTTAAATAGTGTAACATTATTAAAACACATTGGAAATGATTTTTGCTTTACAAAAAATGTATAACATAATTATATTGAGTTATTTTGTATATGCATCAAAAAATATTTTGCACCCCATTTGTACAGGGAAAAAAATGTAATTTAACAAATTACATCGATTATTTGGAAAAGGATATTTTCAAAGAATAACATTCTAGATTTGTAAATAAATTCTATACTTAAAAAATAATAATCGTGAACATCTATTTCATGATGATCAAAACCTGGCTTATACAATAACAGAGATATATATTAAGTACGCTATGGATTAAATATCAATATTCCTCGACCATTGATAAATAATTTTTAAAAGAAATTTCAGTTTTACTATTTTCGGTATTGCAAATTTTTAAACTTCTGATCATCGCACATTTTAAAATTCTGCACTCTCTTATAGAGGAAAATATATGCTTTTAAATGCATTTTGTCTGAAAGCTGCATCTCGTTTTTTTAGTTATTACTTTTTTCTAGTGTTTAATACTTCTTCTGTCAACATGGCAATGGAAGAATTCCATTTTTGGATATTAAATATAGACCAATCAGAAAACGAACAAAATCCGGACATCACAAGAATTGAGACATTCCGCAAATATCTCTAAACCGAGAATAACAACTATTATTGAAATGGTTTAAAAGGTCTTTCTAAAAAAGTCTTCAGTCTTATCTTCAGTCTTATCTTCAGTGTGTATTTTATGTTAAGAAAATTTGTACAGTCAAAGATCATTATTTAAAAATATTTAAAAATATTTTGAAAAAGTGAACCTTCAAATAATTTTGACAAATAACAATGTAAAATTAAATTTTCAAAATTTTAAATTACTTCTTGAAAGTAATCAATAGTCATATGAATTATCTTTAAACACTAAACATTTCCCCATTAGTAGCATTTTCTTTCTAAGAATTTTTTACTAAATATAATAACTATGTTACTGTAAAATTTATATTTTTTGAATTATTCAAGCTATTCTTAAGAATTTTTTGTGAGCAGAACTGTACAAAATTGAAATACTTTAAAAAATATTTAGAAAATATATTTCATGTTTTTTGCTTCTGTGAACTTATATTACATTCATGATAATCTTGTATGTTTCGCATGAAATCCAAACTATTCTTTGAAAATTGCAATAGGATAGTGGTTGCTGCTTTTTTGAAATTGTTTCGCGTTCCATTTTTGCAGAACACTTCAGAAGAAAATGCGGAAATTTTTTGTACTTCAAAACCTTATATGAAAATTTTTATAAGCTCATAGTAACAGAATATCTGTGCTTTATAATTTCCCGAGATATGAAAGTCGTATATTGCGCAATCGTTTTCCAAATGGTAGAAAATGTATTTAGTTTAAAAGTAAATATCATGTAAATGGATCCAGAAATTTCATATATGAAAGAATTCATTATATAGATATTTTTACACTGTGTAAACAAACACTAGGTTTTAATATGTGTAAAAAACGATGTGATTTTCATATAATATGCAAATGATGTCTAAAAAATCTTTTTGAAATGTCTGATTGAATAATAAAAAGTATATGGTTGGTTTTTGTTCTACTAATGTTTGATTGTGAGCTGTAAAATAGTAAAACAAACTACGAACATTTACCATAAGTAAGAACAAAATATTCTATAACCGCTTCCAAATCATCCAATGTTAAGAAAATCGTTTCTTTATCTTTAAATATATGAGAAAATTATTTTTGAAATATGACAAAGAATTTATAAAAATAATCTTTATTAGCTGCCCGTAACCCTCGGAAACGTTTCCTGAAACTTTTACAATGCATTAATCCATTCTGTCAATGGATGAATGTATTAACAGAAAATTTGCTTTTCAAATAATTTTGACTATGCTAAGACTTCAGCTAAGCATTTTCAGCTGTAAAACTGAAATTGTGTAAGTTCTTGTAGTAGAAAAATGTTAAAATTAATGTTAATGTCTATGCTGTTATGTTTTTCGATAAACATGTTAACTAATCTACTTGACACCTCTTAGCGGCTGAAAAACCGTTTTTCAAGGATGAGAAAACTGATTATTGCGGTATAAAACTATTCGGAAAAGTTTATGAAAATTGTAGACACGTAATAAAAATTCCTTTTATAAATTCCTTTTTAAATTTCAAAGGTAAATACTTTTATGTGGTTTCTGAAGATAAAAGAACGCTTTTCAGTATCTTGGGCGACTCGGAGGAGGTTATTATACATTTTCGTTTGTTATTGCAATACATTTTCGCAGTTTAAGAAAGATCTGTCTATTTTTTGCAGCGCGTAAGCCATACATTCATCACACATACACGGCATTATCATTAGAGTAGCATCATTGTCATTTATTGTTTGAGATTTTGAAGTATTTTTTGCATGCCATTCAAAAATCAGTAAGAAGATAAATGTGAATTTGCAAATTTCTTCGATTATTAGATTATTATTTAAAATTTCTGCTTTGGTATTTTACATGTGGACAGTTAAAATAGCCGATATTGCATTAAAAATCAAAATATTTAATGCATTTACTTAAAACAATGCTCGTCATAGTCAAATGTACAGAGAATATGTCTTTATTAATACTGATAGTTATTGAAAAAAAAAAGGAAAATATTTAAAAACAAAGACACCGATCAAAGCACATCTCACTTTTTAAATGTAGGATATCTAAGAGTTCTAAAAACTGCATTTAAATCCAAATAACTACATATAAGAATTCGATACTCGTGGGTAATTTTAAATTCCGTCCAAAGACAATCATTCTGATATAACTAAAAGATTAACCTATGTGGTAATGAATTTGTATGTAACTCATTTGTTATGAAATAATATTTCCGACTTAATTTGGCGAATATATTTAGCTGTCACAAATAATTGAATTAGGTAGCGTAAACCATTATGCCAGAGTTCACAAAATTAATTATTTATAATATACATATTTATATGAAACTTCAAAGGCGTTGGTATTTTCTTGACTGGAATGAAATGTATCTTTCATTACTAAATCTCATACAATCACATCATTTGCTCATTGTAATGCACGACAGTAAATTTAAATCGATTATTTGAGGTTCATATGCAAAAATTTAAGTAGAAGAAAAAATATCTTTAATATAAATTTATGAGATACATCTAAAAATCATTAGATTGAAAAACATTTGGTTGGTATTTAAATAATAACTTTTAGCATTTGTTATACATGATGTTATTATTCAAAATGTAACACAACATTTGGTACATTTATTAATCCGCATTAATAAATATAATATGTTGGAAATTATATGCCAAACGTAGCAAATAAGGTACATTCGATCTATAACTAGTTTAATAAATATTCAGGTTTTGGTGCAATAGCTTTTGCATTTTTATACAAAAATTCATCAATGGAAAATTTATTACGATTACATATACCAAATTCAGTAATATGGAAATGATATGTTTCCATTCTTAAATATGACTTAATCAACATGGCAAACCAAGAATCATTACCATCATGGGATATTATTGAACTCATCTATATATATGAAATAAGCGATATCTGTCTGCCTGCTTCCTGACCGTGGATAACGCCGAAATTATAACACGTAGGTATCAGAAATTTTTTTCAAGTGTGGATGGTGACACCGAAAAGTGCACTTCGCAGCCGTGTTTTTACATTTCAATTTAATTTTTAAATAAAGTTTACTAGGTCAGAGGATATTTACAACTCTCCATTAGTCCACGGCAACGAAGCAGCCAGGTTAGAAGCTATTTGCAGCTCGCCACCAATCTGCGGAAACAAAACAGCCATCTAATGAGAGCAGGTGGTAAATATAAGATTGAATGACTGCATTTCATGGCTGATTGCTAGCAACAAATTGCACATCGCATTCATTAATTTTTCCTGTTTTGATGATTTTGTTTTTTCTGATTGATTTCAAAACGATCTTCAAAATCTATACATGTCATCATCGAAAAAAGTGGAAAATTAGGTAATTACTTCTTTTATGTCTTCTTAGAGTTTGTTTAAATGTGCAGCACACGTCGCGTGCGTGCTCAGAAGATTTTGCATGGAGTAGGTTTCATTGAAGTAAGGAATTTTAAAATAATTGAATGATTGCATTATTTTAGCTGTTCTAAACAGCTAAAATCAATAACTATATTTCTTTATTCTTCGAAAACATGTAGGTTTTTGTAACAGAAAAACATACCTGCGTTCACTCTTATAAAATTTTAAATATTCTTCAGATAATATATTTTTTTTTCAAATTTAGTATGAATAGAGATTTTAAATATTCGCAATTTGTTTGAAAAAATCTATGGTCCCGGGCAACGCCATGCGGATCAGCTAGTTAGGAATGAAAAAAGTTTAATGGAATGATGAAAACTTTTATTAATATTCTTTTAAGTTTTGATTCAATTTGCATACAATCGGCTCTCGTTAATTTGAAATCGGATAAATCTAATCTTCGCTTAATTCGAACTAAACCCGAAACTAGTCCCAAAATTTTCAATGGCAGAATAGCGTTGAAAATTTTCATTTATTTGAACTTATTTTCTCCTGATTTCGTTAACCAGAATTCCGATTTTTCATTCTCTCACATATTTTCTTGAAATAACTTTCCTTAAATTTTGTCAAAATTTTTCTGATACACCCAATGCATTTGATATCCGATTTCTTGGTGCCCTGCATCTTCGTCACCTATACCCCTTTTCCCCATGTGCCTGCACCCAATGCCTTAAATAGTTTATGTGTTTATATCTTTTAATTTAATATTAAGCTACATTTTAATGATAACAGCTGAAATAAATTTAAAAAAAACCGTAACATCTTTTTTGTAATAGTACTCCTTTAAACATGTCTTCCCCTGATACTTTCCATAGTTCGAACTCTGGATAGTTCGATCCTTACTTGTGGTCCCGACGAGTTCGAATAATCGAGAGCCGATTGTATATTGCATTAAACTCATCAGTGTGAAAAAAGGTCCTTTCGATGGTTTTTTTTTGAAACAGCATAAAAATAAAAGATTTTCCGGTTTCTTCGACTTTCTGCTTTAAAAATTTCAAATGAAAAAACTACATTTTTTTTACATAAAGTATTGTATTAAGCAGATGAAGAAATTAAACAAAATATTTATATCATACTATACTCTATTTCTATGACGTTTCAAAGACAAAAATATAAATAACATAAAAAAACTAAATATGGGTTAATTTATTCAAAGCATCCATAAAAAAAGAATAAAATAAGCCGTTAGTTCATTTTCTTAACATTAGTGATATCAGGTGAGAAAAATCTATGCAGGTCATATGTTAATTTTGTATTTTTTCAAATTAACATTCTAACAATGTAAACTATTTGCTCCATAAAGATGACTATCATTAAAGTCAAAATACAACTGTCACCATAATATTAATTTTTAAATTAATCCTTTTTCAATTTCTCTTAAGAAAAAAATTTCATTTGCCTGATAATCATCGATCCCATATATTTTGGAATGTCACAGGAAAATTAATGCTCCAAATTAATCAGTTAAGTTACGCAGAAATTCTATTACTTAGAAAATGATGCTACATCACTTTTGTGTAATGCAAATTACTTTTTTAGTTTTCATACCATTAATACATTTTTTATAATGATAACTTTACGCGTGAAATTGTTAATTTAATTAGTTATTGGTGATGCACTTTATTTTCCCCAGCTTAAAGAAATCTTATATAATGTGGAAGAAATAAATGATAATCATAAAGGGTGTCATATGACAAAAAATATGTTAAGATATGGGCCTACCTTCGTGATGCTTTTTGTAATATGATTTTTTTTTATCAAACATGAGTGCTTTTTGTTAAAACAGGGAATAATGAATTCATGTTTATTTTTTATGGAATTTTAATTGACTTTTCAAATTTAGGCATTATAAGTCAAATTTTAGTAAAGAATTAGGTTTATGCCAAACCTGCTATAAATTTATACAATGTATTTCACTTTTTTCCCAATAATACGTTATCAAATCACTGACCTGTGTTCTGACGCAAAAGATTTGCAATGCCTCTTAAATTTGCTAAAATATAACAATTTCTGTGTACAAAACATGATTTATTATGTGTGTTTTTCAAAAAAAAAAAAAAAAATCATTCTTAAACTAACATATAACTTACAAACTACATTATACTTCATAACATACCAATAGATGAGCAAATTATTTTTTACTGTTTACATGTACGATTAAAGTTTAATTTTAATAATTTCTACAATTGACTTTTTATAAAAATAGTATTTTGTTAATTTTAGATCAAATGTCATTTGTTTGAAAGCTAGATTTATCAATATATAATGCATTTTTTACTGTACTAATTTTGTAGGTTTATTATAAATCAACGAAGCAGTTCCTTATTTAAAAAAAAATCGTCAAAATTTGACAGGTTCTACCTTGTATTTTTAAAAATAAACAAAATTGTTGAAAAGATAAACTTTCCTCTAACAAGAAATTCGCCGAAAATAAAAATGCAAACCATACAAAATATCTTTTTGATACTGAAACAAATTGACAATATACGACAGAATTTTTCTTTACAAAAAAAGTGAAGGCATTCGGTTTTGTCAATTTTATAGAGTTAAGTCAAAAGCATCTGTGGCAAACATTTTACGTGTTTTAAAGCTTAAAAGTTTGAAGTGCCTGATGCTGCTTCACTTGTCATTGTTTATTTTTTTTAGGATTCATCTATATGAATAAAAGTTCACTTTTTAAATAATAATAAGTATATAATATGAGGTGGAATACATCATGATTTTAGATTTGATTAGTTAGGTAACAGATAAAGGAAATATAAGATGATTTTCCTGATAATCATGAAAATATTTTTTATAAATTACTTTAAAACTGGGATGTTAATTTTTATTCGAATATGAAAACTTTATCCTCTTCAATCCTTGATCCCCATTTGGGGAGCTCCGTTCGTTTCCATACAACAAATTTAATTTATATATATATATATATATATATATATATTTACATTTTTACATCACTTCTTAATACAGTAGATGGCCAAAAATGACCAGCCACTGGCGATTTTAGACGTCTTGTTAAATATCTAGAAAAATACGGGAGAAATGATTCAGAAAATACAGGTGTGTAAACGAAATAGTGCAAGTCAAATATTTCCGAAAAGATTTTTCCCCGAAATTACACAGGGGACCATCAACAATTAAAAAAAAAAACCGAATATCTTTTGAAAAAAGGACGAATATTTTATATACCCATATACCCATTGATTAATGTGAAAATGGCATAGGGGGAACTGGGGCACATTGATACATGGGGTACATTGATACACCCCCTGTACTGCACACAGGGTCATTACAAGAAGTTTCACAACAACTCCAAAAGGTGATTCTAGTGCACTCAACTACATACAGAAAGTCTTGGAATGATTCGTTAGTTTGATGAAATGGGACGGGTGATTAATTTTTTTTGTAGGTCAAAAGTAAATTTGAGTTGTACAACTGAAATGGTATTATACAACTGTTCCAGTATTTTCAAACAAAAAGAATACTCTTTCTGGGAAGTAAATAAATTCTTTATCAGTTCCTCATTCTTTATTGTTAAATAAATTTTGAGGTGTTGGATTTGAGACTCATTTTATTCAAAATGGCTGTATGGGGCACATTGATACAACCTAAATCCTTTTCTAGTTCATTTTTTCATTACCTTTTATTATTTTTTTACCATTCACTCGTTAATCCAACCATTTTCACCAAAATGTTTTAATATTAGTTTTTGTTGAAGTGAAATAGCTCTAATTTCTTTATATTAGAACATTGTACAGTATTTTTCAAAGAGAAGACTTACGAACTTACCAAACATCTAGTGTTAGCAGAATTAACAAAAAAAAAGGACGGCAGCCTGGAAAATTTCAAATTTATATCGGGTCTTTAGAGAAAAAAGTATTTTCGCCATGGGAAATGTTAAATAAGAGAGACAAGTTGCAGAACAGCACCGAATAATTATATTACAAACAGAATTTTTAATATAACTATCCTTTATTTTTTGTTTATAAACCGATTTATAAAGAGAAAACCTGGTAATTTTTCACCTTTCCAAAGAAAGAAGATAATGCTGGGGTTGAAGTGCCAGATATGACAAAGTTACCTCAGCCAACAATCTGATAAGAAACAGCCAGACCATCAGGTCATTATACATTTCATTTTGATTGCTTTAATATAGCTTATAAATAAATTGTGGGCGATTTGAATTTCTATAAATAAATATAAAATGATTTGCTAACTGTTTTTCTATAAAAAATATGCATTGGTGTTATTTTGTCGCCATTTTCCAGACGTATCAAAGTGTCCCATGAGGTGTATCAATCTGCCCCGGAGATGGGGCACATTGATTACAAGTGACTTTTTTTGATTTTTTAAAAATTACTTGTAAAAGTAATATATAAAACAACGATTGTACATTTTTATAACACACTACATAAGTTTTGCTGACAATACATGGAAAAATAACTCGAAATTTCTGCTTTCTAGACACCAAAAAAATCCTTAGAAAAAAGCTGTATCAATGTGCCCCAGATCCCCCTACACAATATTGCACTTACTGCTATATTTAGATACAACCCCACATTTTTTTGCTTTATTTTTGGAATAACGGATTTTGAGCTCATTCTACTGAAGATTATTTTCAGAATTTCTAAGCTATGTCTTTGAAATTTTACAAAAATTGCTCTATAAATTTAACTAGCACATTATGCAAATAACATTTTGATTGCGGTCACGCATTCGTAGTGAAGCATTGTTTAGTAAACCTGCTGATTTTTTCTGCAATTTTTTGTTATTTTTAAAATTTGATTACAGGGTATTATGTACAATATTATTTGACATATTTTCTGAAAAGATCAGTTCTTTATACTAAGATCTCTGCAAATTATAAGCAAAAAAATTTGGGAAAATTTGGAACTGTTTTTATAAAAACCTTAATTTCTCTACAAGTATACATTATAGCCTTATAAAAATGAACACAATTTATAAAAATAAGCCACACAATCATAATCTGGAGTTCGGAAGCTGTTCCTTCATTAGTTTTGACACGATTATGAAAAAGATCTTTCTTTTTAAATTTGTTGACGATTCTCTATGGGATTTCGTGAAAAAATCTTCACAGAAATATATTACCCGTACTATTTTATTTACTCACTTGGAGTTTCAGAATAATTCATTCTATAATTTTTCTAGATTTTCAACAAAAATGGCTAAAATCGCAAATGACCGGTCACTTTTGGCCCAAAAGTGTAGCTGAATGTTTATTTGCATTCAAAGCAATATATAAATAGCATTATGAAAGCTAATTCTCTCATAAAATAAATGTTATTCTCATCTGAGTTTTCAAAATGCCTTCAAGGCTGTGTGATTAAAAAGCGAGAAAATTTTATAGTTTTTTAACTTAAATCTTTTTTAATTAAAAAAATGGGGGTTTGTAGATCATTTACTTGTTGAAAACTCTTAAATTTATGATTGCGTTAATATAAGTTATTGGGATTAAATTGATATTTTGAGGGGAGTTGTAGATTTAGATCCATATTTTTTTTTAACCTAAATTACTATGTGCCTAAAGGATCAATTTCAGAAAAGATATTTTTTCTGCCATTTATGAGGTCATTTTTTTTTTTTTTGAGAAAAATCAATGAACAATTATATGTATGTATTATTATTTTAATTTTGGAACAAAAGAGACTATAACTAATTAATTACGTTTTAATTTCATGAACAAGGTGTATTTTAATGTTTGTAAAGTGAATCTATGCATATCCAACAGATTAAAAAAGAAAAATGAGACTTTATTATCATAAAATAAAGTTTTGTTTCTTCCATGAATTAATTTAATTTTTTTTTAATTCGCTTACGGTATTTGCCTTCATGTTATTCTAATCTTTAAAGTGCGCATATGTATGTGTATATAATATATCCGTATTATCGTAAAGCATTCGTTATCATTGGTGAAGTATAATCAGAAACAATTTCTCCCGTGCGTTACATCCGAAGCGTTTTGCTGCTATTCCTTCCTTTGACGTGATTGTATGCATGTGTGAGATTTTTGTGTGATTATCGAATCCTTTCTTTTAATTCCATTTTAAAATTTATGACTAAGATAATTTTAATCATACCTCAATATATTCGAAATCTTTCAAATATTATAGAAAAGGGTTCACATTTCTGCTTATCAATAATTCCACAAATCATCAATTTTACTTTGATAGAAACGATTCAAAACAGAATTTTCACAAAATCGTATTGTGTACTTCGACCTTCTGATAATAAATGTATCCCTCTAAAGAAAGACATACTGTAACTAAAATTTCAAATAGTTTTAAATAACTTTTCAACGAATCAGCAATCCTAAATTTAGCCAAAAATATGATATTTTTCACAATTTACACTCACATATGGCGGATACTTTTATTATTATTATTATCATTATTATTATTATTACTATTCGCTTTTTTTACAATTGCTAACTAAAACTTTCGACAAATAATACGATTAGCAAACCATAATACAAAAAAAATAAAAAAAAAATAAAATAAAAAAAAAATAAAAATAGATAAACTTACTTAAAATACTTAAATTATACAACACCGTATTTCAATAAGAATGAATGAAGGGGTAATAGGCGTAAATTGTTACCGAAAAATTTGAGTTTCTCTTCGGTAAGGTCAGGTGAGGTGATTATGACCACGCTGTTAAAAAAAAAAAAAAAAAAAAAAAAAAAAAAAAAAAACGTGAAATCAAGGTAAAACTACTGACAGCAAAGTTGCCAGACTTTTTCCGTTCCATTAGTAAATTTTCCATTTTGGGAAATAAAAGAAATAAAAAAACTCCGTTTAAAGAAGCGATAACTTTGTATTATAAAATTGGTATTCCATTTAGCTGGTGGTGCCATCTATCAAACATTTTAGAGGCGCTATATTTATTGACCGAAGGAAAAATATTAGTTTCAGCGTGATTCGAACTGTCAACCTTCTGTGTGGGAGTACATTATTTTAATTATCATGCCACAGGGTCTTTAAATCACGTGATTTTTAAAGCATATAGAGGATTTTCCTCCTGGGATTGAGCTTATATTCTAAAGCGAAAGCTGAGTTCCCGGTTTCGTCATATCTTGACATTCCTTAGCATATAGAGGATTGTACAGTGTTTTTATATTTTTATTAGATAGGTTGTACTTTAGCGATGCTATTAGCCGATCCAGTGGCGTGGTCGGTAGCGTGAGCTCCTCCCACACCGCTGGACCCTGGTTCGAGTCCAGCTAGCGGCATGGGTGTGCGGGTGTTGTCCTTGTGATGTGTATTAAAATGTATGTAATGGATTTCTTGTAATAATAAAGTGTTCTGTATTTGTTTCTGTGGTTTATGGATCATTCGAGGTAACAGCCATTGTAGCTATAAACCTCAAAGCATTGTTCACTCAAACTGAATTTGAGCGATGCTATTAAGATTCTTACAAGTTTTCATTAATATGGCTAATTTAGTATTATGACTTTCTTACCGCTAATTAATAATTATATTACTGCATCGTTAAATAATTAGAGAAATTCTCATTGCTCAATGAATGATTGGAATATATTAGATTAATTTATTTTAATTATAACAGATGTAAATTTTCTAAGTGGGTGAAAAAAGTCTGGGCCATGATTCGGACCAGGGAAGTATTGGCTTAAGCCGCCAATGACCTTCAAATTGAGCGATCCCGGACGAATACTGGAGGCCTAATTCACCCAACAAACCTCAACGATCACACAGTCTAATAGTTTGGATCAGCTCAACAGAATAAATGGAATATATGGAACATCATAAAACGTTGTATACGGAATTGTATTAGATTAATTTATAACACAATTATTGAAACATTAAATTGATTATAACGTATGTGAATTATCTGTTAATAATTATCTCTAATCCATTAATTTCAGTCCTCAACTCAATGGGGTGATAGTATGTCCTGGTCTATACATTAAAAAAAAACTATGGCCATGCATGAAAGAGGTCAAACAAGATGCTTAATAGAAGAAGAGTGAATGTAATCAGTCGTTTTGGTTGTTCAAAATAACACCACCATAAATATAATTAATTCCTGTTGTTACCGAGTTTACAGCATTTCTTTATATTTTTCCTGTGGTCACCTATAGTAATCACATTACTTAGAAAAATACTGAGATTTTTTTTCCATTTAAACAAAAAAATTACTTTTATATTCTGTCTCAGATCTATAAATGTCTGAATTATAGGTACATACTTGCAAATACATAAACGTATTAAAAATTTAAAAAAAATATTCAACTTAAACAAAATACATAAATTCCAATTATACATTCAAAAAAACAATTTTTATATTTAAAACTGAGAAATGCGTTGGCCTCCAAATTAATTATTATGTTAACATATTGACATTAGGCAAATATACAATAAATTTGCATAAAAACGAGAAAAAAAAATATTTACATGGAGTAAAAAATGATTAAGTTTCATTTACTTTTTTAATTTAAAAGTTTAAATGTACATACTTCGCGAAGAAATATTTGAAAATATTCGGAAATACTTTTTCACATTTAAATTTGACACTTTATGAGTAATGTTCAACACGATAAGTAGCATTTTCATTCTTGTTACAGGTTCAAAGAAAATAATCTTTGAAAACACATTTTTCAGAATATTCGAGAATAATAAAATTTGTCACATTTGTGACGTTTCGCTTTATTATTGAGAAAGATATTTTCCTAAGGACAAACTATTTTCATATATCTTTTTTCTTATAAAATTTTAAAAATTTGTATAATGTTTTAAATTTGGAGAACAATGAAATTTTTCTCAGTTGTGGCAGTTTCTATTTATTTCTAAGGAATATATATATATAGCAAAGAATAAATTACCTCCAATCATTTTTTTCTGTATGAGTTTTTAAAAATCGAGAAGAATAAAATTTGGAACTATCATGCATCACATGTGGCAGATGTGTTCATGAGGATTATGTGGAACTTACTGCCCATGGTGAAAAAGTTTCTATTTGTCCATGCTATGAGGACTGAATAATAACAGATGTAAATTCGCAGACAGATGCAATAAAGCTAAGCAAAACCAACAATATTATTTCATAATATTTACTAATAATTAAGGGGCTTTTCATGGGTCTTCGAAGGGTAAAAACCGAAAATGATCCCCCCCCCTTTCTAAAATGAATGTTCTGAAGATATTTACTGTCCCCCCTCCTTTTCCGAATATTTTAAGATACAATTTTTTTATTCCCTCTCTTCAAAAATCCCTTGGAAAAGTGGCTCTTCCATACACACTGCGTAGAAAGTCAATAAGGAAACACCTGTCCATTATAGGGATAGGTAGTTCCTTATATGGACACTTGTATTTCTTTTTTTTATCTTTTAAATTAAACCAGAATAATTACAAGCTCGCTAATTTTAATAATGATAGTCAATAGTCCAAGGATAGGGGTCACATATTTTTGGAGCCCTATGACTTGTAGATGAGGGTGAAAAAAATACATTTTCCTCAGGGTGTCCATATTGGGTACAGGTACCTTATCATTTGGAAACCCTTGTGTATACCTTAACCGCTTAATTTTGAAACAAATCTGGTCGAACCATTAAACCCTTAATATCTAAGGCTGTTTCGAAAGAAAACTTTTACTTCGTTTAAGAAGCGTTTTGGAAAATTCTCATTTGACATAACTGAAAACATTTTGATTTTAATAAACTTAGAATTTTTTTTAATTTACTATAAAAAATTATATATTTTAAGGTAATATTTGACTGCTTTTGGCATAATAATTTCCAGAAGAATAAAATTTCTTTTTAAAAAACGATAACTTTACACAAATTCCTGCTTGTTTATATTTAAATAAATTATCGATACGCTACGATGGTTATCACTACATATTCCACGAGTGGCAAGGAGCTCTCGAGTTCATCTGTTTCCTGATGCACATGCTTAAAGGATTATACAGGGTGTCTCAGAATTTAAGGGGAGGTAAGGGACATCACAAGAATTCAGATTTATATAGAAAAACCCAAGTTCAGAAATGCTTTCCTGGCGCAGTAGTGGTGACACGGTACACAAGAAAGACAGGCCCTGGATAAGAACAGAAAACATGTTTATTATCCATAGTATAGAAAAGACTATGAAAAAAGAACAGTAAGGAGACAAAGATCGTGTTTAAAGCAGGTGTTCGAAATTACGACCCCGGGCCGTGATGCATGGAAGTGCATCCTCGGGCCATGAAAAATCTAATGTTCTCGAAAATACCGAGATTGTCCCGGACTTACCCAGCGGCTGGAAAAATGGGTGCAACAAATTTCTTGACACTTTCCAGTATTTCCCGGCATTTTAAAGCTCTAAAAATAATAATAATTTTTTTCTCCTTGTTAGTGTGTTTTCTTTCTAGTATTTTGAATCGTCTGTACGGTGCTTGGAAAAAATTTCAGACCGTGGATTACTGTTCAAACCTGGATCCTTTTATTTTATTATTTTGACTCCTCTACTTCCCTTAAAGTTTGTTCTAATAATCCTAAAACACGCTGTGTATTCAAATTAGCTAATCTACTCGCCGTCACCCGGAACCGCCGATTTTTTAAACGAATTGCGAATATTTAAAACTTCGATTCAAATAAAAATTTAATAATACGATATTTTCAGATGTATTATATGTATAGTTCCCGATGTCTTTGAAACTTTAGATTGTAGTGCTACCAAATATGTTATAAATAAAATTCTTTCAATAAACCTTCGATTCATGTCTAAGCTGCTTACGACACCGTATAGCAGGCGAGTTTAGCAGGCGGCGGCAAAGCTTCAGAGAATCCTAAGCTGAATTGAAAGAAATAAATTTGTTGAAGTTTGACTGATAAAATGACGCCGTTTTTTTAATTTTTCTAAAAAAACTTCAAGAATTTCCTAAAATTGACGAGTTTTTTTTTTTTTTTTTTGAATTTCTAATATTTTTAGATTACTTTTGTAAAATAATTTCTTATACACTCTTTTAATAAATCGAATATAGAATATTACTGATTCTATTTTTTTTCTATTTTCTATTTTTTTAGATATTAAAGAAATGTTAAAATTATTTTTCTTTTAAATATTTTTAAATTACTTATAGAATAATTAAATTGCTGAATAAAAATTGAGAAAAAGACTTGTTCGAGCATTTTTGACAGTAGAAATTTTTGAAACAGTTATCGTAATACAAGAAATTTTATCACCGGAAACATTTTAGTCTTTTTAGGCTCTCGGTTAACTTTGGACAAATAACCGTATATTCCAGGTTTTAAATTTCTGAAGTTTTTTTTCCTATGAGATTAGAAGTGGCTTCTTTACGATAAGAACTTGAAAAAGAAGGAACTGAAAATCTCAAGAAACTCTTGAACGTTTAAATCTATTGTCTAAGTCCTTCTTTTTAAGACTCTAGCACATGTTGATGATAAATATTACTAAAACTAAAATTCATTAAAATTACGTGACAAAAGTAATTCGTTAGCTACTTAACTGATCAATATTTTTGAAAAAACTTTCAAATAATGATTATTTTTTCATGTCTTTTACAAAATTTTTAATTTTTAATCACTGGTTTTTCAAAGCAGAAATTTTTACCTAATTGAATCAGAAAAATGCTTAGATTAAATAATGCAAAATTTACAATAAAAAATTACCGATGATAACAATATATCTTGTTTTAGCTCATGTTATTTGTTATCATTTTTCAACATTTCAAAAAAATTTTAATAAAAAATTGATGGTCATATTGCGCGGATCTAAGCCCTAGTGTGTATGTCATGTATTTGCAATCCGGAGGAATCCCATAATCGGTTGCGGTCGATTTCCTTTAAAAATTATAAAAATAAAAATATTGTCTGGAACTTCTATCCCTTTGAGATCGAAAAGTTAAAAACCAACAAAGATGCAGCGATTTGAATGAATGAAAGGTTTATTACCGACCTTGCTTTTTCGCACTTCAACATGTTTCTAAATAATAATAATAATATAAAAACAGCTGAAAGTCGCTCAAATTTCAATAAATTATGTAACTTTTAATTTAAAAAAATAGCAAAATCTGTTTAACAGCTTTTGTGTTCTAATCTCACCCAGTTTGAAGAAAGTCATTTTGCGTACAATGCTGTTACTGTGCTCCAAAACTTCCCAAGGCAATTGACGCGTTGAGCTAAAACAGTTATTAACTACGAAATATTTTGAATTCGACCATAACATGATCTACAGACTATAGAAATTTATAGATTTATAGATTTATAGAAAGAAAAAAAAATACTAATTAACTACGGAAAAACCTCGAATTCGGCCAAATCTTTGCACATGGATGGACTACAAACTCTGGTATTAGAAAAATATAAAAAAATAATAATCGATTTTTTCAACAGAAATAAAACAAACCCTTCTCTTAAATATATTATCATTATTATATAAGTTCACGTTTTAACTAAGTTATTATTGTGTTATTGCTTTTAGCAAAATTGCACTAATTATCTAAAAACTTCGAAATCGGCCAAATCGTTGTACATGGATCATTCACAGTCTATAGCAATTAGAAAAATGTAAAAGAAAAAAAAACAAATTTTCTATGGAAGATACACAAATCCTTCCCTTAAACATATTTTCAGTAATATACAATCTGAATCTTTAACTAATTTATTAATATTTTATTGCATTTAGTAAAAGAGAAAATAAAGCGAAAATAGGATTATTTTTATTTCGTTTTTTGTATAAATAAGACAGGTTTCACACCAGGACATTTATTAAATATATATACCTAATAATAAATACATTTTTGATTAATTAAGTATGTATTCATTATATCCACATGCAGAAATATTTATTCCAAAAGTAAGTATCTCCGACATTCCTATAACGTATTCAAAAAAAAATGGCTATATAAATTATTTGGTGCAGACATCAAGATAAATTCAGCTGACGAAATTATTATTTTATGCCGATACACAAGCTTAACTATAATAATAGTACTTATAATGACGTTTCAGAACATTAACTATTTGATGACATGCTCGGGGCTATTGACAGAGAAGCAAACGAGGCAGCACAACTTTCTCAATCTAGCTGTCAATTATTCCGAAAATATTTTGTTATTAAACGCCCTATTCATACACTTATAACAAACTGAATTAACTTATATTTAAAAGAATAAATGCATTTAGCTTTCGGGAAGATTACACAAAATTTTCCTAACGCACTGCTAATGATATAAAAGAATACTTGACACGTTGCTAAACAAAATTATTTTTAGTTTATTCTGGTAGTCTTCATAAAAGGAGAAAATAATATCTCTCAAAATTGTGCACATGCATTTTTATGTTATCTCGATTATATATAAATGTAGGCATATAGGTATTAATAATTTATTTATTTTAGATTTTTTTTCATGGTTAATTAAACAATTCTCTCCTAAGAATAGATTATTATTTAATCATGAAAATGTGTAAATTTTTAATTTATTTTATAGTTTTTTTTTTAAATGGTTAATAAAACAATTCTTTCCTAAGAGAGTATATTATTTTAAAAATACATACCTGCTTATTATATGGATCAAATTTCACAATAATCTATATATTTGTTCTGAAGATATCATGCACGCAATGACGGCGGAGTTAAAAAGAGATATTTTAATTTCAGCAATACAAACATTTTGTAAAAATCTTATCCGTTTCTAGTGGTAGTATATTCAAAAGCACAATCTTTTTAATTAATGGACAAAATTTCTTAATGATTTACATAAATATTTTAGAGATAAGCTCATTCGTACTTTGAATGTAATTGTTGATTTTTGTCGCGTTAAAAAAATAAATGAGGCTCTCTTAATTTAATTTCAAGTGTCATAGATATTTTTCATAATACTTATTTTTCAATGAATCAATTTTTTTATTACAATGTTTGAAAGCATTATGAATCTATTTTAGCTGATTATTGATATTTCGCAGTATTAGAGATAGTTAAATAACTAACTGCCTTATATGAATTAATATCAAGAAGCTCTAAACATAATAATAAAAAGAGTAAGAAGTATTTAATCAGACTCAGGTGACTTTATCGTGATTATATATGTACACATACAGGGTGATTCAAAAAAGATGGGAAAATTTTTAAGGGGTAATAGTATACATCAAGCCAAACAATATTAAATAGGATACCAAGGGTCCCAACCGTTTTCCAAAGGAGATAGCCGCCATTAAAGTTTAGGGTCCGAAATTTCAAATAAACATAAAAAACGGAAAAATTGGTCGATTGATTTGCGGTTTTCACTAAAACTATTCTTTATGTTGGTATTTTCCTGAAAATAAATTATAAAGATAAATTCCGAAAAATGTCGGTAGAGGGCTCTTTAGACTTTGGAGTAGCGAACATTTGTTTTTATGCCTATATTTTTTGCATCTCATTAAATGGTTTCGCAAGCTTAGACTACTTAAATTTTGAGCTCAAAATCTGAATAGTTGGGAGTGGTTAAGTAGCTCAAACTGAACTGTGTTCAGAGGGTTCAAATTTCAAATGATTATAAAAAACGAAAAAATTGGTCGATTGATTTGCGGTTTTTATAAAACTATTCTTCATGTCGGTATTTTATTAAAAATAATTTATAAAGCTAAATTTTAAAAAAATGACGATGGGGGGCGCTTTAGACTTTGGAGTAACGAAAAGCTATTTTTTACCGTTATTATTTGTATCTCGTTAAATATTTTTGGAAGCTTAGACATAAACTTAAATTTTGCGCAGAAAATCTGAATCATTGGGAGTGGTTAAGTAACGCAAGCTGAGCTGTGTTCAATGGGGGTGGGGAATTTCAAATTTCGAACGATTATAAAAAACGGAAAAATTGGTCGATTTGTTTTCGGTTTTCGTTAAAACTATTCTTTATGTCACTATTTCCTTGAAAATAAATTTTAAAGATAAATGTTTAAAAATTTCGTTTGAGGGTGCCCTTAACTTTAGAGTAACCCACAACTATTATTAAACGTTATTTTTTCTATCTAATTAAATGCTTGCAAATAATTAGACTTAAATTTTGAGCTCAAATTCTGAATAGTTGTGAGGGGATAAGAAGAGCAAACTGAACTGTATTCAAGTGTTGAAGTGTTACTCTCCCCACCCTCAAACACAGTTCAATTTTGCGCTACATAATTACTCACAACGATTCAGATTTTGAGCTAAAAATTTAACTATAAGCTTTTACAAGCATTTATTAGATACAAAAAATACCAGTTAAAAATAGTTGTTGGTTACTCTAAAGTTTAAGGCGCCCTCTAACGGAATTTTTTGAAATTTATCTTTAAAATTTATTTTCAAGGAAATACTGGCATAAAAAATAGTTTTGACGAAAACCGTAAACGAATCTACCATTTTTTCCGTTTTTTATGATAACTTGAAATTTGAATCTCCCCACTCCCATTGAGCACAGTTCAGTTTGCTAGACTTAACAACTCCCAACGATTCAGATTTTTTGAGCAAAATTTAAGTTTATGTCTAAGCTTCTAAAAAAAATAACGAGATGCAAATAATAACGGTAAAAAATAGTTTTTCTTTTTTCCAAAGTCTAAAGCGACCTCTATCGTCAATTTTTGAAATTTAGCTTTATAATTTATTTTTAATAAAATACCGACATAAAGAATAGATTTAGTGAAAACCGCAAATCAATCGACCAATTTTATCATTTTTTATAATCATTTGAAATTTGAACCTCTGAACACAGTTCAGTTTGTGCTACTTAACCACTCCCAACTATTCAGATTTTGAGCTCAAAATTTAAGTTTAATTCTAAGCCTGCGAAACAATTTAATGAGATGCAAAAAATAACGGCAAAAAACAGTTATTTGTTACACCAAAGTCTAAAGCGCCCTCTATCGACATTTTTCGAAATGTATCTTTATAATTTATTTTCGAGAAAATACTAACATAAAGAATAGTTTTAGTGGAAACCGCAAATCAATGGACCAATTTATCCGTTTTTTATGTTTATTTCAAATTTTGGACCCTAAACTTTAATGGCGGCTATCTCCTTTGGAAAACGCTTGGGATCCTTGGTTTCCTATTTAATATTGTTTGTCTTGATGTATACTATTACCCCTTAAAATTGTTCCCATCTTTTTTGAATCACCCTGTATACATGATTGTGTATACGTATATATATATATGTATATATATACATATTCGCAATTAAGGAACACGCATCATTAAAAATAGGAATAAGAAAGGTTACATACAAGCTTAATGAAGATAGTACGGAGTACATTTAATTATGTCCCAAGGGCAGCTTGCCCTGCAGTTAAATACAAAGGAACGTTTTTATATAATTCTCATTAAAACTTATACAGAATTAATTAAGCTGCTTGAAAAATCTATCCAAATTAGTGGCGGCTCAGAAGAAATTTGAACGAAACACGATTTAAATAAACTTTTTCAATGACAAAATTTTTAACTTAATTACATGTTATAAATCAATTGTATAAAGTACTATTATATATTTATATATGCATGCAAGCAGATACAGTCATTCCATGCATATGCAGTCGTTCCATAAAATATATTATATTTCAATATATTGTGTTCTGTAAAACAAATTAGTACGGTCTTTCGAATGAAGCAATTTTTTGTTCGCAACAAAAGATGTAAATATAGTCGATTTCTAAGGAAATTGACTTATGAAAAAAAAAATGAAATAGATTATCAAATTAAGACTAAATATACTTTTTCTTTAATATCCAAATGCAGTAGCTTTTACTAAGAAAACGAAATTGTTTGATGCTATTTCTTAATATAAAAGAATAATTATTGCTAACAAAATCTGCAAATAATTACTCGTATTTACATAATTTAATTTCACTTAACCACATTGTACCCCCTCGTTGGAAATGATGTTTGCTTTTAAATGATTTCTATGAAAATTCCTTAAAAGCCATCTACATATTAAAACGAACAGTAACTTTCTTTTTTTTAGAATAGCTGTACGTACTTCTGGCAGCATAAATGAACTTCTTTACACCCAATTAGTCTAATAACAAATTTTCCTGCTATTCATACGATAAGTTTCCCACAAACTTATTATTTTAAAAAGAACATATTTTAGGGGCTGGATCCAAATTAAAGTTTTGTAGATGGTTTTTAACCGAGAGACTCCCTTCCCTTGTGGATCAAGGAATCTTAGGCGCCACTCAAGCAGTCATTGAAGACTGCTAGATTACAGGATAGCATAAAAGGTTTCAAAATATTTAGTTACTTCTATCGTAGATGGTTCCTTAAACCACCATTTTGCTGTTTTTAAGCGTAAGTGTTAGAAAATTGGAATAAAAATTTTAAATTTTAGATTTCTGAATAGCAGGATTTAATAAATCTAAATCAATCAAAAAAATATACAGGGTGAGTCATAAATATCGAAACAATAGGCTATCTCATTAAATATTGCCCTTAGACCCATACTTCCAATTGCGAAAATTCATAAAAAAATGTGAAATTTTTGATAAGATAAATTGCGACTCCATGCGGGGTCTAGTTGAAAAGTTACGAAAATTAAATTTTTACACGGCCCCGTAAGACAAAAATTCCAATTAGGAAAACTTTCCTTATCCAGTCCTGAATAAGACACAAAAAGTTGCATCTTCATATCTCCAAAATTCGCAAAGTTATAGCCGTTTAAAAAATTCATCAGGTTTTAAGGGATTAGACATAAATTGAAATGCGCGCAATTCAAAAACAATGTTACTTTAACAGTTCTAGAAAATGCGAAAAATTTTTATTTCTTGAGATAGAATTTTGATTTTTTTTTCTTTTTTGTGATGGTTAGCCTTATAATTTCTTAATAAAATCACATTCTAAAATTTCTCATACAATTTATAAAAGTTTCATGTGGTTAGTACTGGTATAAGTGGGACAATCAAAAATTGTTATAACTCGTAACATTATTTATCTGATTTCAATTTCTTCCCCTTTAATTATAGATGAAAATCTAATTTTAGTTTTGTTCCAAGATTTTTTTTAATATTTATTTTAATATTAAAAATGTTTATTGAAAAAATATCATAACTTTTAAAGAACTCATATTTTCAAAAGTAAACATTTTTTCAAAAGTAAAGAAAAATTCAAATTTGCATAAACAAAACTAATGTAAAAAAATCAAAAATGATGTGTTTCAAGCTCTCTTTTCTTTTAAAAATTCTTAACATTTAATAATTTGAAGACAAGAAACAGAGGATAAAAAATTCATTATGCAGAAAATCAAAGTGTATTGTTTAAATGTCCGTCAGTTATTTAAAAAATGCTTTTTCTAAAATGCAGGTTAAGTCTTTTTTTTCTTTTTAAATTTACCTCTGACAACTTCAGGCTTTTTATCGTCCTCCAGAGGATGTTAAAAAATCTGTATTCTGAGCCCAGGTAGGGCCAGGACCGAGATGTTACTATTTTGTGAAGACCCGCCAGGCCGGGCCTAGCGTACTTTTCATAAAAGAGGGGACTACCTCCTTCAACTTAGGTGCACTCTGGATGAAATTTTCAAAACTGGTCTCGACAAAACCCTTATTAAAATCACTGTCTCTGACTGACATTATAACATTTTTTAGAGTCTCCAACCCATGGGATATGGATTAACGATATTAAAATATAGGTGAAAGATTTACATATAAATAGAGATTAATTGATAAAATATATTACAGCTTTGGCGCTTCTTTAATAAAAAAAATTATAAATATAAAAAACGAAAAGCTATAAAAGAATTTTTTGGTCAGAACTTCTCCATATGAAACATTTTTTACCCACGCCGAGTTAAAAAAAAATTGTAGAAATTTGCGACTGAGCCGGGCTATGATTTAAACTATTTTCCAGACCGGTCCGGGTTATGATGTTGACATTTTTTCCGGCCACGCCAAACCTTTTCCCCTAGGGGTCGGTTTGGGACCTGGCCTAGATATTTTTACCCAGGCAGACGTATGGTATACCAATTTAGTGTTAAAACTGTACGCTGCTATTTTATGTCCAAAGAAAAAGCGCTATCTTAAACCGATTTTTATTAAATTGCAATTTGTGAATGTTCCCTAACAAGCGTTGAAATTGAGTTAAGAAATCGCAATTTAGAGGCAGGGAGAAGTGGTGTAAGTCAGGAACTTTTGGGGATTTTGGGATTTAGAATCTTCGTGGGATTTTTAGATACGGAGATGAAATTTGTTTTGTTCAATTTAGGAATGGATAAGGAATAATTTCCTAATTGGGAATTTTGCCCTACAGGGCCCGTATAAAAATTTAATTTTCGTATTTTTTCAAATAGACCCCCCATGGAGTAGCAACTTATCTTATCAGAAATTCCGCCTTTTTTTATGAATTTTTGCAATTGGAAGTATGGGTATAGGGGCAGTATTTGAGGAGATAGCCTATTATTTCTATATTTATGACTCACCCTGTATAAGTTGCATTTTATATTTGTTTCGAATATTAATTTCATAATTCCTAATTGATATTATAAAATTATAAAAAATGAAAATCCGACGCAAATATGTTTAAGCTTTTTAGTATTAATGCGGCATAAAATATGGAACATTAGGAGTATAATTTCAGAATAATACAACTATAAAAAAGTAATTTAACATTAAAAGTACTAAATTTTGAATGCTTATAGTTAAAAGACTTAACATTCATATGACTTGATATTTCGGTTCCAAGCATAGTATGAACCGAAATTTGAAATATTTTTATTAAAATATATTATTCTTATTGAAAAAAAAATGAAATTTGGGTTCGTTTTAATTGTAGATGGCCCCCTAAGAAAATCATATATACATCGTTTAAAAGTAGATTTCATTTCCAATCGTTCGGTACTAGTAACTTACTTCTATGATAATTTGTTAAGAAGTTAGTAAAGGGTGTTAATGTTTTTTCTATGATTGTACATAAAAAGAGCTGCGAGAAATACAAATCAAAGTTAAAATTAAAAATTTAGAATCTGTTAATTGGGCGTTACCCCTTAGGCAAAATTGAAATTGAGATTTCTTTACTGTGAGGTATTTTCTATTTCTTTATCTTAATTTTTAAATTATTTTCCTGTTAAGAAAGACATAAAAATGAAAAACAGAGAGCGTGAAAAATCAAATACAGAATTAATGAAAATAGTAAATCCGGCACTTAATTATGTCTCAAGGGACAGTTCTCCCATCAGTTAAATGCCAAAGATTATTTTTTAATTTCATTAAAACAGAATTAATTAACTTTCTTGAAAATTCCATTTACACCAGTGGCAACTCAAAAAGATATTTGAGGAAAAATCACTTTAAATAGTCTTTTCAAAAATAATGCGTTCGATTTAGTTAATTAATTTAAATAAATTATTTAAAGTACTATTCTAGAATTATACAATGTGCACAAATAATGACTGAGTAATCGTTTTCCATTTCAAAAAAGTACAAAAATTAACTTTGCTGTTAAAAACGTTTTTATATACTATTCCTTTATATAACAGTCAAAAATTTTCTTATGATATATAGTTAAATTTTCTCTATAAAATTCGAAGTAATTAAACTGTTTCAAAACTTTAATACTAATAGCATGTGATAAAAGTGTTATAATTTAATAAGTAAAATGACCTAAATAGTTATTTCTTTAAAAAAAGTTTTCTTTTTATGCTGGTCATCAAAATTAAAGGATAATGAGAAAAAATTATAATTACTCACTTAATGTTGCAAACAAAGAAAAATGCATCAGTTATTTACATTAATTAAGTACTATTGAATATAAAATTACACTTCCGAGTATTATTCAACGTCGTAAATATGCAAATTAGAAAATTTTCAATGTTTTGCGCAATAGACGTATATTGGAAATCTTCACTGTGAAGTAGTTTAAAATGAATGCCGTATCTGAAAGTGATGAGTATTCTTTATAGTTACGGCTCAAAGACATCGTTTAAGTAAAGTTCGAGAGTGGCGAATAATTTGTAGAATCGAGGAAGATCAAACACAAATGGAGGTCGCCGAAGAATTGCATATTCCTCAAAGTTCCAAAAAAAAAAAGAGCTTCGGGTGCTTTTTGAGCACCGAATACACTGGTAGACAGCCAGATCAAGAAAGACCAAAAGCAACAACATGCAAACGAAGTTCGTTTTCTATTATTTTTGGCTTGAGGAAACCCTGTAATGACTACAAAAGAGTTGGTTCTGGATCTTAAAACTGCCACGGAAACTCTAATTAACCGTTCTCCTGCTCCATGAAGTCTTATCACGGAAAGACTGTATGCGAGTTCCTCCCATTCCAGTTTCCAAACGGGGCGTTTAAACTGTAGAATCATCATGTTTAATGCAGCAAAGAAGTGGGAATGGGATAACTCACTGACACGAGAAGGCAAGTTGCGTGTTCCTTCCGCTCTCCAAATTCTGGGCACGTTAATAAACAATTCTCGATCTCAGTCTTCTTGGCTCCATTGAACGTGACTACAGGAACAGCTTAAACGGGCACCTTTCGAAGTAGGGGACACAAACTATTGGTTTTCTTGCATAAGAGCACCCTTGTTAACCCTTGTGTAACAGTAGAACGAACTGAACGACGACTATAGGTGCTACGTATTTACATAAGTATGAACGCACCAAATGACATCAATAATGCCAAAATGATACCATCTGCTGATTACTCTTGAACTTTTGCAGCAATAATATTACAAATTAATATTTTATTTGCATGATTGAATTATATATTTAAGCGTAAATACGAAATAGAAAAAAATATTAAAATATATATATATACTTCAAAAATGCCAAAAATATTTCGCGCAAATCAAATTTGAGGCAAAAACTTGAGCCATAAATTACTACTATACATTTAAAACGATTTATTTATGGACAATATTTATTTGACGTCACATTGGAAATCACATGAAGTAAAAGTAGCACGGATAACAAATTTATTTCAATATATCTCATGAATCAAATGAGGCACGTATGCATCAGAAAGGAATATATGTCTGCATTTTAGGCATTATAAATGCAGGTTGCCTGCGCCAAACATTTTCGAATTTTTCTGTATAAATTACTATAGATCCTTCTTTGAAAATTCATAAATAATTTAAAAAAGAACAATTTGACTTTAAAAAATAAAATTAATATATGCATGATGGTACATTAAATTAGAGAAAGTAATTAAAACCTGTTACTGACAATATCTAAAAGTTGATCAAAATGTAATATACTAGTACATAGTATATACCAATGTCTTGACTGAGTTTTTGGCCAACTTTGTCCGACATTTTGTTCCAAAATGGCGGCCATTTATTTTTTTTAATTTAAAACTTAAAATGAGGTGCAAAGAAGTTTGAATTTTTTTCTTATGTGTTTGACCTTGATGCAAAGATTTCGGAGCATTTTTTGATCCGCCTATACCTGAAAAAAATGACTGATTTATATCACTTTAAATTTATAATGCGGCTAACATTTTAATTTGATCTGATTTTCTTTTCACGCGATAATAGTCATATTTATATACCTATTTCGATGCATCTTGGTGAATACATAATCCATAACAATGTCTCTACCGAGTTCGTTGGTCATCTTCATCAGCCATATTTTTTCAAAATAGCGGTCATTTAAAATTGTCCAAAAACTTTTCATTTATAATGATGTATGAAGAAAAGAAATTAAAAATAAAAAAAGGCTCTTTTTGAAGTATTTGATCTTGATATATTGATTCCAGAGTATTTTTTGTTTAATCTTTATCTTAAAAAACGGCTGAGATATAACAGTTTGAATTTCTAATGTGGGTGACATTTACAAAAATCAATTTGTCTGTGACAATACTCGTATATATCAACTGATTTCAAGGTGAATGTGCATGTGCACATGACTTAAGATTTCGAAAAAGGTCATTGCTTAGTTTTACCCGTCATGCTGTTTTAAAATTGCAGGCACTTCAGGATATCGCTTAAATTGATCACCTTGATGATCGCTGCAAATAAAACTTTCTTGAATAAAAGATGACTAATTTCTAAAAACTTCCATTAATATTCAGTATTGGCAAAAAACAGCATTGTATCTCATATAATTGGGTGCCAATAATTTGAGCTTGTAAGCTTAAACAATATAACTTGATTTAAAATGAATGAATAAATAAATAAGGAATATGAAAGTTGCCCCTTGCTCCTGGCACTGGCTGGAAGGACTTTTTAAATTGAAAGCTATCCAAAGGTTTCTGCAATTTTGGTCACCATTGCACATAAAAATACTTAATTAAAAACATACAAAGTAGGCGTTTCGTCTCGTTTTCGCATAGCCTCATCCACTAATAACTCAACAACAAAAAAAATCGAACACACTCTGTACTTAATCAGCGTTAAAGTTCAAATGTATTGAAATGTTCTTAAATGTATTCATGTCTGTCTAGTGTTTCATATTTAGTTTAAATAACATTTTAATTCAGACATTAACACGTACATGTATCTTTAGAAAAGGAAAAATTATTTACATCATAAATATTTATACTAGAGATTGTAGTCTAAGCTTTACGTGAATGAAATCTATCTTTTGTAAATATCAGGCGGAACAGTTAAATGACAATAAAAAATTTTTTTTTCTGTATCCCGCCTATACTATAGAAGTACTATACTATACAAGTACTGTGTTAATGCCACTATCTTTGTAATTTGATAAATGCTCTTCTGAATATTAATTGCAAGTTTCATTAAGTTTCAGTGGAGAAAAATATTGTTTTTTGCATAACGCAATAATTATGCATAGCTAATCATAATTACATTGTTTAATTAATCTGAGCTTGAATTCATTAGTTCTGCATCGGAAAACCGTGACTATTCATTTACCCAAGGTCTGTTAATGGTTTTGTTGCTGAATAGTATTTGCAGAGAGAGAAAAGGTGACACTAGTAATACATTTATTTATAAAAAATATGAGCTAGACAAACAAACAAATAAATATAGAAGATGTAATTATTGGAGTTTTTAAAACTTAATTTAAAATAAATATGCAAAATATGGAACCATGGGGTTGTTTTACTAATATAAGTTAATTACTTGAATTATTGATAACTTAAAAACATTCAGTTAATTTTAATAAAATTTTGTTTTAACACTGTCAAAATGAAACATAAAATACATTTTTGCCTAAAACTTGAGTCTTATATTTAATCAATATTTTTGCCCTTTTACTTATTATCATACTTAATCAATTTTGTTATCTTTTAGTCTTATAGTTTATTAATTTAGGAAAAAATTAAATTAAAATGTTACTATATGTATTCTTTTTAAAGGATATTAAAGTGCAATAGTAAAGGGCATAGTAATTTCCAGTTGTACCAGTAATTTTTCCCCAATAATGTGCCGTTAAAATTTTCAGAAATCTTATAGGAAAAAAAAAAGTTTTTTTCGCAGTATTATTAAATAGTACTAGACGCCCTTGGCGACCAGTTTCGTCTTCCTTTGTATGTATACTAAGCATTAAATCATATTGATGTTATTCATAATTTATTTTTATTGCTCAATTTTTTGCCAAATTAGAAGATTCTGCTAGAGAAATAGACACAGATGTCATATACGTACCACATTGGCGCGATTGCAAGAAAATGGCAATCATATGTGCCTCACATGGTAACCCGACCATTGCTATTTTTTTATTAACAAACTGTTTGTTTGCTTTTATTTTCTTTTTTAAAACGATATAAATTGTTTTATTCTATAATTATTAACTGAATTTTTTTTTAACTCCTTCGCGACGGGAGACTTTTACGACATTTTTAATGTTTTGTCACCGATTTTTAAAATCGAAATTTGTCCCTTATCAAATGGAGAAAATGCTCCTATTAAATAAGATAAATTTTACATTAAAATTTTACTGGTACGGATAGACAAGCTTCCTTAAGCCTTTTACGGCACGTATACGTGTCGCTCGTCCCCAAGGGGTTAAATTATTATTTCCCTTTTAAAATAATAGAAATTAGTTTAAAAAATATATGTGTAACTGGTATTTGATAACGAAGAAAACGATTTGACAAACTGGTATTTGAAAACTATTATAAACATGTATTTCATTCTTTGAAATTTAAATAAAAGTTTTTATCCTGATAGAATCTTGTGTAATAAAATGCAAAAGGCAATAGAAAGTTGAAAAATAAATTAAATCCTGTTGTAAGACAATATTTTCTAAATATCTCCAAGAATTCTTCCTTAGTTTATTGTGAAATTAATATTAATTGAATAGTTCGCTAAAGAACAGCATTCGTTAGGATTCAGACAATAAAATATTCTTTAAACAATAATTAATCTATTTGGATGTCTACTGTTGATGCTATTAACATAGAAGTATTTTTTTCTAAAAACTAGAAAAAAAAAATTCGGACCCGAAAGGGTTAAATTTACAATAGTAACAAGACATATTTTGTAGGATTCATAAGTGATTATTAAAATGTTTTTTTTAATTGAGGCCTCTAAAGTTTTTTAATTAATGACGGCTTACGCATTATATTTAATTATATTTATGATAAAACTTAAACTAATTAAATGATTGTTAACTGGCCACGTTTGTATTCACATTAAGGCATACTTTTTACAGCAACTTTATGAATTAAAAATAAGTGCTAAAGATCCATTAATCAGATTTTTGATTTTCTTTTAAAATAATCAGATTTAAATTAATTACTTGAACATTTTATTTATATGTGTTTTATTCGTAATGATATGCATAAAGATAGCAATTAACAATAACAATGACACATTACATATTACATAATTTGAACATAATCTTTCAGATGTGTTAATGATGTAACATCATTTGCTTGTACTTTAACAAAAACACAAGACTAATTTGTTTTCAGGCAGATTAGGAAAAAGAAGGATGTAAATAAAGTCGAAAATTAATTAAAATCACTCAAGTAAACTTTTTTCAACATCGTAAAAGAAATATTTTGCTGAACTTAATTAAAATAAACGTTTTATTTTATGCTTCAGATAATCTAAACAACGGTGTTACTTCAGGGCTCTTTCAGATTATCTTTTTTCATATATAAAAATTTTGTAAGCTCTAATCAATAAACATTTTAAATAAGAAAAAATACATTTTAACTTTATACTTACACTTTTCATTTATTCATATACCTATTAAGAAATTTTAGATTTTTATTTATATCTTTGCTTATTTAAAATTTATTTATTGTTTTATTTTCAATTTGTAACAAAAGGTTGAAATTTTAGTTCAAATTAAAAAAAAATCAGCCCTTTTAAAGCAGTGCTAGTTTAATGAATACAGTTAATACAGTTGCTATAGAAATGTATTTCTTATATCCTAAACCAGTTCGATCAGCTTCCATGCGAATGATTGATTGCAATAATATGTATTTTTAAGCAAATCTCGTTACCGCAATATATAATGTGGATAAAAATCATGAATACATTTTGAAAATTTCGTAAAAAATAAATAAATAATATTGCCGTATACTTCTTGTGATCCAAAGTTTATTTATGCAACTAAAATACACGTGCTTTAAAAATGGCTCATAGAACGACCTATACATTCACAAGGGCTTAAATGTATAAAAAAGGTAGCTACAGTACCATTTATTTTGTGAATTTTATTATCATAATTCAAAAAGTGCAGATATTGTAACTCGAATCGCAGCTAAAAATTACTCGCTTTGTTTTTATGCATTGAAATTTAATAGCGTGTTTTGCAAAATAAAATTGTCTGTAGCACCATTTCTTATATGGGAAGGGATTATTTTGAAGATATAGTACCATTAATAAGCAGAGTTTTTAACTTATTTTTTTTATTTTCATTTACGGCACTTTTTATCACATATTGTACGTCCAAGACGCTCTGAAACAATATGTTAGATGCTTTTCTTGAATATTCGAAAACCATCAAAATAATTTGGCCCGCGAAATGTAGTAGTTAGCCAGTCAATTTATTAACAATTTTCAAATGGTTATTGTTCTCGGTCGAATGGATACATCTGAGATATCTCTGAATCCTTATGGTGTCCGATTTTTTAAAATACTTCTGTGCCATGATGACAAAAAAAAGCTCTAAAAGTTACAAAAAAAGAAAAAACAGAAAAGAAAGAAAAAGAAAGAAAAAAGAAAAGAAAGAAAAAGAAAGAAAAAAGAAAAGAAAGAAAAAAAGAAAAAAATTCTTTACAGTTTTTAAAGAAATTGCATATAAAAGTACTTTTTTTTATATATGTTATATATATGTTAAAATTGAAAATATGCGATTATTAGGAGTTTAAAATTTTGCAGTAAATCAAATTATAAAACTGAAATTTCATTTAAAATTTGAAAGTGTTGCTGTTTGTAAAGAGACATATGCATTATTCAAAAATACGTTTGTTTTTTATAATATCGATAGAGTAGATACAGCTACATAAAAAAATGAATAAATTCAGAAAAGAAGAAACACTTTAAAATCTTTATTTGTTTTTTACAAAATTAATAAATTCTGTAGGAGGGAAATGAATGTATAAATGATACTGTCTTCGAGATATTTCACTTTCAATTAACCTTAGCTGTAAAATAAACATGTATTAGTTACAAAAAATGAGGAAAATATTATTTTTAATATAGAATTTATTTCTGGGACTTTTATTTTATTCTTTGAAAAAAACATTTTCCAAATATTTGTTGTAATTTGTTAAATTAAATTACTTATTTACTTACTTATTTATTTCCTTTTCAGAAAGTTGCTTTAATTGATTCTTCAAAGAACTTAATTTTCAAAAAAAAAAAAAAAAAAAAAAAAAAAAAAAAAAAAACTTTTTTCTTATCGTATAAAAAAAATGTAGAAAATAAGGATTTAATCAACATCTTTAACAATGTTTCTCAAGAAATATATATTGAAAAGAAAACTAAGCATCAGACAGACATTCTAGAGTCACTGCGTAGTATCCCTAGTAGAAGAATCTTTTAACTTGTTAATTGGATTGCTATGAAGCAGATTTTGCTCTAGTAGAAATAATTGTATTCGACACTGAAATGTTCATAGATTACGTAACAAGTAACACGTTAAAAATACTTAATGATATTTATTATGATGATAAATGTTTGTTTAAAGCGTCATATTTTTTCGTGAACGTACAGTATAGCAATGAGATACAGTAAAATGAGCAATTACTAAAAAGATTGTTTCGGATAATAGAATGAAAATGCTTTGAATATTTTTTTCGTTAGTTAGTTTAATATGCACTGTTAAAACTAATGGTGACACATAGCACCTTTTAGGGGTGAAAGGCTTGTCTCACTGGTGACATCCCTAAAGGAGACAGAATGGCACCTTTAATTAGGGTGAAAAGATTTCACCCTTAATCCAGAGTGCCCAATAATAAAATATTAAAAAATAAAAAAACAAACTTTTGGCCCTCGAAGGATTAGAACCCACAACGTCTGCCTGTAACCTCAGCGCTCTAACCGCTCGGCCATCGAGCGGACCTTCAAAGTCTTCCTGAAATGTTCAAATGTTCTGAAATTCAAAGGTTGCTTTATATAAAAAAGCTCGCCAAAAGTTAGGCATCCGAAGTTCTAAACAAAATTGAGATAGGGCATAGCGGTGATAGTCGTCGTAGGGAAAAATTACTGTTTTGATCCACCAGTGACGGTGAGTTGAAGGGCAAGGATACACGTCACATAGCATGCGCAAATGACTAAGGGATGAAAATCTTCCGACGGTATGCATTGCGCGGAACCCTAACTAGCGTCAATCATCTAGTGAGAGGTCAAACGGCACCCAACACATTCTCAAGCCCACGGGTGTCAAATGGTAACACCTTTTACTCCCTGGGCGCCAAATGTAACTGGTTTGTCACCTTTATTTTTAGCAGTGTGGTTACTTATTATCATTCATTTTTCATTGAATGTAGTTTTTTATTTACTTTAAAATTGTATATAGCGACTGACATATTTTTGAAAGTGCAATATATCAACTAAATCAAACCTGAATAAAACTATTTAAAAAAATCAGCTGAAAACAATTGCTATTTTTAATTTAAAAGTTTGGAAAATTACTTGAAAAATATACTCATTTCGTAACAAAATTCATATTTAACATATTCTTGTGACATCAGATAAAAATCCATTACACTTTCAAAATATAATTTGTACATAAAAAGTATAAGGAGGACACCCATGTGATAAGCTTACATTTTCCCGTTATTTAAAGAAATTTGAATCTTTTAAGAGGAGATATTTGGAAATTTTTTATTTTAGGCTGAAGAATTCTTCTAGTTTTTAGAAAAACAAGGCCTACTTTAAAAATTCGTTTCTAATATGATAACGTATTGTGAAGCCCCGTTGAAGACAGTTTACTCTGCCATTTTATGAATATGCACTTTAGAATAAAATATTTCAGGTAGTTTTTACGTTAGCTTGAGGACATTTATCTATTTTGAAGGAAAATAGCACAGCTATTGAATATATCAGCCTTGTCACTTCTATGGGAGAAATTTAGCGAATGACCGTAGCGCCCTCCAGCGGCCGGTGTTCCTAAACTCAAAGGCTTTGGTGTATACATTTGGCTATAGCGAGTTAAATCTGGCATGTTTAAGTTTTTTTTTTAAATATAATGATGGAATAACAGATGTAAATATTCCAAGTGGGTGAAAAAATTCCAGGCCAGGATTCGAACCAGGGATGTATTGGCTGAAGCCGCCAATGCTCTTGCCGGAACTTAGACATCCCGGAGACAAAAACTGGAAGACTATTTCACCCAATTAACCTCAACGATCGCTTAATCTGCTCTGATACTCTGGATCAGTTCAACAGAACAAATCGAAGGTCAATATATAAAATTGCAGAAAATCGCTGCATACGAAATTACATTAGATTAGTTTTAAACATGATTATATATTTATATTATGTTATATTATAATCATGTTTAAAATTAATCGGATGGAATAATTCGTTCAATTCATTGATTTATTTTTATATCGATTTATTTTCTTAGAATGCAAGTACTATTTCAAATCATGCTATTTTAACTATCCAGTTACAACTTTTTAGTTTAGTTGAGAAATCAAAACGATAATATTTATAGTGATAAAGGAAAACAAATAGATGATATTACAAAATGAAAATTTTTTTGTGAACCAAATTTGTAAAATCGCAGCAATAGTTTTGGGTGCAAGTGTTTCTTCATCAAGCGCATGCAGTCGATACAGCAAAATAAATAACAAGTTGAAAATTGCACGCAAAACATGGCAAATGAGGTACTATAAACAGATTTATGCGATAGCTGTTAAATTCTTATGCGAAAAGCATAAATACAAAGCATGATACGATTATATGTAAATTAAAGACATATGTCAGTTACAGAGCAATCCAACTATTTTAACGGAAGTTAGAGAACGGACAGACAAACCGAATTCTTAAACATTTCCAACTATGTTGCAAAGAGTTAAAACACCTAATAAGTTGAAATTTGAGTTTCAGAGATTTATACACAATGGACGATAGCAAATTTTAATTCTTTTGTACCGCCGTGTATTGTGTCTAATATCTTTATATACATATATGCCACTATATGGCTAAAATTTAATTAAGAATGAAACAACCTTAAATCTAGTAAAATCACATTTCTTATTCACATCTCGCTATCTTAGAATTCGCAACAATAGTTTAAAAGATCATATCAAAATATAAAGTAACTGTCTCGTCTGAATACAATTTTAAATTTTAACTGTTTTGCAATATAACTTTGACATTTTAAATATGGCATAATTTCTAATACTTACTGCTTTTAACGTACGTTCGAAGGATGAAAATAATTCAAAGACTTTATTGAAAAAAAAATTAAACTTTATTTCTTATGTCATGAATAAGGTGCTATTATTCTAATGAAATTAGTATGTTATTAAATAAGGCTTTGATATTTGATTTTACGTGATGAAAAATCAACGAAAATTACGTCACTATGATTTAATTAATGATTCAACGGAATCTAAACTTTTTAATTTCTTTTACGAAATCTAAACATTTAACTATATATGAGTTTAACGTGTGTGAGTATGTTGTAGGTGCGTTTTTTCATTAAGTTCATGTAAATCCTCAAAAGATGACCCGTTAGAATGAGTTAGAAGCGTTCGATGTAAGCACATTTCGTGTGTGATTAATATTGTTTTTATCTACAATGTACGCTGATGACTATCAAAGATTCCTTTCAACCAATAATTTTTTACAGCATAAATCCAAGTCTTTCATTGATAATTTTATTATTAAATGAATTATTAGCATTGAACTGTGCTTGCGATTAAATATTCATTTGAAAGATACAAAGTAAAATACTCTCTTTAGATTCTCTCAGTTCAAGAACAATCCGTCAATCATTTCAGTAGATATGCGAGAAAGGGTGTATAATTGAAAGCATCCGGTCACTGCTTCTTAAGTTTTAGACATCAGTTTATTTAACCCTTTCATCTATAATTTACTTTTCATTATTATTTTTAAAAAACCAAACAACCTTTTTTGAGAAAAGTGAGAACCCATTATAAAATAGTTTTATTACTGTGGTGCATGCTAGCTATTACCTGTCCATAAATCAGATATTCAATAAATGAATGCTGAAAACTTTTTTGCTTTATAGGGTAATACTTATCTGTTCTCACAGGAGGCCCATATGAATAAAAGGGATAAGTTAATGTCATTCAGTCTAGAAAAATTTCCTTTATTGTACAAAGAAAAAACGTTTTTAATCAAAATGGCATTTATTAATAAACATTTCCGACATTTTTCTTCTGTTTTTATTTTATTTTATTTTATTTTTTATAAGATTACATAATTAAAACTATATCTGTTTAATATCACATGTGTGGCGTTTTATTCAAAAAACTAGTTACCAAAGTGATACTTCATCTTTCACAAGAATGTTTTTGATTTACTTTCGCTGTCGTAAAAGGCGTATCAAACAAGATCATGTTAAACTTTATTTGCAGTTATCATACATATCATAAATCAGTCAGATATATTCTTCTTTGATATTATTAATTAAGTAGTTAGTAATGGAATTCTTTTTGCTAACAGCAAAACAAAACATTTACTAAGGAAAGATAGAGATTTATTACTCCAACAATATTCATCATTTCTTCAGCTAATTTAGTTCATACTTGGTAAAAATGAATGAGTTTTTCTAAATTCCATTTATTTTTACATTTATTATAAGATTATTTATAATTGCCTTAGTTTCAAAATTTCTACCAATGTATTTATTTTTATAAAATGATAAGTCTGTTCAGTCAACTCAAGTTTGTAAAATTTAAGACAATTTAAGTACAATTTTATATCTGTAATTTCTGCTTATTTTAGGTGAAATCCGAATTCAAACATTTTCTTCTTCGAATACAATTTGAATAAATATTTATCTATTTGTTCTTATTATTCTAATCATATGTGTGACAAAGCAAAACCACTGACACTGATAAGGTGTCACACACATTTTATCGATATAAATGGCTAGTCTAAAAAGAAATCAAACTTTGGACCAAAAAAAAGTTTCGCATTTTTTGGACGAAATGAGTGTCTGTTTAACGATCTTTTGAAGAAATCCGTGTCTTCATCGCGATCATTTCACAAAATTTGATGTCCAGATCCTTTCTATTTTTTGCTGCTGGTCAGGTTAATTTATACTTTTTGTTGTGGGTCGCGTTTGGATCCGGTGTACTTCTACTGCTTGCTGCGAGTCAAGTTAATTTCTGATTTTTTTGTTTCAGGTCGGGTCTGGCTCCAGTTAACAACTATATTTTGCTATTGGTCGGATTGACTTTTACTTTTTAGCTGCGTTTAGCGAATCGGGTAGATTATCATACATTTCGGATATGAGTCAGTTACAGATTCGGTTTTTACTCTTGCGAGAATAGTTGACCCAGTTTTGATTGCGATTCTTTCACGAAATTTGCGTTTTTCTGCGATTCTTTAACGAAATTAACTTTTATCTGTGAACGTGATCCTTCGAAGAAATTCAGATCAGAGACTTACCAAACGTTTAGCTGCACGGGTCACGGTCGGGCCAATAATATTTTTCATAATATCTAGATCAGAGACGGACCGAATATTTAGCTTTTATTCCGGGCCGAGCCACGACCTGGAAATTTTGTCCAATACAAACTTCTAGGAAAAATGAAATCGAGACTAGGCTCGGTCTGGAAAAAAGAAACCTGTCCCCAGCCGAATCTCTAAAAAGCGCAAGATCAGGACACGATCCGTTTCAAAATGAGACAAAACCTTTCCCAGTACAAGTCTCGTGGACATACAATGGCGCGACCCGTGCCATGCCGTGACGGGCTCGAGCTTCGCCCCAAGTTATTTCTCGTGAGGATGCATATTGTCACTTTGTAAACCCTTTATAAGCCAAAGGGGTGGGGGACAGGGAACTTCGCCCCCTACCCCCTTAGAATCGCCACAGCTTACGGACTGTGTCGATCTCAGATTGAGCGTTTAACCTTTATACCGGACGGGCCTGGGCTTGAAAATTTTGGCCCGTGTACACCTCTGGTAGGAAGGAAGTCTACGCTAGACCCGACCTGAAAAAAACAGTGTAGCTCGATCCAGCTCTGCAGAAAAAATAAGACCCGACCCGGTTCTCAAACTGAATACCTGACCTAGTCCCAGTATAATAAAGTTGGCGCGACCCGACCCGTGTCGCGCCGGTCCCGAGTTTAGGACCAAAAACTTTTTCGTGCGGGCATCTGATGTCGTTCGCAGATTCTTTATTGGGCTCAAGGGGAGGGTGATCGCCCCATCACCCCCCCCCTTAGGTCCGCCATTGAATATAGGGAGCATAGGTAAAAAACCTTTTTTGAAAATTCGAATAGATTTCTTTTTTCTTACGTGCAATAGGTATTTATTTTGATATCCCCTAATTTACGGAAAAAGATGTGTAAACAAAAAACTCAATCATGTTTTCATACATTTTAAAAATATTAAAAGCAACACATTTCTATTTGCCTCATGTAAAGAAAAACAGATGAGAAAATTTCCAAGGATTTTGCATGTTAAAACGGCTTTTTTTATTATCTTTATTTCACTGTTTAAACTTTTAATTCGATTGCATTTTTGTTAAATTAGTTCTTAATTTATATTCCATCATTTATTTATTGATGGACTATTAATTTTATTATGTAATATTAGCCCAAAATAAACACTAAACTATTTATATTGCTTTAAGTGCAAAAGAATCAATATCCCGTAAAACAATTATACTCGATTGAGGTAGGTTTTAAAATATATTTATAATTGAAAATTACTTTGAATACCTTTCATAGGAATAAGTAATAATAATAAAATTGTACATTGTTTGGATCATGGAACAAGGTAATCTGTACAATGGACCTCTTAGTTGTCAGACAACTTTATATTCAGTGTATCATAGTAAACCGTATTGCATGGGCATTAGGGAGCCATAAAATCAAACAAATTGAATTTGAACTTATATTTTTTTGCTTTATTTGCTGGTATCAACATTAAAAGAATACGATTTTTAGAGAGAATTACATTTTTGAGATTGCTTAAAACTTTCGCCGCAGTGGTAGCACGTCAAGAGCACGAATTTCAATTCTAATTTTACAAACGACACCAAGAATATTTTAATATTTTTTTTCTTTTCAATGAAAGTATTTTTTTTTATTTCTATATGTTTTTTTTATTCTATAAAAGTCGTTTATAAATTCCATTGAGAATCAAACTTTTTGATCATTTTTTAAACAGAATTTTTTTGTGCGGAAAGAGTTAAATCGTTTACGTATAAGATAGATACAAATGAATCATTTAAAAAATATTATATACGTGGTCAAGAAATTCTTCGAAAGCGTTCTTCCAAACATTTTCTCTAGTGAGGCAAACGAAACTACCATGATAAAACTATTCACTGTACTGCAATAACTTATCTTCTTTGTTTTCTTTTCTATTTTAAAAAATAAATTCCCTGGGAGCACTTTGCAAAGTGTCTCAATCTGATATGTCCTGAACAATATAAATTTAACCTTTTTTAGTTTATAAAGTGACGTGTAGCAAATTTCTATTCGAAACGTTATCATGACAGTTTGCTCGACCGAAATGTAACATTCCCTTGTTTTTTGATATTCTACCTCGAAACTTTCTATAGTTATTTACCGATGGAGATTATTTTCTCTTGATACATTTTAGGCTTTAAATTTTATGATTTTATTGCCAAAAATAAAATAAATAAAATAAAAAAGGTGACAGGTTGAAAAAAGTTGGAAAAATCGTTGATAATAAAAATATATGTTGTATAAAACATTGTAAATATTCTAAATGTTTTATATAAAAATGGAAATCTAAGGATTCCTAGATTTAGAGAAAACTTTTATTATATTTTTTTACATATTTGAATACATGATAAAATTTGTTTTAAACAAATTAATTAAGAGGTATATGTTATTTGGTATTAACTAGATCCCAGATTATTGATGCATGGTAATTCATATGTCCGTAGACAAATTGTAGCTAGACTCTTAATTATTTATTTATTCGAAAACACAGAATGTCCTGTTATAGAAAATGCAATTTTTGATCAAACAGTGAATTTTTTTATACATTTTTATTTCAAACAGGTTTATTTTCCGTGAGTGAGTTGCACTGGATAGAAATAGATCTTTAAAAACGTTCACGCTTTAAAATTATTTTTTACCCTTAAAAATTACCAGAAAATTGCTATTCAGTTTTTAAAAATGGTTATACAGTAAAACCCCGATAATTTGGATTATTTAGAACCAGACCCAATACGGATTATCGGAAATCCGGATTATCCGGAGAATAAGAAAAAATCATATAAAATAAGACGTATTGTGGATGGTTGGGTGTTTACAGAAAATCAACTTTATAAGGTACCCTGGGGTAATAACGCCACGTTAAGGTTCTACCAATTTTCACGGCTTAGTTTTAGATTGTATTTTTCAAACAAATATAGGATCTGATACAGCAACTCATTGACTATCTATATAAAATAAAATAATTTAACAGATATGTATTCATAAAATGTAATGGCGTTTTTTCTTGACCCATGCTATTTGGCGTTATTACCCACCTATATGGGTAATAACGCCATGCAAACAAAACTATGAAATAAAATGGAATAATTGCATGTAGATAGCCCAATTCTAAAAGTACAAACTCTACAAACTTAGAAATTGAAAAATTGCATTCTAAGCTATTGAAAATGTTCAATTTTTTGTGAAAGTGTAAGAAAAATAAAGGTGTGGTGTGGCAGGGGGGGATAAGGCAAAAGAATATCAGACCGTGAGCTTCTTTTTGCTTAAAAAGGACCGTTTAAATAGAAATATGAGAAACATTGCACAGTTTTAACTGTGTTTATTTGAATCAGTATTTAGGATGTAGCTCGGCCACTGTAGGGAATCAACCGGGGTATTAATGTCAAGGATTGGCGTTATTACCCCGGTATAGTTATTGTTCAGTACATTTTAAATTACAAATTATCTCGAGAAGATATCCAAAATCTTCAACAACATTTTAAAAGTACATGAAATGCACTACAAATTTATGTAATTAACAAAGTATTTCCAGATAAAAACATAGTCTTCACATCACAAAACGTATCTCGAAAATTTTAGATCAAGCGTTAATTTTAGTTGTTTGTAAAAACAATAAGACCTAAAAATGAAACAAATTAACTTGAAGCTGTTTTTTGCGATTTATATGACTCAAAACTCTTCTGCGCAGAGCACATGGGTGTCATTTACCTGATTATTTCATAATTATGCAAAATATAAGCACTTGGCGTTATTACCCTGCCTGGCGTTATTACCCCAGGGTACCTTATTAAATATATTGGATATTTACTAACAGAAAAAATGTTTATTTTCTAATTGTAAAATTTGTAATATTCTGTTGTGCCAATTTTGTATACCGGTTGGGGATCGCACAATCAAGCATCCGCTTGAGCGTAAGTAGTTCGTTGGGTATAGTCTCCCCCTGATGTTCAAATCGAACCATTAATTATTCTAAATGAGTCATTGATACATTATGGTTAATAACTTTTGTTTGATCATAGTTTATAATGGTACTTTCGTCTATCATTTTCATTTTTTTCAGTCGTGCACAAAGCGATTATTTCGTCATCAGTAAGTGAGGTGCAATTTTATTTATTTTTTGCTTCCAACCAATTGATAAAACCGCTGATGTCAATATCTGAGCAACCATCAGTTTATTTTAAAAACTCACAAAATATTCAGGTGTAATTTCTTCTTTTCATTCTCGCTTATTCCTGTTGCTATTTCAAGCTCATTATTCCAGAAATTGTAATTTGTAGGCCATAAGATATTCCACAACTTTCAGAGATTATTTTTGGTTATCATCCGAAAAGACTTAAAGAGACTTTTTTATTCAGACTACGAGTATGAAATAAATTAAGGTAATGGAAATTTGAATAATCCAGACAAATTCTTCTCAAACTTAAAAAAAATCCATTAGACCAATACGGATTATTCGGAGATCCGTATTAAGGGTTTTCGAATTAGCGGGGTTCTACTGCACTTGAATGCACATACTCCCTCCTTATTTTACAGTGTAGGTAGTCAACTTGTGTGATGTTTAGAAATAAGAAAATTGATTGCTTAAGTCGTTGATAACATCAATATGACGACAACTTCACTCGTGGACGATTTTGTTTTACAATATTGAAACAAATTTATTAACCCAATTTTACATACATAGTAATTCAATAAATTCAAAGTATACTTTAAAACTATCTCTCTTTTGAAGGTTTAAAAGTACAATGATAAAATTTTTCAAACTACTGCAGTAAATTATCTTCTTTGTTTACATTCCTATTTTAACAGTATATCCTAGGTGAGCCCTATAGAAAGCATCTCCTTCTAATATGTCATGAAGAATATAAATCAACTTTTCTTTTTCTTGACTCATTGACGTATAGCTAAGTCTCTTTTTAAACCTTATCAAATAACATGGCTTCACAACAAATTTGTTATTTTTCGCTGTTTTCTGTTATTCTGCCTTAAATGTTTCTATAGTTATTTACAGAGGGAGATATTTTCTTTTTGTATACGTTTAGATTTAACAATTTTTTCTTTTGTTTCGAAAAAAAGGCATCGAAAAAAGTTCAGAAGAATGTTGATAGTAGAAACATTTGTTTAATAAAGCGTAGCAAATTTCTAAATGTTTTATTTAACAACCAAAATATATGCATACCTCTATGTTGTGTGATATTTTATTATTCTTTATTTATATATTTTAATAACTAATAAAATTTGTCTCGCAAAAAGTAATTGGGAATAAATTGAGATTGATTTTATTTGGTGTAATATGTCAATGCAGGGAGATTCATACGCCTTTATAGAAACTTTAACCAGAGTCTTAATTATTTATTCATTCAAAAATGTAGGGTATCTTCTTCTAATAAGAACCTGAATCTTTGTTCGAATGATGAATTTATTAATATTATTTTAATTGTAACCAGATTTATTTTCCGTAAGCGAGCTGCACTGGATAGAATCAGAATTTTTTGAAATGTTCATGTTTGGAAATTATTTTGAAATACATAAAAAAATAAGTAAATTATTATGTAGTTGTTTTTAAAAAAATGTTGCATTTAAAAGTTTATTTTGTTCTTATTTTGTGATTTAGATTAATAAAATTGTACAATGTTCAGCAATAATGAAATTTGCAGAAAAGAAAAATGGATTACTGAAATTTCTCCCATCATCCATGTGATTTCAGCATGAGTCTCGGACGTTTTTGCTTTATAATATAAATGTATAATTTAACATATTTTTTCTGTACATGGTAAATAAAATCCTCCAAATTATGATTTAAATTTATTTCGCTTGTGAGGTGTTCCAAAGCACACTGTTAAAAATTAGAAAATTTTGCTGCATCATCACGCCACCGTTTGTACAGAAAACGATTACGTCACTGTATTATATAGCATTCTCATTGTCAAAATAGGAATATTCTATTAAAGTGATGGAGTGGCGATGAAGCAAAATTTCAAATTTTTCACACTGAACTATGATGGAACTGTTCATGTTCAGTGTACTGCAGTAAATTATCATCCTCATATCTGTTTTAATAGTAAATTCTAAGTAAGCTTCATAAAAGACATCTGCAGCTGTTATGTCTTGAATTAACTTTTTAATTAGTTAATTTTATAAAGAATAGTTAATTTTGTAAATTAACTATTCTTTTAGTCCACCACATGATGCATAGCTAAGTTCTTTTTGAAATCTTATCAAATGACACGGTTTCTCTACAGAATTGTTATATTTCTCTGTTGTCTGATATTCTACTTGGAATGTTTCTATGGGAATTTATTTTATTTTTTTTTCTGTGCAGAGTGTATCTTTTAGGTTTTTATTTCGAAAAAGATTGACAAGTCGAAAAAAGCTTAAACAACAGTTGATAATGCTATGAAAATTTGTTTTATAGAATGCGATAATTTTGCTAAATATACTAATTTTATATTGGTCAGCGAAGATTTATAAATTACCGTATTTTTCCCTAAGCTTCTGTTATCATTATTATTATATACAGTGGATATATAACGATATTTGTTTCAAAAGAATTAATTGATTGGATGTCGAGATCGGATTTGTTTAGTATTAGGTATCGGATAGTTTGCTAATAAGTGGCAATTCAGTACGCAAAATCAGTAGTACCAGAGTACCAGATAATACCAGAATCTTATGATTTTCTTCATTCAAAAATACAGAATGTCTTTCTCCAACATAAACCAGAATTTTCAAAACTTTACTACAATTTAGATTTTTTTATTATGATCTGAATTATACATACTTATATTTCTGCAAAATGAAAGATTTTAAGAGAAAGAGTAGGGGTAATCAAATTCTACATCCTAATAATGCTGACCTATAAGCCCATATTTTCTATGGCCCGTATTATATCCAGTATTATATACATAATAATGTAATTGATAAAACATATGAAGAGTTTCTAAACCTGCGTTATCCAGAAAATCAAATTTTGGAAAATCTTAAAAAAAACCGCAAGTGCTTCCATTCGTTTTCATTCTAAACAAAGATTTTTTTTAATTCTTGAAATACAGGATAATACTAGTTTTTTTAAGTAATTGTTTCAATTAATAAGAAAGTTGTGTTAATTAATGGAAAGATTAATAGAGAATACACGATATTTTTAATTTTTGATGATGTGAGTTTTGAAAGCCACTTCCTTGTATATTTCCAATTTTTCAAAAATGAAAACTTTCAACATTTTTTAAAAAGTTTCATCTTTTTAAAATTTGTTAAAATAAATTTAATCAATGTTAATTTCAGGAACAAATATTAACTTAGGTTTCGTATAATATTTTATGATTTAAGGCCTACGTTTTGCTATTCTGTAAAATATATTCTTTTACTACATCTGAAGTTTCAGGAAAAATCCGGAAACTTCATATGTAGTTAAAGGTTATATCCAAATATAGTACTACGCGCCATATTGTGTATTCTGTATTGACACTAATCAATGGATAAATGGATGCAGACAAGCATAATTTTTATTCAGATAGTGGTAAAAAAGTAAACGGGATTTCTGTTTAAATTCATCACTTCCTAATAATTTTTATTTGAGTCTATTTGAATCAATCACATACATAGTTTTGCAAAACATAAAAAATTATCATAAGACACTAAAATAAACAACAAAAATCCAAAATTTATTCTTAAAAGCTATGTTTATTCACACAAAATGCTGAGTCTGAATGATCAAGGATTTACTAAAACAAGCAATAACACATAGATCAACCGTATAAATATATATATGTAATGAATATTCGACGAAAATACTATGTTCCATAAACTCTAGGAATCCAATCTAATAATATTTCGACGAAATGCTATGTTCCATAAACTATAGGAATCCACAGCAGCACGAGCAGAGCAGTTGCTCCGGCAGTTGGCAGCAGTGGAAGAGTTTCATTGGGGTTTTTCCCCATTATAAAAACAAATGCCACCAGTCTTCAAGTTCTTTATTTATGAATTCACAAAATCAATTAGCTATTCCCCGCAGTCACCAGGACACTGTCATCAGATATTCCAACACGTCGTGAGTAAGCTGCATCCCAAGATATTAGAATTTTTCGGCGAAACAGAAACAGCATTCGAGTATTTGAAAAGTTAATTGCATTCTGAAGCTCCTAAAAAAACAAATGAGAACTAAACATTTTCACGACAAACTAGCCCCTCCTACTCCGCCTCGATCATTTTAAAAATCCAATTAGGATTAACTCGAGTCTAAACGTCAAAAAATGATCAGCTCTCATTGGTCTTAGCAAGCGTGGCCTCGGGTAGGAATTACTTAACGCCTCGCAAATAGAAAAGCCTCTTAACATCTTTGCGCATTAACTCAGATCACGTGATCAACAAAAAATAAAATTAAAATCCTTAGAATATTCCAGAAAGTAAAAAGGTTACGAAATACTTCCCGCCTTTTTTAATAAACAAGCAATAGATTATTAATAAGTTAAATAAAAAAAAGAAAAAGGACTTTAGCTGTTAAACGAAAATTAAAAATATGTTCCCCAATTTTAGAATTAAAAACTCAGAGAGAGCAAAATGGCGCATTTTTTTTTATTTTATTACAAATCCCCCCTCCCAGAAAGACGGGTGAAAATGTAGGTCTGAGACCTGCAATTTCACAGAAAGGGAGATGATGCAGTCTTAGCTCACGAAGTTGTTGATATAAGTAATAATAATTAGATACTAAATAAAAGAAAAATTAAATTAAATTAATTTTGTTTATAAATATCGAATTTAAATTTAGGAACACTAAGGTATGCGTGGAATAACTTTATATTTACATACAATAAAATAGGCATCAATAAAAATACAAGATATGATCTTGTTTAGCAGTACATACCAGGAAGTAAGTTGAAAATATAAACAACTAATCTTAATATACTAACATGAAAAAAAATAACTTTGAATTCATTCATGATAATGACAAAGCTAAATATATATTATTAATCAATAAGACTTTTTTGTCTGTTCTGGTGTGAATAGTTGCGGTTACTATATTCCCATATGTATACAGTGAAATCTCCAAATAAAAGACATCTATAGGACCGGAACTTATATCCCTTAAATAGAGGTGTCCCTTATTCGGAGTTTTTATTGTTATTTTTATATATAGTTCAGAAGGATATAAAAATAACAAAACATTAAAAGTGAAGTTTAAATAAATTTGAAGTGTATAAATTATGTTAATCAGACACAAAGGAATAGAGAATTAATTTATTGAAATTTTCAATTGATTAAAGTAATGAAATAATTTGTAGAATTACTGATTTATATTTTTTATGCAAACTGTGTACATACAAAAAATAAAAAACATTTAAAAGAATTTTACTTTAATTAATTAAAAGTGATTGTTTTGCAAATTTCAATTTTTCACTATAAACTTTTTAAGTGTTCATTTACCGTACTTATAAATTTTGTTCTTTATTATCAACGGTATTTACAAAGAAAAGTAATCAACTACTTTGCGTATTTTAAGGCAACAAATCTCTCAAACTGCTCAGTTCAGCAAGCGGAAAACTTTGACATATTTACAAATTCTTTTTTCAAGGAAATGTATAAAATTAGGACACCTGACTATGGAATCGATTCGGAATCGAACTGTGTTTTCAAGTTTTGAATAAATTATCTATTAAGTTATAAGCGATTTTGAACACGTGAAAAAATGTGTTTCCCCTTTCTTGAGCAGTTATTCTTCTTTGGTGTAGAAATTTGGTTCAAAACGTCCACAGTGCAATATTTTCTAAAAATCTATTGCGTTTGAAAAAAAAAAAAAAAAAAAAACAGTTTGATTACATAGTTTCTGAACAAAAAAGCTTGCTAGTTTCAAGCATTTCTGAATATAAGTAGCCCTTTTGCATTTGAGAACAGCACTAAAGTATCTGTAAAGATCTTTATTTCTCAATTTTTTTAATTCTCCATTTCAGAATCTTCCTCACAATTTTCAGCAATACTGCAATGGGAATAAACGCACAGAAGTCCAATGGGAATTGCGGGTAAATAAATGCACGTCAATTGTGTCATATGCCTCGGTATCAATGTGACTCTCTATAGGTTTGAAAATTTCGCAAAAAAATTGTATTTTCATTTTCATCACAGACTTTTTTAATATTTGAAAGAGCCAGCTCCCTTTGTCTCATTTTCAAGTGTCCCTTAAATCGAGTGTCCCTTATTCAGAAGTAAATACATTACATGTCCTATATCAAGGGACTGGGGCCGGAAGTTTTGTCCGTTAAATAGAGGTGTCCCTTATTTGGAGGTTTCTCTGTAATATTAAATGTTTTAACCACTATTTAAAATTCATAATCATACAAAAATAGCAAGACAATTAAATAAAAATGCTTAAATTTCCAAACTTTAAAATTGTTTTCTTCCTCCATAAAAAATTCTATAATACCAATTTCAAATTCGTTTGTTTTCTGAATTAATTTAAAAATTCTAAAATGATACTTAATTTAAATATTTAATGATCCCCGAATTCATGATATGTGGCAACACTTTTTGTATTTTAGAATAGCCCCTAAATTACTCTTAAGATTAATTACAGCATAATGCGTAATTGGTACTTATTTATGAATCAGTAAATGAGCAATCTTGAATATGTTTTTGTATGGAAAACATTCTTCCGTAAATTAGATTATATGATGGTTGTATTTTCATTATGCTTTATTAATTCTGGAAGTGTTTGCAGATGTTTAATGTCACGAAGGGTTAAAAAAAATTAATGAAACTTATTATACAAATGAAGAGTTGATAAATAAGGCTTTGTTATTACACAGCTTTTGTATTTAATATATAAAACATGTCTTATAAAGAAAAAAAAATCACACAATTTATGATAGAATTACTAAGACTGGCAGCAATTTTTAATACATTCTAAAATTAATTAAAGAATAAATAACATATAATAATATAAATAACATATGTTATTTATGAATTCGTAAAAATAATACCAAGTTATTCAACAATCAGGTCAAGTACATATCGTGATGAAAATGGAACTAAAAAAAAACTCTAAACCACGTTCATAATCAATTATAAAAGAATCTTATTTTTAAAATGAAAAATAGATTTGTTAGATGAAAGCATAACAATGCATTACAATTTAAACTTGCGCATAAGTCGACTAGTGTGTTGGGCAACCCACCAATTCTTTAGAAAAATTGTGAAAAAATAATAATTTTTGTAAATAAATTGGACCAAATTACAGGTAATATGTTGAAAAATGATTTTTAATCGAAGATAAACAAAATTTTATAAGTTTTCATTTAATGAGTAAACTATATTTTTTTACGTTTGTAATTAGACTTTTTAAAAGAGAATTTCAACGTTTTCAAATAGTATAATTATGTAAAATCGAAGAATCTTAAGCTATTTTGAAATCTATTCAGATCAATTTAAAGATACTTAAAAAAATTCTTTCAAAATCTATTCAATCCTTATTTACAAAAGTAAGCAACTTCTTAGATTATTAAAATATACTACTTTTTTGTTAAAACATAAAAATAAATTTAAAAGTATATATACTGCTTAAAGGTGCACAAAAACTTATAAAAATATTTAAAAATACATTTAAAGTCCTTTAACTCTATTTTTTGTATTTTAACTCTACTTTTTTGTATTGTGGGGCTTTTAGAAGAGATATCTAGAAGCATTATCAAGGTGAACTCTTTAAAAATGGAAATAAAATATTGAAAGGAATGTCCCTGTAAGGAAGGGAATTTGATCCCAAAAGAAAATGGGTGCAGAGTTACAGGAACATTACAGATCCGTTAAAGGAACATTATTGTTAAATTTTTTATGTCAATCACAGGGAAATGACAACTGTTTGATTTTATCTCTCTCTCCACAATAGACCAACATATGAATACTTCAAAGACTTGTCCATTCGTTGATTATCTGTGAAAAATTTATTATTATTTTTAATTAATTCGTTTATAAGTCGATATCTCATCTTCAATTTCTAAATATCGTCTAAAGGTGTTCGTATTAACCACGAGTATTAAATCCGGTAAATATAGTTAGAAGTTATTAACTCTTTTAATTTAGTAATTTTTTGCCTCATTTAATCTATATATATAAAAGGAATTCTGAGGATAATTGAGGCACAGATAGGCTCTCATCCTCTATACCTTTTATTTATAGAGATTTTACACAGCTTAGGTAAACGCAGAAGAAATATAAAACAGATAATGTATTTATCACAAAAAATCGTCTGCTAAGAAAATCTTTTTTCATTTTGAACTTCTATAAATAAAAGGACAGATAGGCTCTCAAACAGTGAATCGTCGAATATAATTGAAGAACAAATGGAAGAACAAATGGAAGAACAAATGGAAGAACAAATGGAAGAACAGATGGAAGAACAGAAAGAAGAACAGATGGAAGAACAAATGGAAGACCTCTTCATTAACAATAAAAAAAGATATGCAAACGAAACCCCAGAACACCGAGAAGAAAGACTGGCGAAGAAAAGAGAGCAGAATAGAAAAAGAAGAGAAAATGAGACTGAAGAAAAGAGAAGAGAAAGATTGAGTAAGCAAAGATTAATAAATCGAAAGATTCTCAGCGATGAGACTGAAGAAAAGAGAAGAGAAAGATTAAGTAAGCAAAGATTAATAAATCGAAAGATTCTCAGCGAAGAATCAGAAGAAAAGCGTCGAGAGCGATTGTCCAGAAATGATGAGTATAAGAAAAGAAAATTATATGAAGAGAACGAAGAACAGAGACTTCACAGATTGAATGAAAAGAAATGTTATGATTACAACAGAAAATACATCGTCGTTGGATCTTGTTACAACAGAGCCTTCTTGCTATTTTTTGATGAACCCGGGCAACGCCGGGCAGAACAGCTAGTTTATTATAATGGAAATAATGTAACATCAGGGAGGGAAAATTTTGTTTTCGTTTTCAAAATATAAGATATATTCTATGAGGGGGGGGGGGGGCGCAGAATTTCATATGTATATGTCAGAATTTTAAAATGAATAGAAAACAACTTGATCTTATTTTTATGGTACCATGATAAAATACATAAGGACATAAAATACATAAAAGACATAATTGTAAAGTATGTCTAATATGAAATCTAGTAGTGAAGCAACTGCAACGAAATCTTGTATTTGAGTTACAGTGTCACAAAATCTCCAAAGGTGTAATACAATATTGATTTTTCACGATTGTGGATTATTTAAGACGTTATTTTCTGATACATAAAAGCAATCCAGTTTACTTTTTCCACAAAAATTCAAAAACCAAGATGAATTGCGACAATGTATGTTCAAAGTGCTTCAGTAAATGGTAGATTTTATTGAAAAAGTTAGTTGAATGTATTTTGTTAAATTAATCTCATTTATACATATTTGTAGTAGTTTTACAGAAGTTAAAGGTAATTCTAAACTTATATATTTTAAAAGTTTTTTTATGATGTTAATAGTAATTATGTTATATGGCTCACATTTTATTGATCCTGCCATGTTGTTTAAAAGTGAAATTGTTAATCTTTTCTCAGAACTTAAATTTATGACCAAGAAAGCTGTTAGAAAAAGCATTTAGATAAACATTTTGTTTTAAAAAAGCAGAAACCTTCGATTTTATTCTAAAACAGGTTTTGTTGTACAACTTTGCGTATTTTGTAAATACAGCAAATAACAATCAAAGCGGTCTAGAGGGTTCACTACGAAAACTTTATGCCAAGAGACACATTTGTTTCATTGGTAATATGTTAGAAAGACTAATTGCCAAGTCTTTTTTATTATTATCAGTTAGTTTGAGGTAAATTTTCATTAATTTAAATATTTAGATAACTGAATGTGAAATATTGTAAACACATTGAACGGTGATTTTTTATTAACACTGTTTGAAGCACTATTAATAAATATTCTCCTAAAACATTTTTACTGATGTAGTAGACTAATTACTATAATGAAAAATAAGTTTTTCATTAGAAAAAGAAATTTAACGTGAAATAACATGCATTTTTAAAATATATGTTGCATTATGAAAATTATAACATTTAAACATTTCCCTTTTCTAAATTATTTTAATTTATTTTAGTATTATTAAACTAAAGATTAGTTAAAACGATAAAGAAAAAACTTCTGAATCTCATAATGCATTGAATTGCCAACGTCGATTTGATAACGGAAGTCCACTTAATAGAACATGAAAGTGCCATTAGTCGTTTAGTTTTGTTCGGAATGAGATATATGGATTTTTCCCTTTTCGATTCCCTTCCTATGAATTTAATTGAAGAAAATAAGGGAAATAGAAGTGAAATAACTATAAGAAAAATATCCTTAAAATATAACTCAATTTATGTTAGATGTTTCAAGTTAGTCTGGAAGGAAAAATGAGAAATTATATTTTATTTCAAAATTATAAACAAAACAATTATAAAACAAAAGCATAAATTAAATCTTTTTAAGTTTTACTACTTGTTAAAGACTTATAAAAACATATAGAACTTAGTACATTATTACTTTAGTATAAATTAGTAGACTTACAAGCCACATGGGCATGCTAAAAAATATCAAAAAAAAAAAAGAACGTTATTTCCATATAGAATGTTATTTCCATATAAAAAAACCGGCATAACAAAAGGATGGTTTTTAAAACCTTTAAAGTTATTTTGAGCATTTCTAAATGTCGAGATACTGGTACACCATTTATTGGCTTTTAAACTACGTAGGTGAATCAAATATAAACCGGAATTTCGTCTTGGAACCCTTAAGTTCCTCGCGAGGGCTCAGAAACCTCTGAGTATAACAGATAGGGATGTGATATAAGCCTGCGTGCACATTGAAATGCTCCACCCGTCAACTTAATCTTTGGAAGAGGTGGTGTATGTCTTTTGTATGGGACTCATTTACGGTTTCTTCATAATAGAACGAAAAGGAATGAACAAAGAATAGAGAGATAAGCAGATAAACCCTACTTGATGGAAAGATTCATTTTTGCTGGAAACTGTCCCTTTCCTGCAAAACTTATTAAAGATAAAAAAAACACCGTGTCGCCACAACAAACGAGCCGACGAGTAACCGCATGAAGTGGTCAGGTCTGTTTCGGCCTTAAATATTTTTGTATCATTATGTGCTTCTCTCTCCTTTCCTTAGTCGATATCTCGAAGATAGAGCGCGAGATTTTCCTGAACTTTGCGCAACACATTATCGTTACATTTCTCTCAAATGAAGGCTTATGACCCGCTGAAAACAAAGATTGCAAAGGGGGCATGCCTGAAATAAACCTAAATGTATGCATGTTGTGGTTACTCTTAACCACTGCCATAGTTTTATTTAATTTAATTTATCGTCTATTTTTGGTTTTAATCTTTATTCATTTATTATATATTTCCCATTCTAAAAATTATCTTAATTCTCGCTGTTTTTAAACTCCCCTGTAAAGTCCTTTTTATTATCTAATTTTTTGTTGATTTCAAATGTTGAAATCAGTTAGAAATTTTGTTCCTTCCGGTTGTGGAAGTTTCTTGTCTTTTCTAGAATGTTCGATGGGGTGTCTTTTTCCGTTTTGTGACTCCTCCTATTGTCCAATCAGGTACTATTCTTCTGATGCGTAATTTAAAATAGGTGCGTCCTGATATCAAGTTTTGGCTCCACATCTCTCTGGTGATATAAAAGTTTATTCTAAAAATACATTTTCCCTATTCGTGGCGTTGCGCTTAGCCTCTCTATTTTATCGCCTCTTCCTTTTGCCCGGCCAGTTGGCGTATTTTTAATTTTATGGACACCCCTGCCTTCTTTCCGGAGCGGCCGCTGTCGTTTCGTGAGATGAGAAGAGAAGAGAAGCGGTTTCGAGTCAGAGCGGAGCGGTCGTCTGCAGATGTACGGTAATAAACGCCTGCGAAAAATGATGTGTGGGATCCCAATACAAATGGTTTGTTCGTTTTTTCACGATTAACGTTCAGCATTTTTAAAATGCGAAAGATGGAAGTCTTTAAAAGGCAAGAAAAAAACATTTATCCCTTCGTGGAGATATACAAGGATTTGTTCGTCCAAGAGAAATGCAACCTATGATTTAAAAAAAAAAAAAAAGAAGAAAATTTCGTATAAAGAAATATGTTTCGATTTGAGAGAATGCTGTAGTTTCCTGAAGGAATGATTTTTTTTTTAAATTGTTGGAACATCCCTCACTTAGAATGTCCGTTCGCGGTACATTGTATGCTCAATACAGGAAGGAGCACTTCTTCGTTTTATTTGCGTATGTTAATATTTTGCCCCTTATTCTCCAAGAGAATCAAGTAAAGGTATAATCATTTGAAAATAAGTTCTATTCATTTATAAATTTTTGTACAAGTGAAAATGTGCCTCCCATGCCCGGCTCTAAAAATAAGAGAGTCATGTCTTCTAAAAGTTATAATATGCTCCAAGAATTTATATTCATTTATCTTCAAAAAAAAAAAAAAGTTCTTTACTAAAAAATGTTCTGAACTTATTCTTCTGTGTGTTTCTGCTCACATTCTCATTCAAGTTTATGCAGGTAAGCTCTATTTTTATTTTTCAATTATATTTTCCTGCAAATGATTCAAAAAGTTGTTGATCTATGTCGCTTCATGTCTAGTGGTATTTTGCGGCCAAATCAATGCAGTGTACTACTAAAAACGATCACACACTTTAATTTCTTGTTTCGGAACTTCGTTTAGAGAAACGTTCCATCATCCCAAGGGGCCACCATATCTTATTCCTGGTGCCCGTTCCATGTTCACAACCAAACTCGACATATTATTCCTGGTACCGTGATCTTATCGAAACCATTCGACATGACATTTTTTTCAAACATATATTTTCTTTATTATATTGAAGTGATAAATAATAATAATAATAATATATAAGTAAAAATGTTCTCAACTTTCAAAATTCAGAAGTGAATATGTTCTCATCGTGCAATACTTACATTTTTAATTTATTTATCATGTTTTTTTGTTGAAACTTGCTCATATAAGTAATCAATTTCATATAATTTGCTATTTTTGTTTTCATAAATGTGAGAACAGATGGTACATAATTATTATGGAAGGATGTGTATTTTAAGAACTCACTACTTTAAAGTGAATTGTTTATCTTGTTTGACATGTTTGAGAACTGGTGTTATCATGTTTACATAAACATCCGAAATCTAATATTTTTTTTTCTCTTCCAAAATTGGGAGATTAGAAACTAAAAAGAAATATTAGGGCCTGTTTTTCTTGATCTGATGCTCAGAAAAATATGTTGGCATCTTCTTCTTCCTTATTTTCTTGCTATATTTTTGTTAACATATAAAAACGAAGTATAACATAAATGAAGTTCGTCATTATTTTAAAATATATATCAAATTAAGTTAATATATTTTTCATGTAACTAATTTATAACATATTATTGTCACATTTAGTGAGAGTTTATTTCAATTTTTCTCATCATGCCTCCGAAATCGAAATTAAATACTGCGATTCAGCCGTTTGATGGAAATCCACAAACTGTAGAATTTTTTTTTCGATCAATTATCAGATTTACAAGAATTAAATAATTTTTCAAATAAAGAACTTTTTGTTCTCTTTAAATCAAAACTAGAGGGCAGCGCTTTAAACTTCTTTCTTAAAACACAGTCTCAATTCAAGAATGCTAACTTTCAAGCCATTCGAAAAGTGTTTATAGACTATTTTATGCCCAAAAGAAAAGTCAACTCACTCCAATCTCTACAAGATTTAAAATTAGAATCCAATGAATCTGTTAAAAATTTTTTCTTTTTGCCTGGATAAACAACTTCGGCTTGCCTATCCCAAATTGGATCCAGCTGCTCTAGATTCTCTAAAATTCACTCATTTTCTTCAGGCTTTGCCTAAACAAATCAGAAGAAAAATTCTCGAGGAAAATATTTCCACATTTGATTTAGCTCTTGAACGAGCACATTTTCTACAAGAAATTTATGACTCTCCAGCTTCTCGAAATTCTCATAAAGATTTTGATCAAATTTATTCTATGGATAGTGACTATACTAATGAAAACTCAACTTTTCCTGTGAATATGGTCCAACAAACTCCTGTAAGACGTACAAGGGATAGAATTTTTGAAAATTCACATAATGCATTCTCACCACCTGAAACAAACAATGGAAAATCGTACACTTTTAATAATGTTTAAAGATAAAAACACCAACGATTATAAATGCACAAATAAAGTAAGAAAAATTTTCTTACTTTATTTGTGCATTTATAATCGTTGGTTTTTTTATCTTTAAACATTTTTGCACAAAGGCTTTATTTGCTATTTTACTTTTAATAATGTTAAGAGAAAACTTAGCGTTCATTCACCTTCACCTGTCAAACAAAATATTACGGATAAATATAAAACAAACTCTCGTCAACTAAAATCTCGTCAAAATAGACCTTATTTTAACTTAAATTTGGCAGATTTTCTCGCAAGAAAAATTCTACCGATTCCTACCCCAAACAAAATACCATTCAATGTGCATTTTGTGGACGATTCAATCACCGTATGGACACATGTTATAAATTTAAAAGGATTCTCAACGCACCTAAACAAAATTATACATCGAACTTTTCATCTGATTCTCACAGAAAGAAAAACTCTACTTCTTTTTCAAAAAATAAAAATTATAAGATCTATCATTTAAACAAATAGGGGAGATTGGTTTTACTGACCGCCCTCTCTCCCGTTCTTGTTCTTCAGGGTCAGTACATTGTTGTGACGAGAAAAACAAGCGTCACATTGCGAAAAGTTCTTCAACCAATTTATTGTCAACCATTGCTGTACAAACATCTCCAGTGCATCCTAAATTTAATAAGTCTTGCTGTTCTCATAATTCTTTGGCATCGAATCATCCTTCTGAAATTGATGAATGTGTACAAGAACGACACATCATTTATAGTTCCTCTGATAATTCTTATTCCTTGCCATGCATAATTATGAATGTACAACGTAATGAAATATCAACTCTTATCGACACAGGCTCAACTTTATCTCTTTTGGATCAAGAATGCTTTAATAGCATTAAATCTAAAATTCATTACAAAGTTTTGTCTAGAAATGTTTCAGTATCTACTATAAATTCTAAGGTTTTCTTTAAAGGATGTATTGAAATTTCATTTAAAATTGGCAAGTACTTTTTCCATCATGTCTTTTATCTTACTGATATAAAGAATGTCAATTTTCAAGCCATACTTGGGTTTGAATTTATTAATAAGCATTCCATAACCATTTCTCCAACTTTTAAGCCTATCTTAATTAATGATAAACAAATCCCTTTTCACAGTCATAATGAATCTCCTACTTGCTATTATATGAATTCCGAGTGTACTTATGATAATATAAATGTGCCATATTCTTTTGATGCACACAAAATGCCTTTTTATGAAAATTCTATATCAAATAATCTAAGTAATAGTACTTATATTGATAATGTGTATGGAAATTCTGGTGACAACAATTTACAATTAGTCAATAATTATGCAACCTATCCTTACAATTATAATTTTCAAATTAGTGATTTATTTATAAATAATGTTGCTAGTACTGCTATGAATTATCATAATCCCTATATTGATGGTAATTTTACTTATTTTCCTAACTATTTTCCAACTGATTATGGTAATGTTGTAAACTATTTATCTACTAATAATAATATAGTTGACAAAAATTTCACATCTGAAAGTGCTAATGATATTAGTTATATTGGTGAAAAGCATACTAATTTGAATGATGGTAATAAAATTTTGGTGAATTCCAACATGGTACAAACAGTTAATAGAGAATTAATCCCTCCCAATTCTTTTGTTTATTTACATGTCAAATACTTGAACTCTCCATCTGAATATTTTATTTTTAAGCCTGCTTTAAAAAATAAAGGTCTTGTTTTACATGAATCACTGCACTCTAACTCTTCAATTCAAAATAATTTATTTTTGGTTGTATGTCAGAATATATCAAAACTGGACATTCATTTAAATAAAAATACAATTATTGGTGAATGCATTAATGTTGATGAGAAGGATATTGAAGAATACTCTTTTGATTTAGATTTTGAAAATGAATATTGTAATTTAATTTTACCTTCTGAAGAAATTAAGAGAAAACGTGTCCAAGAACTTTCACCAAATGATTTTGACCTAAAACACTTGCCCCCTCATGAAAGTAACTCTTTAACAAAATTATTGTGCAGTAAAGCTCTTGCCTTTTCTAAATCTTTGGACACTTTAGGTCATACAGACTTAGTGAATCCTCAGTTTTCAATGTTGAACTCTCATCCTGTGAAAACTCTACCTTTTCCTGTGCCACAGGCACTCGAGCAAGAAGCTCTTGATCAAATTAATCAAATGCTAACTGCCGGTATTATAGAAAGATCAAATTCATCCTGGGCTTGCCCTATGCTTCTAGTTAAAAAGAAAAGAACTGACATGTCGAAACCTCAGAAATATCGTTTGGCCCTAGATTTAAGATTGCTCAACTCCATCATCATACCATCATCATATCCTCTTCCTAGAATTCAAAATCTATTAGTACAGTTATCAAAATTTAAATATTATACTACTCTTGACTTGCCGTCTGCATACTGGCAGATTGCAGTACCTAAAGAAATGCAAGACAAACTCAGTTTTACTACTCCATGGGTAATTTTTACCTATCTTCGTCTCTTGGCTTGAAGTCAGCTGCGAGCACTTTTCAACAATTAATTGATTCAGATATTCAATTATCTGAAATTGACTCGTGTTATGCATATCAAGATGACATTGTGGTTGGCGCTAATTCCTTTGAAGAGATGGTCACGAAACTCACAAAGCTCTTAGACACTCTCCTTGCTAATAACATCACTCTTTCTCCTGAAAAATGTTCATTCATGAAAACTAGTATTAACTTTTTAGGCTTCCAACTCACAGATCATAAAATTCTTCCTATTACAAGTAATATTGTAAAAATCACTTCCTTCCCAAAGCCTAAAGCCAAGAGGCAGACAAAAGGTTTCATTGGACTATGTTCATTTTATAGGTCAATTATACCTAATTTTTCTAAATTGATTTCTCCTCTTATTGAAGTTACCAAACCTAAAAACAAGTTTTGTTGGAAATCTGAACAAGAAAATGCATTTAATAAATTGCAAGAAATTTTCTTTCAAAAACCTATGCTAAATCTCCCAAATTGGAATGAGACTTTCTATGTTAATACTGATGCATCAAAGACAGCAATCTCAGCTGTTCTTATGCAAAAATTTGACGGTGAACTTCGACCGATTTCATATTATTCCAAAACTTTATCTCAGTCTGAAAAACTGTATCCAGCTATCAAATTGGAACTTTATGCCATTTATAAAGGAGTAACAGCTTTTAAATATTACATTTTTGGTCGACTCTTCATTCTCTTATCAGATGCTAAACCCCTTAATAATTACAAAAAAGCAACATCAGCTGCTGACATCACTACTCGTTGGATGTTTGAACTATCTGAATATTCATACACATTCCAGCATATACCAGGCAAAGAGAATGTGTTAGCAGATTTTCTCAGCAGAACACCTCACATTCCTACTGAAGATCTCCATACTAATCCAGATCTTGTTTCTAGGCAAGAACCGCTACCAATTACTGCTGATCAAAATGATTTACATAATGAAATTGTTCACTTTCCATGTGGTTTAATTGGCAAAACACACCACACCTGTCATCTTCAAAGTGACTCTCCACCTCCAAATAATGATAATAATGAAGACCCATTATTAGAAATTTTTGATCAAACCATCTTTTCTGAACAACAAAAAGACCCTAAAATTAAGAAAATTTATGAAGATCTTAAAGCTAACAAAAAATTTAAAAGTTTAAATGGCTATTATATTAATCCAAATAATGATTTACTTTGTTACAATGGACATTTTTCTTCGGAAGATATTGAGCTACATAAAGCTGTTTTACCTTCGTCACTTAGAGCAAAAGCTTTAAGAATTGCTCATATTACTCATACTGGAATTCATAAAACTATTGTTAATTTAAAGAAAAGATTTACCTGGAAAACCCTTGTTTCTGATGCCATTAATTATGTCAACTCTTGTGAAATTTGTTTAGTAAACAAAAATCATAAAAAAAGCACCGCTCCATATTTACCAGCACCACTACCTACAGCTCCGAATCAAAAAGTTTCGATGGATTTACTTGGCCCATTGAGAAATCGCCAATATGTGATGACAGTAATTGATAATTTTTCTCGTCATATAGAATTATATGACTTGAATAACATTAATGCTGAATCTGTTACTAAAGCTCTATTACATTACATTTCTACTCATGGAAAGCCCGAATTAACACTCACTGATCATGGATCTCAGTTCACTAGTGATATCATTTCTTATTTCAATAAAAAGCTTTGCATAAAATTGGAACACAGTTCTGTAGCCCATCCCCAGGCTAACGGATTAAGTGAGTGATGTAATACTCAAATAAAGTCATCTGTCAATACAATGGCTTCCCAAGGATTTGATGTTCCAACCGCTTTAAAAATCCACCAGTCCATATACAATGCGACGCCTCATCCAGCCACAAAATTCACTCCAAATCTTCTTTATTATGGAAGAGAAGTAAATGATATTTATGCCAATTATAAAACCCAATCTTCCTGGAAAATTATTAACACAGCTTATGAAATTCACATATTAATGGATGTTATTGAAAAGATATACTATCAAGCTTACAAAATGACGAGTCTTCTAGACAAAAGGTATACCAAAAATCAAGGGAAAAGTTAAAATTTGCTAATATCAAAGTTAATGATATTGTTTATGTAAAATTTCCCAGTGTGTTTAACAAAAAAGTACAAGGCCCTTACATGGTAAAGAAAATAATTTCACCTGTACTAACTGAAATTCAAGATTGCAATAATAATCAAGCATCACCAATGTTGATACATACTAACAGAATCTTGAAACTTCAAAAAAGAGAAGAAGCATTGCGGTATCCTTCGGATTCTTCTCAAGGTGCAACACATGATCAATCAGCTGTTGATAGTGCATCTTCTTCTCCTGTACAACAACATGTTCCTGTTCAAATTTCTAATTGTGATTCTGCTTGTAATACATCTCCTCAAATTCCTACTTCTTCTAAGTGCCAACAAACATCTTCCCATTCATATAATTCAGTGCGTACACAGGCATCTGGTGATAAAACTCCCACCGCTCTTCTAAATAAATCCACTCAATACAAAGATCATTATGATCTTCGGCTTCGCACCCATAAACATTATAGAACTTAAACTAATCTTCATTTCTTTTTTAGGATGACTTTAACGTTGTTGCAGAATCTAAGTCATGCTAGCTGTCTTGGATTGTAAGAGATGATGTTTGAATATTTTTTTTTCTGCTTTCTTCTACCAAAGCTGCAGGCAGCATTTGTGTAATTTTTTCTTAAAGTCATCTTCTCCTTGAGACAATGAAATTGTCATCCTATAAAAGTATGTACTTCGTAAGTTTGTTTCTTTTCACTCTGTTTTTCATTGAAATATTTTCTTCACAACCATACTTAAATTTTTGTTTATGCTTCATCTCATACATAAAATGTATTAGTACTTTTAAGTTTTCAAAGTCTATACATTCAATAGTTGGTAAATAATGAGAAATATTTTGTTTTTGAAATAATAATTGAAAATATGTCATTCATTGAATTATTTTGATAATTGTTTATTCTAAAAATAAATAAACAAATAAATTATTATTGATATAAGGTAAAACATGAGTACTCCTGTCATAAAATTTCCCTATTGTGTCTATTATAATAACTGAAATGTTACTTTTTCATTATTGACAAATTATGCATGCTCTAACATCTAACCTTTTTTAACATTTCAAAAAAAATAATGATAAAATTGTGCATGCTAATTTCTTCTACTTGAATTTTTGATATATTTAAAAAAAAATGATGATTGAGAATAGGTATCTCTGTGTATCTAAGTGTTTAAATATTGAAAAAAAAAGGTTTATATATATATAATAAGTATATACTTTGGATCCAAAGATATATTTTTTTAAGTCATTACTTGTATATAGAAAAGAAAATATTTGTTATTTTACAGATAACACATGATCACATGTTATTTACAAGAATTTGAATATTTGAATTTAACATGTTCAATAAGTATTCAACATATTATAAATATTTTATGTGATAATTTATGTAAAGTGACAGTTTTCAAGTTATGTACTGGATTAATATATTTATTTAAATACTTTTATGAGAGTGTAAATATCCTCTCTTTGCTCTTTTTGGTAATTTTGAAAGTAGTATTATACCAGAATAGCATTTTTCTTCTGAGAGTTCAAATATTCTCTCTTTGGTATTTACCTTTATTTACTTTGAAAATGTTCTTGTTGATTTGCAATTTATATTTACTTTGAAGATGTTGTTGAATTATATGACATTAAATCTATTCAGTTAAGATATGTTGACATATTGGAAAGTATTGTATGTATATGGATATATATATATTTTTTTTTGAGAATCTAAATACTCTTCCTTGACCATTTGTATACATTTTCCAATTTCTGTCATAAGAAAATTTTAAAAAATTGAATTCTGAAAAATTGAATTTATTGAATTGAACATGATTATTGATTTGTGAATTTTAATATCATTTACTTATATGCACATTATTACAAATTCTTTTTCTTTTTAATATGCTGACCATATATGTATGTTCTTATTATACGCAACAATTTTTATATATGCTGGTAAATTTATATTATTGTACTTGTAATTACACAATTCAGTCAAGAGACTCTCATCTAAAGACTGTGAACATTTTCTATAAATACATATACTGTACTAAACTTTTTTTTGAAACAAGATATGTTCTTTTTTGTGAACAAACAGTTATTCTAAATGTTTGCCAGTGTATTGTGCATTATTATTTGAACTATAACTATGATAGTAATTTTGTTCTATTATTATTCAATGTCATGCAAGACAATTATTGATAATCATGTGATTCTTATTAGTTTATTTATATTTATGACTGTTTTATATGTTCATTGTGCATAATTTAGAAAATATTGTCTCGATGTAAAAATTATTCAATTTGTACATCTCACCAATATTTTCTCTTGGGGAAGCCGAGGTAATATGTTGTGGTTATTCTTGACCACTGCCAAATTTTTATTTAATTTAATTTATCGTCTATTTTTGGTTTTAATCTTTATTCATTTATTATATATTTCGCATTCTAAAAGTTATCTTAATTCTCGCTTTTTTTAATCTCCCCTGTAACGTCCTTTTTATTACCTAACTTTTTGTTGATTTCAAATGTTGAAATCAGTTAGAAATTTTGTTCCTTCCGGTTGTGGAAGTTTCCTGTCTTTTCTAGAATGTTCGATGGGGTGTCTTCTTCCGTTTTATGACTCCTCCTATTGTCCAATCAGGTACTATTCTTCTGATGCGTAATTTAAAATAGGTGCGTCCTGATATCAAGTTTTGGCTCCGCATCTTTCTGGTGATATAAAAGTTTATTCTAAAAATACATTTTCCCTATTCGTGGCGTTGCGCTTGGCCTCTCTATTTTATCGCCACTTCCTTTTGCCCTGCCCGTTGGCGTATTTTTAATTTTATGGCAACCCCTGCCTTCTTTTCGGAGCGGCCGCTGTCGTTTCGTGAGATGAGAAGAGAAGAGAAGCGGTTTCGAGTCAGAGCGGAGCGGTCGTCTGCAGATGTACGGTAATAAACGCCTGCGAAAAATGATGTGTGGGATCCCAATACAAATGGTTTGTTCGTTTTTTTACGATTAACGTTCAGCATTTTTAAAATGCTAAAGATGGAAGTCTTTAAAAGGCAAGAAAAAAACATTTATCCCTTCGTGGAGATATACAAGGATTTGTTCGTCCAAGAGAAATACAACCTATGATTTCAAAAAAAAAAAAAAAGAAGAAAATTTCTTATAAAGAAATATGTTTCGATTTGAGAGAATGCTGTAGTTTCCTGAAGGAATGATTTTTTTAAAAAATTGTTGGAACATCGCTCACTTAGAATGTCCGTTCGCGGTACATTGTATGCTCAATACAGGAAGGAGCACTTCTTCGTTTTATTTGCGTATGTTATAATTTTGCCCCTTATTCTCCAAGAGAATCAAGTAAAGGTATAATCATTTGAAAATAAGTTCTTCTATTCATTTATAAATTTTTGTACAAGTGAAAATGTGCCTTCCATGCCCGGCTCTAAAAATAAGAGAGTCATGTCTTCTAAAAGTTATAATATGCTCCAAGAATTTATATTCATTTATCTTCAAAAAAAAAGTTCTTTACTAAAAAACGTTCTGAACTTATTCTTCTGTGTGTTTCTGCTCACATTCTCATTCAAGTTTATGCAGGTAAGCTCTATTTTTATTTTTCAATTATATTTTCCTGCAAATGATTCAAAAAGTTGTTGATCTATGTCGCTTCATGTCTAGTGGTATTTTGCGGCCAAATCAATGCAATGTACTACTAAAAACGATCACACACTTTAATTTTTTGTTTCGGAACGTCGTTTAGAGAAACGTTCCATCATCCCAAGGGGCCACCATATCTTATTCCTGGTGCCCGTTCCATGTTCACAACAAAACACGACAATGCCTGGTACAGAAATTTTGTGGAAAAGAAGCTGGAAATACAACCCACGCTCTCCATCCTCAAACAAGTTTCACTGAGTAAATATTGACGCCATTCGGAATATTCTCGAGGATGTTGCATATTACTAACCCCTGTTGAACGAAACAAAATATGCACATCTTCGGAAAAGACATGCATTTCTGATCAGAGAATTGTTTTTGATTCATGATAATGCCCGTCCCTATACAGCGAGAATGAACCATAAAAAGTTAGAGAACTCACGAACAATATTCCTAAAAAGCCTGGAGTTATTCCCCTGTGATTATCAAATGTTTTGACTTTTAAAAGAAGCATTAAGAGGTGAACGATTCAATGATGAAGCAACGAGTTAAAGCCTTCATTCGCAATCAGTTGAAGACACGCCCCTTTTCTTTCTATGATGACGGCTTCAAAAATCTTCCAGTCTTTTTTTTTTAATCATGAGATTACATAAAAAAATAATATGTAATTTTCTGCTGTATATCTGATGCCAATAAATTGAAAAATAAAAATTCCAGTCTTTATCTCATAAACATGACACACATATCACGTTATTGCAATTACCGAAATATTGATCATTAAAGTTTATGTGTGTTTTTTTTAAACATCTTGTATATTATGTTAAATTTATCAAGAGAAGTTTAATGCAGTGAAGGTAATTGTTAAAGAGGCTGAAGATCGAAAAAAACATAGAAATCTGGGATAAAATAATCTCCAAATTAACTTGACGAATATAGGGACGCTGTTTTGAAAGATAGTGTGTCAGTTAGAAATGCGGAAAAGATTTTCGAAGTGACAAAAACAGTACTTCGCCCCAACTTTTTAAAATGTCAATGAAAAAGAAATAAGACTGTGCTTATACAAGCAGCAAGTTGTTTTCGGAGTTCGAACGCTTGAATGATTATTAAGTACATTTTACTAAAATTTGTTTAAAGTAATATATGCCTTATTTAATGACAATAAATTCTATCTTTAGATATAGGAACCAGTACATTACGAAAATTCTGGTACTAAAAAACCTAAAATCCCCTGATTCCCTTGATGCGTATGAATCTTGTTTTTTACGAAAGGGAGCAAAGCGTATCCCCAATACCGCTCAAGAACATGGAAAGAAGTAAACATTGTTGCTTGCAGCAATGCATTAATTCATTCTACCATTTCAAATAATCGTTTTAAAAGTGAAATGTTGAAACCCATATGTCTTCATATCTCATTTAGATACTAATATTTTCGTATAAATAGATAACATGAAATTATTCTTCATCGCATTTCCAGCAACACAACACATGAGTGTTGTGTTGCTGGCCACTTGACAAACTGTTTTGTAAAGAGTTTGAATCTTACTGGATTGGTGCGGTTTTGTTGTTTAAGAAAATTTTTTAACATTAATATTCTTAATCATGCACTTCGAAAATATCAAGTTTGAAAATTTTTCATTACGGCGGCAAACCCTAAAAATATATGTTCAGGATTTGAAGCTACAAACATTTTTAACTTAAGGGCACACAGTAAAATGAAGCAATTTTTGAAAAAAATATATTATCATGTACTTACTTAAAAATAGAGATGAAAAAATTACAGTAAATATACACGTTAATCCATATCTAAACCAAAAAATGCTTTACTTCAAGCGTAAGTTAGTTTTCTACAATTAATTAATTTGTTATTCTGTTCAGTACATGTTTCTAAAAACTACTGAATGTATCACCTTAAATTATGTTGAGATGTTATTAATGGGATTTCAAAGATGAATAAAATAATAAACATTCATGGTTGCAAAATAACACTTTAGTAGGTCTACACTATGGCATGACTATAGATAGTAAGTTGATGATAAAATTGATAGTTATAACCTTTTGTTTATTAATTAAAGAAATGACAACACTAATCGTGTTCAACTCTATGTCACAGCCTTTGAAATGTGATAAGAACCACCGTTGCTAGAATCATACTACCTATAGTCTGGTAATTTGCAAAAGTTTTTTTTTTAAAGTTTCACATATATGTATGTTCTATATTGTTTGTTTCAAAACTGAAGTAAGTAGGCAAAGGCAGCTAGAATAACAAATTAGAGATAATATATGTAGAGTTTTCTGAAAATACAACGTTTATGCTATTTGGTATACAATTATGAAAAACTTAAACTCAAAACACATTAAATCTGTGGTATTAGTTTTAAATAAAAATCATCCACAGGTGCTTTAAAAACAGAAACTTCCAACAGGATATATTTCGTAATAGAATATTCAGAATTCAAAATTTAAGCTTTTATAGAGAAATGATATTTTTATATTCTTTTTACAACATTATGTTACACAATCAAATTTGATATTTTTTTCAGATTTTTAATAAAGAAAGTGCCAGAATAAGAAATTATTTTACTTTGACAGTAAAAAAATATTCTACCTTGTAGGGAATCAATAACTCAATGTTTCTTGAAATCTTGCATTTTCCTGTTCTTCAGCAACATTCTCTATGTATTTTAAATCTGTTAAACGATTTAAAACATACTTAGGAAAACATGAAATGAATTGTAACGTACTACAGATGAGAAAATGTGCTTTAATCAAAGGTGCAGTATAAAAGTTGATCCTTGAAGATTTAACATTCAACACATAATGTTTCATAACAGAAAAAAAAAAGACATTTATTCTTTAGCTGTGTTACTGATTTGTTTGAAAGAACTTTTAAAATATATTTTGAAATGGGTTTTGCTGTTACAAAATACTATCTTCACATAAAAGAAAAAAATATGAAACAGGTACATATTTTAACTTAAGCTGTCAACTGAGATTTTTTTAAAGAAATCGTGGAGGATTTGTATGTGGGTATTTCATTTGAAAAAGAATGTCATGCATTTGTTTTTTAAAATGGGAGAAATATTTTTGCTGTTTTTAACATTAACATTTTAATAATGAAAGTTGGCGAACAAAATTGTTTTTCATTTGAATGAATATCTAGTCTATGTGGTCAAAGCCACCGGATACCACCGGAGACTTTAGACATTTTCTCAAGTATCTAGAAAATTATTTGGTGGAATCTTCTGGAAATTCTGCCACTGGCAATTAATAAAAACTAAATACAATGTATATTCAAAATCATCCAGTAAAACCATCCCATTAAGATCATCTCAAAATAACCTGTAATTCCAGCTCATAGTTGTATGCATCCTATACAAATTTGTTCCCATTCGTATAAAAATAGCATGGGTTTTCATAGGAATATAAATACGGTTTCTTTGAAAGAAAAAAAAACCTTTCAAAGAGAAAAGTTTTCCTGGAATCCAAGTAGTGTTTTTAACAAAATTTAACACCATTTTAGGTAAATTGGGTAGTTGCGGCCTAAAAAAATACGGCAATTAAAATACAAATATATATTATAATATATTATATAATTGATGCGATATGACCATTATCATGGAATAATTTTTCTCTGCGCATGCGCGAACGATAAGTGTTTTTAAAACACATTTTCGTAGATATCTTTACATAGAAACTCATAAAAAAGTCAATCGGCTATCCCGATTTTATTTTACATCGTGATTTTAAAAATATTTTTTCGCAGTAAAGGAGTGTAAATAAAATTTTCTTGAAACTTTCTGCCTTTTTCTATTGTTTAGCATATAATTTTAATTTGCATATTTTAAAATTCTGTAATACTTTGTAGACGTTTATTGCAGAAAATAAAACATTAATAAGCAATTAAAAATGAAATTTGATGACTGGATATTTGGTAAAATAATGATAAGTTAATCTTCAGATCTCTTTTAAAATATTGAAATCCGTTTTTCAAGTTTAAATACATATATCATAAGCTGCGATTTTTCTTCTTTTAACTGAAATATACAACACATAATGTTATAAAAGTATCATAAAATTTCCTTTTTTGCCTGAATTACCAAAATATTCATTTGATAAAACTGTTTAAAAAAATATATAACTTCAAATAATTATCTACCAACAAAAGAAAACAATTGGAAAATTGTATGTTTAACGTAGCAAATGATGTGTTTTCGTTCTATGACGAAGTTTTAAAGATATTGTGATCTTGGTGTAATAGTATACAGTATTTCAGAAACAATAAAGTACGTAGGGGGAACTGGGGTACATTGATACATGGGGCACATTGATACACCCCCTCTACAGCTCACAAGGTCATTACAGGAAGTTTCACAACAGCTCCAAAAGGTGATACTAATGTATTCAACTACATACAGAAAGTCTTGGAATGATTCAGTAGTTTGATGAAATGGGACAGGTGCTTTATTGTTTTTGTAGGTCAAAAGTAAATTTGAGTTGTGCAATTGAAATGCTATTATACAACTGTTCTAGTGTTTTCAACCGAAAGGAATACTCTCCCTGGCAAGTAAAACTACTCTTTATCAGTTTCTCATTCTTTTTTGTTAGATAAATTATGAAGTATTGGATTTGAGACTCATTTTATTCAAAATGGCTCTATGGGGCACATTGATACACTCTTTGTCGGGGCACATTGATACAACCTAATTCCTTTTCTAGTTCATTTTTTCATTACCTTTTATTATGTTTTTTTACAATGCACTCCTTAATCCAACCCTTTTTTGCTAAAAATTTCTAATATTATTTTTTATTGAAGTGTAATAGCTCTAATTTCTTTATATTAGAAAATTTTATAGTATGTTTGCAAAGAGAAGACGTACGAGCTTACCCAGTATATAGTGGTAGTAGAACTAATTAAAGAAGAGGACGGCAGCCTGAAAAATCTCAAATTTATATCAGTTCTCCAGAGAAAAAAGTATTTTCTACATGAAAAATGTTATGTAAGAGAAAAAAGCTGCTGGACAGCATAGAATAATTATATTAAAAACAGAATTTTTTATTTAATTATCATTTATTTTCTGTTTATAAACAGAAAACTTGGTAATTTTTCATCTTTCCTAAGAAAGAAGATAATGCTGGGGTTGAAGTACCAGATATGACAAAATTACCACAGCGAACAATGAGATAAGGAACAGCCAGAACATCAAGTCATTATACATTTCATTTTGATTGCTTTAATATTGCTTACAAATAAAGTGTGGGTGATTTGAATTTTTATAAATAATATAAAATGGTTTGCTAATTATTTTTCTATGAAAAATATGCATTGGTGTTATTTTATCTCCATTTTCCCCAGACGTATCAAAGTGTATCAATCTTCCCCGGGGATGGGGCACATTGATACAAATTACTTTTTTTTTTTTTTTTTTAATTACATACAAAATTAATATATAAAACAACGATTGCACATTTTTATTACACACTACACAGGTTTTGCTGACATCACATAGAAAAATAAATTGAAATTTCGGATTTCTAGACACCAAAAAAATTCTTTGAAAAAAGCTGTATCAATGTCCCCCAGTTCCCCCTACCTCAAATTCATAAATTATAAAATAGTTTAATATAATTTAAACACGCCCACGTTTACCCATATGCCATTATGCAATGGAATATTTCTGTGTAGCCCTGTAAATTAATAACAACTATTCATTGTACCACAGATTGTACAGGATGTAAAGTTTACTATATACTTCATAGATGCATATACTTTTATTATGTTCGAAAGAGAATAACATCATTTAAATGCATTTGAAACTACTTTTCCCCATTGACCATAATTTAACGGAATACTTTTTATTGTCTGAGTAATTGAACTATACATCCGATTTTCTTATAAGTTGAAATGACGTGACAAAATTATGCAAAAATTATAAAATTATGTATTTTAAATTTCAAACGATTCGGTCGGGTGGTTTTTGTTCTATTATATGCGTATAGACGGGCGAACGGACAGACACGTAAAAATGCAAAGTATTTATATAACTACGAACTCACCTAAAAAGAAAAAGGCTGTGTACGTTTTAACGTCAGTAATACTTTGAGTTATCAACTAGAATTTTTTCAAAACCGATCCTGTGGGATTTACATGCTGATTGTTCATTTAAAGAAAAATATTAGGACAATTATCTTGACAATGAAATTGTACATCTAGAAAAATAACAGAAGAAATCAGTGAACAACGTTATGTTTCACTTTAAAGATTAAGAGAATGCCTTATTACTTGGCTCAATCCCCTCGCATCCTCAAACAACGTACTGCTTTAGGACATGAATGATATTGTTTTCCATTTTCTTGTGACATACTTTTACAATAATTTAAATATAAAAACTTTGATTATAATGAGATAAATGAATTTGTTGATATCTAATCTATTTCAAAGGTAAATGTCGTGTTTTTATAATATGTTTGTTATGTAATGAAATTTTAATCCTTTTTTTTAATTATAACAAAATTGCAAGGATTCCAAATTTCTTTCTTTTATTGATTAAATGAAAATGTTACATGGTAAAGAAAGAATTAAGTCCTCAATTATGACATTTGTGATTACAAAAGAAAAGCCAGATTACCATCTGAGCAAACTTCCGCCAGTAAAAAAATAGTAGAATTTTTTAAATTATTCATGACAGTAGTTTTTCATGACTATAATGTTTATATAAGTAGAAAACTTTTACTAAAATTTACCGGTTGAAGATTGCCCCATCGTTAATCTGCCCTTTTCTAATCACAAGTTTCATAACAGTTTCATATTTGGCGGCCGGATAAAAGCATTCTTTCTTAAACTCAGAGCATCCCATTCTTCAACAAAGAAATTCAATTTAAATAGTTTTAAATTTCACAATATTTTGAGACACGTTTAATGCAAAGAAAAGATGCATTATCAATAAATAATTCAAAATAAAAACTGGTGATAGTATATTTGTGATAATAAAGAAATGATAATCGTTACATTTCATTTAAAATACTAAAATATATTTTGATGACACACACACATATATAAGTACATGATTTATTTCATTCAACAGAGAAATTAAACGCATAGTGTTACAAAACAATCTTTATTATTATTATTATTATTTTTAATTATTTTTTAATATTACTGAATTACCGAAATGAGTATTTTAAACCATAACAAAAAGAGAAAGTTTTACAAATATAAATCATTATTTGCCAACATTAGAAAAAAAAATCCGTGTATCTCAATGTCGGTAATACTTTAAGTTATCAACATAGGAAGTTTTTCGAAAGTGATCATGTGGGATTTACGGAATGCTATTTTATTTAAAGAAAAAATTGTGGCAAGTTATCCTGTTTGCAAGAAGTATAAAGTAACGTATGTTGTATATCGTGACGCATAAGAAATGAAAATTTGTAAACAACATCACTTTTCACTTTAAAGATTAAGAATATGTCTTGTTACTTGGTAAGGAAAAAAAACTTACTTGTCTAAGATATTGATGATATTGTTTTACATTTTCTCATCGCATACTTTATTTCTAATTTAAAAAGTAAATGTTTTATTTTTTATAGTAAATGCTCATTAATAATTTTACTGTTTTGATTGAAATTTAACATTTTAATACTAATAAAAAACATTAAAAGATCTTAATAATTATTATATTGGCATGACTCAAAGAAAATTCAAAGTAAGATGTAAAGAGCCCATTGCAGACATAAAATTTAATAGAGGTAAAACCGCATTATCAAGGCTAAATCAAATAGAAAACACAGATATTTTGTTTAATGAAAGTAAAATAATTTATAGGTCAGATTTTTATTTGCAACTTTTTATTAGAGAGAGTATTGAAATTTACGCCAGAAGCTCAATGATTTGCAATGATTCCTTGTCATTTCAAATCCCAAATCTTTGGATTGACTTGTTAAATAATTTAAAAATTAAGCAACGTGATACATAATTAAAATATAACGCGCGTGATTTTTATTTTTTAAAAAAATTTTAAATTTCATTTGTAATAGTCTATTGTCATTTTCCATCTTTGTGTTTATTTGTATTTTGTTTTTCTGATGATGATTGAGTAAATTCAATCGAAACATGTAAAAATTATTAAGATCTTTTAATGTTTTTTATTAGTATTTTGCGTCCTTTATAGCTGTTAATTATTAAGCACACACTACACAAATTATTCCATATGCACTGGTTCTTTAAAAAACACTTTATTAAAGGAATAACACTCACTTGCAGCTCACTGCTGCGTTATCGTCTGCACTTATCTCAAAAACAACTTTAGAATAAAAACAGAAAAAACACTTCACTTCTCTTCACTTTCTGTACACTGAGATTTTAATTATAGGTAGCACGATATCGTCTGCCTACATGGAACATACCGGCCCCCATTGACATGTTTCACATTCAATAATAACTCTTTTTTTTACTAAGTACACTAATTACACAAATAAATACAAAAGGTCACTATATATGTTATTTAAATATAAAATTGAAAAAAAAAACAATATATCACTCACACACATATATATATATATACATTTTTTTTAAGTACTATGGGTTTCAGGCATAGGTAAAATACATATTTTACTAATCGATCTTTTAAAAATTTAATTCTGAGTTTTTACCTGAACTACGCGAATTTTCTTATCGTTACCGTAATATTCTTCAATAATTCTGCCTAAAGGCCACTTATTGCTTGATATATTTTCCTCTACTAACAACACTAGATCTCCTATTTTTACATTATTCTTTTCAAATCTCCACTTACCCCTCTGTTGTAATTCACTTAAATAATTATGATGCCATTTGCGCCAAAAAGTTGTACAATTTTAGTTATTCTTTGCCATTTTTTGAGGCGATTTTCTTTTATATTGGTTAAACAGGCTCAATAATGACATTTAATGGTCTGTTTATCAGAAAATGAGCTGGAGTTAGGACTCCAAAATCATCTGCGCCATCTGATAATGGACTCAAAGGCCTCGAATTTAATATTCCCTCTATTTGTATCACTACTGTAAGAAATTCCTCATAAGTGAGATTAGCACCTCCCACAATTCTTTTAAAATGAAATTTAAAGGATTTTATTGCGGCCTCCCAAAGACCCCCGAAATTGGGTGATCTGGGGGGAATAAATTTCCACTCAATGCCTTCACTAGACAAATATGCTGCTAATTTCTCATCAGGTTTTCTTACTAATTCATAAAAGACCCTAAGTGTTTTATCTGCCCCAATAAAATTTTTTGCATTATCAGAATACAATTTGGCACATTTACCTCTGCGTGCTATGAATCTTTTCAGTGCCGCAATAAATGATTCGGAAGTTAAATCTGAAATAATTTCTATTTGTATAGCCTTAAATACAAAACAAACAAAAATACAGACATAAATTTTTTGTAAGATGGTCCTACGTTCATAACCAATTTTGTTCATAAATGGCCCACACAGATCAACACCCGAAATATTAAAACAATAGTCTAATTGGACTCTATCCCTGGGCAAATCGCCCATCAATTGATTTGCAATAACTGGTTTAGCTTTAAAACATGGAATGCACTGATGAACCACCTTTCGACACATTGCACGACCATTTATTGGCCAAAATTTATTTCTTACTAAGGATAGTAAAGTTGACGCACCAACATGCAAATATTTCTTATGATAATAATTTATAACAATTACAGTAAATTTATTCTTCTTTGGTAAAATCGCCGGGTGCTTTTTTGAAAAATTTAAATTACTATTATTTAACCTGCCACCAACCCTTAAAATTCCAAATTCATCTAAGTAAGGATTGAGGCCTGTTAATTTCCTACTCTGACTTACCGATCCTTTAGTCTGAAGACTATGTATGTCTGCACGGAATTCGATATTTTGTATTGATTTAACTAAATGTCTCTCTGCAAGCTCCAATTCTGACGTACTCAAGAGTCCATTACACTTATAAAGAGGGTTTCTTGTATTCATCACAAATCTGAAAATATAACTCAGAATACGCACAATCGTTAAATAATTATTACTAAGATTAATCAAGTTATATACAAAACAATTCTCGGTGATATTACAACTTATAACATTAAATTCATTCAAGGATTTAACATTAAATTTGAGCTCTTTATTGAACTCATGATTTGTTTCTGGTATGGTTATTGTACGTTGAGGATAATCACTGTTCTGAAGAAATGAAGGTCCCTTCCACCACAATTCACAGTTTGCAAGTTTGTCAGAATCCATACCTCTGGAAAGTTTGTCAGCAGGATTTTCTTCTGAGCAAATATGATGCCACTGTTCAGCACTAGAGTTTTCTTGTATGTTAGCCACTCGATTTTGAACAAATTGCTTAAGGTCGATAGGTTCCTTTTGAATCCATGCTAACACAATCATTGAATCTGACCAAAGGAAAACATTAGTCACTATTACTTTCATGGGTGATAATACTCTGTTTACCAGTTTGGTTAGCAACACTGCTGCACATAATTCCAATCGTGGAATAGTTAGACTCTTTATCGGTGTAACTCGCGACTTGCTAGCGATTAAATTCACCATCACATTTCCTAAGGAATCACTGGATTTGCAATAAACTGCTGCCCCATAGCAACGTTCTGAGGCGTCAGCAAACCCGTGTATTTCTATAATTTCTGGGTTTTCAATTATAATATGCCTACAAATTTTTATATTATTTACACATTTAAATGACATAAGAAATTGATGCCACTCATGAAACTCTGATTCAGGAAGCTCGTCATCCCAATCAATATTGATTCTCCACAATTTTTGCATTAGTATTTTGGCTTTAGATATAACTGGACCAAGAAGTCCCAGAGGATCAAATAGTCTCGCGATTGTTGTCAATACTTCTCGCTTTGTGTAGGAATTGCTCAATTCCACCTTAACTCGAAAAGTGAAACAATCATCTGTTGGGTTCCACGAAACCCCTAACGTTTTAGTTTCAATTTCATTTTCAAATTTGTACCCTTCTTCATATGTTAGCGAAAGATTTTTATCACTTGTACACCACTTATGGAGTCTCATACCTGCTTTATGCATAATCGCTATGAGCTGCCGCTGCAACTCTTTGGCTTCTTTAAGCGTAGGTGCACCGCACAAAATATCATCTATGTAAATATTTTCTCGAAGAACCGATGCTGCATCGGATAATTATCTCCTTCATCAATCGATAGATGGTTGAGAGTTTTCATTGCTAAATAAGGCGCACTAACCGTACCGTATGTAACGGTCTGTAGTTCAAAAATTTTAGGCTCTTAGTCGAAATTATCGTTCCACAAAATTCTCTGCAATGCGTGCTGACTAGGATCAATATTGATCATTCGATACATCATTTGAATATCCGCAGTCAGTGCATAAGTATGCTCTCGAAAGCTAACCATTATCGTGAATAAATCATTCTGAATAACACCACCATTATATTGCAATGAATTAAGTGATGTGCCATTTGTTGTTGTGGCAGAACAGTTAAATACAACTCTCAGTTTTGTGGTGGACTTTTCTGGTCTGAAAATACCATGATGTGGAGCATAATACACGACGTCAGGTTCTTTCACTTCTTTAACCTGTTTCATATTTCCCAACATTTCATATTCATTTAAAAAATCTTTATACAATTTGAAGTATTTCTTATCTTTTGATAAGCGAGTCCACAGCGATTTGAGTTTTTTAAGAGCAAGCTCCCTAGATTGGCCTAAACACGAAGGATTTTCCTTTAAAGGCATTTTCACCACGTATCTCCCTTCCTCATTTTTCCGATGCGTACGCGCAAAATGTTGCTCACATATCTCAAATTCCTTACTTTTTGATAACTCTACTTCAACGTTTTCAACTTCCCAAAACTTTTTTAATGTTTGGTTTAAATCTTCCTCCCGAATTAGCCCACAATGAACTTTTACATCACTTTCCTACTCTATGCATCCACTAGCCACATACCCAAATACGGTATTTTGCAAAAGTAAATTTGAACTCTGAGAATATATTTGTCCCGGTCTTAATAACTCATAAAATATTTCTGCCCCCAACAACATATCAATTTTATCAGGGAAATTAAATCTATAATCTGCTAATATAGTTAAATCTGGTACTTCAACATTTATGTTAATCACTTGTTGCGGAATTAAATTTGTAATTTTCCTTACTACTAGCATAGTCAATTCTCTTTCAAAACTTTTATCTCTATTGGCGATTTTTGTATTTACGCAGCCCTTTATTGTCATAGAAGTGTCATCCAAACATGAAATTAAAGTATTCGTTTTATTAATTCTAAGCTGCAATCGATTAGCACACTGTGAAGTAATCAAACATGCTTGTGAACCGACATCTAGTAAGCATCTAACTTCCTGCCATTCCGAGAACTTATCTTTAATGAGGACCGTAACTCCGTACTTAATAAAACGGATTTTGTTTTATTTTTCACAAAACTAGAGGCGACAGTCTGTCTCGGAGGGTAGGAAAGGATTTCCTCGGGTTGTGAATTTTTTTATTCCTGCAGCCGATTGAAACACATGACCAACATTTTTATTTTGATTATTTAATTCCTTTTCTTCTCTAGGAAAGTGTATTAGTTCAGAATGCGGTAGTTTACATCTAGCACAATTTTTAGACTTACATTTCTGTGCGCAACAATTATAATTTAAACATTTGAAACATGCTTTATTTAATTAAACAACTTCTACTCTATCTTTAATGGACAGTTTTTTGAATTGCGGACAAGAATGTAAACCGTGATATTCATTAGATTTACACAAGACACATTTGACATTTTTTGTTTCCGAAAGAAATTTATTTGAAGCGCTCCTTTGAGGCCGATTTTGAAATTTATTTGTCGCTATACGTTTATTTTCATTTATCGTGTTTCTCGAATACACATTTGATTCACCTTTAGATTTATTTTTAATCGACAAAAAAGTATCGCATTCTCTTCCTAGTTGCTGTGGTTTAAAATATGACTCTGATTGTTTAATTGCGATATGATTCATTAATTCGCGATCTAAAGAACTGAAAATTTTATCTGAAACAATCAGATCGCATAATGATTTAAAATCATTTACCTCACGCAAATTACAGTAATACTGAAAAATTGAACTCAGCCTAGCTGCAAATTGAACGTAACTTTCCGACGGTAATTTTTTGCACTCTTGAAATTGTTTAAACATTCTTGTGCAGTAGGTTGAAATTCCCTTAACACTATATTTTTCAATTTATCATAACTAATCAACTCTTCCTCTGATAAATAGATCATTAAATTGCTCGCTTTTTCGCCGAGAATATTTAACAGAATTTCGGCCATAAACTCTTCAGGTACATTTTTAGTTCGAAACGCTTTCTCAAAAGATTGAAAAAAAAGATTAAATGACTCAGCTCTCGTTGGTAAAGGAATAGTTAAAGTTTTAATACTTTTAATAAAACTTTCCAAGTTATTTTTCCCTATTCCCGTTTCCGATTTTTCTGTTACAAACGGCAAATTTTCCTGAGATTCTTTACGCAATTTGGCTATTTCTAATTCTTTCTCTAACTGAGCTAGTTTAATTTTTTCAAATTCCGAATTTTGGGATGGCTCTTTACGAATATTTGCTAATTCTAACTCTTTTTCTAATTGCGCTAATTTAATTTTTTCTAATTCTAATTTTGTTTTCTCAGTTTCTGTTCGTGATTTATACTCCTCAACAACCGAATTAACGATGCTTTTTAATAGCTGCTCATTTGAGTAATATTCACTATTCTCTATAATATTTCTTAATTCAATAATTTTACTACTTTCAGGAGGAGTTAAACCCAATTCCTCAACTAGAAGCTTAAGCTCGTATTTATTTAGATTATCAATAACAGACATAATTTAATCAAAATAAACTAAAACATTGCTCTTAACCTCACTCAAATCGCTGCGAAATTCCGAGGAAGACTCATTATAATTCTTAAATTTATCATCTTCAACACAATATTTCACTTGTTTGAGCACGATATTATTCGAAGATTCTCATGTTGAACGTTGACAGATCTATAATAGAACTCTTAATATCACATCAGCACACCGTTCAAATTCCATGATTTTTCACTCTCATAAATAATTATTTTCACCTTACGGCTCGGCGGTCCATGTTAATTATTAAGCACACACTACACAAATTATTCCATATGCACTGGTTCTTTAAAAAACACTTTATTAAAGGAATAACACTCACTCGCAGCTCACTGCTGCGTTATCGTCTGCACTTATCTGAAAAACAACTTTAGAATAAAAACAGAAAAAACACTTCACTTCTCTTCACTTTCTGTACACTGAGATTTTAATTATAGGTAGCACGGTATCGTCTGCCTACATGGAACAATAGCAATTAAATATTTAAAGCATATGTTTGAAATGTTTTTAATGGACGTATAAGAAAACTTCTATTTGTAATTAATGTTTAACACTTTATTTCAAGTAAAAGAACATAAAAAACGGAACGCATCTACAAACATATTTTACTCATTAAATCAAATTTAAAGTAGAATATCATCTAAATCAAATAGATTTTCCGCTTCATTTAATAATATTTATTTTTACAAATAAAAAGAATGACAGTAAGGGATCCTACCAAGTATCATTGTATTTAGTTGTGAGTCAATAATATAAAAGTAGAACTCATTTCTTGTTATCATGTTTTAAAGGACATTTGAGGCCTTGAGGAAGCCATTTATACGTACTTTATGCAATTGATATTAAAGTAACATTAAACTTATACATGTGTACTCTTGAAAAAAAAAATCCTAAGAAAATAAAAGAAATGACACAAAGAATTGACTATCCACCTATAATGAGAGTAAAATAATACTATTATGTGAATAAGGTTACAGGTATGAAGAAATTGCGAGGTGAATTGGTGAAAATCTAAACAAATGTTGCATTTATAAATTTAGAGGTAGAAATAGAGCTTATTTCAATACAAAACTAAATTGCTAAAGTCCGGAAAGGTATATAATATCAAGCAGAGATGCAAAAATTAAGTGACTGTGCTTTAGTATCAGTAGGTAATGACCTGGATGCATACTAAAAAGGCGCAAGTGCAATGGTTTTTCTGCGCAGAATGCAATTAATTTGTTGAATTGTTTGAATTCCATAGATAAAATGATTTTTCTCTCTCCAACAGAGGTTAAAAGATTAAACTGATTTAAAAATAATGATAACTGGATAGACAAAGAATGGAAAAATGTGACTTACAGCCAAGTGTGAGGAGCAGTTAGTTTCATGAGACCAAAATCTATTTGTTTGTAAAAATTGGCACAAAATACATTAAAAAAATCGGAGAAAATTTAAATCCTAATAAAATTAATTATATGCCTTGTGAAGCATTTAGTCTATGTTATGATATGGAATTGTATGACATCAAAAGATGTAAACAGAACTTGTGAGATTAATGGGTATATGAATGTCAAAAACTACACAAATGAAATACTTCACTCCCAATCGAAGCTTCCTGCATTGGATGTTTTCAAAGATAGTGAAGCATTTTTTGGCACCAGCTAAACGGGTTTGGTACTTGAAATCAAAACCAATCGCTACGTTGTGGCAATAAACTTGGCGTTAACCTTTTTCATCTTCCTATATGTGGGGCTTAATGTTCAGTTGTGAGTTTGTTATGCCTGTTATTTAACGTTTGTATATTCATTGGCACCTGCACGTTTCTACTCATGTTGACCTCGTAATTTAGAATCTTTATCAGATGACAAGACCTTCACCTGGCCAGGCACTTCTACAGGTATAATTTGAAGATAACTTGAAGGTTTCTGCACCCACGAGGGATTTTACATGCACTATTCGTCATTATTGTACAAGGGGATATTAGCCGGCAGTAAAGCCTTAGTCAGCTACGTGTTCTATGTTTGGCGAACTGGGCCACTGTTGCCAGATGTAAATTGAATCGTGTTATTGAAGACTTCTAAATGGAATTGTGTTATTGAAGACTAATTGCTGAATCAATTGTCGGAGCCAAATTAATTGTGCCTAGTAACCACCATGTCTATTTTTAGATGGGAAGGGTAGTGGAACATAGAGAAAACAAAGATCAGATGCCGCAGATATACAAATAGCACCGTGACTTAATTTTGAGCCAAAATGCTTGTCAACTTAACGTTGTAGGTGCGATGAACTTCATCTTGCTATCATAACCCACTGGATAAAAAATGGATCTTTGGGTTTTCCAATGGAAGCGGATACAGTAGCTCATGCAGGCTATGCAATCATAAGGATCGGCGAAATAAAAAAAAACTAATTAATGACAATTTTACAGTTATATTTATGAATAATTTAACTCAAAGAAACTAACACTTAAAACATCAAATCTCATTTATAAGGTTTATTATGGTTTTAAACATGAACTAATATAACCTGACTCTTCATAAGCTTTTCTATTTTTTTCCTTTTTTTTTTAAATATTTCAAATGTAGGGGGTGCGTCCTAAATTCTGGCAAACTTTAAAATCCATAATTAAAGAAGTACTACCAGGAAACTTTTTCGTTGTGCATATGTATGATCGCATGGATTTTGGATTTTTTTTCATGTCTGATAAAAAAATATTTAAAAAATAACCAATAGGGGGCGCTCGCATACCATATTGAGACGTTTTATGCAAATCAGCCAAGCTTAAACAGGCAATGGTACAAATTAAAATAACATGACACTGTGCATTTATTTTAAGATAGTAAAAGATTGTCAAATGAAAATCACTCCAGGTATTTTGTTAAAGATGAGTGTGGAATGTCGGCATTGATGCAACCGACGGTTCGTCGAATGACGTTATTCAGTTCCACCAAAGTGACTGGGAAGCCCCGGTACACACTTTAATTATCTCCACAACAAAAAATCTGTCGGTTTCAAGTCTGGAGATCTTGGTGGTCATTCGAATTTATAACCTCGACTTATCATTCGGTCTTCAATGAAAATGTCTAACGGGAATACCATGACTTCACGTGCAAATTGGGGCGGGGAACCATCATGCATAAAGATTACAAGTAGCGTCAGGTAACGGAGTCTTTCCTGCAATACAGATACAACGTGGTCACACAAAAGCGTAGGGTACTGTTCTGCAGTGCCTGTACAGGTTTTTAACCGAATTCAGGAGTAGACTATTCAAAAAAGAAAGGACTCAGAGTGAAAGATGCGGTCGAACCGCACCAAAAAATCATACGAGGAGAATGCAGTGGCTTTGTCTGATACTCGTGAGTACCAGACCAGACAAGATATAATTTTATGTATCAAAAAATTTAATGCAATTATCATTATTTATTTTATTTATATTTTTTTAGATATAAAGTATTTGCAATATGAAGATCGCTTTTAGTTTGAAATGGATATTTCATAAATAAATATTTTGACTTTTTCTAAGAAATATAAAGAATCCTTTATAAAAAAATAATTATTATTATTCATTTCAAAAGAAATATTTTCTTAAGTTTAGCAACATAATCGAAAATAAACGAATAAAAGTCCTGTAAGGTAAGTATTCTCAAAAAATCTCTGGTTTTCAAAGCTAAAAGTTTCTTTCTGACAAAAACTGCAAATAAAAGATAAAAAACAGTATATTCCTCTAAATATTTTTCAATAGGGAAGTCTTTTGAATTATATGAAAAGGTCTATGGTTTTTTTTAAATGTTTACCTTCTTTTAAAATTATAAATTTAAGCAAACATTTTCTTACAAATAGCGTTTTTACATAAAAAAGTAATTGATAAAACGTCTGCATCTTTAATTACAAACTGTAAATGCAGAATGAGAAACATGACTATGTTTTTATGAACAAGATTTCCGTAAATGGCTGTACATCATTATATGTTTTTCATTGAAAGTTATATTTTGGAAAAATTTTTTCATAATGTTTAGTATTAACTTCGCTATACAATGATAATTAAAAGACATGTTTTACTTAAAATAGAACTTTTACTTAAAAAAATTAATACGTTCATATTTTAAATGAATAAAATGTAAAACTGCACAGAAAGTATAAAAATACTCATTAAATAAATTAAGGTGGAATAACATCATGAAAAGCTTTCTTGCAAAAGAGATTTTAAGTAAAGAAAATTAGTTCTAAACATTAAAATCTTTCACTGATTGTTAATGTTTTTAAATACGCATTAAAAATGTTATTTAAAAATAAAAGAAAAATTCTTGAAAAAAACTTATTTAAAAAAGTTTTTAAACGATGTCAAATTTAAAAACTGTAAACGTCTCATTACATTTTTTATATATATATATGGACATGGAGTAAGGGGGGGGGGGATAACTTATTAAGAAATAATCTTACGATATAATAATAACAGCTGCATGATTATTATTTCAGAATGTTTTAATAATGAAAATAGTTCACATAATGCTTTTACATGTAATGTAAAATTATCAAAGGATGGGAAGTACATTCGCCCTCCCCGTGAAAAAAAATGTGAACATAACTACATTTTAACCCTTTGTATAACTGTCTTCCAGATCTGCAACATACCCTAAAAATTCAATGTTATTTCGACATTAAATTTCAAAAGACGACTTTTTTGATTATTGTTATTTTATTACACTGCTATTGACATAAGTGTTTCATTAAATCCGAAACAGATAGCTATATTTTTTATTTATTTATTTTTACCAAAGGTTCATTTAAAGTTCGATCACCAAAAACTGATTTTTGTTGAATTAAGTTTTGAAATAATGAAGCCAAAATAATCTGCAGATTTCTACAATTGCATTGTATACAAAGGGGTGTTTTAAAATATCTATTTAAAGAACATTTTCAAGCTAATAAATTCATAATATGTGCAAGGTAAACGTAAGCTTTTTTTTTTTTTTTTTTTTTTTTTTTTTTTTTTTTTTTGCAGATTTGCAACAACGCATATTAAAAAAAATAAAAAATGTATTGGAATTATTTTAACATATCGAAAGAGCAAGATATAAAATTTCTTCTAAATGTTATTTAAGTTGCATTTTTTTCGGAAGAGAAAAATTATTGTAAAAAGGAAAAAACAGTTTGATTTTATGTTATTTTATTGCTATAGATGAAATTCGGTATACCCCGCATCTGTAAAATTAATACCAAGTCCAAAGATAGCAAACGAAAAAAATGTTTTTATGTATATTTTTAATCATGTTTTTAAGTATAGCGTCAAACAAAATAGATTAAGGAGCTCTACTCGAGAATAGGAAACTATTGTGTAGTCATCAGGAGCTCCTCAACTCTCCAGCTGAATGCCCACAAATTGCATTTTGTGTGTAAAGAAAAAATGCTAATTTATCCTAAACTATGTGACCTAGAGCAATCGTTATTGTTTTCGTACAAGGTTTAAAGAAATTTATTTTATCTTTATATTGTTATTAATTTATTTTCAGTAGATAGAAAGGAATGAGCAGAAGGACAAGAATGGGCATTGTTGGTCAAGATCCTTAATGGATTTTATAGCCACAAAATTTATTTAATTTAGATTCGAAAATAGAGAGGAGAGGAGTGAACATATTTTTGCATTACATTTTTGACAATATCATTGAAAAATTAGCATTTAAAATAAAATAAAAAGAACGTATTTTTAAATTCGGTGTTACGAAAGCTTTCATCTATCCGTATACAAAAAAGAACAAAATTAAGTAACTTAATTCGCTCTCCTAAATTTTTCAGAAATATATTTGTGAATGTTCAACTCTCTTATTATCAGGTGAAAATTTGATCCATTAAAGACTATATGGGGTGATTCAAATAATCCCCCCATAGTTTAAAAAAAGCATATTAAATTATTACAAGAAAAACCTTCCAAAACTTAGTTTTTGAAATTAATTTTATAAAATATGTAATAGTTAAAACCATAGAAATAAATGGAAAATTACATATTATTCGAACAAAGTATTTAAAAATATATATATCATTAATTCGCATTGAGATTGAACTTGTCCAAGTGCCGGAAAATGACGGCACTTGTGGTACAAGGGTTTATAATGTATAAATATTTGGATCAATCTCTTTTATTACGTCTGCCAAATTTGGATTTTTACTTTCCACAGTTTACCAGAAAAACGGCTGTGAAAAACGGACAACCAGACAGATATAAGTGTTCATTTCATATAAGTGTTACGTTTTTACTGTTTAATCCTCTAATCGCAGAGCCAAAAGAGCAAAATTGTAATGCTTTCTCTGTAAATAAATTAAAATGAAAAAGAAGTTTTATTTTCAACATGATATATACGCCTATGTCTATATAAGCCTATCTATATAAGCCAGAGTATTAACCATAACTTAATCTCTTAAACTGGACTAAACCTGTAGAATTGTTTAATTTAAATAATACTACTATTGCAGCAATACCTGCAGCTTTTTGAATGAATATATCAGTTTGCGGCGGTGAGACTGTTAAGTACGAATGCTAAAAAACGTGTAACGTAGTTGATGTTGAAGGTATCATAAAAATATATAAATAAATAAATAACCGTTAAAACATTTACCACTTACAATTACATACATGTATAACATTAAATGGAAAAAATCTAAAACTTCCGAGGAAAAAATATTCCAAAGGTTCTTTCATAGTTCAACATTTTTACGTTAATTATTTTATACTTATGAAAAGCATCGATTATAAAAAATAATAATGTACGAAAATTTAAGGAAGAAATTTTAAGAAACTTTTAGTATATATTAGCTATTAGATTTCTGAGAAAAGTGTACGTAAAAATATGGAATAGCAAAAGAGAAAAAGGAAAAAAGAACAATCAGGATTTAAAATATGAAAAAGTGATTCGTTATTTATTCAAATATTATTCGTTATTTATCTAAAGTAGGAATAATAATGATAGTTTTTATTAATTCGAGTATCAAATTTCTGTACTTATAATTATAGGATGTGTACTTAAAGTCCTGTAAGTTAATACTTGAATTACTACATTTAATATCATTCATTTATTTAATTATTGACATTTTACAATAATCTATATAAAGAATCTTTTACTTACTAAGGAGCCACGAATGTTTAATTAGTCGGCATTTAGAAAATTCATACCGCACAAATTAATTAAAATTTAATTACGATGTGTTACCATGTTAAATAGAACGACTTTGAATATAGAAAATAATTTATAATGAAATGAAATATTTGCCAACAGATTAGAATTCAATTAATTTGATATACTTTAGTTCTGATCGTATGCATGTAAAATGTGTACAGTTAGTATAAAATGATGGTAAACATGTAATTTAATTAAACTAACGTATTTCTTTCAGTTGCCAATGATTGCTTAATATCTTGTTTTAATAAACATTTATTTACTCTCTGCAAGGATCCATGTACATCTTTATGGTATAAGTTTTAAATTAGTGTGCACTATTGTATGCATCTAAAATAAATATTATAAATGACTTTATTATGATGACTCAAATAAATTTTATTTGAAATATGAGATTTTTTTCTTTTAAAATGAATGTGTTTTCCAAAAATTGCCATATATTTTCACCCGTTAATATTAAATAGCGATGAAATATGATCGGGTAGATTTTATTTAATCGAATCGACTTCAGTTTGCGATAATATATATACTTATCAATAACCTGTGCAATATATGTAATGAAAACAACTGAACTCAGTCAGAGATTTTTCACGAGTTACCCAAATTTGACTTTCTGGATAAGGCAAGATTTGAAATTCACAATCCCATACATTAAATTAAAACGTTAAAATTAAAATTATATACTATTTATTCACCTGAGCTTCAATAGAATTATGTATTTTCAGCTTAATTTTGAGTAATAAAGTTGATATAATAGAGGATATTTTGATTTGATTATAATTTACGTATCTAACAATATTTTTAATTCTAAGGAAAATAAAAAAATAGCAAGCTAAAACTATCATATTGAACAAAATAACATACACTGAGGATTACTAAGAAAACTAAAGATTGCATTGCATGAGGCACTCCTAGGGGTGAAGCGCTTAGCCATTCAATGACTCCCGTAAGGTAGCCAGAATTGCACCACTAGGGATGCCCTAATACACCCCATGGCACCCCATGGCACCATGAGGATGCCATGGGGGAGCCATGGTGGTGCCATGAGATGCCATGGGCGTACCTCTAAGGATATGAGTTTGCACTTCTAGGGGTGCGATTCTGGCTTCCTTAGGGGTGTCAATCACGGAACAAGCGTTTCACCCCTAGGAGTGCCACATGCAATGCAATCTTTAGTTTTAACAGTGTAGTGAAGAGAAACATTTTTAAATGAAAAAAAAAGTAAAAAACATTTACTTTTTTATAATTACGAAAATATGTGTAATATCTAATGCGGGTTATCTAACTATGGAAATCAAATCATTGACCAAGAATGTTTTGTTATACGAAAAAATAGCGATTTTTACAATTTTGTACAAATTATCTTATATTTATGAAAATCAATCTTTCTAGAAATATATATTTTGTTATGAAAGAAAACGGTAAATATCTTACGTATATTTATTTTGTAAAATAAAATATTTTTTTTTTTACGTTAACAGTTTTAAAACAAGATAAATTGTTATAGATATATAACAATTTGGAAAATACGTAATTTATGTTTTTGAAAAGAGTTATTCATTCTTACATTTTAAACAGCAGTTCAAGGGATTAGTATTCCATAGGGAATTTTGTATTCAATTTGCAGAAAAAAAATAGTTAGTGTTCAGAAAAGGATTTTAATTTCAGTCGAAGGAAGATTTTTTTAAAGGAGAAACTACTTATATAGTTATTTCAAACATTCTTTAAAATCAAAATTAAAATAATGAAGATTGTTTAATTTTATTAGTGGTTGGGAAACCACTATTAAAAGGAAGTATTACAAGATAATTGGTTTTAATGTTTGCAAATATTTTTAAAAGTTTATGTTGTAAAATTATTATTTATATTTGAAATAAAGTTTCATAATAAAATTTATCTTTTTTTCTTGCATTTAGCATTTTTTTGTTTTGAAAACTTGTAGTAGATCTTTCTAATAATTACTTATTTTTAATTTTTATTATCATAGTTTAAAAATATCTTTCTCTATTTCAATATACTAATTAAGGTTATATGTAATAAGATTAAAGTGTTTTATAAATAGCAATTAAAATTAAAACAGTAATATTAGGAATTGAGACAGAATTGTTAATTTATACTCAGTGTTTATTAGATTTTCCATAAGAAATTGCAAAAATATTAAGCATTAGCAAGTCATAAATAAAAAAATTATATTTAACACTATATTGATGTGTAAAAACAATAGAAAAGCCACAAGAAAGAAATAATAAAATGTAATTATGAGATTATTTACGCAGTTTTTTCACTGGCGTTTCTTTTTTTTATAAAAAAAAAATCAATTTACAATTTACTGAACAACAAATGAAAAGCCGGAGAGAATTATATGACATGATATTTTAAGAATTTAAGATTTGTCACTTCCTAAAAAGTGGCTGGTTTTGAAAAAAGAAAAAAAATGAGCCAAAATAAAATTGCTTCAAAAATCCCTTGGACACAAAATAGTCACTTTTTGGAAAATTACTCATAAATATTAAATTTGTTGATTTTGTTTTATGATTACTATATTTCATGTATTTAATGTTCGAATGTCTTTTTTACACTGTTATTACTCTTTATACCATATAACAGGATGCCTTTACAAAGCAATTAAAAGACGAGTGGTACATTTGTGTACATAAAACAGAGATTTTATAAAAAATTTTTTATCTAAAATAAACAGATTTAAAAACTAATCAGATGCGGCAATCCCAAAACTTTCTTCTATCTTATGCATGATAATACTTCCTGAAAAAAGCTGCATAGCAGCGTTACTGAACCAAACTGTAAACCATAAAAACATAATCAGCATCATACTATGTCAAGTACTAAATAAATATAAAGTTTTATAAAAATCCATGCATTGAGATATGGCTAATGTGGAAATTTTGAATAATGCAGAATAGCATTTCTACCTGTTGAGAGATACACACGAAACACTAATCAGACCTAGTTTAGATCAAGATCTCTTAGAATCTAAAGTTTTGAAAAATTTCGTGCATTAGCTCTTAAAACAGAGCTGTTGCGATAATCCCGAATAATGCACCATCGCGGCAGCACCTCTTGAGCGATTTGCACCGAAACATAATCAGCAATATATTACATGAAATACTAAATAAAGTTAAAGTTTTATGAAAATTCATCCTCTAGTTCTTGAGATATGACTATAGTGGAAATTGTGAATAATGCAGCATTGCAACGCCACCTGTAGAGTGATATGCACCAAAAACTAATCAAATGTAGATTGTAATATAATCTAACAGGATCTAAAGTTTTGTGGAATTCCGTGTATTAATTCTTGAGATAAAGCACCGAAAAAGTTTTTTGTTACATACAGACATACCGACTGACAGACTGACAGATTCACAGACAAACATTCTGTAAATACATGTTTTTCGGGTTCTCTGACCCCTATAACGTGTAAATCCGTCAAAATCCGGATTTCGAAAAATTCCACGAATCCAATACTCTCTTCTTGTTAAATTAGAAGAAAGTAAAAAGTATGTTTTTCTTCTTTTTGAATATTGTAGCTACTATTTTAAAATCAAAGAAAAAGCTTAATCTTATATTTTGTGTTTCTCAAGTTTTTATTTATTTTATAATAAAACTGTTTGTAGAAATAAATTGCTCTTCATATTTATTTTCTATGGACATCTGAATATTGCAGTGAATTTATTTTTGCAAATCAGTAATAACCGTATCCATGGATCAGTTTCTCATACGTACAACAAAAATTCCATAAAACGAATGTAAGTAAAATAAGTATAAAAATCCAGACATTTTTGTGTGTAAAACAAATATGTTTTACAAATACATTTTTGTCTTATTTGAACAAATAGATGTAAGTAACAGATTTGTTTTTAAAATACGGTAACCAAGATTCTAAAATCACAGAAGAAATCATTATCTTACATTCTGTATTTATTGAATTATTACTTATTTTATCTTAAAACTGTTTGTAGAAATAAATTGCACTATATTTTATTGTCTAGAACATCAGAATATTTCATTGAATTTTCTTCTGCAAATTTATAATAACTTTATTCATGTTTCAGAATTTTATGCACTCAATTTTCCATAAATATGAATGTAAGTAAAACAATGTAAATTTATTAGGGAGAATTAATAGTTGCAGTTCGATTTCCAAGTTTCCGTTATCATAATAAAACGTAAAATTTTCTGTCTGGGTGCAAATGAGCGTGAACTCACAAAACCTTACTGGAAAGGTCGAGTGAGGAAAAAAAAAATCCACTTAACATTCATCGATGCCGTATTTTCCATTCATTCGACCAGAAATGAAAGTGACTTAGGGGTCTTATTAGATTATTGAATATTTTTATGAGTTTTTTAATCTTCATTAAAAGTATGTAGCGATATAAGAAAATTCAACTTATCAAAGATAGGTTTTTATAAAGTTATGGATTGAACATTCGATAGTATAATTTAGAAAAAGTTGGCCTAAGATTCTAAAATTAAGAATGACATTTTAACTTAATATTTCTTTTATATTAAAGGTTTATTAAAATTTAGGAAAAAATGGTTGAAAGATAAAAAATTACACTTTTAGTGTATTTACAAACAGCACAAGAATATTTCATTGTATTTCTTTATTGAAACCAATGTTAGATTTAATCCTTTATTTTTTTTATTTATAAATATTATAATCTTTGTTAAGGCTCCTGCCCTTGAAAACGAAGAAACTTGCTATCTAATGTTAATCCTACAAGGAGGTTATTTTGCACTATCTCATTTGCATTTCGATATATTTTAATTGATACAATACCTGAGATTTATCTTTACGTCGCTTCTTCTGTACTTTTTTTATTTCAATTTTAGATATTTTCTAATACATACTTAAATTTTCGGGACCAGTGTCGAAAGTGAAATTAACTTTATAAAATTTATCTACAATAAAAATTGAAAAAGAGAGAGAGAGAGAGAGTTTTAGAGATGAATAACCGCTATCCAATACAAAATAATAATAATAATAATAATAATAATAATAATACGACTAAATGAAAACGTGATATGACAAAATAACCTCTTCACACGGTTAGCATTGGCACGCGAGTGTCTTCGCCTGCAGGGACAGGAGGTTTAAATTTAAAAATAAGTAACATTTTCTATACATCAATTACTAAAAATTAAAATTTTTAATTTCATTCCAAAGTTTTTCCAAAAGTATGCATCTCTGCATGCATGTAATTGAAAATGAACACAAACTCTTTGTAATGTACATAAAGAAAATAAAAAAATTAGAATGATTCAACTGGAAAAAACAACAGCTTGGAGCTGTTACTCGGTTATTGAATATTTTCAGAGGTTCTTTTTACATAATAAAAAACATGCAAAGAAATGAAAAAATTCAATATATCAATTCTAGGTTTTATATAAATTTTGGAACAAATACTCGATAACCAAATTTAAACAATACTTTAATAACCTTTTTTTCGTGTTATTTGTTTCATGAAAAAATGATTCACTATAAAATAGCATTGAATAAAATCATTAATCAAATATTTAGCAATATAAACATACATATATATATATATAAACTTCACTAAATTAGAATTAAAGAAATTTTAATGAATTGTTAAAAATTAATGTTTTTACTTTTACTTAAATGTTCCTTGCCAAGCATAACATGGATTTTAATGTCTTTGTGCAATTGGGATGGAAAACAAATTTCACTGTTAAAAATTTTGCTTTAGTTTGAACCAAATTTTGGCCACCATAAGATAATGAAGTCTGGCACCAACACTGCGAGCTTCCTATTTCATACAAGTTCCAACTATTGGAACTGTATGCTTCAACAAGAGTTCCAAATAGTGGTTCAAGATTTCACCATCTTACAATGGCAGCTATTGAACACCAAAATTTGGTTCAAACTAGGACAAGATTTTCAACAGTGTTCTTTGAATGCAGAGAAATTAAATAAATAACTGCATTAGATATTCACTGGCATTGTGTTTTACAACTATTCAAACAACAAGTTAAGAGATTTTGATGTATTATTAAACGATTGAATATAAGATGTCCTGGGGTAATAACGCTACGTTTCTAATAATTTTAGTGGCTTAGTTTTAGATAATTTTACAACAAATTTAGCATTTTATGTATCACTTAATGACTATGTATGCGAGAAAGAATATTTCAGCAAATTTAAATTCATAAAACATAATAGCGTAATTTCTAGACCAATGCTATTTGGTATTGTTACCTACCTATCTGGGTAATAACACTATTCAAACAAAACTATAAATTAAGATGGAATAATAATACATAAACTTTCCAACTCTAAAGCTAAAAAACCTGCATCCTTAGAAATTGATAAATATCTCTTAACTAACATCAATTGCGATAAACAGTGTGTGGTAATAATCATTTGATATTTTATTCTTCTGACATAAAAAAAAATTGCAGCATTTGGGACAAACAAATTTCTTTTTACACGTTTTGGCTTTCAAAAAGTCCTTCCGGCAATGCCGGGAGGAAGAGGTAGCTTTCATATACTTATACAATTATTTGTTTATTTTAAAGTAAGTTACATTGTTCAAAAATATTAAGCTCAAATTAGTGGAAATAAGTGATTTTATAGTGATTTTATAAGATTGAATACTAGTTTTTGTCAAGACTGAATATTAATAGGAATTTTTAGAAATTAGTCATCTTTTATTCAACCTGGTTTTATTTTAAGCGATTTAGAGAGTCACCAAATTCCACGATATCATAAAGTGTATGCCATTTTAAAGCAACATGATGGATCGTTCAGATCAGACCGTTTAAAAATGTCAGCCATAAGCAAAAGTCAAAGTGCTATAACTCAATCATTTTTTAAGATATAGACAAAACAAAAAGTGTTCTGGAATCATTGTTTTAAGTTTTAATACGTAAAAGAAAGATATTTTTCAACTTTTAAATTTTAGCATTTAATTTTAAATTTTAATTTTTTTTTAAAATTTAAAATGGCCACCATTTTGAAACAAAATGGCGGATGATGCTGGCCAACGAACTCGATCGAGACATTTGTATGTACTATGTACATACAAAGTTTCATGGAAATCGGTTCATAAATGCGCGTGTTATTACGTGACAAAATCAGATCGTTTCAAAATGTCAGCCATAAGAAAAATTCAAAGTGCTATAACTCAATCATTTTTTAAGATATAGACAAAATAAAAAGTGTCCTGGAATTTTTGTGTTAAGTTCTAACTCGTAAAAGAAAAATATTTTTCAACTTTTAATTTCTTCGCATTTAATTTTAAATTTTAAATTTTTAAAAAAAATTAAAATGGCCGCCATTTTGAAACAAAATGGCGGATGATGCTGGCTAACGAACTCGGTCGAGACATTTGTATGTACTATGTACATACCAAGTTTCATTCAAATCGGTTCATAAATACGTTAGTTATCGCATGACAAAAATCATATATATATATATATATATATACATATATATATATATATGTCAACATTTGAACGGAAAGTGGTTTTGGGGTCTGGGGGTCATGATCGGTGAAAATATATCAAAATTTTCCGGAAGTGCTTTCCTCCGGACGGCTGCAATAGGTAGCGTTTTACTTTTTGTAATGAAAGCTACCTAAAATGGAAATAGTTCTTTCTCAACCATAAAATTAAAAAGTAAACCATCTGCTTATGTAGTTCCAGAACTGAAAAGAATCACTCGGAATAATAACGCCAGTGGATGGTGTTTTATCCAGGTATACTTATTGCATTGCACATTTTAAACTACTACTTCGTGAAAATACCCAAAATTTTTCACAGCATTTTGAAAGTAGTAGAAAGACAAATTTATATAACAAAGTATTTCTTAATGAATGTATTATATTCAGATCACAGAACATACTTCGGAAATTTTAGATGGTGTTTTGAATATTGCGTGTTTCTTACAACGATAACGTCTACACAGTTCATAATTAACTTTTAGCGTTTATTTTTGATTCAGGTTACTCACAGCCCATCCGTGCATAATCTATTGGTGCCATTTCACAGTTTCCTTCATATATACATGTAATATTAGCAAATGATGTTATTACTCTTCCTGGCGTTACTGTAGCAGAACATTTTATTTGGAGTGGTTTAGTTTTTATAAATGTAAGGAGAGTTGTGCGAAAATTCCACGGAACAATGGTAGGTTTTCTATGAATTTCAAATGATATATTCGATAGGTAAATTTATAAAGTGCTTTAGGTACATTTCTTTCATTTCACTTATTTTATAAAACTTGGAATCATTTTCAAACTGCATGAAAAAAAGAAAAAAAACCCACGGAAATACAACAATGTAATCATACTATTTACAAAAAACATGAGTTAATTGAATATAAATTTATAACGAGCAAATAATTTTCTTAATTTGTAGTCCATATTTTTCAAATCATGTAAAAAATACATTTTATCACTGTTTGTAATTCAATGGGAAAACAAACTTCCTAGAATAATTAAAGAATGTCAATATAAAATTAAATTCGATGTTCGTTCATGTTGTGTTTTTTAGTCATTTAATAAATAAATAAAGGGATGTATATGGGTTATTTGATTATTGAATATATTTTTAATAGCTTATTATACTTTATTGAAAGTAAATAAAGATATAGATTTGTATACATTTTAAATGAAATCTTAGACTTAAATTTGTAAATTTTGATTACTAGACTTTGTTACATTTTACTTACTAGAGAACTGCAAGAAGTGTAAGTCACCGATTTGGACGAAAGTGGTATCGTTGGAAAGATCTCATCGAGAGTAATAAAAAACTCAATAGAACTATCCGTCGCAAATGAGCCGTTTTTGAGATATCCGACAATTTATGTCACGTAACTAGTGCTTGCTTAATGGGGACCGCAAAAAAATTTAGTATCGATTTTAACGAAAGTGGTATCGTTGAAAAGATATCATCGTGAGGATTAAAAAACTCAATGTAATCACTTGAAGGAAATAAGTCGTTTTTGAGATATCCAACAATTTGTGTCACATTGCTAATACACACTGCTGGGAAATTGCATTACGTAACATAAATTGTCGCATTTCTCGAAAACGGCTCATTTCGCATGGTTAGTTCCATAGAGTTTTTTACTTCTCACAATGATATCTTTGCAACGACACCACTTTCATCAAAATAGAGAAAACAATTTTTTGAGGTCCTCCATTAAGTGTGCACCAGAATAGTATGCACTAGCTACGTGGCATAAATTATCGGATATCTCGAAAACGGCTCATTTCCGATGGGTAGTTCTATTGAGTTTTTCTCCCTCATGATGTTATCTTTTTAACGGTACCACTATCGTTAAATTTGAGACTAAAATTTTTTGTGGTCCCTATTTAGCATGCTCTAGTTACGTGACAAAATTGTCGGTTATCTCGAAAACGGCTCATTTGCGACGGGCAGTACCTTTGAGTTTTTTACTTCTCTGGATGAGATCTTTCCAACGATACCATTTTCGTCAAAATTGGTGACTTACACTTCTTGCAGTTCCCTAGTTAGTTTAGAGAAAATAACATTATTAGCATAGCGTGTGAAATAAAAAAAAATATTTAACAATATAATTGTAGAATTTTGACTAAATGTGGACTAAAGTAATATAAAAAGTATTACAAACTATTACTTTTTAATTTTGAATCTTCCATCACGTAAAAGAACTGTTTTTTTTGTCTGTATGTAAGTGAATTTGATTACAAACTCGCTAGAAACAAAAAATGAATGAAAAACTTAATATTCTGCGCTACTGACATTCAACTCATAAATAAGGCAAATTGGAGGGGTTATTGGATTATTGAATGTACTTAGCAGTTACTTATGTTTTTAAAAATATACAGATTGGTAAGAAAATTTATCAAAATTATTCGAAGATTTGTATACAGTTTAGGTGAAATCATTGATAGTTAAATTTATAAAATGCTTTATGTAACAAGATGACTGCCTTTCTTAAATTATAGAATCTATAGGTGGCGCTATTGCCCCTTTCGGCAAAATTTCCTGAGATACTTTGCCTTCCTTTTTAAAACCATGAAGTGAAGTAATTTAGTTTGATGAGAGTAAGATTTGGATGTGTGTTCGGAATACATCTCCCTTAGGTATGTTCTTTTGGGCTAAAGTAATTTTATGAATGTTTAAGTGATTGTTTAGCGCCTAGTCATGCGATTTATATATAGTGTGTTTTGTGCTGTGTCGTCTACAATAAAAATGTGACTGTAACATCTCTGTTCTACATTTTAAGTACCGAACACATCCCACATTTGTAATTTTTTTTTCTTATTTTAAATTACATAGAATCATTTTCAAAGTGTATAAAAACAATAACAACAAATATTTAACAATAAACTATAGAATAATCACTAAATAAGAATTAAAATAAAGTAATATCTAGGAATAACAAATAAGAGATAATATTTCTAATTTGATTTCCAAATTTTTGACATAACGTAAAAAATGGAAATTTATTTGTGCTTGCATCTGAACGGGAAAACAAACTTCTTGGAAATGTCGAGAAAATTAATAGAAAAATGCATTCGATATTCATTGATATTGTACTTTTCAGTTACTCAACCAGGAAGCAAAGAAACTTGGATGTGTTATTGGATTGTTGAATATTTTTTTGTAGTTCTTTATGCTTCGTTAGAAATAAGTTGAAAGTAAGAAATTTCAATGAATGATTGCTAAGATTTGTATAAATTTAAGTGAAAACATGGATAGTCAAATTCATAAAACGCGCTTTTGTAGATTTTCTTTTCTTTTACACATTTTATAAAACATAGAATCATTTACAAAGTGCATGAAAAACATAACAATAGCTATCTAACAATATAATTATATATTCATAAATAGCTGAAAATTTAAGTAATATAAAATAATAAATAAGAAAAGATAATATTCCTAATTTGATTTCCAAGTTTTTGACCTACAATAAGGAATGGATTTTTATGTGTTTTTACATATGATGAGAAAAACTTAATTTTTAGAAATTTAGAAAAAATACAAAAATGCATTCAATATTCAATGATGTTGTACTTTTTAGTTATTAAACCAGAAAGTAAAGAGTGTTAGGTGTTTATTGGATTATTAAAAATTTTTAATAGGTCTTTATGGATTCATTGAAAATAAGTAGAGAAGTACGGAATTTAAACGAATGGATGCTAAGATTTGTATAAATTTTAAATGAAATCATGAACAGTCAAATTTATAAAATGCTTTAGTAGACATTTTTTTACACATTTTATAAATCAGAATAATTTTCAAAATGCATAAAAAATAATAACAAATATTTAACATTATCATTATACATTTCTCATTAACTGGGCATTTAAGTAATATAAATTAATAAAAAAGAGGAGATAATATTCCTAATTAGATTTCAAAGTTTATAACATTACGTAAAAAATAAATTTTTATGTGTTTTTGCATATAATGAGGAAAACAAACTTCTTAGGAAAGTAGAGAAATTTACAAAAATGTACGCGACAATCACTGATGTTGTACTTTTAGTCATTAAGCCAGAAATTAAAGAGGGTTGGATGTGTTATTGGATTATAGGAAAACTTCAGTTGTTCTTTATGCTTCAATGAAAATTAGAGGTGTAGGGAATTTCAATGAATGAATGGTAAGATTTATATAAATTGTAAATGAAACTCTGGATAGTCAAACTTATAAAATGTATTAATAAATTTTCATTTATTTTACTCTTTTTATGAAACATAGAATCATTTTCAAAATGTTTGAAAAAATAACAAAAATATTTAAAAATATAGCTACAAAACTGCTATTATATAAGAGTAAAATTAAGTAATATAAATTTAAAAAAGGATGAGATAATATTCCTAATTTGATCAAAGTTTTTCACATAACGTTGAGAAACAATAAATAAAAATATATTTGTGCGTGCAACTGAACAGAAAAAAACAAATTTCCTAGATTTATAATGAAAGTCAGTATAAAAATGCATTCGATATTCACTATGTTATGCATTTCAGTTATTTGATTAAGAAGTAAAGAGACTTGTATGTGTTTTTGGATTATTTAAACTTTTTAACAGTTCTTTATGCTTCAATGAAAATAATTAGAGAAGATGACTTTCAATGATGAGATTTGTAAAAATTTTAAATGGAATCATGAATACTCAAACATATAATATGCTTTAATAGATTTTTTTTTATTTGAATTTTTTTTTGAAACATAAAATCATTTTCAAAAGGTACGAAAAAAAAAACAACAAACATAATATAACTATACAATCATCAGTAAATGATACTTAAATTCAACTAATATAAATGAATAGCAAAGAAAAAATAATATTCCTGTTTTGATTACCAAAAGTTTGACTTAACGTAAAAACTGAAATATTTTTTGTACGTTTGGAACTGAACGGGAAAACAAATTTTCTAGAAATGTGGAGAAAGCTAATAGAAAAATGAATTCGATAAGCATTCATGTTGTGCTTTTCAGTGATTCAATTACGAAATAAAAAGACTTTGATCTGTTATAGGATTATTGTACGTTTTAATAGTTCTTTATTCTTCATTACAAATAAGCAAAGGGGTAACAAGTTTCGATGAATAAATGAGGAGATTTGTATAAATTTTAAATGGAATCATGAAAAGTCAAACTTATAAAATGCTTTAGTAGATTTTCTTTTATTTGATTTTTTTTTTTTTTTTTTTTTTTGAAGCATAGAATCATTTTTAAACGGTGAAAAATAACAACAAACATTTACCAATATAATTATACAATCATCATTAAATAAGAAATGAAGTAACACAAATGAATAACAATAGAAGCAATAATATTAAAGATAAGATTAACAGATTAGATCTAATAACAGGATTTTAATTTAATAAGCCAGAATAAATACGAAATACCGAAATATTGCTAAAAGGAAATTAATACAGTATAAAGTTAATTTTAGCGAAAAAAATTAAATTTTGTAATATATATATATATATATATGTATATTTAATCGCAAATCATTTTAAAAACAAGTTATATGTGCACTCGTTGAAAAAAATCTTTGTTTTAACAATTCAAATGTGAAAAATTATACGCGCAATGCACAGAAGACTAGTTTTTTCATAAAATTTGTATCATACATAAAAATAAATTTAAAAAACTTATACAGGGTGTCCCTAAACAAATGGTATATACGCTAGGGGGTGATAGAACACATCAAGACGAGTAATAGTAAGTATTAAACCAAGGGTCCCAAACGTTTTCCGAAGAAGATAGCCGCCATTAAAGTTTGGGGAACAAAATTTCAAACATACATAAAAACGGAAAAATTGGTCGATTGATTTGCGGTTTTGATTAAAATTATTCTTTATGTTGGTATTTTCTTGAAAATAAATTATAAAGATAAATTTCGAAAAGTGCCGATAGAGGGCGCTTTAGACTTTCAAGTAATGAAAAACTATTTTTTGCCGTGATTTTTTGCATCTCATTAAATGGTTTCGTAAGCTTAGACTTAAATTTTGAGCTCAAAACCTGAGTAGTTGGAAGCGGTTAAGTAGCACAAACTTAACTGTGTTCAGAAGGTTTAAATTTCAAATGATTATAAAAAACGGAAAAATTGGTCGATTGATTTGCGGTTATTACTAAAACTATTCTTTATGTCGGTATTTTATTAAAAATGAATTATAAAGATAAATTTAAAAGAATGCCGATAGAGGGCGCTTTAAACTTTGGAGTAACGAACAACTACTTTTTACGTTATTTTTTGCATCTGATTAAATGTTTTCGTAAACTTAGACTTAAACTTAAATTTTGAGCTCAAAATCTGGATAGTTGGGAGTGGTTAAGTAGCACAAATTGAACTGTGTTCAGAGGGCTCAAATTTCAAATGATAATAAAAAATGGAAAAATTGGTCGATTCGTTTGCGGTTTAAAATAAAACTATTCTTTAAGCCAGTATCTTCTTGAAAATGAATTTTAAAGATAAATTTGAAAAATTCCGTTAGAGGGCGCCTTAAACTTCAGAGTAACCAACAACAAATTTTAACCGTTATTTTCTGTATCTAATTAAATGCTTTCCAAAACTTGTTAAATGTTTTCGAAATCTTAGATTTAAACTTAAAGTTTGAACTCAAATTCTGAATCGTTGGGAGGGGTTAAGAAGCGCAAACTGAAGTGTGTTCAGGAGTTGAAATTTACCCCCTCCCCTCGAACACAGTTCACTTTTGCGCTACTTAAACACTCGCAACGTTTCAGAATTTGATCTCAAAATTTAAATCTAAGCATTTGAAAGCATTTAATGAGATTTAAAAAAATAACGGTTAAAAATAGTTGTACGCTACTCCAATATCTATGACGCACTCAATCGGCATTTTGTGAAATTTATCTTTAAAATTTATTTTCAAGAAAACCCTGATTTAAGGAGTAGTTTCAGCAAAAACCGCAAATGAATCGACTAATTTTTCCATTTTTTAATAGTTTTCCGTTTCGTTTGAAATTTAAACCCTCTGAACACAGTTGTGAACACAGTTCAGTTTGTGCTTCTTAACCACTTTCAACTATTCAGATTTTGAGCTCAAAATTTAATTTTAAATCTAAGCCTACGAAACTATTTAATGAGATGTAAAAAATAACGGCAAAAATAGTATTAGGATGGATTATTTCGCTAATCGAAAGTCTAAAGCGCCCTCTATCGGCATTTTTTGAAATTTATCTTTATAATTCATTTTCAATAAAATACCGACATAAAGAATAGTTTTAGTGAAAACCGCAAATCAATCGACCAATTTTTCCGTTATTTATAATCATTTGAAATTTAAACCCTCTGAACACAGTTAAGTTTGTGCTACTTAACCGCTTCCAACTATTCAGATTTTGAGCTCAAAATTTAAGTTTAAGTCTAAGCTTACGAAATCATTTAATGAAATGCAAAAACTCACGGCAAAAAATAGTTTTTCATTACTTCAAAGTCTAAAGCGCCCGTCTATCGGCATTTTTCGAAATTTATCTTTATAATTTATTTTCAAGAAAATACCAACATAAAGAATAATTTTAGTGAAAATCGCAAATCAATCGATCAATTTTTCGGTTATTTATGTGTATTTGAAATTTTGGACCCCAAACTTTAATGGCGGCTGTCTCCTTTGGAAAACGTTTGGGAACCTTGTTTTGCTATTTACAATTACTCGTCTTGATGTGTTCTATCACCCCCTAGCGATATACCATTTGTTTAGGGACACCCTGTATATGTGTATACTTTTATGAGAAACTTTATTGGAAAAGTAACTCTTTCTTAATATGGGACTTACATTTTATAAATAAATGTAAATTAGCTATTGAGTGATTACAATTCTTATAAATGTCAATTTTTTTCATGGATTTTGTTAGTTTAAATGTATCAGATCCCTTAAAATAGTATTAACAATCGGATAAACAATTATCTCTGATTTGATTTTTAAATTTGCCATCACATAAAAAAAATTGATTTTTATTTCCGTATGTAAATGAACGTGAACACAAACTCTCTAGAAGTGTAGAGAAACTTGATAAAAAAAACATTTCGACATTCATTGATACTATGCATTGTAAGTCATTCAGCTGGGAAATAAAGTGAACTGGAGATTTTATTGGATTATTGAATCTTTTTAGAAGTTCTTTGAGTTTCATTTTAAATAAGCAGAGATATCAGAAAGTTAAATGTATCAATATTATATTTTACTTAACTTCTTGCTAAAATACTCGATAGTCAAATTTAGAAAGTGATTTTTTCCCCTTTTACTTACAGTCAGATTTTTTTAAGTAGTGTTGTTAAATATACAATTAACAATCAAATTAAAATATTTTTACTTAAATATGAATTAAATAAAATTCCCGAAATTGATAGTTCTAATTTTATTTTTAATATTAAGAAAATGGATTTATCCCTGTATGTAATTGAACGTGAACACAAAGTTTCTAGAAACATGAAAATAGGGAATGAAAAAACCTATTCGACATTCCTTGCAGTCATTCAGCTGAGAAATAAAGTGATTTCGAGGTTTAAGTGATATACTTTTAGATTAATGGAATACTTTTAGAAACTATGTAAATTTTCTTATAGGTAAACAAAACTATTTAAAATTCAATATATAAATATGTGTGTGTGTGTGTATTCGACATACAATGTAGGTATAACGTAACATTAAGCGACTTAGACTGCCATGGTTGTCTGAAACATTTGCTCAAAATTTTAAATTCTCTTTCCTAAACTACATTTTTCAATATGGTAGACAATTTCTATTTAATCGATTTACTTTAAATTTTGTACCAACTTTCAATTTATAACTAGTCGTCTCTCGATAATTCGAACTCTTCGGGACCAAGAGATATGTTCGAATTATCCAGAGTTCGAATTGCGGAAAGTATCAGAGGAAAACATGTTTAAAAGGTTACTATTACAAAGAAAATGTTACAATTTTCTTTAAATTAATTTCAGCTGTTATCATTAAAATGAAACTTAATATTAAATTGAAAGATATAAATTAATTAGGGAATTAGGAACAGCACATTGAAAAAACGTGGAGGTGATGGAGACAAAGGGCACCAAGAAAGCGGATTTCAAATGCAGAGGGTGTATACTAGATAAGAACAATTCTGACAAATATGCACAGTTAATGAAAGGAGAGTCGTGAGAAAATAAGGAATTTTCGTGAGAAAGTGAGGGAAAATGAAAAATCGAAATTCTGGTTAGTTCGAATTAAACGAAAATATGTTCGAATAAATAAAAATTTTCACCGTTATTCTGCCATTACAAACTTTGGGACTTTATGTTTAGTTTGAATTAAGCGAATATTCAATTTATCCAATTGCGAATTAACGAGAGCTGACCGTATCTATCATCATTACCACTTTTATATCAATATTATTATTATTATTGCAATTCAGAGAAATAAAAATTATGAAAACAAAGAGTCGAGAAATGCCTTTTTTTCAGACATGCATCCTTTTGCGAAAAATAATTTTTCCGTTTTTTCTTAGATAGAGTCTTTAACGGCATTTTTACTAATTATGGACCTTTTTAAAACATTGTTTCAATTGACGAAAAGTGTCAGGAAATACGTGTCCATTTTTGTTTTGGTCCAACTTTACCAGCTTTTAATTTATTTAATTTTCATTTATTTTTTAAATATTTATATATTTTTTAAAATATCAATAAGTATCTCGTAATAAAGGAAATCATAGTTTTTTCGAATCGAGCTGGACAAATCATTCAAATAGGACCCAGAATTTTCCCTTGACAGGATTTAATGGCACATTTTATACTTGTCATTAACGAAATATAAAAGCTAAAAAGTAAAAGAACATATAATATTCTTTTTTGTTTAGAAGCAAATATCTTTACATTTATAAAATATATCTAGAATTTTTTTCCAAAGCTTTCTTTAGGTGAAATGTGAAAAATAATATCTACAAATAAAGTAATTAAACTTTACAAAAACGTTTAAAATAAATTCTATGAATAATACTACAAATAAATAGAATAAATTGGACAGTACATTTTGAACTAACGCGATGTGTATCCTGTTACTGATGTTTAACAAAAGTTTAAACTAATTTAAATTTCTTTGAATTAAGCAAAACAAAAAAAAAAAAATAATGCAAAATAAAATATCTTTAAATTAATGTAGCAAATTCTCCCAAAATTTGCTACTTATACGTGAATATATCCTCGCTATTCCTATTACCCAGCCTAATTTCTATCAGCTCCGTATATTCTTCTAAACAGAAATTACGATACATACCATTAAAACATAAATTGAACCTTCAACTGCATTTTTTATGTTTATTTAAACTGAATGAATGAAAAGCTTTTTTTTAAAAGGATAAGAAGAACTTAGAAAAAAAAATAATTTTATTTGAACTTCGCTTAAAATTTTCCTGTATCCGTAAGAACCTTTACTTTTAAAGATAAACGGAGGCACTAGATATTCATAGCCAGTTTAAAAATCGAGTTTTAGGAAGTTGTAAAAAATTGAAAAAGTATTTTTATTGAAAATGAAAGAAATGAAGATCTTCGCTTTCAGAAAATAAAATTACTGAAAATAAAAGAAGAAATTGAGAAACTTTTTTGAAAAGCAAAGTTTTTTTTTTTTTTAGAAAAGAATAACCAAGATACTTGTGTGGAATATTAAGATGGATTTTCATTTTAGAATTTTGGTTTTAATTCTTCGATCTGTTTTTTCATTTTTATTTGTACTAAATCTTCTATATTTAATTTTAATTTATAAAAATATAAGAATTATGGGCAAAGATGATTGGTCAATTGCAATTTTAAATGGTTTGTTAAATATCTAGAAACATAATAAAGGAATTAACTTTAATAGATGTGTAAACAAAATAGTACAGGTAATATATTTCAACGAAGATTTTTTCTCGAAACTCCATAGGGGACGGTCAATAAACTGATATTGGAAGAATATATTTTGATTAACCCAGTCAAAACTAATATGGCAAAAACGGGCAAATTGTAGATTGTATATTTATGTTGGGATGAAGAGTTTATAACTGAATTCATGTTGAGTCAGTATCTCTATAAATAATAATGTAAATGACACGGTGCGATTTAAGATAAAAATCAACATTAATCGTACAGTAACTTGGATAAGAACCTCAGCTGTAACCTTACCTAAAAAAGAGCCGAATTTGAACACGCGCAATTTGGCTAGTTTGATTGTTCATTTATCGCCAAATGTAGTATTTTGTCACGATTTGTCGCAATGGCGAACAGCAGCGAGAACCCCGTGTACAGAAAACTGGGATGAAATGATGAGACTGGATTTCCAATAAAAAGCAAGATTATCTCAGGATTAAAATTTAAATTATACTAAGGGATTTTTCAGAAAAATTACCTTTTTGGTAAAAAAAAAAAAATGTTTCAAAATTGTCCCTAGTTCTTCTTTGGAACATTTTGATTGGAATTTTTACATCAATTTACTTTCGCATCACAAACAAAAAATTGTGGACAGACTTACAATTTTATTAATATAAGAAAACTGTCACTAATTTCTTTCTTTATAAAAGTTTCAAAGAAAAACCGATAGGAGTAATTCAACCACAAATGTATTTAGGACAGCACATTTTATTTCATTTATTATATTTTATTTAATATTCCTTTTTATTTCATCTGTTATATTTCATTTATACATAAAAAAAGTCTAATTTGATTATGAACTCTCCTTCATCTCAAAAGAAAATTTGTATTGTAATTTATATGTGTAAGAAGAATAAGCATAGTTATTTTATTAAGATAAATTTTAAAATCTAAATAGTTATTGGTAGAAAACTTATCGAAGTATTCATGGCAGCTAGGATTTTTACGAAAATGTTAAATACAAAATATTTCTTTGTGGAATTTTGAAAATTCTAAACATGTTTCGACAGCAGTTCAATTCATAAATATTTCTGAAATATTTTAGAGTATAATTATAGGATGGACGAGTCCTTACTGTAAATAAAAACTATTCTCTGACAGTCACATACATTTATTAGCAGACGAACAGGACAAAAAACAAACAAACAAAAACATCAAATCGCTCTTTGTGGTTATTCATAACATTCTTATCAAACGTCAATCCGTCGTAAATATTTTAAAGTTCTTAAAAGATTCGTCTTAAATCTTCGCTTTTTAAAATCGTCGGAATCATAGCGTCGTTAGCCGTCGTCGAAAAACGTTCTATTTACATTTTCTTCCTCTCAATCCTGACCACACAGCTTCGATGTTTCCCGTTTCTACTTTAATCTCGAAGCAGAGTTCGGAGAGTGGTGGAGGGAAATACAGTCCGATTCAGGTGTAACACAGAGTGTAGCCCACATGCGAGAGTATATCCCACATGCGACCGTCCTGACATCTGGAGCTGCCGCAGCGACATGTGATCTTATAGAATCTGAAAAGAAACAAAAACAAAAACAGTAACTGTTCTTAGGGGGAAGAAAATAGAGTTCGTTAATACACTAGAAAGGTCAGTCGTCGTTTTTCTGAAATGGTGTAACATCGAATGAACATGTTCTTTAAAATCGCTGACTTTTAAAATGTTCACACATGCACATTAAAGATAAGGTAAAAAAATAAAGTTTCAGTTATCGTCATGCCAAGGCTTCATGTATTCAGCACAGGAACTAGTACTGATCGGTCCTTCAGTTGATGAGATTTTCTCTACGTCGTAGGTGTCGTTAGACTTCACTTTGGTTACTTTATATGGACCTAGGAATTCAGATTTCAATTTTAGCCCTGGTCCTTGTTGGGTTCTTTTAATTGCTACAAGGTCTCCAAGGTTATATTTCCGGGGTTTCTTACGTCTTAAATTATAATGCTTGCGATTTTCTTGTTGAATTTCCAGAATATTCTTCTTAGCTCCTTTTCGGAGTTCTTCTCTATCTTTCATGAATTGTTCTTCGACTGCACTTTTCAGGAGTTCAATTATTTGTAAATCTTCTTTCTGTTTCATTTTTGTACCAAATAGTATTTCAAATGGTGTTCTCTTAATGCTTCGTTGGTAAGTTGAATTAATGACTTGTTGAACTTTAGGAACATGTTTAAACCATTTGGTCGGTTCGTCTTTGGACATTTTAGAGATTACTGAAATTATGATGGAATTAAGTCGCTCCACTTGACCATTAGCACGGGGAAAGCCAGTTGTTATTGTCTCGTGTTTTATATTTTCATTTTGGCAATAATCAGCAAATTCTTTACTTGTAAATGCAGGACCTTTATCGCTAATGATTTTGGAAGGGTTGCCAAAAGTATAACTTTGTTGTTGCAACTTCGATATAACTTCGGCAGAAGAAGTAGTTTTACAGGGATATAGCCACACGAATTTGGTAAATGCATCTATTAAGGACAAAATATGTTTATAGTGTTTGTTAGTCGATTCGAGAGGGCCTAAATGATCAATGTGGTAGGTTTGAAGGGGAGTCTCCTCTTTGTGTAAGGGATGTAACTCACCTTCTTGTTTTCCACGTTTCCGATTATATAAAAGGCATGTTACACAGTTTGCTATAACTTTATCAATCTTATTTGCCATATTAGGGATAAAAAATTCTTCATTAAGGAGTTCTTCACAACGTTTGCGTCCGAAGTGTCCTTTGTCATGAACGTGTTTAATGACGTTTAGCTGCATTTCATCCGGCACAACTACCAGATCGTAACTTTTATGATTTTTATAAAGAACGTTATTTTTGAGGAAATAGTTGTCATATGGCTTTGTTTTCAAAATTTCTTTGATGGCCTGTATATGTTCGTCAGTGTTCTGTGATTGTATGATTTTGGAAGTAAAACTGTCTTGAATGATCATACATACGGGATTTCTGCTTAAAGCGTCGACTTGGCGCATACGTGTACCTTGTCTGTGTTCGATTGTATAGTTATAATCATCTAACATTAAAGCCCATCGAGCTATCTTGGTGCAAAGATCTTTTTTATTCATAGTTAGGGCAAATGCATTGCAATCTGTGACTATCTTGAAAGGAATACCTAAAATATAAACACGAAATTTTTTAAGAGCCTCGATGACAGCCAAAACTTCTAGTTCATAACTCGAATATTTACGCTCAGCATCTGTGGTTTTTTTGCTCATAAAGTAGACAGGGTGAAATTGATTGTCAATAGAAGACTTTTGAAGGAGGACTGCTCCGTAACCATCAATAGAAGCATCGCAATGACAGGGATGTTTCATTACTAGGGTTATAAATGCTTAAAACAGGACCTGAAGCAAGAATGTGTTTCAACTGATTAAATGCATTTCGCTGTTGGTCACCGAAGTGAAATTTAGTGTCCTTTCTAAGGAGATCTGTTAAGGGCTTAGCTATTAAAGAATAATCTTGAATAAATTTACGAAAATATGAGGTTAATCCGACAAATGAATGTACATCTTTGACACTTTTAGGTTCTGGAAAATTTAGGACAGCTTTAGTTTTTGAGGGAGATGGATGCAGTTGACCATTTTTAATGTGATAACCCAAAAAATCAATTTCTCGCTGTAAAAAGTGGCATTTTTTTAGATTCAGTTCTAAACCATATTCGGATGCAGTTGTAAGAACGCGTTGTAGTTTATGGAGTCCTTCGGCTTCGTCTTCAGATGGTATTATGAAATCATCCATGTAGACGATAAGTACTTTTTCATTAAAGAGATCGCGAAAAACGTTATAGCTATATCTCTGAAAAACTAATGGAGCATCGCTAAGGCCATAATTCATGTATAGAAATTCAAATTGACCAGAATGTGTTACAAAAGAAGTGTATTTTCGACTATTTTCTTCTACTTCGACATGAAAAAATGCATTTTTAAGATCAAGAGTAGTAAATACTTTTGCAGAGTGCAACTGATCAATAATGTCATCGATTACTGGGAGGGGAAAACGTTGTTTATGTGTTTTAGCATTTAGCTTCCTATAGTCAACACATAATCTATATGAACCATCTTTCTTTTTTACGAGGACAATAGGTGATGAAAAATTACTGGTGCTTTTTCGGATAATTCCCTTTTCAAGCCATTCAGAAATTTGTTTTTCGACAAATTCCTTCTCTATAGGAGCTAGGCGTCTGGGAGGACAAGTAACAGGAATTTCGTCTTTCAGATGAATTGATAATTTTACATCGGTAGTCTTTACTTTTCGGGGGGAATAATTTTGAATAAGTTCCGTAATTTTTGAATGTATAGTTTTATCGGTAATATGAGATAAATCAAGATTACTATCGTCTAATACTTGAGCAACATTAATTAGAAAATTATTTGACATATTTTCATCTTGCTTGATTTTTTGCATCGAAATATTATTTTGAGAAACTGTTAGAATACTCTGCTGTATAACATCTGTACCAATAATAAAATCAAAAGATATGGAATAATCTGGTACTACATAAACATTAGTGGTGTAATTAAAATCATCTATAGTAATATCCGTAGAGAAAAAACCCAGGGGTTTGATCATAGTATTTCCTAATCCAATTAATGTGATTGTTGAATGTTTCGAGGTTCGAAACCGTTGGAAGTTTGCGATAAATACTTTCTTTTAACAGACTTCTTTCACTTCCCGTATCGATCAAAGAAAAAACATTTACTGACGAAATAATTACTTGTTTGGTCATAAAAGTATTCGACGTAATGGTGGAAATATTGGATGGTTCAGGCTTATTTCTAGATTTCCTTGGTTGATCACATTGAGACGACTTATGGCCAAAATTCGAACAATTGAAGCAACGAGGGCCTTTGTCTTTATGCCTACATTGGCTACTTTTATGGTTGGCTAAACCACAATTAAAGCAGAGAAGATCAGGTTTTGGACGAAAAGATTTCTCTTTTAACGGCATTTCTGGTTTAGATTTACGGAATTTAGTGTTCTCATAGTCATGCCGAATATTATCACAAATTTTGAGCTTTTGTTTAAATTCTACTGTAGATTGGCAGCCATATAATATTGATTTTCTAAAAACAGGGTCGGGTATACCGTTAATAATATATTGCATCAGTGCTGAATCTTCGATGTTACCGCGTGAACATAATTGTTTCATTACGAGAAAATATTCTTCAAGGGATTCATTTTCTTGTAATTTTCGTTTATTTAACATGTCATATAACTCAGCAGAATTATAAGTAATGACAAATTCAGAAATTAAAAGTTCTTTAAGTTTTTCATACGAGTTAATGTGAAATTCTGTTTGTACTAGCAGCTGGGCTTTTCCTCGTAAGGATCGTTTAGCAAATATAAATTTATGAAATTCTGATAAATTGAGCATGCTAGCGACATCGTCAAAATTACTTAACCAAATATTTATGTCTTGAAAAGAACTGCCATCAAAAGGCGGTATAACGCTTTCAACATCATTAAAATTAATAGTAGATGGCAAAAAACTTTGAACTGGAAATTGCTTGCTTTTATCAAAATTTGATGATTCAGTATTACTTGCTGTTGTGTTTTGGTGGGAAGAAAAGGAGATGAGAACACCTATTTTTTGTTTCATCTCAAATGTAGGCTATGTGATCGTAATTAATGGGTAAATGACATTGCGTTGGATGGAGGCCAGCAAAAGACCCTTAAAATAAAAGTATTATGACAAAAGGCAACCATTGATATTTCTTAATAATGAATCCTTAACTATGATAATATTAACTCGTAGCAAAGATGTAAAAATATAAAGTGATAAGAATAAAAGTTACCTGGACTTCCTGGCTGATGAAGACAACTTCAGGTAGACAAATGAATAGGCATTGACACAATAAAATGAAGAGAGGATTTTGAAGAAGACAAGTATATTTATTTTTAATCACTTGTGAAATTCTTCATGACTTGGATATTTATATATATATATATATATATTCATTTGTTATCATGCACAAACTTATATAAGTAGAATTATTATTATTTTCGTACAATTGCTCCACAAGGATGATATACATAAGTCGACATATTTTTAACACAACTTTTCTTCATATAAATATTTGTATGCATTCTTGATAACATGATAACATTTTCTTGAACGATATGAAAAACTCAAACATTTTTAGAATATCAATCAAAATATTACTTCAAAAGGAAATATGCCTGAAAAATCCCAAAAAGATATTCAATATCTTCATTTTGGGGATGCCGTTTTCATGCTCAGATAATTATATTTATGCTTATGGCCGATTAATCATAAAATGAAGAGGAATTAAATTATAATATATTTTATATATGAATCACTTTCTCTGCATTCTTTTCAGAGGAAAAATGAATTCACTAAAAAAAATGATGAAATGAAAATCAGTTGGAGAAGCTTGATAATAAATTGACGAGAGTTCTTTGAAGATAGACTATGACGACTCATTTATGAAGATAAATAACTGATTTTTATCGAGTAGCCGAAATAAAATAACCAAAGGGACTTAGCTCACAGCGGCAGAGGATCACTGTCGCTCGCACATAACGAAGATTCGAAGGATTTTTACCTTCCATCATGCAGCATCCGCTTAACTGCCTCGGGGCGCGCACACTTGCCCCGGCGCCCGCTAAATTTCTCGGCATCTACGAAACTTCTCGGCACATCTCAACTGCATCGGTTACGCTCACCCAACAGCATCCAACTCAACAGAGCTCCAACTGCCCAACTCAACTGTTGGCGCAGAGCCAGGAGGGAGAAAAGAACAAGGGTTACTGTAAACCCAGAATACGCCAAGTTGGCAACGTTCGAAAGAGGAGAGCGAGGGAAAATAGGCCAAGCTACGATTTAATGTATAGTGAAATATGAATTTAATAAGGAAAAAAATGACAAACGCTTAAAGAATGAAGGCCAAAGAAGGTGGCCAGGCACTTAGCTGGTTAAATCACGTCACCTGTGGATTTGAATTTGATAGGCCAAGGGGCGTGCCAGATTAACCGGAAATACCACCCATAGAACGATCGAGATTGTTCTAGAAAGACCTTAAACCTGAAGGAATGAATTCAAACAAGATTTTACCGGTTTAGAACATTCGATAGCTAGGTAAGGAAGAAAAATATACAGGCGACGACATCAAAAGAAACGAAATCGAAATAATATTTAAATTGAGAACATTAATAAAAAGGAGATGATAGGAAATAAAATTGAATTAAAATAAAAATATGGGGGGGGGTTATCGAGCAACCACCACATATCTACCCGGGGCTCCCCAAAAGAAAATATTGGAGAGATGACAAAAATTCAATAATTTTTTCATCGAAACAATATTTTCTAAAACATGTACAAGGATATAAAATAATTACAAAAAAATAAATGCACCAGAAATAGTTATATGAATACAAATAATTGTTTTACATGATATTAAATAATAAAAATAATTACTATTATGGTAGTAGTCCTTATGTTAATACACCAAATATAGCAAATATTAAAATGGAAGGTATACAAAATTTTTTCCAGAGGTATTTTATCATGTATCAAAAAAAAATTAAAGTTTATATATATTTGCAGAAACAACAGTCTTTAACTATCAACAGTCTCTTGTTAAGCTGTGCAAAATGCAATATGATAACTAAATGCTTTAGCATATGTAAAATATTTGATTATACAACAAGAACATGTAGATGTATATTTTCCAGTTGACAATAAAATAAATCAAACTATAGCTGTATATGAATCATACTATAACTGTATATAAAAAAAATGGATGGTTTCAAATAACACATGATAAATTGAATGAATTTGTAAGATGAAAATTTGAAAAAGAAAAATACATACAAATGGTACAGAGAGAATATTTAGACTCTCATAAAATGTACATATAACAACATATAATAGCTTTTTAAGCTTTTAACTACTCTTAACTGAATAACCTTATTATCCTTCAATAACAACATTTTCAAACAAAAATATAAGAAATTCCAAAGGCCTATGTAAATTGGTAGAAAAATACAATGTTATCTTTCAATAAACATTTTTAAAATGAATATAAAAATTTTCAAAGAGAGAATGTTTACACTCTCATAAAAGAATATTCTTGAATACTTTCAACATAAATTGACAATAATTGCATAAATACTTTTAATACTATACTTCATTCAAAATAAACATAAAATATAAGATATTTATATTCTGATAAAAAGAACTTATATAAATATATCAATCTTGTATATGACTTCGATAATGTCAACTTATAAACAAAAATCAATTGTCAAAAATTTATATAAGATATTTTGAATGTTTAATTGCAATTTTTGAAACATTTTGAAATAACAAGTTATCATTTTTGTATTTGTCATATATCAAGTATTTGCTTTATATCAATATATAATGACTCAACCAATATCTTTGGATCCAAAGTATAATTATAGAATAACAAAAACCTTTTTTTTTATTTTAATAACTTTCAAATACTCAGAAGTATACAAAAAAATAATACTTATTGTGAGTCATTCATTTTTTCTATATTTCAATAATAAGAGTAAAATTATTAGTATGGATAAGTTTATCATGCATTTTCATTTTTTGTTAAAAGAGGTTAATTCTTAGAGCATGCATGCATTGTAAAGAGAAATTATTATATAAGTCACAATAGGGAAAATGATTTTATGAGTACTCATATTTATGTTTACCTTACATCAATTACAATCCACTTTTCTTAGTAGGATAAACATTTGTCAAAAATAACTTTAAATAATGACATAATATTTTAATAAGAATATAAAAGGACAAATTCTTTCTCAATTTTTTTAGCACCAACTATTGCAATAAAAAACTTTGTAAGGTTAAAAGTAGTATATGGCATATTTGAGAGAATATATACCTATTATAATAATTATGGTTTAGAAATGAATATAGTGAATAATAAAAAGATATTAAAACCACACATACATCAGGAGGATGACTGTTGTATTGCTTCAAGGAGAAGAAGACTTAAATAAAGAAGAAAAAAATATAACAACAGCTGCCTGCAGCTTGGAGGAAGAAAACAAAAATTACACAGTCATTCTTCTTACTCGAATATCAGTCTAACTAGTATTAACTGGCTATGCTACAAATCAAGAGTCATCCTGAAAAAAGAAAAGAAGATTAGTTCATTTTTTATACAGTTTATGAGTGCGAGGGCGAAGATCATAATTTTTATATTGAGTAGACTTGTTTCTAACATCAGTGTGAGTGCCACCAAGAGGAACTTGTGACTGTACAGATTTACTGGAACATGAAATGTTTGTTGGCACTTAGAAGAAGAAAGAATTTGAGGAGATGTGTTACAAGCAGCATCATGATTAGACACTTGAGTAGGAGAAAGTTGTCTCACAGGAGTAGAAGATGCATTATCAACAGATGTTTGATCATGTGATGCATTTCTAGAAGAAACTGAAGGATATTGTAATGCTTCATTTCTCTTTTGAAGCTTCAAGATTCTGTTAGTGTGAATCAACATGGGTGAAGCGTGACTATTATTGGAATCTTGAATTTGAATAAGCACAGGAGAAATTATTTTCTTGACCACGTATGGGCCTTGTACCTTTTTGTTAAACACAGTGGGAAATTTTACATAAACAATGTCATTAACATTGATGTTGGCAAACTTTAATTTTTCTCTCGATTTTTGATACACTTTTTGCCTAGAAGATTCGTTATTTTTATAAGCTTGATAGTATATTTTCTCAATAACATCCATTAATTTATGAATTTCATAGGCAGTATTGAGAATTTTCCAGGAAGCTTGAGATTTGTAATTAGCATAAATGTCACTTATCTCTCTTCCAAGATGAAGAAGATTTGGAGTGAATTTTGAAGCTGGATGAGGTGTAGCATTATATATGGATTGGTGAATTTTTAGAGCAGTTGGTACATCACATCCTTGGGAAGCCATTGTATTCACAGACGATTTTATTTGAGAATTAACTCGTTCACTTAATCCGTTAGCCTGAGGATGGGCTACAGAACTGTGTTCCAATTTAATGCCAAGCTTTTTATTAAAATAAGAAAACATATCACTAGTGAACTGAGAGCCATGATCAGTGAGAGTTAATTCGGGTTTTCCATGAGTGGAAATGTAATGTAATAAAGCTTTTGTAACAGACTCAGCACTGATATTATTCAAGGCATATAATTCTAAATGACGAGAAAAATGATCTATGATAGTCATCACATATTGACGATTTCTTAATGGGCCGAGTAAATCCATGGAGACTTTTTGATTGGGAGCTGTTGGAAGTGGTGCTGGTAAGTATGGAGCAGTATTTTTTTATGATTTTTGTTTACTAAACAAATTTCACAAGAGTTAACATAATTAATGTTATCAGAAACAAGGGTTTTCCAGGTAAATCTTTTCTTTAAATTAACAATAGTTTTATGAATTCCAGTATGAGTAACATGAGCAATTCTTAAGGCTTTTGCTCTAAGTGACAAAGGTAAAACAGCTTTATGTAGCTCAATATCTTCTGAAGAAAAATGTCCATTGTAGCAAAGTAACTCATTACTTGGATTAATATAGTAGCCATTTAAACTTTTAGATTTTTTGTTATTTTTAAGATCTTCATAAATTTGTTTGATTTTTGGGTCTTTTTGTTGTTCAGAGAAGATGGTGTGATCAAGAATTTCTAATAATGGATCTTGATTATTATCAATATTTGGAGGTGAAGAGTCACTTTGAAGATGACATGTGTGGTGCATTTTGTCAACTAAACCACATGGAAAGTGAGGAATTTCATTATGTAGATCTTTTTGATTATCTAAAATTGGTAGTGGTTCCTGTGTAGAAATAAGATCTGGATTATTATGGAGATCTTCAGTAGGAATGTGAGGTGTTCTACTCAGAAAATCTGCTAAGACATTTTCTTTGCCTGGAACATGTTGGAATGTGTACGAGTATTCTGACAGTTCTAACATCCATCGAGTAGTAATATCAGCTGGTGATGTAGCCTTTTTATAATTATTAAGAGGTTTGGCGTCGGATAATAGAATAAAGGGTCGACCAAAAATATAATATTTAAAAGCTGTTATGCCTTTGTAAATGGCATAAAGTTCCAATTTGATGGCAGGGTACTGTCTTTCCGACTGAGATAGAGTTTTGGAATAATAAAAGATTGGTCTAAGTTCACCCTCAAATTTCTGCATAAGAACAGCTGATATTGCTGTCTTTGATGCATCTGTATTAACATAGAAGGTTTCATTCCACTTAGGAAGATTGAGCATAGGTTTTTGGAAGAATATGTCTTGTAATTTTTTAAATGCATTTTCTTGTTCAGTTTTCCAAGAAAATTTATTTTTAGGTTTGGTGACTTCAATGAGAGGAGTAATCAATTTAGCAAAATTAGGAATAATTGACCTATAAAATGAACATAAACCTATAAAACTTTTCGTTTGCCTCTTGGTTTTAGGCGTTGGAAATGAAGTAATCTTTAAAATGTTACTTGTAATAGGAAGAATTTTATGATCTGTGAGTTGGAATCCTAAAAAGTTAATGCTTGTTTGCATAAAGGAACATTTTTCAGGAGACAGAGTAATGTTATTAGCAATAAGAGTATCTAAGAGTTTTGTGAGTTTCATGGACATTTCTTCAAATGAATTAGCGACAACAACAATATCGTCTTGATATGCATAACAGGAATCAATTTGAGATAATTGAATAACTGAGTCAATTAATTGTTGAAAGGTACTTGCAGCTGTCTTCAAGCCAAACACGAGACGCAAGTAGGTAAAAATTCCCCATGGACTAGTAAAACTGAGCTTATCTTGCATATCTTTAGGTACAGCGATCTGCCAGTATGCAGAGGGCAAGTCAAGAGTAGTATAATACATAAATTTTGATAATTGCACCAATAGATTTTGAATTCTAGGAAGAGGATATGAAGATGGAATTATAATCGAATTTAGCAATCTTAAATCTAGAGCCAAACGATACTTTTGAGGCTTGGACATATCAGTTCTCTTCTTTTTAACAAGAAGCATGGGACACGCCCAAGATGAATTTGATCTCTCAATAATGCCAGCATTTAACATTTGATTAATCTGGTCAAGAGCTTCTTGCTCAAGTGCCTGTGGCACAGGAAAAGGTAGGGTTTTGACTGGATGAGAATTTAGCATTGTGAATTGAGGATTAACCAGGTCGGTATGACCTAAAGTGTCAAGAGATTTTGAAAAAGCAAGAGCTTTACTACACAATAATTTTGTTAAAGATTCTTTTTCATGAGGAGGTAAGTGTTTTAGATAAAAGTCATTTGGAGACAGTTCCTGGATACGTTTTCTCTTAACCTCTTCAGATGGTAAAATTAAATTGCAATATTGGTCTTCAAAGTCTAAATCAAAAGAGTATTCCTCAATGTCTTTCTCATCTACATTAATACATTCGCCAATAATTGCATTTTTATTTAAATGAATGTCCAGCTTTGATATATTCTGACATACAACCAAAAATAAATTATTTTGAATTGAAGATTTGGAATGCAAAGATTCATGTAACACAAGACCTTTATTTTTTAAATTGGGTTTGAAAATAAAATATTCAGATGGAGGATTCAAGTACTTAACATGTAAATAAACAAAAGAATTAGGAGGGATTAATTCCCTATTGAGTAATTGTACCATGTTGGAATTCACCAAAATTTTATTACCAATATTTAAATGGATTTGCTTTTCACCAAAATAACTACCATCATTAGTATTTTCAGATGAAAAATTCTTGCCAGGTATATTATCATTAGTAGATACATAGTTCACCACATTACCATAATCAGTTGGAACATAGTTAGAAAAATAAGTAAAATTACCATCAATATAAGGATTATGAAAATTCATAGCAGTGTTAGCAATATTATTTGTAAACAAACCACTAGTTTGAAAATTATAATCATAAGGATAGGTTGTGAAATTGTTGGACAATTGTAAATTTGTATCACCATAATTTGTACATATATCATCAGTATAAGTACCACTACTTAGATTATTTGATATAGAATCTTCATAACAAGGCATTTTGTGTACATCTAAAGAATATGGCACATTTGAATTATTATAATTATATTCAGAATTCATGAAAGAGCAAGTAGGAGATTCGTTATAACTGTGAAAAGGAATATGTTTATCCTTAATCAAGATAGACTTAAAGCTTGGTGAAATAGTTATGGAATGTTTATTGATAAACTCAAATCCAAGTATGGCTTGAAAATGAACATTTTGTATCTTTGTAAGGTAAAAGACACGATGAAAAAAGAATTTATCGATTTTAAATGCAATCTCTATGCATCCTTTGAAAAAAACTTTAGAATTTATAGTAGACACAGATACATTTCTGGATAAGAATTTGTAATGAAGCCTGGATTTAATGCTATTAAAGCATTCTTGATCCAAGAGTGACAAACTTGATCCAGTATCAATTAACGTTGAGATTTCATTATGTTGAATGTTTATCAGTATGCATGGAAGAACATACGAGTTATTAAAGGAACTGCATATGACATGTCTTTCTTGTACATCATCATCAATTTCTAAAGTTTGTTTGGATGTCAAAGAATTATGTGAACATGAAGATTTGTTAAATTTAGGTGTTACAGGGGAAGTTTGGACAGCTGTGGATGATACTAAAGTGATTGAAGAGCTTTTGTCAAATTGTTGTTTATGTTTGTCACTAAAGTGTACTGACCCTGAATGAGAATTACGGGAGAGAAGGCGGTCAGTAGAACCAGTCTCCCTTATTTGTTTAAATGATAAACATTGTTTTTATTTTCAGAAGAGGTATAGTTTTTCCTTCTGTGAGAATTAGACGAAAAATGAGACAAAGAGTTTTGATTGGAAGCACTAATAATATTTTTAAATTTGTAGCATGAGTCCATACGATGATTGAATTTTCCACAGAACGCACACTGCACAACATCTCGTTTGTGATAAAAGGATGCAGAGTTTTTTTTGTGAGAAAATTTGTCGAAGGTGGGTTGATGATAAGGACGTTTCCGATAAAAATTATGTCGACGAAAATTATTTTTATGTTTATCTGTAGCCTCTTGTCTATTTGGAGAAGGAGAATATGTTCTAGCTTTTCTTTTAAAATTACTAGAAGCATGAGAATTGTCTTTTGGAGTTTGCAAAGGTGAGAAGGTAGTTTGAGAATTGACATAAATTTTATCCTTCGTATGTCTCATAGGAGTCTTATGGAGTACATTATTAGAAGCACTAGAATTATCATGGACTTTTTCAGAATCCAAACAATAGGCTTGATTATAATTCTTGTAAGATTTTTTAGGGGGAGAGTCATATATATCCTGAAGAAAATTTGCTCGTTCAAGAGCTAAATCAAAAGATGAAATATTTTCCTCTAGAATTTTCCGCTTAATTTGTTTAGGCAAAGCCTCAAGAAAATGTGTGAATTTTAATGAATTGAGAGCAGAAGAATCCAATTTACGGTATGCAAGCCGAAGTTGTTTATCCAGCCGAAACGCAAAATTTTTGACTGATTCATTTGAATCTAAGCTTAAATTCTGCAAGGATTTGAGAGAAACAGTCTTTTTTGAAGGTAAGAAATAGTCAATAAAAGCTTTCCGAATGTCATGGAAATTATAGTTCTTGAACTGAGACTGTGTTTCAAGAAAGAAGAGTAAGGCGCTGCCCTCAAGTTTCGATTTGAAGAGAACAAAAAGTTCTTTATCGGAAAAATTATTTAACTCTTGTATATCAGATAATTGATCAAAGAAGAATTCCACAGTCTGAGGGTTGCCGTCGAACGGCTGTATTGCAATATTTAATTTAGACTTGGGGGGCATGATGATATAATTAAACTGAGAGCTCAATAAATGACAGGTTAAATTTGGTTATAGACTGGTCACATAATAAATAATATATAAATTGACCCATTATTCAAAATATTAACGAATTTCATTTACGTTATACATCATTTTTATATATAAAGAAGAAGAAGAATTATATGACGAAGAGAAGAAAAATACCAACATATCTTTCTTATCAGCAGATCAAAAGAACATGGCCCAAAAATTTTTATCATATAATATATATGATAAAATAATAATATATATGATATATATGATAATATAATATATATGATATATATCATATAATATATATGCAAATATATATATCATACGGCTCAAAACATATATTCTTATATTTAGCCCACATGCGAGAGTATATCCCACATAATTGATAATAGAATTTCCAGGCCCTTATTACCGCATGGGCAAATCGGAACTTTGTCCATGGCCCCCGGACTTTAAGAGGCTCCTAAAATCCATATATTAAATTATAAATTATTTATTTTCTTTTTCCAATTCCATCTGTTCCATAGGTTGAAGTTATTAAAATAATCTTAAAGTAATATAAAAAATTGATAAATTTTTATAAAAGATTTTTGTTCAGTACTAAGGGAAACAAAAAATATACTTAGGCATTTAATTTAGAATTGACGGAGCTAAGAATTTTCCTCCATTTCTATCCAGGGTGCGGAAATATGTGTATACAACACACATACACAGTGAGTGACCATCAGTTCTACTTGAATAATGTTGCATTGATTCGAAAGGTTATCTTTACTCAGTGCCTCAGTTAGTCATAATCGGAGCCTGAGTACTGCATTTAAAAAAACAAATTACATCGTTGCAAATTAGTAATCGTACCTTAAGAAAACATGCTAGTTTTCTTCTTCTTCTTCTTCTTTTTTTCCATTTTAAATAGGAAACGAAAATTAATTATTTTTTTAGTTTTTTCAATAATAGAGATAACATTTAACAGATGCATAACTTCTTTTCTGAGGTAAGCAAGTCATTTTCATTCAAATATTCTACTTAAGCTGTTAGCAGAATGGTAAATAAAAACAAGGAAAAAAATAACATTTCTGAGCATTAACTTTTCAAGAATTTCTAATTTATTGCTACCTCAATTCAATTTTGAGGATATGCCCACATGATTTTATGTCTTTTTTCCCAAATCGATTCTAGAAAAAATAAGATCATTTTTTTTCTAACATACCTTACAGGAAAAAGCTATAGAGAGCAATTTTTCATTCAAGAGGAAGTAAATTGACTTTGAGAAAATGTAATTGAAATGATATTTGTTTTTCTTCTTATCATTTACAGGGAAATAACTTTGTAAACAAATTTCAGCATTTTAAAATAAATGAATATTGTAAGCAAATTTCATATATTAATACGGTATCAGAAAATATAGTTATTAATAAAATTACACCTGGAATTAAAACACATTTTCATATATTATTATATTCTGAACATTTCGTCAACTGCGAATAATAAAGTTCAATCTGTGTTTTTGAAAAAAAAAAAGGACTTATCGATATAGAAATGTTCTAATTGTATCTATGAAGGCGTTTCTGGATTAAAATAATGTCATAATATAATTGTAATGTCATATTTAAATTACATCTAAGATCATTTTGATGCAAAAAGACCTTCATAGATACAGATAGAGCCTTTCTATATCGTCAAGTCATTTTTTTTCAAAACACAAATAGAACCTTATTATTCCCAGGTGACGATTTTTCATTTATCATAAAAGAACCGTAATTTGAAGAAAGAGAAATCTGTAAAGTTGCTAAAATTTTTCTATGAAACGATTCTTAGAATTTTTTTATGTGACGACACGACAAAAATTTATGTAATAGTACGCGTTCGCACTATATTTCAAAAAAATCTGAAAGGTCAATAATAATTTTTAAAAACTGGGATACCTAGAACTTTTCATGTAACTGGAAGCCTGGATACAGATAAAACAATTATAGTTACATGTTTTAGTTAGTTTACTGTAATTTTAGTACATTATTTATTAAAGCTACAGATTTTTGCAGCTTTACAAAAACTAATTTTGTAGATTTGCATCTTTTCTATACAGTATTCAGATAAAATTTTACGAAGCATACAAATTTTTCTAATTTTAGATCTGTAGAATAGCATCTTTTTTTTTAATTATTTGAGAAAATAGTTGTATAATAAATCTGAAGTAAATCGAAACTTTTTATTAGTTGAATTCTGAAACTTATTTTATTTTATTCGTTTTCTGATTGGTCCATGCTTAATGTCTAGAAATGAAATACTCCTGTTTTTTTATTTTATTCGTTTTCTGATTGGTCCACGTTTATTGTCCAAAGATGGAATACTTCTGTTACCACAATGGCAAAAAAAGTATTAAAAACCTCAAAAAACTTAATAACTCAAAAAAAAAAAAAAAAAAAAATTAGATACAGGTCTCAAACAAATTTCATTTAAAAGTAATTTTTTTTTCTACAACGGTGTAAAAATTAAAAATGTGCGATGCTTAGAAGTTTTAAAATTTGCAATACCGAATATTATTAAACTGAAATTTCATTTAATATTTGTTTTTGATTGGTCCAGGAATATTGATGTGTCGTTTTATGTTCAGGCACATTAGTATGACTCTGTTATTACGTAAGCTACGTGTTGATCATCATAAAAATGATGTTATTATTGTTTTTAACTTATAGATACCATTTGTAAGTCTAAAATTATAATCTTTGAAAATATTATTTTCTAAATAGTCGTTGTAATTTGTTAAGTTACAAAATTTTCGATTTTTTTTTTTTTTTTTTTTACTTTACTTTTCATTTTTTTTCCTTTTAAAGGGGAGGATTATATTATATATGAGTTTTCTAATGAAACAAAAATTTTATATGCGAATCAATCAATTTTATCATACAATTAGAATTGAGAAAGTAACTTTTTTAAGATTTTGAATATTAGTTTTTCAATTTTATTTTACAATAGTATAATTTTCAGCTACTTTATGGGAAAATTATAAAGCTTAAATGTTTTTATTTTATTTTATTTTTTAAAATTGAAAATTATACTCAGAATATGAATGTAATCGATTTTAACAAAACATATGTGTTCTGATTTATTATGTCTTCAGGTTAATAAACTTTGCGTATAAATCACCACATATATTATAATCAAAGGTTACACTACCAGAAAAATTCGTTCGTGGACATTGGATTATTATTTCTGCTTTCCTTGAAAACATATTTTATCCATGAAATCTTTCTGAAAATTCAAAAATTAGAAGTAATTTCATTCATTCCTAGTGCGTATGAGTATTGGCTCATATAATATAAAAATCCAAATTCATTTTTAAAATCCATTTTAAATTCTATAAATTAAGATTTATAATTTAATTAAAAAATGTAAAGCAAGAAAAGAGTAAAGAAACGTTGTCGATAAAAAAAATAAATAACAATTAATTTTCTCATTACTTTAATAACATTTCCAATTTTTTAAAGGATATAAAATTTACTTGCATTTGAAATATATTTTATATAACACATTTAAAATGATTTTTTAATTAAAATATTGTGTGTAAAAAAAATTCATTTTACACAAAAAAGAAAACTTCTCATACAAAAATATAATATTCCTATTTTACTTCTGGTAATCTACATAAAAAATATTTTTAACTCACATTGTTAATCTTATTTTAATAGTTAAAGCTTTCGGGACAGTTAAATCTAAAATATCCTTTTACAACGGGAGAACTGACGCGATTTCATCCCCCTTTCTTAATGACCCTTCACCGCAGGTGACCAGAAAATGCTGCTATCATTTGGAACATGTGTTAATGATTTACACGTTCGTGAGAAGGTAAGAGAATTTTCTTCCCTAAGAGAAGGTTGTTTCTGTTTACTTGTCGGAATCGAAAGTAATGCTTTAGGTTCGTTGAAAAGATGTAATTTATGATGATAAAAATGATCTTTTTCTGTGAAGTGCGTGTCATTAAATAAAACATATATTAGTAGTAATTGAGCGGTCTTTTTAAAAAATAATTAGAAAACTTGATGGATGTTTATTGAATGTTTAAATAGCATTTGGTTTCTTGAAGGGTATATCTAAAAATGAAGGTTTGTTATAGGCAAAATTACTATAAGTATATATGGTAATACAAAAATACATTATTTTAAAAAGTGCTAAATTTTCAAATATTTAAATAACGCATAAGTGATTTCCTTAAGAATCATTGTTAATATTATTTCAACGATTTAAATTAAAACAGAAAAAGAAATTTCACGATAAGAAAAAATTAGAAATTAACATATAAAGAATCGTTAAACAATATATTAACAAATAATAAAGAGATATCTAACGTAATTTATGTTTCCTATTAAGGTCTTCGTTTTTAACTATAACTAAAACGAATATTTACGAATAGTACTACTTTAATTTAATCTGTAAAATAATTAACCGAATATTATTATAAAGAAATATTGGATGAAGTCTGGATATGAAAATTCTGTCAACACAGCAGAGAAAAAGATTTTGGTGTTAAAATTTCTTCAAGGGCTTTCAATCCTTCCGCCGTTTGCACTCTGCTAACTGTTACTTTTAATGGCCAAAATACCAAGTGGTACCAGTAATTTTTTTATTACAGTTTGAATTTCATAATATATGTGAAAAAGAGCTTTTAGTTATTTTCAAATAAATTTGTAAATTTCAGAGTTAATAAATTAATTGAGCATTTTTTGAACATAAATACCTTGCCCCTGAAAGGGTTAAAAATTGATAAATACATATAGTCCTCTTGTATTACTATAAAAAGAGACAATCAAAGCTATCTGGCCCTTCCGTTTGTATTTTCGTGGTTTAAAAAAATAAAGAAATAAAAAAATAATTAAAAAAATTAAAAAAAATAAAACGGAAAAAAGCGCTTTGACTAAAGCGCATCCATAAAAAAGCTAACATATTTAAAATCACATCATATTTAAATGATTCCAATAATAATACACTTGGTTTATCTTAGAATATAAATACTAGAATAAGATGATTTTTTGAAATTTTGACGTTCTTGCTCTGCCGAGGCTGAGGGAGGGAAGAAGAAAGGGCTTTAAAAGTATCTCAAAACCTCTCATTGTCATAATGATCAATTTTTGTAAGATATGGAGAATTAGAATATAAACACTGGGTACTATATATATATTTTAAATTCAGTCTCCCTTGTTCTTCTGTGCATGTTGGTGGGGGGGGGGGGGAGGTCTTTAAACTTCAAATCTATCACGACTTTAGAAGATAACATTGTCAGAATGTTTTCTAAGTTTATAAATAACAGATCAGATGAGTTTCTGTTAATTTGCTTATCTCCCGCTTTTGAGAAGGGGGAGTAAATAAGCTATGATTATCTTCCTCATAAAACTGTACAACGGGACATTATCAATTTATATAAAAATACCCCAAATATCATAAAAAGCTGAACGTAAAAGCTGAACGAACTGTCTATTTTCCCCTTGTTCTTCTGTGAGGGGAGCGGAGTGTCTAAAAACTCCGAATCTATCACGTTTTTTTTTTTTTTGTTGTTGTTTTTTTTGCTCTTAAAAAAATGCTATATTTTCCTTATTATACTCTCTATGCAAAAATCAGTAGAAATGTTGTACAATATCCATATATTTCTACTCTGCATCGACAGATCGTTTCGTATAATTTAATGTAAAGAGGGTTCCCAAATACTATAGTTTTTCTATGGTTTTTTTTTTTTTTTTTTTTTTTTTTTTTTTTTTCCTATCGGCTCCCTAAGTTTCCTTCTTATGAAATGGGCATTCATAAATATGAGGTCAAACATCGTCTTTGTCATCCTGGATTTTCAGAAGAATCCTATAAATATGTTTTTATTTTATATTCGACAAAATGTCTACAATTGAAAGTGTCCGGCCATTAATAGCCATATAGTATGTTGTTCTGTAACATTTTACTTTAATCTCTTACATCTAAAAAGCACCCATACGAATTCCTTTTTTCTGCGAATTAAGTGTGGAGCTGGGGGAAAAAGTACGAATTTAAAAGTACATTTTTTTCTCTATACAATGTGTAAAAATTTAAAATGTGCGATACTTAGAAGAGTAAAATTTGCAAAATCGACATTTGCAAAACCGAAATTGCATGGAAAAGCGCTGCGCATTTTAATTTCTTTTCTTTTCTTTTCTTTCCTTTTTTTTTTTTTTTTTTTTTTTTTTTTTTTCAATTTCAAGAGAAAATGGAGTGATTCTGTTGCCACAATTACAAAACTGGTACTAAAAAGTATAAAAAAATTAATATCTCAAAAATAAATTGAGATAGAGTTTTCAAACAAATTGCATTTAAAAGTGCATTTTTCTTTCTATACAACAGTATAAAAATTTAAAATGTGCGATGGTTAGAAGTGTAAAAATTTGTTGTAGTGAACATTGCAAAACCGAAATTGCATGGGAAAGTGTTGGCATTGGCAAAATTACGTATGCGTTACGCACAGATACGTTTCGCCTTTATAGTATAGATACATAATTATGAAATTTATGGTATTTTTATTTAGAAACAAAGAGATTGTATAGTATTTTCTATTTTTCCGTAAAGGCAAGACACTGTGAAAGAAGTTGTAAAAGTTAGCTTTTTTAAAAAAAATTACCAATGAAGGTAAAAAAAGACATTAATTATTTTAATTTATATGAAATTCAGACTTTTGAACCATTCTGTGTTAGAGTAACAATCCCACCACCGTAGAAATATGATTCTTCAAATTAAACGAGTGTACCGCAGAAGTTTTGAAGTAATTCAAACTCTTTCCAATTTTTTAGACTTTATTATTATCATTAATTATACTTTTTGCTTTTACTTTTAATTTAATTATATTATTATTTATTATATTTTTTAACAATTGTTTCGCCATGGAAGTTTTTAATAATTAAATCATTATTTTTTGTTTTCCCTTGTTTTATTCGAGAATAATAGCTATATAAATAATAATAATTATTATAAACTTTGTGGTTGCAACATTCTAGCAAACAAACAAACAAAAAAAAAAAGAAGAAGAAGAAGAAGATAGAGCTACATTATTTGATCAAAATCGCTAAAAATTAAATATTTTAAATGAGTTTATTTATTTTAATTTATTTATTTGTATTGTTATTAAATTTCTAAAAAAAGCCCTGCGGCAATTTTCATGAAATTTAAATTCAGTCCTTGACCAATTGCAGAGAATAATCTTTCAATGAAACAAACAAAAAAAAAAAAAGGCACATGAATCAGTCGAATAGTTTCGAAGTAATTGATAAGCGTACAAAACGACAACAACAACAAAAAAGTGCTAAATTGCGAACTTCTTCTTTTTCTTTTTGGAGTCAGATGAAAAATAACTAAGAAATTATTAATGCAATCTTTATTATGGTTTGCATAAATAAAAATTATTTCATTTGAATTTGACGGTGAATAAGTTATTTAGAAATAATAAATAATTCTAGAATTCGACAATTTTCTGAAGCAGATAATGTATGATTCCATTCTCATTTATGCAAAAGGTGTAGTTGCGCATGACTTTTTAGTAGGCTGTGACCATAGAATCAAGCTGGTTTCTAATGTGAAACTTTCTGAATAATTCTTAACGTGTGGCATCAAATTGTCAGACCTGACAGGATAGGATTTTGATAGAATTGGGAATCGAATTTAGTTTTTCCATTTTGTTTTTGTTATAAATAAATTACTTATTGACATTACCGCAACAAAAATACAAATTTCGTATGACTTTCTGAATAATTCTTAACGTGTGGCATCAAATTGTCAGACCTGACAGGATAGGATTTTGATAGAATTGGGAATAGAATTTAGTTTTTCCATTTTGTTTTTGTTATAAATAAATTACTTATTGACATTACCGCAACAAAAATACAACCAGCAAATTTCCACCTTTCCCTAAATTTCGTGATCGGAAATTTTGTTCAAAACGCCAAATTTTACATTATTTTCTGAAATACTTTTGCCTTTATTAAATAAATTAAAAACGCCATTCAATTATGTAATTTTTAAATAAGAATTTCACGTCTCGTCCATATGTTTCATATGTTAACAATTTCGTATGTTTTTGAATAGATAAAAATGAATTCAGAAAAGCTTCAAAAACTAACTCCTTTGGGCTTGAGAATATTCATAAGTTCCGTAAATATAATAATAATAATAATAAACATTTGATTTTTTTTCAATTCAATGCGTAAAATTACGTACGTAATTTCTAGTATTTAGTGCGTTAGTAAGAAAGAAAAAAAATAATAATGCTTCATTTTACATTCTAAGAGTAAACGTGTAGTCAAAATTAGCAACGCTAAATCTCTAAAACTACTTGCTAAATATAATATATTCATTATTATGTCTCACAAACAAGAACTATCTGAAATACCTTGTAGCCACTGGGGTAAAAGCAGCTTTACGTCGTCTGCGCAAACAATGTTTATTTTTTTGCCAAGTTTTTTTTCCCGGCATTTCCCTAGGATAATTAACATCCTCCCTACAGAAATTCCCTAGCTCGATAATCAGTCGGACCCCTATTGAGCGAAACGGTCTTAATGATTTCTTTTTCCGCATGTTCGAGGGGAAAAAGTTTTCGGGATAACGATAATCCCAACCCCGTATTCTTCAACATTTATTTTCTTGGGACTACGGTAATCCCCCCGGAAGCTAAAGGTTAAGTAAACTTGACACAATTTCATTAAAGACGAAATTTTAACTTCGAAATTCAAATATTTTTAAATAAATTAATCAAACCATGCCTATCTGAGACAAACATATTTTCTTCAAACTGGTTTACAATTTAACAGCTGTAGCTGAGTGGTTAGAATACTGGATTTGATTTTGTTGATACAGCACGAAACGTGAAATTTGGCGAGAACAATCAATTAATTTTTTAAAATATGTTTATTTTCAATTTGAAAAATAAGATTAAATGCTTAAAGTCATCATAATGATATTTTGTAATGGTATAGGAGATTAGTGGAATCAAACTGAAGCAATATCAAAAACGGTAAAGCGTTATAAGCAGAAACTGTTAAATAGAGGTTCCACTGTAGATTCAAAGTACTATGTTTCTTTTTTCATCCTTTTTTTTAATTTTTTGGTACCGAGTTCCATTAAGTGACATGTCACTTTCTTCAACCAGTATGACCTCGATAACAAATCGAACTTATTGAATTCAGGTAAACTCAGCTAGTAAAAATTCATAAATTTTATATATTTTCTGCATTTTTTGATTTTGCCATTGAATTTGTACTCGATCAAAAATAATATATCGTGCCGTCTTTGCATGCATACCATAATTTATAGTTTCTTATGCTAATGGAACTAAGATGTCCAGGGATAATAAGTAGACAGAGTGGGTAACATTGACAAGCACTAATATTATTCATAATTACGAAAATATCCCTGAAATGGCATCCACGGGCTCTGCGCAGAAGTGTTCTGCGTCATCTTAATCACACTTCACCATTAAAATTTAATTTTCTTGTTTTGTAGACCTGGCCACTGTAAGAAGCACGTGAGTATCAACGCCCGATCCAAAATTTGCGGGATAAGTTCTATGATTGGGAGACTATATATTTATTAAGAAATATTTTGTTTATTATATAAATTTATAGTGTATTTCATGAACGTTCAAAATATTGTGGAAGACTTTAAATGTGTTCGCGGTGTAGTTTGTAGTTTGAAGTTTAACATATACTGCGCAATAAGAATACTGAGATGATAACGACATCTAATTGGTGTTATTACTCCAACTGATTTTTTTCAGAGCTGGAACTACATCCGAAAAGAGTATATTTTTAATTTTATGCAATTAAACACATTATTGTCATTGTTTAAAATAAAGAAAACATACAGAGAAAATTCTATGCCTTAAGTGCTGTTAATTTTTTTCACGTCAAAAGAACAACATGTTTATTGATTATTGATTTATTAATTGATTAATATTGATATCTATTGAATAAAATATCTTAGGTGTGTAATAACCCAAATAGCACTGGTCAAGAAATCACTCTATTACATTTTATGAATACATATCTGTTAAAATATTCTTTCGAGTATACATAGACAATAGGTTGATGTATCTAATCCTTTGTTTGTTTGAAAAAAAAACTAGTTGGATGTGCCAATCCCAAAAATTTCTTATATCTCATACGTTCATTTTAATATTAAAAAAAATAGTTACTCATTTTAATGCTTTAATCATTTTAATTCAATACCATACCAACTTTGATTTTCATCTTAAATTTCTGCTTCAGTCAATTAATCGGGGTAAAAACGAATTTTCGTCTCTGCACGAGCCGATGGACAATAGAATGATAGGCAGATTTTTTTTTCAAATTCAGGGAGGACCTACTTGCCATACCAAAAAATAATCATATACAAAAAACTTCCCTATAAGCAAACCAATATTGGCCCAACGTTGCGCCAATATTGGTTTTCTTGGAAATATTTCCAATAAAACGCCAATATTGGCTAAATATTGGCATTTCATTGGAAATATTTCCAATGAATTCCCAATATTGTACAAAATATTGGCGTTACAATGGAAATATTTCCAATGAATTCCCAATATTGTACAAATATTGGCGTTAAATTGGAAATATTTCCAATGAAACCCCAATATTGTACAAATGTTGGCTTTACATTGGAAATATTTCCAATGAATTCCCAATATTGTACAAATGTTGGCATTACATTGGCAATATTTCCAATGTAAATCCAACATATCTACAATATTGGGGTTTCATTGGAAATATTTCCAATGAATTCCCAATATTGTACAAATATTGGCGTTACATTGGAAATATTTCCAATAAAACCCCAATATTGTACAAATGTTGGCGTTACATTGGAAATATTTCCAATGAAACCCCAATATTGTACAAATGTTGGCTTTACACTGGAAATATTTCCAATGAATTCCCAATATTGTACAAATGTTGGCGTTACATTGGTAATATTTCCAATGTAAATCCAACATATCTACAATATTGGGGTTTCATTGGAAATATTTCCAATGAAACCCCAATATTGTACAAATATTGGCGTTACATTGGGAATATTTCCAATGAAACCCCAATGTTTCACAAATGTTGGCGTTACATTGGAAATATTTCCAATGAAACCCCAATATTGTACAAATGTTGGCTTTACATTGGAAATATTTCCAATGAATTCCCAATATTGTACAAATGTTGGCGTTACATTGGTAATATTTCCAATGTAAATCCAACATATCTACAATATTGGGGTTTCATTGGAAATATTTCCAATGAAACCCCAATATTGTACAAATATTGGCGTTACATTGGGAATATTTCCAATGAAACCCCAATGTTTCACAAATGTTGGCGTTACATTGGAAATATTTCCAATGAAACCCCAATATTGTACAAATGTTGTCTTTACATTGGAAATATTTCCAATGAATTCTCAATATTGTACAAATGTTGGCGTTACACTGGCAATATTTCCAATGTGAATCCAACATATTTACAATATTGGGGTTTCATTGGAAATATTTCTAATGAAACCCCAATATTGTACAAATATTGGCTTTACTTTGGCAATATTATCAATGTAAAGTCAACATATCTACTATATTGGGGTTTCTTTGGAAATATTTCCAAGGAAATCCCAATATTGTACAAATGTTGGCTTTACATTGGAAATATTTCTGATGAATTCCCAATATTGTACAAATATTGGAGTTATATTGGCAATATTTCCAATGTAAAACCAACATATCTACAATATTGGGGTTTCATTGGAAATATTTCCAATGAAACCCCAATATTGTACACATGTTGGCGTTACATTGGAAATATTTCCAGTGAATCTCCAATATTGTACAAAAGTTGGCGTTACATTGGAAATATTTCCAATGAATTCCCTATATTGTACAAATGTTTTCATTACATTGGAAATATTTCCGATGAAACCCCAATGTTGTACAAATGTTGGCGTTACATTGGAAATATTTCCAATGAAACCCCAATATTTTACAAATGTTGGCTTTACATTAAAAATATTTCCAATGAGTCCTTAATATTGTACAAATTTTGGCGTTACATTGGCGATATTTCCAATGTAAAGCCAACAAACCTACAATACTGGAGTATCATTGGAAATATTTCCAATGAAACCCCAATATTATACTATTGTTTGCGTTACATGGGAAATATTTCCAATGAAACCTCAATATTGTACAAATGTTGGCGTTACACTGGAAATATTTCTGATGAATCTCCAATATTGTAGAAATGTTGTGATTACATTAAAAATATTTCCAGTTTATCCATAATATTGTACAAATGTTGAGATTACATTGGGAATATTTCCAATGAAACCCCAATATTGTACAAATGTTGACGTTACATTGGAAATATTTCCCAAGAATCTCCAATATTGTACAAATATTGGGGATAGATTGGAAATATTTGCAATGAATCCCCAATATTGCGCAAATGTTGGCGTTACGTTGGAACTATTTACAATGAATCTCCAACATTGTAGAACTCTTGGCTTTACATTGGTAATATTTCCAATGAATCTCCAATATTGTGCAAACGTTGACGTTACATTGAAAATATTTCCAGTAAAACCCAAATATTGTACAAATGTTGGCGATACATTGGATATATTTGCAACGAATCTCCAATATTGTACAAATGTTGGCGTTACATTGGAAATTGAGAATAAATCTCCAATTTTGTACAAATATTGCAGATTGGGACCATTGGGAATATTTCCAATGTAAAGCCAACATTTCTACAATATTGGGGTTTCATTCGAAATATTTCCTGTGAAACCGCAATATTGTACAAATGTTTGCATTACATTGAAAATATATTTCAATGAATCCCCAATATTTTAAAATTTGGCCGTACATTGGAAATATTTTCAATGAATTTCGAATATTTTACAAATATTGGCGTTACATTGGAAATATTTTCCACGAAACGCCACTATTGCACAGATTTTGGCCTTGCATTTGAAATATTTCCAATGGCACCCCAATATAGTACGAGTATCGTCGTTATAGTGGAAATACAGTCGAACCTCGTTAATACGCGAATCAGGGGTCCAATCAAAATTCGCGTATTAAACGGGTTCGCGTATTAACCGAAGGTCGCGAATTTTCGTCGAGTCGAGTGGTCTTTCTCTATGCGGAAAAAAATACACTTTTTGTTACTTTCGCGATACACAAAATACACTCTCACGATATGTTTTTAAGACATAAAATGACATTTCATTTATTTTAGTTATTATGTACTTATTAAGCAGAAACGTTTGAAAGCTAAAAATTCAAATTATCGTTAGTTTCTCAAGTAAAATTCCTGTCTTTTCAAATTTAGATTCATTATATATAATACATAAAATTGAAAATGACGAACACAAAAATTTCTGCTAACTATATTAACTAAAATTAATGTTAACAAAATTGAAATCTTTGTCAGCTATACGGAACAGATAGACGCGATAATACATAGTGTTGATAATAATAAAAAGTAAAAAAAAAAAAAAAACTTTCTGAAGTCAATAATGTCATAAAAATTGCTTTTTGGAGAAGTAGCTATCAATTTTGGCCTGTTTGACATGTGGTCGCATCATCATCATAATGTTTTCCGTCTTATATAGATAGTGGTAAAGTTCGTTTGTTGAGGGTTCTTCGTCCAGTGACGATGCATATTGTCTTAGGAAACTGAATGCTTCTGTAACTTTGAAGAATGAGAATGGAGTCGGAAGCGCAGGTTCATCATCTTCTTCCTACTCATCCTGTTTGTCAGTCTCAGTTACATCGGCGGTGATATCATCCAGATTTCTAAGTTCGGAGGTAACTAGATCTTTGTCGATATTAATGAACGTGCCTAAATCGACAAAAATTTCCCCTGCAGTTTCTCGTGCAGCCAGCCAATCTACTTCAACATAAGGGTGCAAGGTTGGCTCTGTGTAAATGATGTCCTCGCTACTTCAGAAATCCGCTTTCTGAAAACAATTTGTATAATTGTCGTTGGTGGTACAAACTCCCATTCTGCAGTAAGCATGTGCATAGCCTCGAGAACTGTAATAGGACGACACTCGTAGCAAAAATTATTGCTGCCGTGTTCCATTTGGTGAAGATATCGCTGTACGACGCGAGTCTTGAAATTTACTTTGGTGCTGTTAATTATTCCTTGGTCCAGTGGCTGGGTGACATTAGTTGAATTTGCAGGTAGAAATACTACTTGGATATTATTCAGGTCTTCGTTATCTTTTAGATGCGCACGGCAGTTTCCACAAGCAATAACACATGGAACTATTCTTTTCTCATACGCTGATCAAAAATACGAAGCCATGTTGTGAAAATGTTGCCCGTCATCCATGCTCTACGCTGGCTCTCGTAGAGGCAGGGGAAATTCTTGCCATTTTTAACCCTTCCGGCGCACTACTCTTTAAATTTGGAATTTAAAGAAAAAAATTAGGCAATCTATTTAGGCCTAGCGGAGTACACAGATATAATTTTGTAAAGATTGCATAAACCACTTTAATTATACAGCTGTTGTCGAAGTGGTAACACCATGCAAGTACAGCATTGATAAGCACAGTGAGAAGAGCATTGCTGTGAAGCGCGTATTAGAGTAAAATATTTTACCTATTATTTAAAAACAGTAAAATTTGATCTCTGTAGTGTTGCCATCTAGAACTCATAAGAAAGTTTTAAAGTAGCCATTAGAGTAGTTTTTGAAACATTCACGGAGTTTTTGTGTCTCTAAACAGGGGGAACTTTGGGTGTTACCGACCCGGCAACACTGCGCCGGAAAGGGTTAAAGCATCGTGGGTTGCGTGATTTCTCTATGACCAGCAGCTTTAATTTATTTGATCCATCAGATTTAGCACCGAGCAGAATAGTAAGACACTCTTTGTTCAGTTTGACTCCATGTCATTTTTCTCCTTTCATGGCCATTGTTTTATTGGGTGTTTGTTTGTAAAAAAGCCCAAATTCGTCCACGTTGTAAATATTCTTACTAGAGTAGTTTTTACAAGCTACGGAAGCACATTAAATTTCTAACAGTGAACATCTTCAATGTTGACTACAGCTGATTCACCGCCCACTTGCTTGAGTTTTTATGCCGTACCGAGTTTTAAATCGATCCATCCATACATTTGAGGCATTGAATTCTAGCTGTTCCATTTTTTGATGCGATTTCCGAATCTTTTTCTTGTATTAACAAGCCACTTGTTCGGATATTCGTAGAGCGCGCTTGAACAAACCACTCATGAAGGGACTTTTCCATGTTCTCAAACTTGGCGGTTTTTAATTTTTTGTTCGTTGTTCCTCCAGCCACAGCTTGGTTAACGATGGCATTCCAATTCTTTAACATAGTCCTTAAAGTTGACTCTGATATACTTTTTTCTTTGGCGAACGCAGACTTATTTGAGGCAGCTTGGGCATCGTATTGATTTATAATTTGTACCTTCTCAGTGATGGAGAGAACCTTTCGTTCAATATGTTTTGCTCCTTCCGCCATAGTTTAGACTAGATTATAAAAGCACAGATGGATATCGTAGACTAGATGATACTTGGAGCCACCAGCGACTTTCTTCTTTTAAAAAAATCTCATCACTGATGAAACAGCGATTGAAGAGACTCAAGTGATTAATCTGCGATTGTAGCGCATTCTCAATCTATCGATTCTACCACTCTAATTTAGGGAAGGGGGGGGGGAGTCACATCATTTCTTAACTATGGGGAAATATTCTTTCATTTTTTCTTTTTATAAAAACTAGCTGATTCACGAACCCCGCGCCCGCGATGAATGAACCTTATATGAACTTTAAATTTGTATGTTTCATAAATTTAATTCCCTTTTTGCCTACATTTACATTTTTAAATGACAAAAATCGCAAGAAAAGTATTGATTTGAAGGTACATTCTGCTTTGCGTAATTTTATTTTTTGAGCCTATCCGTACAGAAAGTTAGCAAAACATTCAGATTTTTACTGATTTCAAAAAGTTTTGTATCAAATATTTTTTTATTCACATATTCTTAATTAGAATCTCATGATAGGCTGAAATGCCTAAGTTAAAAATCTCTAAATGCTGTATTTAAAAAAAAAAATTGAATTTCCATTAAAATTTTACACTGTGGTTTTATATACTCTCGAAATGGAAACAGGTGTTTTTGAAAGCAGTGATAATGTCTTTAACTTTTGCACAACGCAAACCTCATCTCGCTTTATGAGATTTCATTGGGAGAGTTTTGATTGGTCAGTCTTGTGCTAGAATTGAATCGGAGTCCAAATTTAGTCAGCGTATGGTTTTGAGGGGGAAATGCTCAATTTAATTCGATTTAAATAATTGTTGTATAAAAAATAAGTTAAATAATTGTTTAAATAATTATTGTATAAAATGGTTTTAAAATACTTCATCTAAAAACTCGTATGTTTAGAACTAAGCTCATTCGCGTATTAAACGTAGGTTTTTCTTTCAAGGGACTGATAAAATTTCGCGTATTAAACGGGTTCGCGTATTAACCATTCGCGTATTAAAGGGGTGTTTTTATATGCGTAAGATAGGAGTATTTCAAGGGACCAAAGAAAATTCGCGTATTAAGCGGGTTCGCGTATTAAGCAGGGCGCGTATTAACGGGGTTTGACTGTATTTTCTAAGAAACCCCAATATAGTAGAAATATAGGCTTTACATTGGAAATATTTTCAATGTATAGAATGTGTTTCTGTTGGTAAAATAGGGTAATGATTAAAGCAGGGGTAGCTGGCCCGGGCCACCCGATTTGAGGAGACCACCCCCCTACTCTCCCCCCCCCCAAGTGCAGATATAAATTTTTGTTTAAATGGTAAATGATAAAAAATTGTCAAAAGTGACCCAAAATTTCTATTTTTCAGATTCAAGAGGGCTCTCTTCTCCGCGCCCATACTTTTCTATGCTCCATGCCCTCCTGAATGTTCTAGTTACACCACAGATGTATTCTCATTTTAAAGGCTCCCTTTTTTTCATATATCTATATTATAAAGGCCAAACGTATTTGTGCGTAACGCATACGTAATTTTGCGAATGGCAATTCTTTCTTCTGGAATTTCGGTTTTGCAATTTTCGCTACTGCAAATTTTACACTTTTGAACATCGCACATTCTCAATTTTTACATCGGCGTATACAGATGCAATTTGTTTGGTAGCTGTATCACAATTTAATTTTGAGATATTAATTTTTTTAAAGTTTTTGTGCGAATTTTGTATTTTTGGCAACAAAAATGCGCCCCTATCTCTTAAATTTGAAAAAAAAAATTAATTAAAATTTCGTACGTAAATTTTAAGAAGATGAAAATCATGAAAATGATGACGGGTTTAGATTTCACGTGAAATTTTATGATCGTGTCAATTTGATTTTTTTTTTCTTTTTTCATTTTTTCCAGTCGTAAGAGCCTAAATTGGTAACTTCATCATAATAACTTATCTTTATCATGCTTTACTTATTACACTTGCGATTCAAGTTTCATCTTAATAATTTGGACAACTGACTTTTATAGAAATGGTATTTTGTTGATTTTATCTAAAAATATTTTTTTTTTTTTAGAGTTAAACTGACCAATATAAAATGCATTTTTCACTGTAGCTAATTATGTACGTTGTTATAAATCAATGAAATAGTTCCTTTTAAAACATTTTCTTCCGTCGAAGTTCGACGAGTTCCACCTCGTTCCTATAATTGTAAAATTATATATATATATTCTAGTTTCTTAAAGTTATCTTTCTTATGTTGATCTGTACGTAGATATTAGTAGCACATGGTACGAAATATATGTATACAGACAAACGGTAGTTTAGTCATTTCAGTATATTAAAAAAGGGGGTAGAACCGCACTCCCTTCCCCCCCCCTCCACGCCAGTCTAAGGCTCATTTCAGACTGCATTTCTATTCCGTTAAACTGAATTCTTGGAAAAGGTGGGGAAGTCTTTAATACAGGATTATTTGAGGTTTATTCGTAAAAGAACGGGGGGGGGGAGATTTTCCTTTCACCGGACAACCATCCCTTTCCTACAAAACTCAATAAGATCAAAAACATCGCGTCGACACAATAAACGAGCCGACACGGAAATTCAAGAAGTGGTCAAATGTGTTTGGGCCTTAATCTGGACTCTGGAAAAAGTTAAATTTCCTGCCTGGGACAGGGTGTGGCTCCGGGGACATCTCCCCGGTGGAATAACATGTCCCCTCTCACTGGAACCTTTTGGTGTCCTTCCATCTTGAAAAAAATCCCTGTCGGCTTGGCCTATAGACGGAGGTAGATTTCGAAGAGTTTTCATTTCAACAACAAAAAATGTAATACGATTAGAGATAAACCTAATTTAATTACTTTATTTGGCCGCTTTTGAAATTTTTTTTTTTTTTTTTTTTTTTTTTTTTTTGTAAGAACTGGTTTTATTAAAGTCATCTTAAGTGAAATTGGCTCAAATGCCCATTTTGACAACACATTTTGAAATATATTTGAAAATATATTTTTGAATATATTCTGAAAATATATTCTCTATATTAATTATATATTCATTATATAATTCCTAAATAACAAAAAACTGTCAGTTGAATACGTTTGAGAGCAAAATTGAATTTGAAAATGAGTCATAAAGTAACCAATTTGTTATTTGAATACATCCTCAATTCTTTCATCATGATAGCTTTGGGAAATTTTGTGTGAAGTGCCCATTTTGGCAGCCTATTTTGAAATATATTCTGCCTTTATCAAACAGCTGACCCATCCGTCACATTATATAGTTCCTAAATAAGATGACCTGTAAACTGGAAACGTTTGAGAACAAAAATAGATTTAAAAATGACTCAGAAAAAACGCAATTTTTTATACTTCCTTAAATTTTCAATCACAATCAGTTAGGAAAATTCTGTTCAAAATACCCTTTTTGGCAGCCTTTTTTGAGATATATTCTGCCTTTATCAAAAAACTGGCCAATGCATCGCATTATATAGTTTCTAAATAAGAGGATCTTCTATTTGGATGCGTTTAAAATCAAAAAAAGACTTTAAAAATGAGTCACAATATAAGCAGGTTGGATTTGAGGGGTTTTTTTTCTCCAACTCCTATTTTTGTTTAATTTATTTCTGCTATAAGAATTGGTCCTATGAAAAACTTGTTAATGTAAAAGTTTTAGATATTATTGAAACGATGTAAAACCAATTTAATAAGTTATGAATTTTTTTCTTTTTCCATCCCCCCTCTCTTTTCTTTTCGTTTATAATTTTTTTCATCAGTAAAAGTTGGTCCTATGAAAAACTTATAAATACAAAAGTTTTAGGTAATATTGAGAAAATTTATACAAAATTTAGTTGGATTTGATATCTTGAGAATTGACGAAGTTATGATTTTTTTTCTCCCAAAAACCCTGTTTTTTTTCACCCCTTGAGATATTTTTAACTTTATCAAAATCTGTCATGCATAAACTTTTAGCCCATTTTTTAGAAGTTATATAAACTTTAAACTGATTCGATATCTATTTTAATTAAAAAGTTATCGCGTTTTTTCTGTTTTCACAAAAACCCTCCCTTTTTCCACTCCCTTGGTCCGATTTTGACCATTAACGAACTCGACAGAGATTTTATGCCCCTTGATTTTTTAGATAGATAGATAGATAGATAAAGTTTTTTACTGGTGGTAGTTTTGGGGTCTAGGAGTCATGATCGGTGTAAATCTGCAAAAATTTTTCAGAAATTCCAACATGGGAGAGAGGTCAATAGGTAGTATTTCATACGAAATCTGCCTAAAATTGTTCTGTGTTTAACAATAAAGAAGTGCGATTTTCCTCCGGGAGAAAAGTGTATCGTGCATCTTTTACTAAACTTCTTAATCCGACAGTAAATAAATGGTATTTCTAAGCGATCCGAGTATAAAGGCTTGAATAATTAGGGAAAAAATTTAAATATTTTGAATGGGGGAAAAAAAGTGCCTCCCGTTGAAGATATTAATTTAAGCACTTTATTTATGAAATAATGTATTGAGAATTTTATCATAGCTTTATTTTAAAGTTTCTTTTTTCTTTTGAATGTACAGGTCTGAGACGTTCTATTCTCGAAGCTGGTAGACAGGATGTCCTGGGTTAGTTCCGCAGTCGCGTCCTTCGTCTAATCGTTCGGAATTGTACCTAATTTTCTTCGAACTTTGGATTTCCTTGAGTAAATACGGGTTAGGTAACCTTAGAAAGACCTTCGTGGAGGACACCCACCTATTAGGGCCTATATCCTTCATATTTATAATTGACCGTCTTAAATGCAAACAACTAACCATCTTATGCAATGAGTCAAACCACTGTATTAATACCAGTGTTATTGATGGAAATTTACACCTTGAATTTTTACGCTTAAATCAAAATATACAAATACATACTTAAAAGGTGTTTCAAAAATATAGATAATTTTATTTATTATTTTACCTGAGATCTTACGAATGCCCACGCACTCATTTTCAAAGGAATATAAAAAAAGATAATTGATTAGAAATAAAAAACGTAAAAAAAAAAGAAAAGAAAAGAAAGGAAAGAAAAAGAAAAAAAAAAGTTTTTTGTTTCTGTTTTGTTTTTTACGTTTTCTGTTTCTAATCAACTATCTTCTTTTATATTTCTTTGAAAATGAATGCGTGGGCATTCGAAAGATCTCAGATAAAATAATAAATAAAAACATCTATATTATTGCAACACCTTTTAACTATTTATTTCCATATTTTGATTTAACCATGTTATGTATATTTATATATATATATTTTTTTCGAATCTAGGAAAAAAAGTGACCGGAAAAAAAGTTATCGGAAAAAAAGTGACATAAACTACGAAAGCGGAAAAAAAGTGACACGGAAAAAAAGTGACAAGGAAAAAAAGTGACAAGGAAAAAAAGTTACCGGAAAAAAAGTGACAAAGTATTGATTTTGGGGATTTATTATTGATTTTGGGGATTCATTGCTTAAGTATGAAAGGGGGATCGGGGAGGGGAGCTCATAGTTTAGGTAAATGGGTTTTTCATGCTGAATTAACTGTTTTGGTTCAATTTTTGGATATACGTTCATCCTGAAAAGACGCTTGCCTGATTAGTTTTGGGAAGGTACAATTACTCCCCCCCCCCATCCGTCCTCAATTAGATGAATGAGTTTTTATGCAGAATTGTCCAACGTGTGTCAAATTTGCATATAAGTTCTTTTCGATAAGGCTTATATATAGTATATAATGCCTGAAGATATTTAGGAGTTCTAATGGTTAAGTATAGAGAGGGAACGGGGGATAACCTTTCTAAAATTAAATTAATAACTTTTTACGCATGATTATCCGATTTGCTTAGAATTTTGGACATAGGTTCATTATGATAAGACGTATCTCTGATTAGTTATGGGGTTCTTCTGCTTATTATAAAGGGGGGCGAGCAATTATATCCCCATTAAACTAGAAAAATAGGTTTTTATGCAGAATTATCCCATGTATTTCAAATTTTAAATATAGGTTCTTTCTGATAAGGTGGATCTCTGAATAGTTTTAAGGCTTTAATATCTAAGTATAGAAGGGGAATAGAATGTAACCCACCTTAAATTAAATTACTTTTTACGCAGAATTATCAGATTTGCTTCAAATTTTGGATTATAGAACCATTATGATAAGGCGTATCCCTGATTACATATGGCGTTATTTTGCCAATTAAAATTTGGGACGGGTGATTATCCCCCCCCCTCCTTAAATTAGATAAATTGTTTTTTATGCTCACTTATCCGATATATTTCATATTTTGGATATATGTTCTTTCTCATAAAGTGAATCCCGGAATAATTTTAAAGGTTTAATGGCTAAGTAAACACTAGGGGAACGGATGATTACCCCCCCCCCCCTTAAATTAATAAATGGCTTTTTACGCAGAATTATCTGATTTGATTCAAATTTTGATTGGGCGTTCATTATGATAAGGCGAAGTCCTGATTAATTGTGGGTTATCCCCCGTTCATCGCTCTATACTTAGCCATTAAACCCTTAAAACTATTAAGGGATTCACTTTATCAGGAAGAACCTATATCCAAAATTTGAAATACGTTGAATAGTTGTGAAAGAAAAAAAAAAATTATTTTATTTAAAGAGTGGAGGATTAATCGCCCGCTTCCCCTATTCAATTATCAAAAGAATCCCATAATTAATCTGAGATTCGCCTTCTTATAATGAATATACATCCAAAATTTGAAGCAAATCGGATGATTCTGCGTAAAAAGCCATTTATTTAATTTAAGGGGGTTTATCCCCCGTTCCCCCTCTATACATAGCCATTAAACCCATAAAACTATTCAGGAATTCACTTTATGAGAAAGATCCTATATCCAAAATTTGAAATACATCGGATAAGTATGCATATTTTTTTTAATCTAATTTAAGTTGGATATAGTAATCACCCGCCCTCCTTTTTAATTACCAATAGAACCCCATAACTAATCAGAAATACGTCTTATCTAATGAACCCATGTCCAAAATTCGAAGCAAATCGGATAATTCTGCATAAAAAGCCATTTATTTAATTTAAGAGGGGTTTCCTCCATCTCCCCTATATACTTAGCCACTAAATCCTTAAAACTATTCCGGAATTCACCTTACCAGAAAGAACCTATATTTAAAATTGAAATACATGGGATAATTCTGCATAAAAACATATTTATCTAGTTTGAGGGGGAGAATTGCTCGTCCCCCCCTTTATAATAAGCAGAAGAACCCATAACTAATCTAAGATATGTCTTATCATAATGAACTTATGTCCAAAATTTTAAGCAAATCGGATAATTATGCGTAAAAAGCCATTAATTTAATTTAAGAAAGTTTATCCCCCGTTCCCCCTCTATACTTAACCCTTAAACTCCTAGAATCTCTTCAGGCATTTTATACTATACATAAGCCTTATCGAAAAGATCCTATATGCAAAATTGACACACGTTGGATAATTCTGCGTAAAAACCCATTCATCTAATTGAGGACGGATGGGGGGGGGGGGGTAATCGTCCCTTCCCAAAACTAATCAGGCAAGCGTCTTTTCAGGATGAACGTATATCCAAAAATTGAACCAAAACAGTTAATTCAGCATGAAAAACCCATTTACCTAAACTATGAGCCCCCCCCCCCCGATCCCCCTTTCATACTTAAGCAATGAATCCCCAAAATCAATTCCTTGTCACTTTTTTTCCGTTACCTTTTTTTCTTGTCACTTTTTTTCCGCGTCACTTTTTTTCCGTGTCACTTTTTTTCCGCTTTTGTAGTTTATGTCACTTTTTTTCCGATAACTTTTTTTCCGGTCACTTTTTTTCCGTTTACCATTTTTTTCATGCTTATTGTTTTCCATTTTAAGAAAACACATAAATATAATACCACTTTTCATGTCTAAAAGATAAGTTTATGAACAAAAAAATATTAATTTAAAAATAATCTGTAAGATAATTAAATGCTACTTGTCACAAAGTTTTAAAATTTGCCTGCAAAATTATATAATAATTGTTATTATAAATGGTTTTAGAGTATCACGATCATACATTTTGAAAAATCGATGAAATTTGTTTAGATAAACTATCCAAAACAAACTACTTATCCAATATATATATTAAAGCATTAATCTCATTTTTCAGAGTAAGTATACATCGGCACATACACGGGGGAGGGGGAGGGGGAGCTATGGAGGCCGAAGCCCTCCCAGACTGCGAGACTAGACTAACTATTTTAAATGTTTCCTAAAATTATGAAAATTTATTTTCATTGTTTAATAAGTCCTGCAAAATAGAAATTTTCAAAAATGTTATTCTCTTCGTATTTTTTTTCTTATTTATAATTTTTTTAAATGAAATTTGAAATATTAGAATCTTTAATATTCACCACTCAAAGCAATGTTTTCTTTTTATTTATCAAAGAGATTTAAAAATTAGCCTCTTCAAAAGTTTCCCACCACCCAATCTTCACTCTGTCTAAAGTCAACAGAAAAAATATATATATGTATCGAAATAATGTAATGTTTTGAAACATCTCGTCCATTTTTAATCAAATGAAAAAAAAATCGGACCGAGTACGTTTAACATTGCGGGTCATATCGGGAAAACATAGACCTAGACCTCTAAAATATGTTATCCCCCCCCCCCCCCACACACACACACAGCTTAATCCTGGGTAAGTATACATAATTTTTGTGTTAAATACGAAGTGAAAAATGATTACTTGAAATTAAAATAAATATGAACAAATTATCATTGTCATTCACAAAGCAGTATTATACACTTGTGAGGTGGCTGTTAAACGTGTGTATAAAGGAGAAAAAAGACACTTTATCTATGAAGATGAAGTTATATATTTTCCCCTTTGTGCCAACAATTTTTCAAACCATATGCAAAAAACTGCTCACCATGATATATTATTAATTATTATATCCATAAACTTTAAAGAAATTTGAAATAAAATAAACTACTGGCATAATAGATAATGAAAAAAACGAATCACGGAAAAAAGCGCACCGGAAAAAAGCGCCCTGGAAAAAAGCGTCCCCGGAAAAAAGCGTCCCCGGAAAAAAGCACCCTCGGAAAAATAACGCATATACTCTAGAAAAGTGTTTTAAATATGTACTTTTCTTACACATTTCAGAAGTAATGCAAATATATGGAAACATTTTTTTCTTTGACACCCTTAAGAGTAAGAGGGGGGGGGGGGAGGAGCATTCAGAAGCTTTCTTTGAAATAAATAAGAAATTATCAAAATTACATTGGATGGCTTTAACAGATGAAACATGATCTGTTATTATCTCAAGGACACCGAAAAATTGGTGTCCTCTCTTTGTCACTGATTGACCGGGGGTGAATTTCACCGGAAGTCTCAACGGCCGCCACGCAATTATTGTTTTTCGATTCTGAGAATATGGAGCAGTCTTGGACAAGGAATCTCGTTATAATGTTACGAGGTGTATGATCTACGGTCTTTGTTGCTGTTGATGTTTAGGGGCTGTGAATATGTAACGTTTCATTTAGGGAAAAGGGATGGGGGGGGGGGTCTGGCGCATGATATCGTAAGGCTGCGGGAAAACAGCACTACTTTCATTTACACTAAACGAGCAATAAATCTATCTTTGAAGAAGCAGTTTTTCCGACATGGAAACTCTTTAAATGATTTTTGAGGTACGAAGCTTCTTGAATTGACAAAGGAAGGGATAGTTTATCTCCCTCATTTTCAGTCGTAAAGCTGTCAACTGATTTCGAGTTCAATTTCTCTCTTGAAGTTGAAATTCAGTGCATTGAAAAAGCAATTCTACATCAAAGCGCCGACACAAAAGATCAAAAATAGCGACGCCTGACCACAAGAAGTTAGCAAGGGCGGATCTGGAGAGTTCTCAAGGTGGGGGGCGATTTTAGAAATTTGGAGACTCGACTTTAATGCGTGGCTCGGGGCTAATTTTTTTCATTGCGGGTCATGTTGTTTTTATTTTTTGCTGCGGGTCGGGTCTGGGTCCGGTTGACTTCTAATTTTTGCTGTAGGACGGGTTTGGGTCCGGTTGACTTCCTTTTTTTTGCTGCTGGTCGGGTTAACTAATGTTTATGTTGTGGATCGCTTTAGCAGGATTAGCAGGTATTTTTATTCAAAAATTAAGGCGTTATCCATTTTTTAATAAGCAGTTTAAGAAAATACTGTGAAAATCATCGTTTTGAATAGAATTTCTGGAAGCGATAGCATGAGAAGGTAGAAAAATCCGCAATCATTTGACGTGCGTGCGAAACTGCGCCCGGGGCAAAGCAAAATGTGCCCCCCCCGACCCAAACTGTTTCTTGTAACAGTCCAAAAATTACGCTGATAGCATAAATTTGGCGCCCCCTAAATTTCCCCGCCTGGGCTGAGCGCATCACTCCCCCCCCCTTTTCGCACGACGCTGCATATTGCCCGTCCTACACATCTTGAGACCAATTAAGTCTAGTTCCAGTCCGGCTCGTCTACAGCAAGCCTGATCTCGGGCCGGTACGAGCCTGCTAGAAAAAATATTAAACCCTGGCTCTCACAATATAAATCTCCGATGCTGATCTTTACACTTTAAAAGTTATATTTCTGTATTGATGTTGCCAAACTAGTATCGGCTGGTGACGACCATTTATACTTATTCTCACTGAACCCATATAATTGAAAATAGCTCATATTTTAACGTTCCTGCTTAAATATTTATAAAGTGCCAGTGGGTGCATGTGTTCGCCCATATGGCCCTTCAGTTTTTTTGCCGGCTCGGACCGTTTATTTTGTTTATTGGCCTGGCCTGTTCGAAAAATTATTCTAATTTTGCTGGCCCGTTAGAAAATTTGGAACCATTTCGCCGACTCGGCCTGGCCCGGGCACGTGCATACGTCTAGGCTGGGTCGGACACGGACCGAAATTTAACTTTCATTCCGAGCCGAACCCCGACCAGGGAAATTTTGGTCAGTGCGGTCTAGAGATAAATTCGGGCTCTTTTTTCTATCCAATCAAAAAACATTAAAAAATATTGAAATACAAACGATATATCTTTATGAATTTCTTCATTAGGATTAGCATTAGCGAGAGGATATTTTCACGTGACTGAGGTAGCCGCATTATATATCGAACATCTAACTTAAGGACTCTCCAACTATAACGACCAGTTTAAAAGTCTCGAATATTTTAACCTCTCAACGCTGTTTGTCATCTTGAAGAAGCAGAGACATACTCGCTGAAATAAGGAAACCGGCTAGTTGCGCCTATGCCCTTAATTCACTAAATTGGACTGTCAATAATGATATTTATTCAACTCACAAAAACTTTAAACACATTTTATGACATTTTTTGATAATAATAGCTGTTAAATCCCCCCCCCCCCAAAAAAAAATGGACAATACAAAATATATATTGCATAAGCATATTATTTTTTGTTCAGAAATATATTTTTTAAATATTTGGCATTCGATAATTATGTATGGGAACGAATATTTTCATCAAGTTTAAACTAATTTCTCATTGACTGTGCTTTTAAATGGTTTCATCCTAAGATTCTTCAAAAACCTCAAACATATAACTCAAATATTAACCATTCTATACAAATATTTGGCAGTTCAATTTATATGCTATAAACAATTTTCCTTTTTAAATTATTTTTTGCAATATTCTGAAAGAAAGATGCTATCGAAGAAGAACAGCATTGCATTCTAAAAACAAAAATATTCTAACTGTTGAAATATTCCCATGAACACAAATTAGTACTTCTTTTACTGCTCTTAATTGTTTTTAACCTTCTTCTTCTTCTTATTATTATTTTTACTAACTTCTTTAGAACTGTTGTATTTAAATATTGATTTATTATTTTCTTTCCAAACTTATTTTTTTTTAATAGAAGATGCAGAGCATTAAAATCTCATAGATGCAAATCTCAGAATTGCTTTCTCATTTGAAAAATATGCATCTAAAAAAAAAAGGGGGGGGGAGTGGGAATTAAAGAAACTTATTATAAGTTTCTGGACGAATATATCCATCTCTTACTTTCATTTCGCTTATTATCATTTAGCTGCACTTAATGCGTTCAAAAATTATACTGTCAACACAACACAAAATATATAATGACTAATTGTCTGATTCATTTTTAAACCTAAAGGAAAGGAATTGCCAAGCATATTGAAGCGATTTTTAATTATATAGCGTTTTCCATTTTCAGATAAATATATTATTTATCACTTTATTTAACAGCCGGCTAGTACAGAGAGTTCCAAGGACAAACTATACAAAAGAAGGAAAGCAGTTGTTTTATCGTAGGGAACGTACAATAAAGTATCTTTTTTCCTTTTTTCTCGCTTGATTCAAGTAAATTTCGTGAAATCCATTATTCCAGATCGAATATTCCACACCAGAATCCATCTAACATCTGACATGTTTTTTGGTGTTTATCACTTATGTGACTTTGAGTCTGTTCTCCCCCCCCCCCCCACACACACAGGCACACACTGGTATGGAAAACTAAGTGTTGCATTTTATTGGGATTTTTAGTTATCATCTATAAAACTACTACACTTTTAAATAATCTTTCAAGAAATAGTCGCCTTTTCACTGTAAAACTTTTCTAGCCCTCTGAGCGTTTCGGTATCTTTGGAAAAACTACTTTTACTTTGAAAATGTCTTGAATAACAGCATATGTTTTCACAAAAATAACTCCTCTTTGAAGACAGGAAGTTTTGCAAAATCGCCAGCCGAATTTTTCACCCCCTTCTTTAGCCTTGCGGTATGAATGGAAGGCGTGGTAGGAGCTTAGATGGGAGGAGAAGGTGTCAGAGCTAATAGTGATTAATCAGCTTAGAATGCTCAGTATTTACCAGATAACATGTACTGAGGAAATGTTTGAAGATGTACTTATCGCAGATTCTGTTGCATAAGTTTTAAAAATATAATCATAAATACCCCATTTCCTTATTTCACTAAAGATTGTTTTTTTTTTTCTTTTCTTTTTTTTTTTTTTTTTTTTTTTTTTATCCAGAAAATGGAGCAAATCACGTAGCACGATTTATTTTTTAGGAGTTTTTTGGTCATACTTTTCTTTTCTAAAATATTTCTTTTTTTTTCTTTTTTTTTTTCTGGAATAATGTTTTGCAAGGAAAAACTGTCTCAAATTGATTTTCAAAGAATACCAGTATAATTGCTTTCAAATGTAACTTTTAAATTATTAAAACATTATTAATATAGCGTTTATTAATTAGACAAATTGTTCGATATTAAAAATAAATTTGCATTAGAAAATAGCTATACAAACACTCATTTCTCCATGAAATAGTTTTTGGAATAAATCAACTTTTAAATTTTTCTAGTATGCCTTTTTAATGTTTATTACTACTGACAAAGTATTAATTTGTGTGAAGGTACTTGAACATAGATTTTATAATTTAAATATGTTTGCTTAGATATTTTAAGGCTATTCTAAAATTGTATATTTAAATTCCTTCTTATAGTTAAAGCCAAAGAAAAAAAATACAAGAAGTCTCTAAATAAATAAATAAATATGGACAATTGTATGAAAAGGAAGGCGTGAAAATGGAATAAAAAGAAACAAAAAATTGAAATGATGTCCTTAAGAAAGCATAATTTAGGCAATACGTAGCATAAATAAAAATGTCTTTTCGAGGATCCTTAACAAACCATTTTGAATTAAAAAAAAGTTACTGATTCAATTCAAAAAGAAAGAAAAAAAAAAAAAAAAACAAGGAAAAAAAAAAGAAAATAAAGAAAAAGAACTTTTTTTTTGGGGGGGGGGATGTCAAAATCTACAAACTTTGACATATTCAAGAATAAATTAAAAAATATATAATTAAGGCATGGCGAAAACAATCAGGATTATGGAAATGATTTGAGACTGAATTGCTCTTTATTTTTTCTGTCAAATGAATTACATATTCGCCAGTGCTTTTTCATGATCATCTTTATCGAGGTGTTGTGTGCAGGTTTTTTTTTTCAAAACTCGAAATTTGATAGAATTTTCTATATGACTTCCTGACTTTATCGAAAAACGGAAAATTTGTTCGACTTTATAATCTCTTGATAGCGCACCTGCCATTTAAATGTTTTTTTTTTTTTTTTTTTTTTTTTTTTTTTTTTTTTTTTTTTTTTTTTTTTTTTTTAAACAAAACTGAATTCAGGAATGTGTCAAAGAAAAATCAATTTGGGTTTAAGATAGTTGAAAAGATTATGCTATATTTGTAAGAAAATGTGGAGCATTTGTCCAGTCTCACCATAATTTAGTGAACCAAACTTAGAAGTAACTGCAATTTTAATTATATATTTGTGTCTACTTTTTTTTAATCGATAACAATTTGTATTTTAAAAATATTCCTTATCCTTATAGTTAAATCTGAATTATAATAAAATTTATGTATTAAGACTGCTTTTAAAAAATAAATAGATTTTGCTTATGTAACTATGAAAGATTAATTGATGAATCAATCTCTTTGCAAAAGGCCGTTCAAATGTAATAATCTCCATTTTCCTTTTTAGTTAGCCTGATTAGGTACAGGACGAAAACACCCTGCAAAAAACAATTACCGGACGAAAACCCTACACGAAAAAAGTCCCGACGACATATAACTCCACATATGCTTAAAGTTGCAATATTGTTTAAAATATACATTTAGTGATATCTACACTATACCTATAAACATCATTTGAACTGTCATTTCTGTACTTTAACGTATAGAAGTACTTTGCTCCTGAAAGGGTTAATAGCATTATTATTGAATTATATTATTAATTTAAATCTAATGAACTACACATTTACACATAAATTTCAAACACGCACAGACACACAAAACTAACTAAATAAATAAATACAAAATACCGAAGCAATTAAAATACTACACGTGAAACAAATTTGAAGTGAAAATTACGGCTTATATATGTTAACTTTAAATTAGAAATGAATTTCTTATGGACAGAATTCATATGACGCCCCACTGAAAATTTGGTTAACAGATGAACCTTTGTATAAAAAAAGTAGTCCGGCTTACAAATTTGTTTAAATATTTCATCTCTTGATCAGTATAAATGCTGGTACAAATGCCTGTGCACTTTTTTATCGATTTCTTTAGCGCGAATTAATTTAAAAAAAAAAAAAAAAAAAAAAAAAATACTTATCAGAAAATTATTATAGAACTTATTAAGTAAAAAAAAAAAAAAAAAAAAAAAATACAATTGATATTCAAATATAATTGATATTTTGATTTAATACAAAAAATTAAATCAAAATTTGCATGATAGTATTACTGCAAATATTTAAATGTCGATCAAAACTGGAAAAGCGAAAAATTTCGAAACACAATGGGTGAGGTGCCTCTTCGATCCAGAACATTTAAAAACTGTCAACAGATGGCGCCACATGCGCATCGGACAAGGACTCTAGGCAGGCTGTAAGAGACTGTTGGTTCGGTGAGTCAGTGACTGTACTGCCGCCGCTTATGTAGCACGCAAGGAAAATCACCTTGTTCCGAGAGACAAAACGTGTCTCAAGTTATTTAGAAATGTATTCTATTTCTTTATAAGTTTAATTAAATTTATGTTTGTTTAAGTACGTGCTATTAATATTTATCCATATACACCGTACTTTTGTAAAAAACATCGACAAGATGAAAGATTAATTCAGATTGAGCAGCCGTGATATCCCATAACCACATGGTTGCTTCAAGTGTTGACCGGACAATTTTGAAAGACGCCTTCTGATATATCGTTCCTGGACAACTACAGCGATGAAAAAAAACGGTATGTGCCATTTTCTATGTTTCTTTGTGGTATTCTCTGGCCCAATTGTTATATTTACCAGTTATTTTAATTAAAAAATTTTCGAGCCCAAGCGTTCTTATTCAAAATTTTACTAAATTGTATATTTATTTATTTATTGCTCTATCAATATATGTATTTTTAATTCTGCGCTCACAATGCCTGATGATATTCCTGCCGATAATCCGACAGAAACGCTTGCTAGGGTAGCTGTTAAAATTCCTCCCTTATGGAAAAGTAATATTTCTGTTTGGTTTGTACAAGTTGAGGCAAATTTTGCCGTGGCGCAAGTAACGAACGACACTACTAAGTACAATTATTTATTATCTGCTATAGACACAGATACATTAAGTGCGGTATCTGATTTAATTCTTACGCCGCCTCCAAATGATAAATATAATGCTTTGAAACAGAGACTAATTCAGGAGTTTTCAGATTCGCAATCGCAGCAGATACGTAAATTACTCTCTGAACTTGTGCTAGGTGATAAAAAACCTTCCGTTTTACTGCGGCAAATGAAAGAATTAGCGCAAAGTTCCGTTACCGAAGAATTTTTGAAAGCTATTTGGTTAGAACGTTTGCCGACGCATACGCAAGCAATTTTGTCGGTTTCAAGCTCCGGATTACAGGAATTAGCAACCCTAGCTGACAAAATTAATGAAATTAAATCTGAATCGGCAGTGTATGCAGTTTCCAAACCCACCGAATCGCCTCGGAACGACCATAACGCGATCTTAAATCTTCAAACACAAATTGAGCAATTGACACTGCAGGTTTCAGAGTTATCCAAAAATGTGTTTAGGCGATCGATGTCTCGCGGCCGATCGCATTACAGGGAAAGACGATACAGTAAAAATAGAGATTCCCAAAAACCGAGTCGTAAACAAAACGAATCAGACTTATGTTATTACCATCAGAAATTTGGTAGTGATGCTCGAAAGTGCCGCGAACCTTGTTCTTTTGATGAAATTAAAAAAAACTAGTGGCTGCTGCTAGGTCAACAAGCGAAAATACAGTTGGCGTAGCAGCATTAGAACAATGTAGGTTGCATGTGTTTGATAAAAATTCAGGGTTCAAATTTTTAATAGATAGTGGTAGTGATATTTCTTGTATCCCTGTACCAAAACAAGTAAACAAAAAGAATCCTTCTAATTATCTTTATGCTGCAAATAATTCCAAAATTCCTGTTTATGGTAACAAACTACTTGACCTAAATATCGGCTTGAGAAGGAGTTTTCGCTGGTCATTTGTTATTGCAAATGTCTCTTGCCCTATAATTGGAGCAGACTTTTTAAGAAATTTTGCTTTGCTTGTAGATTTGCACAAATTTCGATTAATTGATTCTGTAACTGGATTATCCACTAAGGGTGAGCTTACTTGCTCAAAACAGTCCCAAATTAAGCTAATTTCTGAAGACATGTCTTTTAAAACTATATTTGAGGAATTCCCAGAGCTCTTAAATCCCATACCAAATTTTAAAAAACCAACTTGCCATGATACAGTTCATCATATCGAAACTACAGGACCACCACTTTATTCCAAACCTCGCCGATTGCATCCAAAAATTTTAAAGGAAGTACAAAAAGAATTCCAATATCTTATGGATGAAGGTATATGTCGTCCTTCCAAATCCCCTTGGGCATCCCCTATTCACGTTGTACCAAAACCGGATGGTTCTTACAGAGTTTGTGGTGATTATCGACGTCTAAATTCAGTAACTCTTCCTGACCGTTATCCAATACCCCACATCCATGATCTTACCAATATTCTACATGGAAAGAAAATTTTTACAAAATTAGATATAGTCCGCGCTTATTTTCATATTCCAGTGCATGAAAAAGATATTCCTAAAACAGCGGTAATAACCCCTTTTGGAAGCTTCGAATTTCTATATTTAAATTTTGGACTTAAATGTGCAGCAAACACTTTCCAAAGATTTATTAATGAGGTTCTCTATGGTCTTCCATTTGCTATAGCTTATTTGGATGACATTCTAATTTTTTCCGAAACTGAATCGGAACATATAGACCATGTACGAGCTGTTCTAAGCAGACTCTCTAAATACGGACTTAACATAAATATATCCAAAAGTGTTTTTAAACAAGACAGCGTATCATTTTTAGGACACGAAATTTCTCTTGCTGGAATTCGACCATTACAAACTAAAGTTGAAATTATTAAGCAATATCCACGACCAAAAACTCTTTCTGAACTTCGTACATATATTGGCTTATTCAATTACTTTCGACGTTTTTGTCGCAATGCTGCAACTATCCTTGCACCCTTAACAGATTTGTTGCGTGGAGCTAAAAAGAAAGAGTCAACTCCTATCGATTGGTCTGAAAATGCAATAAATTCTTTTGAAGCTTCAAGAAAGGCATTAACGGATGCAACTCTTGCATTTCCTAGCCATGACGGTCAATTAGCACTTCATTCTGATGCTAGTGATTTTGCTATTGGTGCTACACTAAGCTTAGAAACAGAGGAGGGTCTCAAACCACTCTCATTTTTTTCCAAACGTCTAAATGAAACACAATTAAAGTATTCTACCTTTGACAGAGAATTGTTAGCAATTTATGAGTCCGTTAAGCATTTTAGACACTTTTTGGAAGCCCGTCAATGTACAATCTTTACCGATCACAAGCCAATTGTTTTTGCCTTTAAAAAAAGAACAGATAATTACACTAACAGACAAAGTCGGTGGTTATCTTTTATATCTGAATTCACCACTGATATGGTATTTTTAAAAGGAAACCAAAATGATGCAGCCGATGCACTTTCCCGAATTAACGTAATAAAAATGCCTACTCCATTAGATTACGATAAATTAAGTATGGAGCAAAAAGAGGATTCAGAACTTAGAGAAATTATGCAAAGCGGTCAATCCAGCTTAGAACTCAAATTAATTACCCTTCCAAATTCCACAACAGAAATTTATTGTGACATTTCTAGTGGCAAAGCACGTCCATATTTAACTCCAACTTTTAGAAAACAGGCATTTTGGAATTTACATGCACTTGCTCATCCTGGAACTAAAGGTAGTGTGAATTTATTGCGACAACGATTTATCTGGCCTTCCCTAGCTAAAGATTGTCGAACTTGGGCTCGTGAGTGTTTGGATTGTCAGCGTTCCAAAATTGTTAGACACACAAAAACAGAGTTAGGAAAATTTGATCTTCCAACAGATAGATTTGCACACATACATTTAGATTTAATTGGACCTTTACCGGAATCAAATGGTAAAAGGTATTGTTTAACTGTAATTGATAGAGCAACGCGTTGGCCAGAGGCATACCCACTTAGTGACATCACAGCAGAATCAGTGGCACGTGCACTACTTTCCGAATGGATTGCAAGATTTGGGTGTCCTGAGAAAATCACCACGGACCAAGGACGCCAGTTTGAATCTGAACTTTTCCAGCAGTTAGCCAGATTGTTAGGCGCTAGAAAGTACCGATCGTCTCCGTACCACCCTCAGAGTAATGGGATTATCGAGAATTGGCACAGACCTCTAAAATGTGCACTAAAAGCCAGACGAACTGGAAAATGGACTGAAATACTTCCAACAGTGTTATTAGGGTTTCGTGCTGCACTAAAAACCGATATAAATGTTTCGCCAGCTGAACTTGTTTTTGGGTCTACTCTCAGACTACCAGGTGATTTCTTCGATGACAAATCCACCATTAAAAGTCCTGAAGAATTAGTGCAGCGATTAAGAAATACCTTCAACGAATTCAAACCACAACCAACTAAGTCCCATAACAGCACAAAAACATTTGTGTCTCAGCAGTTTAAAACATGTACGCATGTATTTGTGCGTCAAGAAGGTATTCGGCAAGCTTTACAACCGCCGTATGATGGACCTTTTGAAGTTGTTGAGCGCAACGATAAACTTTTTAAAGTGGCCATAAAAGGCAAAATAGTAAATATATCGCTGGACAGACGGAAGCCAGCCTTTTTGGTGAATGATTCACTATCTTCGACTCCTGAAACAACCTCAACCCTGGAAACAACTGCTTCGACTCCCGGGACTGCCTCGAATTCTGGAAAAACAAAACCACCTCACATCACACGATCCGGCAGAACTGTCAGATTTCCAGAACGTTTAGTGGAAAATTAAGAGTATCGTTTGCACTAGGAAGGGGGTACTGAGGTGCCTCTTCGATCCAGAACATTTAAAAACTGTCAACAGATGGCGCCACATGCGCATCGGACAAGGACTCTAGGCAGGCTGTAAGAGACTGTTGGTTCGGTGAGTCAGTGACTGTACTGCCGCCGCTTATGTAGCACGCAAGGAAAATCACCTTGTTCCGAGAGACAAAACGTGTCTCAAGTTATTTAGAAATGTATTCTATTTCTTTATAAGTTTAATTAAATTTATGTTTGTTTAAGTACGTGCTATTAATATTTATCCATATACACCGTACTTTTGTAAAAAACATCGACAAGATGAAAGATTAATTCAGATTGAGCAGCCGTGATATCCCATAACCACATGGTTGCTTCAATGGGGCTGTCCTTAAATGATGTGACACTTTTTTCAATATTTTTTACTTCCCTCCCCCTTTTGTCATAAATTATTACACTTCCCAAAACATGTATGATTTGTTCTTACATCTCACTTTATTTTGTATGTGTCTTGTTAAGTTTGTTGATTATTTTTTTTCTTTGTTCCGTCAGTCAGACGTTTGTCAAATTGTCAACAAGTGTTTTTCATTTTTATCATTTTGTATATTTTAGTGCCATGGCATATTATTGCTGTATATGTTATTTATGTTATGGAATGGCCCGTTGTTTGTAATTTGGCTGGTTGGGTGTGGAATATTTCCTCCGGGGATTAAACACCTATGCCAAGTTTTTTGGTGGGTGCCCCGGGTGGGTGATCCCCCCCCCCCACACACACACACACTGTGTCACATGTCACGCTATATCACATAAACACATACTTTCAGTTCAGAAACAAAGCACTACGTTATAAATTATATTTAAAATTTATTTTTAACCTTTAACTAATGTGTTTTACTGACATTTATAATCGTAACAACAAAAAAAATTATATTAAATTAAATTAAATTAAAAACTTATGAAATAAGTTAAAACTTTACATCAAAAACAAAATTATTATACAATAGGCTATCACGCATCCCCTTGTCACAAACTATCACAATTTCATGACCCCCCCCCCTACCTTGACATAATTTATGGTTGCCCCCAGTGGGTTCCCGAGATTCAACGGAAATTATGGCAATCCGATTACAGAAAAGAGTCGTTTTTCGTAAAAATATCATTTAATCTTCCACAACCTGGTGATATTTTTAAAACAAGGTACATTACAATGTTTTTGAAGCCTGAACGGGGTGGGGAACGTAGCTCAAAAGGAACTGTGACCCCTAGTATAATTAAACATAAAATTAGTTCAATTAAAGTGATTTTGACATTAATCTTAGAATTTTTTAGTAATATAGAAAAGTAAACTCAATTTCATTTACAAATCACATATTAAATAAATTTATGGCAATCCACATGATTTGATTAATCTTTGAATATAAGCTCCAGATTCAGATTAATCTTATTTTTGACTTGGTAAGCCTGCTTCCACGACATGGAGAGCACGGGGGTTATGGGAGGGGTAACTATAAAAATATATCAAACCTGAATGATAATATTTTGTAAGATGCAGAGAATCATAATAGAAACATTGGGTATTTCCTAAATTTCGATTTCCTTTTATTTTTGAAGCAAAGGGTTTTGGATTCTAGAATCTCGGAATCTGTCTCGGCTTTAGACAATAAAATTTTGGCAGGGAGTTTTCTATCAATATAAGCATCGGATCAGATAAGTTTCGTTTAATTTGTTCTCCCCCCCCCAACCCCTTCTCCAAGGAAAAGATACATAAAATCTACCATTGTCTTCTTGATAAAACTGTACAAGGGGCCATTATTATTTTCCGTCCCTAAATTTCATGAAAATCTGAATATAAGAGTTTGAAAATTTTAAACTCTTACTAGCTGCACCCATCGAAATTCGCCGTAAAAGAACATATATATTAGTCTTCTATACACAGATACTGAGCGAAATAAACAATTGCCACCTGTTAAAATAGGGATAACATAACTTTTCATGATGTTTAACTGTTTAAAAAATGTATATATATGTATATATATATATATTTTTTTTTCTTTCTTTGTGACGAAACTAAACCTCCCACCTAATTTCGCAGTAAGATATAAGACATTTGCACTCGGTAGATCAAAGCTACAAAAATGAATGATTGAAAAGTGTATTTTAAAAAGGATGAAATATTGCTACATTTACATTCAATTTCTAACTGATCAATGCTAAACAAAACCTGACAGTGAGTGAGCATGTAAGGTACGCACTTCACACATGCCGCAAATCAAATAAACGCTGCACCATTATAAACATGCCTTAAATTTCCCTTTAGAAATCTTCGGTATTGTAGTCCTATTTAGAAAATTAATCCCCGAACCTTACAGATTACCTTAAACCGTATTTCAAAAAGAAAGGCCTCCCAAGACGTTTACAATGAACCCTTTTCGCTGGCTAGTAACATGAAATAATTTCACAAAATAACACACTTAAAAGCATACGCCTTTGAGAGAATTAAAAAATTTGACTATTGCCGGTCAATTTAAAAGTATTTTTTAAGAAGACGGTTAAAAATTTTCCATGCTAGCCGCTAAGCATGACAAATGTGACAAGAAAAGTTAAAATAAGTAAAGGAACATCAAACTACTAAAGTTTGTTTCAATACAAAACTTTTTCAAGCTCAAAACCTTTATGTCTAAATAATAAGAAAACTAGGAAAGATATATGCCTTTATGTACAGGCTTTTCTGACCGCAGTAAAAATATACAAAAGTAACTCTTTATAATCACTGAAATCTGTCGGTAAAATTATTTGTGTCAATTTCCGGTGCTGTCTTTTAGGAATCAACCCTGCTTCCATTTTATGAAAAAAGGTACATACAGTTGGCAAAAAAAGTATTTGTACACTCTAAAATTTTTAATTTTTAACTAAATAAAAACAGATATTTTGTCAAAAATAGTTTTAATACAGTCTGTTTACCGTGCGTTTTAAATTACACGACAGAAAATTTCGATAAAGATGTAAAATAATTTTCTAATAGGAAAAGTTTAAAAATTTCTTGCAAAAAAAGTATTTGTACATTTCTCCATCCTGATATGTACTGTGTTTTATAGTGTTTATGGTTCAAAGGACTACTTTTACAGAAGCTGTTAATAATTTTTAAATTCATATTATATTTCTCTGACATTTAATCTAATTTGTTCTTGATGTAATTGATTATAGAACCTAATACTAGAGAGGCACCTCTAGATATATGAAATCCTATGATTGAGCATAATAAAAATTTAAATTCGCTACAAGAATTTGTAAAAGCTATTAAATTACCATTTACAACTATTGGATGTATAGTAAGAAACTATGAATAAATTAAAAGCATCGAAATTCAATGAAAACCAGGACTTCTTAGCAAACTAACAATGAGGGAAAAAGGGAGTGTTGTTAAAAAAGCTTTAAAAAATCCTATGCGTTCGGTTCAAAAATTTGCTGGAGACCTTGCAACATCTTCTCGCATCAGAGTAATACCTCAAACAATAAAAAATATTCTTCTCAATGCAGATTTAAAAGGAAGAACCTCAAGGAAAAATCCATTCATCAGCGAAACAAATAGGCGAAAACACATAGTATTTGCTTTCGCATACAGAAGTAAATCATTGGATTTTTGGAAAACAGTAATTTTTTCTGATGAGGGAAAATTTGGAATTTTCTTACCATCAAGCATTCGAAAAAATTGGCGTAAAAATAAAACTGTTCTAGATCCAAAACGTATACTTCAAACTATCAAGCATGTTGGGGGGAATATTATACTTTTGGGGTGTATAGCTTCTAATGGAGCAGGACATTTAAAATTTATTGACAATGGAAGGACAGGTATAACATACATTGATGTGTCGCGCCATATTTTATTAAACTGTGCCAAGAAATTATGCATAGAGGAAGCTTTTCACTTTCTGCAGGATAACGACCAAAGCATTCTGCTGTGATCACCAGCACATGCTTACGACAATACTCGAAGACGACTGGTAACTCCTCTAAAATCTCAAGACTAGAATCCAATAGAAAATTTGTGGATGCTATTGGATGCAAAAATCCGAAAAAAAAAATATGTATCAGTAAAAAACAGTTTTAAAGAAGCTCTTATTGTGTCATGGAATAACATTAACCAGACCGCTACAAAAAAGTTGGTGGAATCTATGTCACACCATCTAGAAGTAGTCATACACGCTAAATGAATTCGCACAAAATATAAATTTGTATCATTTTACTAAATTTTCATTAATTATATTACATTAATATAGTGTACAAATACTTTTTTTGCATTATATTTTTGTATATTTGTTTATTATAATGTAAAAAATCGATTCGTTTAATTTTGTTTTTGCTTCTATAATATTATAATGCATTAAATTAATGTATTACAGTATTTTTAGCTTAAATCTTTTGTTTAATTTCATTATAATTTAAGAAAATGAAGTGTACAAATACTTTTTTTGCCAACTGTATGTTGTTAAAGCTTGTTGTTCCCTGTTCATTTCCTTAATCCAGTATGAGGACGTCAGTAATCCCATCCCACGTTCTCTTTATCCTGACAGTTTTTCTGAAAGATCTTTTTTTTTTTTCTTTTTTATTGTTTACTTCATTGTACAAAAGAAAAAAATAGTTTCATTTATTAATCATTTTTCTACTTAGAAGTTCTTTTTTCAACAACACAAATGAAGCGTATTTCAATCTATACGAATAATGTATAAATTTTAATTTTGTGTTTATGACGGCCAAGAATCTGCAGTTGAGATAGAAATCTAGAAATCTTAAAGGGAATTGCCCTCCATGGGGGCCTTTTTAAGGGAATTTAACACGTATTTATGCAAGGAAATCAAAGGTTTGAAGAAAACCACGCTAAGCGCCGAATGGTTAGGCCGACGGCCGCGATTTTGTTCGAACCCAGCACTTGTTGTCAACCAGTTTCGGAGGCAGACCCTCTCGGACACTGGTGGAGCGTATAAATTTTAAGATAATTCTACTAATATTACAAAACAAAGACGTGCGTGATGGATACTCGCGATATCGATAATGACAATAGCCAGAGAAACCTATGAAATTTCTATCTCAAAATTATTATCTTTTAAACTTTATGCAATTTCAATTTTTACACCATCAAAAAGAAAAATTAAATCACTTTCAGAAACGATTTTTTTAAAGTTGCATCTTAATCTACATTAATACATACGAGGTAGAACCCATTGAAATTCAACGAAAGAAAATCTTTAAGAATGAACTGTTTCATTGATTACATTTATGTACAAAGTTAGTTAAAGTAAAACATTCATATTGTATTAGTCAGTCTAACTGTCAAACAAATATTATTTTAAGCTAAAATTAACAAAATAATATAAAGCCCAATTATATCCAAATTATTAAACGAAATAAAACCGAAACACCGGAATTTATAACAGACGATATTTTCGACATAGTTTACGCATTTTATTTTATTTTATTTTATCAATTTTAAGAGAAAATGGAGTGTTTCTGTTTCCACAATACAAAATTGGTTCTAAAAATTAAAAAAAAAAAATTAATATCACATCATTTAATTGAGATACAGCTTCGAAACAAAATACGTTTAAAAGTATAATTTTTTGTTTTGTACGACGGTATAAAAATTTTAGTGTACGATGTTTAGAAGAGCAAAATTTGCAGTAACGAAAATTGCAAAACAGAAATTGCAGGGTAAAGTGTTGCGCATTTTAATTTCTATATATATATTCCAATTTTAAGAGAAAATGAAATGCTTCTGTTGCCACAATTACAAAATTGGTATTAAAAACTATTAAAAATTAATATCTCAAAACTAAATTGAAATACAGCTTTCAAGCAAATTGCATTTAAAAGTAAATTTTTTTTCTCTGAACGACGGTGTAAAAATTTGAAATGTGCGATGTTTAAAAATGTAAAATTTGCATTTAACGAAAATTACAAAACCGAATTTACACGGGAAAGTGTTGCCATTCGCAAAATGACGTATGCGTTACGCACAGATACGTTTGGCTTTTATAATATTAATTTTTTTGAGGCTTGGCTTATATATTTTTTTTTGAAGTAATTTTCAAACATTATTTTGAAGTATACATCCAATTAAATTAACTTGATTATTGAAGATTAACACGATATCACTTAAAAACAATGTAAATAACTTTGCAATTGATTCCAATTAATATCCCATAAGAAAATAAAAACATTGCAAGAATAGATAAATAGACAAAGCGTCGTCAGATTTATAAAACTTGTTTGAAAATGCGTTGTTTATATCTTTGCTTATTTCTGTTACATTTAAAACTATACTGGGGCTGTGCATACGTAAAGTTATCACTTTAGAACAGAAGGGGGATTTGGCATATGACATCGACTATAAGGGGGAGGGTGTTGCCTTTCAATATCGTTATCATATTTGATCTAACAAAAACTCTATCTTTATATTTTTAACTAGTTGTTTACATCAAAATCATATTTTATCTTTCTTTTTTTTAACGAGTATTCAAAGTTATTAAAATAAACAGATGATATAAAATTATTTAATTCGAATACATGGAGTACCTCAACATTTGATATTACAGTGTAATATGCATCTGTACATACAGGGTGTTTATCAACCCGCTTTCTCCCTTTGCTTATTGCCTCAGGGGAGTTTTAGCGGAAGTACCGGGATGGTACGGGCGATTTAGGACCGACTATTGTAATCATTGTTCATCTTTTTCTGAGAACTGGAGAGGTTTGTGAAACAAGAGGCTAATTTCGAAAGGACCACCTTACAATATATCTAGGCGTAAAAGGGAAAGTCGGTTGCATAAGAAAAAACATCTCTTTTTTCGTTTTACTGAGTTCCGAGAATATATACCCTTAATTTATAAATTTATCCTAAAAAATATGTAAAACAAGCGTAAACAAATTGAAAGGTATTTATGGTTTCTCATATTGTAACATATTTTTTAACTATTTATATCCAGGGGCTTCGCTAAGAAGGGGGGGGGGAGGACACAAGGGGGCTGCCTCCCTCCCAAATTTTGCACTTGTTACAGTTTGCAAATTTACAAACTGAAATGGCAAATTAGTTCAAAACTTTAATAAAAAACTATAATGCACTTTCTATTTCTGATAGATTCGACGAAAGTTACCAATATAATTAGAAATATTATTAAGCTTTTTACAAATAAAAACTCTATTGCATTTTCTAATTGTGATAACTTGGTAAAATTATAAAACTAATTAGCAAACGCCGAGAACTATTTATGTTTGCTTTTCACTGAGTTGGCAAATACTGAATCTCCCTCCCCCCCCCCCCCACCTCTTATTCTTAAGGGTGTCAATTTTTTTTCACATATATTTGCATTACTTCTGATATGTGTCAGAAAAATACATATTTAAATATCTTGCCTAGTGTAGGTGCGCTTTTTTCCGGTGCGCTTTTTTCCGTGCATTTTTTTCTGTGATTCCAAAAATATAGATACGAATTTTGATTTTAGACCAAGCATACTACAGCAAATAAAATTTATATGTATTTATACTTTCAATTCACAATAAACAAAATCCAGAATTTTTTTCTTTGTCATAAACATAATGAAGATAATTTAACAAAATTCACACAGACATACAGTGTTTGTGTGAAACACGATATTACAAATAAATAAAATTTTAGCATTCAAAGTCATAATTATGAGTTACGCTGCCTTAACAACTCAGATTTAATTTGCTGTACCGGCTCATTTTGTTGCAATACCATAAAATATTTTCGCTTGCTATTTACAGGAATTTTGTAGAACTGTCATAATACGCTCTTCATATAAATAAAATGACTCGTTCCAGATGATATGACAACGTTTTTCACTTTAAAAACTGGTTTCGAAAATGAAAATATCTGTGAGCAAAATCGAAAAAGTAAAAAACAGCTTTCCAATCAGATAACCAATGAAAGAAAAAAAAATCACTTAAAATTGTTGAAATGCGACAAAGATACCTTTATAATTTTTTATCCATAGGATTAACATTAACGAATGGGTCTTTTCCCTTGACTGAAGTAGCTTTTTAATATCATTTAACAATTAGTTATGAATGAATCATAATTTATACAAACATTCTGTTGCAAAATCATTATTAAGGAGAAAGGTAAAATGATGTTATACATTAATTTGTTGAAGCCAAGTAATAATGTATAAATAAATTACAGTTTAATCTTAGCAATTGGTTTAAATAGCTTTTACATTTACTAATGAAATTAACTATGATCATCTAAAACATATTGAAAATCTTTGAAACAGGGCCTTGACCAACTAGTTATGTCAGGGAAGGGCTCCAAAATTTTTTTGTGGGGCTGGGCTAAGATGTTTTGATAATCATATGTCTTACGCAAACTAAATGTAATGAAATCTGTTAAAATGAATTTTCCTATAATTAGTGTTTATTTATTTATTTATTTTTTAATTTTATTATTTTTTTTCACACGTTTGAAAAATTTTTATTCTATAATTTCGATGCGTTATTTTATCAAAAAAGATAAAAATGTATATTGGTCTTTCTTTTCTAACTATTCTGCGGTCAACATAATTAAGGGAAATCTCATCAAGAAAAAGAGGAGAAATGGATTTTTTCTGGAGTGTTTACCAGATCCTACTAAATCTTACGAGTATAATAAAACACGAAAGCGTTGCCTGACAATTTAACATGTTCAGTGCCATGGTGACTGACACTGAACTTTACGTTTAGGCCTCGTCAATCTTCGGTGACTGACAGTGTAAGATATCATGTTTTATAAATTTTAAATAAACTTTCAGTAATCACTTAAAATATATATATATATATTTTAGTTGTTTATTATATTTTAGATTGCCAGTCATTGGTGACTGACGCGACCAAAAACGGAAAGTTCAGGATCAGTCACCATTGACTGACATTATCAATAGAATCTGTCTTTTTGAATCTTAAAGCTTCAAATAGACGTATCTTACAAATGACGCTGCCTTTGTTGCAATAAAGTAGTATTTTCCATGTTTTATTACCTTTATTCGATCCGAATCGGATTCAAAATCTTTACAACGAATCCGTCACTCCATTTTTCCATTACTGACTCTCTTTTGAAAATCACAGAGCGGTTTGAAAAGTAAAGCCAGAAACCTTTTTCCTTCTGCACTGGCCTTAGAGGAATTTATCTGCAACGTTAAACAATGTTTACAATGGAAATTTTGTAAAACAAAAATCTTAAATTGAATATATATATATATATATATATATATAATCCGGAGAAAGAAGTACAAAAAAAATTTGGAATGTCGGTCTGCTAAGAAGAAAACTTATGTAAAATAGAATTTATTAAAATGTGCATTGATTTGGAATTAACTTTTAAAATAAAAAATCTAACGAGCATCTGCATCTCATTGAATTATCATAAAGCTATTTTTATTTTTATTCAAGTTAGAATACATCAAATCAGGTAGATAAATCGAAACTAAATAAATTTTTACAGCTATATGTTACGAACTTTTAAAAATGCTTCTAGGAAGAAAATAATGGAAAATTAAAGATTTGCCAACTTTCAAAATAAATAATTTAATCGAATAATCTTGAGGTTGCTTAAATTTGTTTAACTATAAATAATATGTATGATAGTCAATATTTTAGAAGTGCAGAAGATCGATGGAAATATTATTAATTCGCACAATAAAAAATAGAAAAGTAAAACTATCCAGGACAAATTATAAATTTAAAAATTAAACTTATATGTTTCCTGTTCTTTTGTTTCATTAATTGTTTCATTAACTGTTCAACAATTCATAATAAGAATAAATCATCAAAATGTAGGGGCATGCACTATGATTCTAAAAAAAATATTGGTTTACATTTGTTATTTTATGTAGAATTAGACTTCTATTTTACATCATTGGAAGGCCTTTTCAAAGAATTCAAGTTTAAAATACTTTACTTTTAACTGATAAAGTCATTTTTCACGGCAAAAGGCACCCTCTTTATCACTTGTCATTAGGGAAAAAAAATAATCTTTTTTCCAATACATTCTTAGAGCAATACTCTCTACATTCTTATTCTTATGCTACTTGTTTCTCACAAATGGTCATTAACAACGCGGTCATTCAAGCTGCACCAGAGTTAACAAACATGTGGTACAGGTAACTCAAATGCAAAACCAGATGGCTAATGAGACAGTTGTAAGTCGTTAGTTCTCATAGCTGAAAAATCTGTGTAGTTATTCTAACTCGTTCAATCGAAAAGCTGTTCTCAAATTTTTCTTCTTGGATCTTCACATACCAAATCTTTCTGACACACTAACAGAATCCACTTATATAGATCAAAAAACTATAATATAAAGAAGTTACTAATTAAATCGTTCGGAATCGAATATAGTTTTCCTTTTTCTTAAAATAAATTAAATTTTGAGTTATAATCAAATGCTGTTAGGTAAAATCATGCAATATTTTATGCTACTATTCTACCAGGAGTTTGGCTCCTTATTTATCACATTGGACAAAAGAAGAAACTTTTAATCCTTTAGCACGATATACCCCGCCCCCCCTCCCCGCACACGTACCCAGAGCGGGATGCGGCAGTACAGATCACTTTATCGAGTTCACGGATGAAAATCTATGATTAGTTAAATCTCGATTCGCGCATTACAACACAATTGGTTGCTCTAAAAACGCGATTTTAGGGGTAGACTCATAGGTTTAGCAATGTATTTTCCTGCTCAAAATCCTCCATGCTTTTACAGTTTTGGGTGCACAAAAGCACAATGGTAAAATCGGGTGTTTTGGAATTTTCCACCAAGATATGACTTGTCAGACCGAATGCGTTCTAATATGTAAAGGAAGAATATCAGCTTCAAAATAAATCAATTACAAAAAAATCTATAAAAAAAAAAAAAAAAAAAAAAAAAAAAAAAAAAAAAAAAACTTCTCCCCTACATTTTTATAAAATAAGTTAAAATTACATTAATCTTTATTTTACGTAAAATCATGGAATTATAAGAAATCAGTATCTAAATGTTTTGGAGTCGAACTGCATTTTTAAAATTGTTATATATATAGCTTATAAATCATTGATTGCCCTCTTACGGTGACCTTTCCTTAAATACAGTGATTTCAAAATGGACTTGAATTTACAACTTTTACATCATTTTCGGTGAAATTAAATGGTAATAAATTTTTCCTTCTCGAAATAAGGGCGTGGGGAGAAGGTGCTCGAATAATTTATTTGTTTAAAACTTCGAAGCGATATAACTGGTTATATAACTGATAATTTTGTACAGATTTTTTCTCTAATATTATTTAAACGTATTATTGTTAAGGTCGGAGGTAGATGTAACATGATTTTTTATAAATACATATTGCCTTATAAGTATGTTTATTTATTAATTCGATTTAATGCATCTTTCTAGGTATGTCATTTCTATACATGGAAAAATAATGGACTACCTATTGAGTGGTACTAGCAAAGTTATAATTTTTAATGGATTAAGATGCTTATTTGGTATTTAATTTTAAATATGTCAAACAGTGCATCGATACAAGATAACTCAAAGCTGAAATATACAAGTATATTTTATCAATGTCAATTCAGTGCAGTTTGTAACACTCCAATTCTCTTAGTGACTGAATTCTTTCAAGATTAACTGTAATAGCCTAAATAAAAGGATTTTGAACGCAGAAGATATGGTTTTCGATGATGATAGGGTTGAAATTTCACAAAGAAGTACCTTTTTTTTTCCATTTTGTCCTAAAAATCTCATTAATGGAATCCGAAAACAGGGTTTGAAATGTTCCTAAATTTTTTACACTTTGTTAACAAAAATTTTAATCAAGAATCCTCGTGGCATATTCCTTTGACATCTGTACTAGAATTTTACAATAAATATTACTGTTTTAAAATTGAGATAGGAAAATGTGACATTTTTAGAAACGTTGTGACCCCTATCGCATAAAAATTCGTATAAAAAATTTATGAGAATGCGAAATAATATAAGGGGGACAGGAAACCTTTTCTTTCCTCCCCCCCCATCCTCAATATACTATCGCATATTGATATACACTGAAGTTACTATATAGATTTGGCTGTGCACTTTTATAACTTTTTCACTAAGCTAAACTAATTAAGATAAAAACAATCATATTATTAAATGAATAAAATCACGAAATAAGTTGAACCATTTAATAAGAAAGTAAAATCAGACATTAAGGAATGATTTTAAAAAGCTTTCCAGCGCATCAACAAAAGTTTAATAAAAACTTCGCCTTTAAATGAAGAGGCAGCGAATCATATCAAAGAAAACAATTTCAAAAATGCACATCATATTTCAAAGCCAAGTTTTGCAATTATTACTTGTAGTCATACATATTAATAAGAATATAGTCAAAACAGCATAACATTATTAAAAGCACCACAGACCACCACGCACCACCCCTTCTCTAAAAACAAAAATGTAACTGAATTCTTTCGAGGTCCTCTGTAAAAGAACTATTACATACTTCATTTTCAGAGTGTAGATGGAAACCATTTGTTTCAGCACTTATAATTTTTTACATTCAATATATTTTTTTGATTGCTCTCTAATACACATACACACATACACAAAAATGTTATATGAAAGATATATCAACTATGCAATCAAATAATGCTTTGAAATTTGTCAAAAACAAAGTTTTCGTATTAGTTGTAGACCAAAAGTAATTAGCTCAAGATTTTGCTGTTTACGGCAGTTTTCTGATTCTGATCATTTTAGTTCTTTAATCATCTAGTTGTATGTATATTGAATTTGTGTTTTAATTACATCAGTTTATTTATTTATTTACAGAAGAAGTTTACATTTTTTAATAAAATATTAACCGTAAAATATTACTAAACTCTTTATATTATTTTGAGAGTAAACGGATTAATCTTTCTAAATCGATATCTCTCGAAGCGGGATAAATGTTAAAACATTTCGTTCAATACATTCAAAAAATTGCATTTGAAAGTAGATCCCCCCCCCCCCCCCCCACTAGCTATGCTTATCAACCCCCATTCAGGCATCCCAGATTCTAAAAGCTAGCTCTTTTCATCGGCTTTAAAAAAAGTTTGAATAAAAGTTTGAATAATAATAATAATAATAATAATAATAATAATAATAATAATAATAATAATAATAAAACAATGGCATCTCTCTATAAATGAGATTTTACTCATTTTCCTTTGATTGAAGATTTTTCAGGAAGCTGGTTGCTCAGCTGCCGAATTCCCGTTACTAATGTAAAGTCTATAAGCGTTTTATGTATGCGTATATTTAAAATATCTCCTCTGGAAATTAATATTTTTAACTTTATTTTTTTTTTGTACACTTTTTTAAAAATGCCATTTTTTCCTGTTCTCAAAATATTTCTAAAGTATATGCTTAACTTTATATAAAGTGTTAAAATCTTACTTAAAGTTCGTCAATTTATAAGATATAAAATATTAAATTCATCATAGATTTTAGAAATATTTTAAGAACTAAGAAAAAGAGAGGCTTCCTTTAAGAAAACTAAATAATATTTATTCTTATATTATTCTAATCGAGTAACTATATTTTTAAATTGTTGTATGGTTTTAAATCTGACATAACTTTCATCAAAGTATTATTACTCGTTTTAATATTCATATGAAAATACTCTTGTTGTTAGAAAGGAGATATTATTTTCACTATCTTAGAATAAACGACAATAACTGAAAAAATTATTATAATTATTTTAGAAAAGAGATCAATGATGGTGAAAAAAAAAAGCTTATGGTTAAAAGCTTGGAGTAAAGAATATATATTCTTCCTATATCTATAGTTAGAAGATTAGAAAATTCCAATAGGGAAATTTGTAAAACTGCAATTTCATAAGTAAATGTTGCCATTCGCAAAATGATGTCAGCGTTACACTAGATACGTTTGTCCTTTATAATATAGATAGATAGACCAGAAAACTTTAGTAACATCTACATTAGTAATTAAACTGAAAGAAGATAATATGATCAAATAAAATCGCTTAAGAAATATACAATAGCAGATACTTTTTACTGCTTAAAAAGAAAAGAAAAAGTAGCTTGACATGACCAGAAAAAGTTGTGCAATCCTCTAGTTTCTAGTATATCCTGACATTACATTTCATCTAAACAAAAAATAGAAAAATTCTAGACATACAAAAAAGGGAACTTTTTATACGTGAATTAAGACTTCAGTATTACATTAATAATACTTAGCATTTATACAATAATAATTTAGGTAGAATATTAAGAAATACAAAAATACTAAAGTAGGAAGAACGAAAATGTAATTTTTAGGAAAATATTCCAAGAATAGAAATAGAGAGTGTATTGTCTGATAATAATATATAACATTTTATGAGGGAGAAATTAGGATTAAAAAAACTCCACCCTGTTTCTTGCTAAGAATGCGGAACATTTGCAGTGAAATGAATATAAACTGCAACATTCTAATCCTTTTGTTCAGAAAAAAATCCTGATTAAGAAGAGACTTCGTCCCGAAAACACCCTCTCACTAAAGTTAATCCGATGGAAGAAATTTTAAGATGCCTTGTTTGCATTTCAATATTTTTAAATACATATACATTTCTTTTTGTACTGGCTAGCTGAAATATATCTCTGCAAAAGCTGTTATTTACTTTTTTTATTTCGAAAATGTGATGAATCGAAAATGATTACAAGTTTCTTTTTTACTAAGGTAATTTTATTTTTGGAACGGGTTTCAAAAGTAAAAGTATCTTTATTAAAGACAAACAAGAAAGGAACAGTATATATTGAGATTGGGATAGTTTGTGGCTTACAGTATTATCGAGTTCAAATGTTAATTGTTGGAAAAAGGGAACAGGGATGTATGTCCCCAAAAATTTAGATGCATTGTACATGTACGAGGGGAAAAATAATAAAATAAAGACAAATTTTACGCATAACTGATAATTTAAAAATATAATAAAAAAAATGTATATACATGTATTTTCGATTTATTTAAATAAAAAAATTCGTTCCTTTAAATGTATAGAATATACACTGTCATTGCTTCTGAAGATAAGACAGGCCCAACCCGAGCCTGAGCCTGATGCGTGATCGGGTTCAATCGCCGGTCCGGACTCATTCTTTCTAAAATTGGCGATTTTATTTATTCCCGTTGAGAAAAAAATAAAAATAATTTTTTCTCACTTTAGAATAATTTATTGCAAATCAAGTCATTTTAAAGCTATTTTAATCGGAATAAAAGCAAAACAGAAGTGTTTTATTTATCTTTTAGTAGTAATAATAGAATGTTATTTTGAAAGATCATTTATGATATTTGTAGATTAGAATAGCACTGAGGGCTAGGGATGGCCTGTTGGCATGGATTAAGACATTTTTTTTTAGTTGGAAATGTTAGTTGGAAATTTATTATTATTATTTTTAGACATCTAGTGCGAAACAAATGTTTTTTTTAAAAGTCAATTAGCATTAGCTTAAAATTTGTAATTTTTTTTTTTTTTTTTTTTTTTTTTTTTTTTTTTGTATTCTATTGTCTACATGTAATAATCACTAAATAATATTAGAAATTATAACAATTTTTTTTCATGAACTCTATTCATGCTTGTTGCGCTTCACATTCCTGGAGTCATTTTAATTCGTAAACAGATAAAACAGTCATAAATTGTTATTCTTATTAAAAAAAAAAAAAAAGAAAAAGAAATGTAATTTAACAAATTACAACGACCAATTGGAAAAAGAAATTTTCAAAGACTTATAAATCAGTTTTGATATTTTAAACTTAATTCTATGTTTAAAAAAAAGTAATAAAAAGAAGCATAATTTTTATTATGATTAAAACGTGGCTTATGTAATAACACAGTCGTATATTACGTACGCCATGGATTAAACATTAATATTTCTGGACTAATCATAAACAAATTTTACATAAAATTTCCATTTTACACTTTTTGATTAAAATAGGTAAGTACTAAAAATTTTTTCATTCTATTTTTTGTGACTAATTGGTAGAATTTTTTTTTTCATCTTACTATTTGAAAATTAATAAGCGAAATCGTAAAACATTACTTCCTATTTATCTGATGCGGAGACATGAAAGTTGGGGGACATTTTTTTCTTCCAACAGAAGGACCGCTTGTGAAAGAAGTCTGTGACCTTGAATATAATGACTCTAACCCCCCAACGACTCACCCCCCGCCCCTCAGCTGCAATTGGAGAATTTGTCTAGTACCTTCAGAGGAAAGATAAGATTAAGAACACAGTAGTATTTTCCTTTCTATCAAAGAAGGTTGGAGATGGGAGGACATGCTGATTAGCTGTTTCTGCTTTGAAATTTTGTCAAAGAACGTGGAAATACACACACCATTTATTGAACGAAAGGAACCAAGGTAAGCAAAGCATGATTATTTTTCATTTTTTTCCGGTCACATATTTTCCTTTTACCCTTCCAGGCAGTGTTGAATTAATACACTTTTCTCCAGGGGACGGGGAGGGGGAATCGCACATTTAGATGATTGAAAACACAAAATATAGAATTCCGAGCCACCCCGTGAAATCAATACTGCTTTCAGACATGGAATTTATTTAAAAAGTGCTTCATGCACAATAAAATACAAAACATATATATATATACATATATATATATATATATATATGCTAAAGACATTAGACGAAAGTTCTAAAAAGAACAACAAAAATATTTTTTTATGGTCAAAACACACTGAATTTTTAAATTTTATGAATTCTTGATGTTTTCTGGCATTAAAAAAGCGTCTTTTCTATTTATTACTTTCTTTTTCTTTTTTTTTTTTAATAAAATGAATATTTTTTATTTAGCACGCATGTTGCAAATATTATCTCCTAACTTTTTATCTTTCAATAAATACATCAGAAGTTCTCAAGTTTTGTTTTCGAGGCCCCACAATTTGAAATTTTATCAGGGCCGCCGAGAATCTTCACACAATTAGAAGAAAAAAAATGTTATCCTGAGTAAAATGACAATATCATTGTTGGAAATTTGTCTGTAAATGTTTTTTCGCAAAGAAAGTTAGTATTAACTTTATTTCTAACAGGAAATCGGAATCGGAATCATTATCGGAAAATTTATGCATGTGAGGCTTCTGAAAGTAACGATAAACGCAGAAAAACAAAGGTTTAAATATTTTTTAAGGATAAAGATTTTTAGAAATAAAAAATAATTATAGATTTTACACGTTAAAAAAATTTCATATCTTTTTTAACTCTTTGTGGCTTCTTCTTTTATAGCAAAATTTGTTTTTGGCACCAGTAATAAAATGAAATAAAAATTACCTAATTTAATTAAAGCATTTTCGAAATAATAAAGAAAAATAACATCTTTTAAAAAATAGTGTCAATTTAATAAAATTTGAAGAGAAGCCAGTCCTGAAAAGATTAGTATTGTTCGCAAAGAACAAAGTAAAACAATTTTTTCAACATGCATCTTTAATTTAATTAATTTAAAGTATCTTTTCTTTTAGGTTTGAAAATAAAATGTATTATTACTTTGATATGATTTAAAATATATAACATTAAACAATTTTTTTTTGTGTGTGTGTGTGGGGGGGGGGTACCCTGAACACTCAGTGAAATATATTTTTTTATTAATAAATTTGCCATCAGAAGCGGTGGTTCAGAGAAGAAACTTTTCTTCCTTTATTTAAAAAATAATATTAAATAAATAGTAGATGTTTATTTTGTCACCTAAATAAGTTACTTTGTATGTCTTGTTTTTCATATTAATATTTCAAAAATTGTCTTGCAAATAAGGCTCTTATTTTATTCTAATTCTTATTAAAAATTCTTATTTTATTTCATGATTATATTTTTCATAAAAAAATAAAAAGTATTTTGATGGACCTTTTTCAAAATCTTGTCCATCACTGTATTTTGAGCTGCAGGCGCTTATAAAAATACTTTTTTATTTTTTATTTTTTTTTAAATCTATGCTTTTATATTTTTACGAATAGTTGCTTATAATTAATTGCAGTTTTTTTTTTCAGTATAACTAGATAATTTTTTGTTCATAACTTTCTGTCTTGTATATTTTATAATCTGCTTACTAAACAAATCAGAAAGTTCAAAGAGCAGAGAAAGGGGTGCTTATGGGGATCAAGGCATCCTCATTCTTATTAAGTTATTCTTTTTTTTAATTACACCATTTGTTAAAAACTAATTCTGTCTCTTTACAATTTGATTATTAATTCATTATTAATTGATTATTCATTTCCTCCAAAAAACAGTGATAAACAAAATATTGTAAATGCTAATTATAACTACTAAAACTAGATCAGGAGCTACAAATGTCTATTAAGTAATTTTATTTTAAAATCATATTATGTAATATTTAAAACATTTCAGGTTTTATATGTGTATTATTGAAGCTGTTCTCAAGTCTCACACTAATATTTTCTGGCGCATTTTAGGTAGATTTCGGAAGAAATAATACCAATTACATTGTCCCCTATGTTGGAATTTCTATTTTTTTTTTTTTTGAAAATCTACGCCGATTATTATCTTTAGAACCCTAAACCCTCCTTAATTTTTAAGTTTATATATTTTATTTTTTTATGGACACGATAACTTTCATAATTCTGAAACTAACGCATAAAATCAGAGTGCAGAAAAGCTCGTTAATGTGCAAAATCAGACCAAGAGATGTGAAAAATGTAGAAATTTAATAAAAAATTGTGAAAACCGAACCCCCCTCCCCCCCCCTCAAAAAAAAATAACATCACATAAGAATTATTAAATCAAATCGTAAACAGTATAAAATTATTATTACTTCGAAAAGGGCTAATAATTTCTGTATCACAGTTCGTGATAAAATTAAAAATGGATTCAAGGGATGAAAATAATAAGGTTTTAGGGAGAAAAAAATTCATAACATAGTGAATTTTAAAAATATCAAATTAATTTAAATTTATTATAAATCTTCTTAATACTATTTAGAACTTTTTTTTTTTTGACAAATTGATAAAAACAAATCTCACTGAAAGGAAGTAATAAAAATAAAAATGTAAAAAAAAGGAGGGGGGGGGGGTGAACAAGAAAAAAAAATCCATGACTTCAATTCACAAGATATTTAATCTTAAATTTACTGAACATTTGGTCAATATAATCTTTTTATACTGACAAGTTTTTGAAGAAAAAAGGTTGTACTCAAATCCAAACTGATTATTTTCTGACTCATTTTGAAATTCATTTTTGTTTTTAAACGCAACGAATTGTCAGGTTCTCTCAATCAGAAACTATATAATGTGCCGTATTCCTCGATTTATTTATTTATTTATTTTATTTATTTATTTATTTATTTATTTATTTATTTTTTGATAAAAGTAGAATGTATTTCAAAGATCATACTCAAAGAATAGTGTCAAAGTGGACATTTTGGACAGAATTTCAAGAAGCGATAGTGCTGGAAATGAATAGAAAAATTTAAATTGTCGTACTGACAAAATAATTAGTTGTAGAGCAAGATTTAATTAATTGAGTGAAAAATAAAAACAGAGGTCGCTTATTAGTTTCTTCCAAAAATATATCAGTAAATTTCACATTTTACTTTAAAAAATGGGTCTCAAAATTTCGAATTGTTAAATATAGAAACATAATTCCTTCAATACCGCCTGAAAATGATTATGACAAAACCAGCTCTTATAGAGAAATGAAATTAAAAACTTATCAAAAATGGTCAAATAAAATTTGTAACTGAAATTATCTTAGAGCTTGATTTAGTTTTTGTTGGTAAAATTACTACTCCACCAGATTGTTTTGAATTTCTCAATGATTTTGAATATTTTAAGATGATTTTTTATTTTTCCATTGTATAGCTGAATTCGGTCTCCAATGCGTCAATTTTTTACTTTATCAGTTTAGGTTGAAGATTTTTTTTAATATTGGTACTTTCAGTTTCGAAAAACCGGTTTTGAAAAAGAAAGTACCTTTTTAAAAAATCTGCAACCAAAATCGAAAAAACAAAAAACAGCTATATTAGAGATCCAGCTTAGCTATCCTACACTGTTAAAAATCTAGTCCTAGTTTGAACCAAATTTTGGTGCTCAATAGCTGCCACTGTAAGATGGTGAAATCTTGAACCAATATTTGGAGCTCATGTTGAAGCTTAGTTCCAATAGTAGGAACGAGGTTGAAATAGGAAGCTCCAAGTATTGATACGAGGTTTCACCATCTTACAGTGGCAGCTATTGAGCACCAAAATTTGGTTCAAACTAGGACAGGATTTTTAACAGTGTATGCAAAAAACAAGAAAGAAAAAATCATGTGAAACATAGATTATGAAGCGCTTTCCAACATATTCATAATAATATAACAAAACTACACCGTGCTTATTTATAGCTTATTATTTTTAGCACTTATTTATCGAAAAATTCAACATTTATCAATTCGTTGTCACCTTTTCCCGGTCATTTTTTTCCTTGTCACTTATTTTCCGATCACGTTTTTTCCGCTCTTGTTTTTTTCTGTCACTTTTTCCCTATCACTTTTTTTCCGTTTACCAATTAAAATATATTACATTTCAAAATATGGAAATATATAACGCATTTCAAAACTGAATTTCAGCTGTTCCCATCTACAATCGCAAAATTACCTGAATTTTTCAGCAGCCTTGTATATGATATAGAAGTTTGTATCTATTAACAACATGCATTCCAAAATTTAGTTCATTTAAGAGATACATATATTTCAGTTCAAAATATCTCTTCAGAAATTTCCTCTAATAAAGTGAATGATATTTGAGTTCTTTACTTTTGTGCAGCCCTATATATGAGGCACAGAATTTATATATAAGGAGTGACAGGCAAAAAAACTAATTAAATTTAAGAAGCATGCCGAATTTTACAACGTTCTCTCCAGCAATTATTACAAAACGGCAGTACTATAACCATTTTTTTTAAGTATATGAAAAAGGGAAGGGGGGGGGGTCCATATATATAAATATTGTTTATAAGTTTATTATTCAATATAATTTGATATTTATTTTTATTTCTTTTCTTTTCATATATGCCATGACATGCACTTACGAATTACTGGAATTGTTTTTCAACCTTTTTTCCCATTTAAAATTTGTTTTTCAACTCGCCGACTTTAAATTTAAGGTAAGTACAATAATATAGAACTGTATTTTATATTTATATTACCAGATATATTAAAATTTCATAACATCTCTCTATCAACATTATTTTATTTATGAATGCTTCTTTTCTGTCTCTTTTTTATTCTGTTAGTTCAGCCCTTATCAGAGTAACACAAAGATGTTTACAAAAGCTTTTTTTAATTATTTTAACTTGGTTGGTGAATTTTTCAATGTATATGTGTTTTTTTAATGTAACTCTATCTTGCATATTTTAGCATCTGAAAATCAATAGAAAAAAGTAATCAGAAATTATATTTTTAGGTCATAAGGAAAAGAGTGGCTCATAGGGCTCAATTCATCCCCACTTTAATAAAAACATCTAAGTTAGAAAATGTCAAAAATATATTACTTTTTATCTTAAATGCTTTTGCTTATTCATCTCTGACAAACAAATAAAAAAAAGGTATTGCAATATTAATTAAAACTATTAATAGAATAAATTATTATAGTGATGATATTACTAGTAAACCTGCATATAACCTGAAACGTCAGTTGTGCTTTTTTTATTCTGAGATTATTTTAAACATTCAACCATAGTATACTTTTTTTTAAAATATTTGTAATGGTAATTGCTACAAGTAATATCAAGTAGTTTCGGGAAGTTTAATTTCTAAAAATACAAAATAGTGGAAGCATACGAAGCTATTCATTAATAGTCTAAAACCTTTTTTCTTTTTATTATTATTATTATTATCCCCCTAAATATCTCACTGTCTCAATAAATTTTATACTCTAATTCGCTAACATTTAGTATTTTAAAGCATCTATCTAAAAAAAATATCTATCTAATAATATTGATCTTGTGATAATTACAAGAATTAATTTAAATAGAGAATAATTCTCAAATATTTGTTTAATAATATTTGATATCCCAGTTGTTAAATTTAATTCAAAATAACATTGTTTCATTAGTGTGTTTTCCATAACTTCTGGTTTTAAATAGTCATACAAAATTATATTTATTACTTTTTGCGAAGTGTCCATTTCCATAACAGAACATTTACATTAATAGGTTGGAGAGACATTACTGAGCTTTTGAGTGTTTTTATAAATTTTTTGTTATTTTAAATTAAATTTTTATTCATATTGAGAAATGTGACTATAAGAATGCTTAAATATTTTGATAATTAATATAATATTTAAAAAACTGGAATATAATAATTATAACTATTAATAAAAAATATTTTAAAAAGAAAATCCATATCTTAGATTAGGTGAAAAATTCTGACAATGTTCTCCTTATCACGAAATTTAAAGAATTATTGCTGCTGCGAAATAGTGTAATAGGTGATTAATATGCATATTAAAATGCATAGTAAGACAACTGGAAATTTAAACTGCTCTATAATGGAATCATGCCTATAAGAAATTCTTATAGCACTAATGGAAGGATTACCATACATCTACACCTGTAGAAATGTATTTTTTTTCTTTAATTCCTAAAGATTTTTTTGTACTTTCAAAATGTTGATTATAAAACCTAAGCAGCTATTTAGCATAATTTTTTTTAATTAAAATATTTGATCGATGTTTTAAATGTGAATAATTATCAATACCTGTTTGTTTATTTATAAAAAAGCTTTTCTTCACTTTGAAACAGAGCCATAGCTTATTATTTTTTAACTCATTTTTAGTGAAGAGGGGGACCCTCCCCCCCCCCTCAAAAAAAAACTTTCGCTTGAAAAGATCCCAAGGTCACTAAGTGAATTTCTGTTCTGAACTTGAAAATTCAAATGAAATTCTGTTCAAAAATCTAATTCAGTTTTGAATCCCTTTAACAATTTTGCAGAAATATACTAAAATGAACCAGGGTTAAGAAAAAAAAAAAAAAAAAAAAAAAAAAAAAACCTTTTAAGGCCAAACCTTTTTTTCTGTTTCTCCTTTTTTCTGTCTTTTTAAAGCATCCTTTCTTACTGCATATGCAAACATATTTATTGTTTAAAATAGACATTTTTGAATTATAAGTAGTGTAACTTCATTTTAAAGTAATTTAAATTAAATATTACAGTGAATTTATGTAGAAAATAAAACTAATAATAATAATAATAATAATAATAATATTTTAATTTAAAACTGTCTTGTGTTCAAAGAAAAAGATAGTGTTCACAGTGAAACATTGATACTCTGAAAATCTTTTGATTACTAATAATAAACATTTGGATGCAATTTGATGAAAATAATATTCTTTTTCACAGTTATTCAAATAATAAATTTCAAATACTACTTGGGACTTTACTTCTTTGATTGACAATGTGAAGTCAATATGTTTGGTCATTAAATTTAGCAGATAACAGGATTTTTTTTTTTTTTTTTTTTTTAATCCTATTAAATGCTATAATCTATATATTTTTTTTTATCCTATTAAATACCCTATCTTTGAGTACTCTCTTATTCGACTTCACATTTTGATTATAATTCTTCAAGATAATCTCCCCAATCAAGAAAAAATTTCTTTTACAGCTTGAGCAAAATCTTTAAGATCACCATTTCATTAATTGCATTAAATAATCTGAATTTTAAAAAATATATATTTTATACTAAATATTGAATTTTTTTAACCTATTTTTTCTTTGATTAGTTTACATGTTTAAAGCTTTTTCTTTGGAGCAACAGGTATGTTCACCAACACATACTGATTTTAATTCAATACATTAAATAAAATGACCTAAACCCACTAATGCTTATTGCTGAAATAAAGTGTTAAAAGTAGAAATTATTTCTATCCAGTAATCTGAAACATGTAAATTACAAAGAAAAAAAGAGAAAATTTCATTAGATTTCTTCTAAAAAACCTATTGGTTTTTTTGTGAAAAAAAGAAAAAAAAACTAGTTGGTTTAAACCATCGTTAAAAGCAATTGGTTTAAATTGTGCCAACCCTTATCGTAACTAAAATAAACGTTTCAACACTCTCACATCCTATTTGCACATATGAAGCTAATATTATGCTTATTTTTTCTCTAGTTATAAAATTGAATTTTTCATTCTGCATCACACTTTTCTTATCGTAAAACTAAACCAGTACAAATAGTTTAAAAAGAAATATAGTACCTGCGATGTGAATATGTATTAATTTATCTTTCTGCGTCAGAGACAAAGGCAAAAAGAAAATATGAGTCCCCCTCTACATTTTTCTTCACCCCCCCCCTCCTCCTAATAATTCACTTCTAGCTACAGCCCTGCTTTCAAAAGAAAGCGTTATAAATTCTGCTAATGCTTGTAACTTTTCCATTCATTTAAAGCTAAAATATTCTTCGTAAAATGCATGTATAATATTAATTTCTCAGTGAAAATCGAATGATCTAATTATCATTCTGAAAAACAACAGCAACAAAGCTATATTTTTATGTGTATATGTTTTAATGTATTTTTATGTAAATGAAGAGCTTTTTATCATGTAATTGTAACCGGATAATTTAATTTTGTTAATAATATTTTAGGTTTGTTTGATACATTGCTTAATGCATCATAACAGTTCTGTAAATCTATTTAAAATGGTCTGTCCTTACATCGGCTGTAAATTCAGATTAGTTGAATTGAGTTTTGACTTTTTAAATTTAAATTCTACTTGTTTGAGTCAAATTTTTATCATCTATTTTTTAATTTGTATGTATTGCATTTTACAAGTGTGTAGATTGCTGTCTTAAAGTAGTTCGAGACAGTTAAGGAGCTACTTTAGTTAAATGAAAATGCCCGTTCGCTAATGCTAATCCTATGGAAGAAATTTATGAAGATATCTCGGTTTCATTTCAACATTTTAAAGGATTTTTTTTTTTCATTACATAGCTGAGATTGATCTGAAAGCAGGCCGTTTTTCACGTTTTGGATTTTAATCTCAGATATTTTTTGAGGGTTTCGCTTTCCAAACCGGTTCCGAAAATGAAAGCATCCTCCTGAAAAATATCTAAACAAAATAATAAAGAAAAATAATAAAGGGCCTACATATAGATCAATCAATTCAATGAAAAAAAAAATCGTTTAAAAATATTAAAACAACCGAGATATCTTTATAAATTTCTTCGATAGGATTAGTATTAACAATTAACGAATGGGTTTTTTCATTTAAATGAAGTAGCCTCATAAAACTTAATGCAACTTTGCTGTTTTCCTCAAAACCTTTGTTTTGTTTACAAACTGTGCAACCAATTTTTTTCGACAACTGTTTCACAAATGTCCGTCATTTTTTATTTCAAAGAAAAATTATTATTTTTGCTAGAGCTCATACCACCAAAAAACGTTATAATTTTTCATTGATTTTTTTTTTTTTTTTTTTTTTTTTTTTTTTGGGGGGGGGGTGGAAGAAAAAAGAAAATATACAAAAGGAACTTCAAATATTTAAAAATGATCCCTTTTGTTCAAATGACCGCTATTATTTTGTCAAGAATCAACTTTAAACTCAATGTGGTTTAATATGGTGAATGGTGAATAAGTGTAAGAGATGTTAATGCACTTTCGCAATCAGATGATCAAATTTGTTTCAAATGCTTATGACAAGAGAAAAATGGTCATCCGTTTAAAAATTTACGGCCCACACCTGTAAGTGCTTCTCGTTACTAGGGTGTAAAAAGAGATTATTTATATATTTTAAAAACTAAAATAAGATTTTTTAAATCTGAATTTTATTATTTTCTGCTGCATTAAATTAATGAATTTTAGAGTACCAAAATAATTAAATCTATAGTTGTTTGTTTGTCTGTTAATAATTGCATAAATTATAAAAACTGAAAATTTATAATTTTATTAATTAGTAGCATGCATATTTTATGGTAGTACGTAAATTAACATTTCCTTTAAATTATGTAATATTATAATAAATTCTATTGCTATATTTACAAGTATTAAAATTATTAATAACTACATTTAATATGGAGTTGTTAAAATATTGCAGTGTATTTGTTCCCTAAAAGGGCACTAAATCATGAAAAAATGTGAAACATAATTTTATTCAAGAGTGAATTTTGCCCTCTTCCTCCCCGCCCTAAACCCATTCTTTCAAAAAATAATTTAGAAGCGGGAGTTTTCATTGCATTTTGTTAATATAAAGTGCCTTCTAGAATATAAATAAATTTTGATATTTTTAGGTTGATTTCTTTTAAAATTGACTTACTGCAATCATTTACTGACATGCATATATAATCCAGATCATTTCATTATGATAATGTCTGAAATATCGTATCAGTTTTAACCTACTTTGGACAGTATATTGATCTACGGGTATCTTGGGTAAATTGTTTTGTTATTCGTTATTAGTGGTGCCTGGAACACATTCCATCCTAGTTTCAACCCTGGTATTAAAAATTACGATATAAGGAGTAACGATATAAGGAGAGTAACAAAATATATATGCAATTTTTTATGTTCATAAATACGGTGCTTAATTTTTTATAACCCTAAGATATTAAGCTTAGAAATAATCTTTTATTATTATTTTTATTTTTTTCTATTCACAGGTCAAAGTGTCTGTAAAAGCTTTCCAAATTATGATTACCATTGTTAGTTTTTAATCTTTAGTTTTTTTAAACATTTAGAAAAATTTCAATTTTAATCGCTGACTAAAAAATAATTTAAAGAAGAAAAAAAAAGATTAAAATCACGATTTGATTCCAGATTAAATTTGTTTGATTTTTAACGCGTCACAAAATATATTGTTTTTACTCCACACAAAAATTTAAATGTATAAAAGAAACGCCAACTAATTTAATGCAAAAAGTCCGACGTAATGTCTCTTTTTTTCGTAACAGAAAAATTCCCGTGATGTTTAGGTTCGCAAAGAAAAATATCTCTTTAACAGCTTTATCACTCCGAGCTTTATTAATTTAGAAACGCTTTATTCTACAGAGTTACACACATAGAAACGAAAGCGATACTGTATCTTCAACGCTACGTTACTTAATACACATTAAAAAATTTTGTAATTTTAAAATCATAAAAAATTAAAACTACAGACTGCACAATACAAAAATATGTATTTTTTTTTTTTTTTTTTTTTTTTTTTTTTTTTTTTTTTTTTTTTTAAAGAAAAATATGCGTATGGGATGGCAAATAAATTCTCCTTTTTCATTAAGAAAATGTTTCTGAAATTTTCAGCTTATGATCAAACACACAATAAACACTTAATCGCCAATCCTTTGTCATTCATTTATCAAAATTTGTTATTGGTTATTATATATATTTTCTTAAATTCTATTATTCTGCACGCAAATCTCTTCCCAATTCATATAAAATATCAGGTGGCTAAAAATATAAAAGAGTTTAAAAAAAAAATCCCATATTATGAAACATATGATATCAAACAAATTTAAATCTATTACCATTGCTTCTAGGAAAAAGGCTAAAAATTTATGCACTCTATTTTTTTGATATAATTAAAAATAGCCCCTAAACACGAAAAAAAGGTGATTTTAGAAAGAAAAAAAAAATTCAAAACCTCCTCAATTCTCAAAATATCAAATCTAATCGATTTTATTATAAAACTACTTAATATTATTTGCAATTTTTATATCGAGAAGTTTTTGATAGAGCCAACTCTTACCAAAAAGAAAACATAAAGGGCAGAGCGAGGGTTGAAAAAGAAAAAAAATCACAACTTTGTCAATTCACACTATATTAGCCCCACTAGTGGCTGAGAGGTGATGCCCTCGAAGCTAATAAACGGGAGATGCTGAGTTCGAACCCAATCGCGTCCGTCGGCCTGACCGTTTGAAGTTTTCTGTGGTTTTCTTTGAATTTTGCGTAAGTATTGATATATCCTTAGTGCAGATAATCAGCCGTCATAAATAACGAACACAAAATATATCTAATCTGCTTAAATTTATTGTACATCTGTTTAGTTAATATTGTTAACGACTTTTTTTTATACAGAGAAGTTTTTGCAAGACCAACTCTTACTGAAAAAAATGAAAAAATAGAGTTTTAAGAAAAAAAAACATATATTAAGATTATTTTGATAAAAGCAGGTCTTGTAGATAAATGAAATGAAAACTCATCAAAATCTGAGCAGGCAGATTTTTTTTATAAACGAGGGTAGAATCCTAAATAATCAAACCATTCAAAATAATTTTATTTTCAGAAACTATTCTCTATACTTCACATACATCATCACACGTATTTAGATTTATAGTTTTACTAAACTCACTGTCTTCTTTTTTTTTTCCTTTCTTTCTTTCTTTTTTGATTTAATGAAGCTATACATTTATAGTTTTTTTTTCAATAGCTTAAAGTTTTAAAAATAAAATATGAATTATGTGTACAAGTAATTTTATTTCAGTGCATATTAAAATATATCGAAATTATGAGTTTAGCTCTATTATATGCATGGAGAAAATTCATAATTTTTTTCTTATTCCCAAATTTAATGCCTGTTATTTCTGTATTTTTTTTTTTTTTTTTTGTTTGTTTGTTTGCTCAGCTGTATTGATCACATGTTTTCTTTTACGTTAACTTCAGCATTATTAAAAAATACTGCCCACTATGAGAGGTGTTATTCCAACAATTATGTTTGCCTCACAGGCTCTAAAACCATGCATATTTGCCCTGATTTAAAAACATTATCCGATTATGGAAAATTAAATAATATTTTCTCAATTAGTGGCGTACTTATGTAATTGTGCTGCTTTCATTTATTTTTTGAAAGTGATTTTTCAGTTCCCAAAGTTACATCGATTACTATCCCAACAGCTGACTGTTGCTTTCAAGACTGGTGAAAAAATATCAGTTATACACTGGAAAACCAATTTGTTTAAAATTGTTGAGTAAAAAATATAGGTATCTCATGGGCTTTTATAGCACTTCAGTACTGCGCTATTTTCATAATTTTAGAGTATTTTGCATGTTTAATAGTTACATTGGAAATTTTTAAATGGACATTAACGTATTGAAAGCAACAATGTATCTGCCTTAACTCTGGCAAAGTTTTCAATTGTAAAAAAAATACGACGATTTATTACGGATATTTTTTAGTTTTATTACCACATTATATATTCTAAAAGGGACTTTTATTTTTCAATCCATATTTTTTGCTTCTCAAATTTACATTTAATGTTTAAAAGTTAGTACACTATTTTCTAGAATCAACGAGATAGATATTATTTACCGTGGAATAAAAATTTCTAATACAAATGATAAAAAAATACTTTTTAAAAAATCGAGAGACATGAAGGGTATTATTTTTGGATGAGAAAAAAGAAGCAATTTTGCAAAACAGCCAAGCAGTGCAGCAATCCCTTGATTTTGTCAGTAAGAATCTCCGACTTGAAACATGAAATATTAGTACCACAGCTTATTTTAATTAATGCAAAATATTAATAGAGTCAGGCATCTATTTTTTCTCCTTTTAAAGTATAAGCGAAGGAAAGGTTTTACTTATTTTCAAATGAATTTGTTTTTAAGTCTTGCTGTTATTATTATTATTATTTTTTTTTTCAAAAAATTGTAATACAAGTACTTTGAACCGGAAAGGATTAACATATTGTATGATCTTATGTAACCATATATAGAATTTAACGAGAGGATTACTCATCTCCTAGTAATTTTATTCAAATTTGTTTGTTTTAAAAAATTGTCTATTGAATATCCACCTTCTGAGATGAAGATCAAATTTTTATTGTTCTATTAGGAAATGAGTATTAGTTTAAGATTTACAGTGCGTTAACATTTGTATTTTCAGTAACAATAAAAAAAAATATAATTACAATTTTTTTTTTTTTTTTTTTATAGATGCTGTAATCAAGAACTTGTAGAAAATATCTCAAGTCGGAAGAAAAAAATGAAATGGTACATTAACCATCCTAGTAACAGAGTGTGTAGATGAAAAAAAAAAACCTGTTTAATTTAACTAGTTAATATTTAATTTACATAAAAAATTAGTTGTGTATTTCTCTTAAAAAATAAAAGTAATGTTTATTAATTTTTATTTTTCTGTATATTTTTTTAGTGTTTATATATTATTGCATCTAACACGAATGAATGTATGTGACAAAAATTAATTTATTTTTATGCTAGTCTGATGATAAGTGGTCAGTGGAAATTTTGTCTTGGCTGATTAATTTTCCAGAAGATAATTTATCACAAAAAATAAAAACTTTCAGGCAAAAACCCTTAGTCTAATTATACATAAATTGAGGGGAAAAACTGTCTTTTTTTTTCTTTACCACTTGGAAATTCTTGAAATTTATTATGTTACTGAATGTTTATTATTACCTTTTATAAAATATCTTCATAGTTTTAGTGTTCCATATAAAAATATCAATATGAAAGCATGGATGGTTTAGTAAATATTTTATTACAATCTTCAATTCTTTGAAAATATATTTGAAGTTTTATACGTTTTATACAGTAGTTTGTAAGACAATCTGCAAACTTAATTCTTCACAAATGTAATGATTAAACAATAAATAAATAAAAGGTTACATAAGAGCTAAAACAATTAAATGACAGTTAGTTGCATATGTATACCAAAGATTAAAAATGTCTAATTGGATATCTAATGTTGTAACCTTAGTATAGCGACAATTTCTAATCAACAAAATTATGATTATAATTATTTCATGTATATAAAAAAGAAAATTTTCACATAAAACAGGATCTTGTGAAAAAAAGTAATAAACAGACCATAATTGGCAAAATACTTAATTAAATGCTATTTCTTATGTTGATAAATATTCAAGCCAAAACTTTTTAATAATACCAATTTATGTACATAGTAAAGTTGAAAATTTATGATAAATGTCGTATTTAAAATTAACATTATGTGATTCAATGACAACATGAATATAACAACTTTTACTTGCAGTTATTGGCAGTGGTAAAAGCAACAGAACTGTGATATAAAATGGAATATGCGGTATTATATTTGTGTTTATTTACATAAATCAGTAATAAATAATGAATGTTTATCAATGCATATTTGCTTAGTAATTATGACACACAAAGCAATAACCACTAATGGGAAATTCTTCTCCTGGCGATATTCATCACAATTAAATTTGAAAAAAGGCATTTATTTTCATTGCCACATTCTCAATGTTTTGTAATCTGAAGGTAACCGAGTGAAATATTTAACCAATATTAGATTCTCCGCCATAACATGTTGTTCATATAAATTATTTTTTCTCGCTTTTACTTAAATATCCATATATTTAAATGACCAGGTGGCTCTTTTAGTCGTCTATCTTGAGCTTTCTGTAAAACCAATTTTGATAGTTATTTTTTAAAATAAAAACTTTTTTTTTTGTAGGTGTGCCTATTTAATCTATTTTTCAATTTATTTCCAGTTTTATATTTTAATCCAAATTTTAATCGCTTTATATGATAATTCTTCAAAATGGTGGCAATCATGTTAAGCATTTCTCTCTATAATCGATTTTTTTTCTTTATGAAATTCCACCAATTAAATATGTGACCTCATCAGTGAATGTGTCATATTTAAAAGAAAAAATCAATGGTTATCATAAAATTTAACCTTAATAAATTATTGCATGTAAATGTGCATTGGCCGCGAAAGAACACAGATTATTTACTGAGAAATAATAGTGAATAATCTATGTAAATAAAATAACACACAATAACCTATGATTAAAATGAAAAATCTAAAATAAAATGTTTCCAGTCAGGAAAACTACTTCACACGGAAAATAGAGAAATTTGCTTTTTCACTATATTATATGTTGCTATAACTGTGTCAATACGTCAATTCACTGAACTTCATTTCTGCATTTAAATATACTGAAATTTTGCTATTTATTAATGCTCAAATGCTTGGTATGCACAAATGAAAATATTCCTGAAAATTAAAATATAATCTTCTATTTAATTAACATGTAACAAAATAACACCTTGATAACAACATTATTTCTAATTGCTAAATAGATAATTTTAAATACAGTAAAATAGATTTATTTCACTGATGACATGTTTCAACTAATTACCGACTTATTTTCAAAACAAATACAATTGAAATTTTAAAGTTACAAGTTCTATGATGCATTGAAACTCAATCAGTCACATTTCATGTGATGAACATTATTTTTTATTTTACTATGATTTTTATTTCTATTTCTTTAAACTATCGAGTAACTCATGCCACAGTTTTGGTTGGTTCAATGGTTTTACATCGTTACATATGAAATTTTTATGTGTTAGAAACTCTATTGTTTCCCTTATAATCGATGGATAATATTATAGAGCAGTTCACATCACGTGATTTTTACCGGATAACAATGAAGAAAGCTGTAGGACACACAAACACAAAAAGCATTGGTAAAGGCAGCGATGGTTGTCCTACAGCAGCAGCAAAAACCTGTTCGTGACGTCACCTTGCACAGCTCTATTTGGAAAGAAAAATTGTTTTACTTTCGTTGAAGTTTGTATGGATATTTTCTTCGTCGTTTAACTTTGGAGGGTTGTTATTTTTCTATTATATTTAATATTAGCATTATGCTCCTTCTTTCTGTATTTGAATTTCTTGCTTTAATACCCTTAATTAACACGTTCGCAGCCGCTCACGCGAAAGCGCGTGCTATGGCGCCAGCGTTAAGGGGCCACTCACGCGTCAGCGCGTGATGTGGGGTGATGTCTAATAGCCAGTTACGCGCTGGCGCGGAAAAATCTTCCACTGAATCTTTGTTGTAAAAAGTAAATTGGCTTCTGGGAAAAACCCACTTCTACAGTGCGGCATTAACTATCATCACATCTTCATGTATGCGGCAGCGAAACGTGTTAAAGAAGACGAATCAAAGAATTTCTATATTGAAATTACAATCAGGAAATTTAAATATTACAGTAAATATTAAATAATACTGTTACATTCCAGCAACTTTTTTTTTTTTCATTCTTGTAATATTGAACTTTTGATGCTCATTTCAGAGGGTTTCGTTTACGTTTTACGTTTGGCAAAATGTAAACACCCCAATAATGATGCAATATTTTATGCCAAAATTGGCGCAACATTGTTTACCAACATTGCTTAAATATTGGCTAAATGCAAACAGCAATACTGGTGCAATGTTTCATGCCAATATTGGCACAATATTTGTTAAATATTGGCAAAATATAAACACCGCAATATTGGTGCAATATTTCACGCTAATATAGGCGCAATATTTGTTATCAATTTTGGTTATATATTGGCATAATGTAAACAACCCAATATTGTTGCAATATTTCACGCTAACATTGGTGCAATATTCATTGCCAATGTTTGTTAAATATTGGCAAAATGTAAACAACCCAATATTGTTGCAATATTTCATACCGATATTGGCGCAATATTCTTTACCAATATTTGTTAAATATTGCAAACAATGTTGCGCCAATATTGGGATAAAATATTGCAACAATATCGGGGTGTTTACGTTTTGCCAATATTTAACCAATATTGATAATGAATGTTGTGCCAATATTGGTATGAAATATTGCGACAATATTGGGTTGTTTACATTATGCCAATATTTAACCAATATTGGTAACGAATACTGCGCCAATATTGGCGTAAAATATTGCACCAATATTGCGTTGTTTACATATTGCCAATATTTAACCAATATTGGTAATGAGTATTGCGCCAATATTGGGGAGAAATATTGCACCAATATTGAGGTATTTACATTTCGCCAATATTTAACCAATATTGGTAACGAATATTGCGCCAATATTGGCATGAAATATTGCAACAATATTGGGGTGTTTATATTTTGTAAATATTTAACCAATATTGGTAACGTATATTGCGCCAATGTTGGGGTGAAATATTGCACCATTATTGGCGTGAAATTTTGCACCAATATTAGGGGTTTATATTTCGCCAATATTTAACCAATATTGGTTACGTATATTGCGCCAATATTGGCATGAAATATTGCAACAATATTGCGATATTTATATTTTGCCAATATTTAACCAATATTGGTATCGAATATTGCGCCAATATTGGTATGAAATATTGCACCAATATTGGGTTATTTACATTTTGCCAATATTTAACCAATATTGGTATCGAATATTGCGCCAATATTGGTATGAAATATTGCAACAATATTGGGTTGTTTACATTTTGCCAATATTTTACCAATATTGGCAACGAATATTGCGCCAATATTGGGGTGAAATATTGCAGAAATATTGGAATGAAATATTGCACCAATATTGCGTTGTTTACATATTGCCAATATTTAACAAATATTGGTAATGAGTATTGCGCCAATATTGGGGAGAAATATTGCACGAATATTGGCTTGAAATATTGCACCAATATTGAGGTATTTACATTTCGCCAATATTTAACCAATATTGGTAACGAATATTGCGCCAATATTGGCATGAAATATTGCAACAATATTGGGGTGTTTACATTTTGTAAATATTTAACCAATATTGGTAACGTATATTGCGCCAATGTTGGGGTGAAATATTGCACCATTATTGGCGTGAAATTTTGCACCAATATTAGGGGTTTATATTTCGCCAATATTTAACCAATATTGGTAACGTATATTGCGCCAATATTGGCATGAAATATTGCAACAATATTGCGATATTTATATTTTGCCAATATTTCACCAATATTGGTAATGAATACTGCGCCAATATTGGGGTGAAATATTGCACGAATATTGGCGTGAAATATTGCACCAATATTGAGGTATTTACATTTCGCCAATATTCAACCAATATTGGTTGCGAATATTGCGCCAATATTGGGTTATTTACATTTTGCCAATATTTAACCAATATTGGTATCGAATATTGCGCCAATATTGGTATGAAATATTGCAACAATATTGGGTTGTTTACATTTTGCCAATATTTTACCAATATTGGCAACGAATATTGCGCCAATATTGGCATGAAATATTGCAATAATATTGGGGTGTTTACATTTTTCCAATATTTAACCAATATTGGTAACGTATATTGCGCCAATATTGGGGTGAAATATTGCAGAAATATTGGAATGAAATATTGCACCAATATTGGGGTGTTTACATTTCGCCAATATTTAGCCAATATTGGCATGCAATATTGGGGTGTTTACATTTCGCCAATATTTAACCAATATTGGTAACGTATATTGCGCCAATATTGGAGTGAAATATTGCAGAAATATTGGCGTGAAATATTGCACCAATATTGGCGTGAAATATTGTACCAATATTGGAGTGTTTACATTTCGCCAATATTTAGCCAATATTGGTAACGTATATTGCGCCAATATTGGCAAGCAATATTGCAACAATATTGGCGTGTTTACATTTCGCCAATATTTAACCAATATTGGTAACGTATATTGCGCCAATATTGGGGTGAAATATTGCAGAAATATTGGGGTGAAATATTGCAGAAATATTGGCGTGAAATATTGCACCAATATTGGGGTGTTTACATTTCTCCAATATTTAGCCAATATTGGTAAGGTATATTGCGCCAATATTGGCATGCAATATTGCGACTATATTGGGGTGTTTACATTTTGCCAATATTTAACCAATATTGGTAACGAATATTGCGCCAATATTGGAATGAAATTTTGCACCAATATTGGGTCGTTTACATTTTGACAATATTTAACCAATATTGGTAACGAATATTGCGCCAATATTGGGATGAAATATTGCATTAATATTGGGTTTTTTACATTTTGACAATATTTAACCAATATTGGTAACGTATATTGCGCCAATATTGGCGTGTTTATATTTTGCCAATATTTTTAAACAATGCTGCGCCAATATTGGAATAAAATATTGCAACAATGTTGGGTGTTTTACATTTTGCCAATATTTAACCTATATTGGCAACGAATATTGCGCCAATATTGGCATGAAATATTGCAAAAATATTGGGGTGTTTACATTTTTTCAATATTTAACCAATATTGGTAACGTATATTGCGCCAATATTGGGTTGAAATATTGCAGAAATATTGGCGTGAAATATTGCACCAATATTGGGGTGTTTACATTTTGCCAATATTTAACCAATATTGATAACGAATATTGCACTAATATTGGTATGAAATATTGCAATATTATTTTGGGGTGTTAGCATTTTGCCGATATTTAACCAACATTGGTAAACAATGTTGGGCCAATATTGGTATGAAATATTACTACGAAATTATGTACCGACAAATGGAGTAAAATATAGATGTAATATTTCATGAAATATTGTCTAAATATCGGCAAAATGTAAACATCCCAATATTGAGGCACTATTTTATGCCAATATTGGGGCAATATTTTATGCCAATGTTGGGGCAATATTTTATGCCAATATTGGCGCGCTGCAAATATTGGCTAAATAAGGGCAAAATGTAAACACCCCAATATTGGAGCAATATTTCATGCCAATATTGCGCCAAGATGCCAATATTGCTCCAAGATATAGCCAATATTGGCCCAATATTGTTTGGCTACTGGGGTTAGTTCAGTTCTAGAACTAACTTCATACACTTTTATGTTGTGCAATATTGAAAATGGCATAAAAATCGCTATTACAGTGCCCCCTTCTGGCGGATTTTTTTTCAGATTCAGGGCGATGCAACTAGCCATAGTGATACAAAAAAAATTTCGTTCAATTCGATGCATAACTTCATGTACTTTTGGTCAGTAGAATATTGAAAATGGTACAAAAATCGCGATTGCATCGCCCCCTTCCGACGAATTTTTTCAAATCCAGGGAGGACCAACTAGCCATAGTCATACACATACACAAAAAATTTGGTTTAATTCGGTGTATAACTTCATATACTTTTGGTCGGTACAATATTGAAAATGGCACAAAAATCGCGATTGCAGCGCCCCCTTCCGGCGGATTATTTTCAAATTCAGGGAGGACCAACTAGCCATAGTCATACATTTACACAAAAAGTTTGCTTAAATTCGATGCATAACTTCATATACTTTTGGTCGGTACAATATTGAAAATGGCAGTAAAATCGCGATTGCAGCGCCCCCCTCCGGCGGAATATTTCAAAACTGAAGGAGGACCTGCTTGCCACAGCCAAAAACATTTTTAAAAAATTTGGTTCAATTTTATGCATAACTTCATACACTTTTTGATAGTAGAATGGCGACAAACACACAAACAGACAGACACACAGACACACGGACAGACAGACATTTTGTAAAAACATTTTTCTTTGGAATCTCTGACCCAGAAAACGTGTAAATCCGTCGAAAACCGGAAGTCTAAAAAAATTTCGATTACAATACTTTCTTCTATTGAAGATAGAAGAAAGGAATAAAAAAGCTGAAACTAATGCCTGAAAATTGGTTGAACCATAATGTGGAGTTATTACTTCAGAAACCTTATCTTAAAATTCATGACGGGATAATAAGATGAAGTTTCTTTTTATTTGTTTTCTTAAACATTCGAATTTTCGTTTTAAATTATTGAAATTATCAACATTTTTGCATCATATTTCTGCATTTAGCTACCTTTAACCTTTCTAATTATATTCAGTTTAAAAAATATATCCACAGATTTATTTGTATATAAAAGAACCAAATTTGTGTTAAAAGCATTGAGGATTTTCATTGATATAGAATGTGAGTTGAGCATTTAGAAATGCTCTTAGACCGTTTGAAATATTCAGGAAATTTCCCGATTTTTATTTTTTTATTTTTTTCTTAATTTCTTGTATGATAAATAGATGCCAAAATGTAAAATTGTGCTCTTTTATAATATTTAAAGCAAAATGTTTTTATATTTCAATATAAAACTATAAAAATATTTATAAAATTTTCAAGAATTTTGCATCATATTTCCAGAATTAACTAGTTTTAACGTTCCTATTTATATTTAAGTTAAAATAAACTATGCACAGTTTTATTTATATCTCTAAACCAAACTTGCACAAAAAATATCGGGGATTTAAATTAATACGGAATCCAAATGGTGCATTTTGAAAAAGTCTTCTCAACGCTTAAAACATTCATTAAAATTCTTTATTTTTATGAAAAATAAAGTTTGTTTATTTCTTGTGTGCTAAATATATGCTATAATGCATATAGTGGGTATTTGTACAGTATTTAACGTGAAATATAAAACAAAAATAAATAAAATACTTGAAAGTGAAAAAAAAACTATTTTAAAACACCATAAAATAAATTAAAATGCGCAATGCCTTTTGAAAGAACTTTTCTTTCGAAAGAAGTCTTTCTCAGTCAGGCACGATAAGACGTGCATCTACTATGAATGTAGCGGCATGTTTACTTTATTTTATAGCATTTAAAAGAAATTTTTTCTCTTCAATTAATTAACACCAGTTTCAACTTATTATATTAAATAAAATACGTTTGAAAGCCCCTTATTCCCGTCTAACCGTTAGGGATTCTCTATAAAAAGGGTTACTCTAATCTTCTGAGAAGAAAATACTCCAGAAAATCAGAGTTTCGGTTCTAAAACAGAACTAAAATATAAATAAATTTTTTTATTTTTTTTTCTGAAAATACAAAAATCAGATAATTTTTGAAATGGTAAGAATTGGAAAGGAGTAATTTCACACGAAGTATTGTGAAAGTTTTATTTTATTTGAAACGTAAAAACCTATCAATGTGAGAAAAGAAAATTGAGTGTATCTTGTTGAAAGATTTCCCAGGGTATACATAAATGTTTTTTTTTTCTTAAAAATGTACATCTAACAAACAATTTTAAATTGTAAACTTATTTCTAAGAATACAAAAATATTTATGCTCAATTTAATTTTGACACTTCACATGTAACGGAATATAACAAAGTAATTTTTTTCATTTATCAACTATGCTTCATTTTTCCTTCACAATAGTAACCTATATGCGTTAATATTTTTTAAACATTGAAATATTTAAAACAATAAATTATCTATTAATTTCTAGGTAATTATATCACATGTATATTAAAATATATTTTTTAAAAGTTACTATTATAATTAAAAAATAATTAATGTAAGCATATTCAAAACTAAATTTCTTCTCCTAATTACTTAACAGACCTGTAAACAAAACATTCAAATAAGGCAATAAAACTTAAATTAGATAGAACAGATAATCAGAACTTGTGAATTGATATTATTTTTTTAAGATTAATTCATCTTAACAATATTTTCCAAGTAAGTTTTGACATTTTATATTGTGCTTCTTTCCCATCGTACTAAACATCCCATGGCACAGATGCTTTCTTTGTTCCATTCTTTCAAAATAGCTGTTCATTTTTTATACAATTACATGTTAAAATGTATTAAATGCTTTCACAGATTACAAATTAAATTTTAACTACATACAGTGAAAATAAAAATAATTTTTTAATTTGGATAAATGTTTCAAGCGATGTTTATTTTGGCTTTAATATTTAAACTAATTTAAGTTTTTATTACATTTTTTCAATTTCTTATAATTTATTAATTCTTAATATTTTCGTTTTTTAGGTATATCAGGTTTGCATCATAAAGTTATTTTTTATTGTATTTTTGAAATTTGTGATAAATTAGTCATTATATATTCGGTGCAATTATATTTGCGATACGCTGGCTTTTGTAAATAAAAATATAAAAAAAAACTTTCTTGTTTACGATTTTCCATAAGCAGTAAAAATAAAACATTTATGCATTTTTATAAAAATGGATACCCTAATTTTATACTTAGAAAAAAAAAATACTCCAGAAAACCAAAATAAGTCCTCCAATCCTCAGATTTTCTGTTTTAAAACAAAACAGAAATTTAGATGGGAAATATTTTTTTTTCTTCAAATACGAAAATCAGATTACTCTGGAAATGGAAAGAATTGGCAAAAAGTAATTTCACGCGAAGTATAGTAAAGTTTTGTTTTATTTGAAACGTAAAAACTCATCAATGTTGAGAAAAGAAAACCGAGTTTTGTGGTAAAAAGATCTTCAAGAGAATATATAAATGAATTTTATTCCCCTAAAAATGTGCAATGATCGATTTTAAATTCTATATTTCATAAGTAATCTAACGTAACACAGTAAAGTTTTGCATTTTCAGTTAAGCTTTATTTTATCTTCACAATTTTTACCTATTTGCTTTAATATATTTTAAACATTGCATTATTAAAAAAAAATGGTTAGCTATTAGTATCCAGCCAGTTATACCGTTTATCAAAGTATATTTTTAAATACTGCTATTAGAATTAAAAAATAATAAATTAATGTAAATATATATTTAAGATTAAAATTATTTTCATAATTAAATAAAAGATCTATAAATAAAACAGTCAAATTTGACAATAATATTTAGATTAGATAAACGATTAATCAGAATTTGTGAATTGATATTGCTTTTTCAAAGCTTTCTTATAACGATATTTTCCGATATTTTACGTATTTGCCATCTTACCAAACATTCCATACAAGCTTTACTTATTCCGTTCTTTGAAAATAGTTATTCGATTTTTATATGTATAACATTACATGTTCAAATGTATTAAAAGCTATATAGTGTTAAAGTTTACAATTTAAATACACAAATTGAAAATATCAGTATAAATGTTTCAAGCTATGTTTATTTTAGTTTTAATATTTAAACTAATTTACTTTTTTCAATACATTTATTGAATTTAAATTAATTTATTATTTATTTTTACTGATTTCAATTTTTTATGGATGTTGGGTTAGCATGTTTTATTGAAACGATTTTCAAAGTTTGTTATATGTTATTCATAACATATACAGTGCAATTCCGTTTATGCTGCACTGGATTTTGTAAAAAAAAAAAAAAAATGTAATTTAAGAAATTACACCAACCATTTGAAAAATGTTTCACTCGAAACAGTCATCTATCATTTTAAGCTAAATACCAGTTGTTTTATTGTATATTAACCGTGCCGCTGCTATAAATGACTTTATACATGCTGCAATTTGAAGATACGGTTCGTTTAAGTTACATCACTCCATTGTCGCCAAGCATAAAGGTTGGCGACGAAAGAAACATTTCAAACTATGTAACATTGTTGGTGCGAAAGTAATCATTATTAAAATACAGCTTTGGCATATACTGTTATATTTGTAAGACTTTGGCATATACTGTTTGATTTTACAGAGCAGAATTTTGGTGATGGAGATTTTAAACCAAAGTCGATCGCAGTACATCATCTGTGAATGGGTCCATCATACATTGAATCAAAAAAAAAAAAAAAAAAAAAAAAAAAATCCAGTTTTTCCCAAGCCGATTGCTTTTTAGTTTTCCTTTTAGGTGGTGGAAAATCAAGAGTAATAACTATAACATTTTCCGGCTTGTTAGAATCACTATTGGGACTCAAATTTTCCTGGTTAGAACCGACCGATTGTAAAACGCCATGGCTAGTGGATTGGTCGCCCTCGAGACATGATGTTTTACAATTAATCGCTTCGGCATTAAATTGCTTCCTTTTTCGTGATCGCCTTTCAACACGTAATTGGTTTTCAGCAGCTCGATAATCTTTTGATTTTCTCATTTTCTGCATTGAAAGATGTTTTTGCGCCAAACCAAATACAGTACTACTTAGTTATCCCGTAGACCAATTTCGCCAAATGATACGAATCGCCAAACTAATAAGCAACTTATACATGTTGACTAAATTTTTATTTTAAATAACAAAAGAACAAATAAATTAGTAAAACATTAATAAAAAGTCGAAATAAAAATCACTTTATGATTGTTTAAGTACGCGTATTGTGTTAATGTCATTGAATGCGATATTCACGGTCATTCATTTCTTTGGCTTCTTCTTTTTCCATATCTGTTAATTTCCGTCTACCCATTTGTAATTTTTTTAGTTTTCTCCTTCATTACAATGATTTTAAACATTTTAATTTCCTATTCAAATAAAAATTCTTCTAAAAGTAAGTAACGAATTTAATTTAAATTCAAATAAAAATTCTTCTAAAAGTAAAGAATTTAATTTAAATTCAAAAGTGACCACGTCATTTTGTCAATCCTCCAACGAAAACAACAACCATTTTTCAATGGTTAAAAAAATGCCTTTATTACAACTTTCTAAAAGCAGTAAAAAAAAATAGTTTTATTTTTATAAAAATTGATACCTTACTTTTATTCGTAGAAGAAAATTCTCCAGAAAACCAAATAAATCCTCTAATTATCAGAATTTCTGTTATAAATCAAAACAGAAATTTAGCTGGGAAATAAAAATTTTCTTCAAATACAAAAATCAAATTATTCTCCAAAGAGGAAGAATTCGCAAAGCACAATTTCACGTGAATTATAGTAGAAATTTTAATTTATTTGAAACATAAAAATCATGAATGCTAACAAAAGAAAATTGAGTTTTTCTGGTTTAAATATCCTTAAGGGAACACATAAATGGATTTATTTTCCTTAAAAATGTACATCTATTAAATAATTTTTAATTGTAAGTTTATTACTAGTAAGTTTATTACAAGTCAAGAGTAGTATAATACTTAAATTTTGATAATTGCACCAATAGATTTTGAATTCTAGGAAGAGGATATGAAGATGGAATTATAATCGAATTTAGCAATCTTAAATCTAGAGCCAAACGATACTTTTGAGGCTTGGACATATCAGTTCTCTTCTTTTTAACAAGAAGCATGGGACACGCCCTAGATGAATTTGATCTCTCAATAATGCCAGCATTTAACATTTGATTAATCTGGTCAAGAGCTTCTTGCTCAAGTGCCTGTGGCACAGGAAAAGGTAGGGTTTTGACTGGATGAGAATTTAGCATTGTGAATTGAGGATTAACCAGGTCGGTATGACCTAAAGTGTCAAGAGATTTTGAAAAAGCAAGAGCTTTACTACACAATAATTTTGTTAAAGATTCTTTTTCATGAGGAGGTAAGTGTTTTAGATCAAAGTCATTTGGAGACAGTTCCTGGATACGTTTTCTCTTTACCTCTTCAGATGGTAAAATTAAATTGCAATATTGGTCTTCAAAGTCTAAATCAAAAGAGTATTCCTCAATGTCTTTCTCATCTACATTAATACATTCGCCAATAATTGCATTTTTATTTAAATGAATGTCCAGCTTTGATATATTCTGACATACAACCAAAAATAAATTATTTTGAATTGAAGATTTGGAATGCAAAGATTCATGTAACACAAGACCTTTATTTTTTAAATTGGGTTTGAAAATAAAATATTCAGATGGAGGATTCAAGTACTTAACATGTAAATAAACAAAAGAATTAGGAGGGATTAATTCCCTATTGAGTAATTGTACCATGTTGGAATTCACCAAAATTTTATTACCAATATTTAAATGGGTTTGCTTTTCACCAAAATAACTACCATCATTAGTATTTTCAGATGAAAAATTCTTGCCAGGTATATTATCATTAGTAGATACATAGTTCACCACATTACCATAATCAGTTGGAACATAGTTAGAAAAATAAGTAAAATTACCATCAATATAAGGATTATGAAAATTCATAGCAGTGTTAGCAATATTATTTGTAAACAAACCACTAGTTTGAAAATTATAATCATAAGGATAGGTTGTGAAATTGTTGGACAATTGTAAATTTGTATCACCATAATTTGCACATATATCATCAGTATAAGTACCACTACTTAGATTATTTGATATAGAATCTTCATAACAAGGCATTTTGTGTACATCTAAAGAATATGGCACATTTGAATTATTATAATTATATTCAGAATTCATGAAATAGCAAATAGGAGATTCGTTATAACTGTGAAAAGGAATATGTTTATCCTTAATCAAGATAGACTTAAAGCTTGGTGAAATAGTTATGGAATGTTTATTGATAAACTCAAATCCAAGTATGGCTTGAAAATGAACATTTTGTATCTTTGTAAGGTAAAAGACACGATGAAAAAAGAATTTATCGATTTTAAATGCAATCTCTATGCATCCTTTGAAAAAAACTTTAGAATTTATAGTAGACACAGATACATTTCTGGATAAGAATTTGTAATGAAGCCTGGATTTAATGCTATTAAAGCATTCTTGATCCAAGAGTGACAAACTTGATCCAGTATCAATTAACGTTGAGATTTAATTATGTTGAATGTTTATCAGTATGCATGGAAGAACATACGAGTTATTAAAGGAACTGCATATGACATGTCTTTCTTGTACATCATCATCAATTTCTAAAGTTTGTTTGGATGTCAAAGAATTATGTGAACATGAAGATTTGTTAAATTTAGGTGTTACAGGGGAAGTTTGGACAGCTGTGGATGATACTAAAGTGATTGAAGAGCTTTTGTCAAATTGTTGTTTATGTTTGTCACTAAAGTGTACTGACCCTGAATGAGAATTACGGGAGAGAAGGCGGTCAGTAGAACCAGTCTCCCTTATTTGTTTAAATGATAAACATTGTTTTTATTTTCAGAAGAGGTATAGTTTTTCCTTCTGTGAGAATTAGACGAAAAATGAGACAAAGAGTTTTGATTGGAAGCACTAATAATATTTTTAAATTTGTAGCATGAGTCCATAAGATGATTGAATTTTCCACAGAACGCACAGTGCACAACATCTCGTTTGTGATAAAAGGATGCAGAGTTTTTTTTGTGAGAAAATTTGTCGAAGGTGGGTTGATGATAAGGATGTTTCCGATAAAAATTATGTCGACGAAAATTATTTTTATGTTTATCTGTAGCCTCTTGTCTATTTGGAGAAGGAGAATATGTTCTAGCTTTTCTTTTAAAATTACTAGAAGCATGAGAATTGTCTTTTGGAGTTTGCAAAGGTGAGAAGGTAGTTTGAGAATTGACATAAATTTTATCCTTCGTATGTCTCATAGGAGTCTTATGGAGTACATTATTAGAAGCACTAGAATTATCATGGACTTTTTCAGAATCCAAACAATAGGCTTGATTATAATTCTTGTAAGATTTTTTAGGGGGAGAGTCATATATATCCTGAAGAAAATTTGCTCGTTCAAGAGCTAAATCAAAAGATGAAATATTTTCCTCTAGAATTTTCCGCTTAATTTGTTTAGGCAAAGCCTCAAGAAAATGAGTGAATTTTAATGAATTGAGAGCAGAAGAATCCAATTTACGGTATGCAAGCCGAAGTTGTTTATCCAGCCGAAACGCAAAATTTTTGACTGATTCATTTGAATCTAAGCTTAAATTCTGCAAGGATTTGAGAGAAACAGTCTTTTTTGAAGGTAAGAAATAGTCAATAAAAGCTTTCCGAATGTCATGGAAATTATAGTTCTTGAACTGAGACTGTGTTTCAAGAAAGAAGAGTAAGGCGCTGCCCTCAAGTTTCGATTTGAAGAGAACAAAAAGTTCTTTATCGGAAAAATTATTTAACTCTTGTATATCAGATAATTGATCAAAGAAGAATTCCACAGTCTGAGGGTTGCCGTCGAACGGCTGTATTGCAATATTTAATTTAGACTTGGGGGGCATGATGATATAATTAAACTGAGAGCTCAATAAATGACAGGTTAAATTTGGTTATAGACTGGTCACATAATAAATAATATATAAATTGACCCATTATTCAAAATATTAACGAATTTCATTTACGTTATACATCATTTTTATATATAAAGAAGAAGAAGAATTATATGACGAAGAGAAGAAAAATACCAACATATCTTTCTTATCAGCAGATCAAAAGAACATGGCCCAAAAATTTTTATCATATAATATATATGATAAAATAATAATATATATGATATATATGATAATATAATATATATGATATATATCATATAATATATATGCAAATATATATATCATACGGCTCAAAACATATATTCTTATATTTAGCCCACATGCGAGAGTATATCCCACATAATTGATAATAGAATTTCCAGGCCCTTATTACCGCATGGGCAAATCGGAACTTTGTCCATGGCCCCCGGACTTTAAGAGGCTCCTAAAATCCATATATTAAATTATAAATTATTTATTTTCTTTTTCCAATTCCATCTGTTCCATAGGTTGAAGTTATTAAAATAATCTTAAAGTAATATAACAAATTGATAAATTTTTATAAAAGATTTTTGTTCAGTACTAAGGGAAACAAAAAATATATTTAGGCATTTAATTTAGAATTGACGGAGCTAAGAATTTTCCGCCATTTCTATCCAGGGTGCAGAAATATGTGTATACATCACACATACACAGTGAGTGACCATCAGTTCTACTTGAATAATGTTGCATTGATTCGAAAGGTTATCTTTACTCAGTGCCTCAGTTAGTCATAATCGGAGCCTGAGTACTGCATTTAAAAAAACAAATTACATCGTTGCAAATTAGTAATCGTACCTTAAGAAAACATGCTAGTTTTCTTCTTCTTCTTCTTTTTTTTTCCATTTTAAATAGGAAACGAAAATTAATTATTTTTTTAGTTTTTTCAATAATAGAGATAACATTTAACAGATGCATAACTTCTTTTCTGAGGTAAGCAAGTCATTTTCATTCAAATATTCTACTTAAGCTGTTAGCAGAATGGTAAATAAAAACAAGGAAAAAAATAACATTTCTGAGCATTAACTTTTCAAGAATTTCTAATTTATTGCTACCTCAATTCAATTTTGAGGATATGCCCACATGATTTTATGTCTTTTTTCCCAAATCGATTCTAGAAAAAATAAGATCATTTTTTTTCTAACATACCTTACAGGAAAAAGCTATAGAGAGCAATTTTTCATTCAAGAGGAAGTAAATTGACTTTGAGAAAATATAATTGAAATGATATTTGTTTTTCTTCTTATCATTTACAGGGAAATAACTTTGTAAACAAATTTCAGCATTTTAAAATAAATGAATATTGTAAGCAAATTTCATATATTAATACGGTATCAGAAAATATAGTTATTAATAAAATTACACCTGGAATTAAAACACATTTTCATATATTATTATATTCTGAACATTTCGTCAACTGCGAATAATAAAGTTCAATCTGTGTTTTTGAAAAACAAAAGGACTTATCGATATAGAAATGTTCTAATTGTATCTATGAAGGCGTTTCTGGATTAAAATAATGTCATAATATAATTGTAATGTCATATTTAAATTACATCTAAGATCATTTTGATGCAAAAAGGCCTTCATAGATACAGATAGAGCCTTTCTACACTGTAAAAAAAATCTGTAACCTTAGTAATCTAAATTAACCGAAATCTCTTATGCTTACTAAAATTTTATGTGTACACTGTACAAGAAAATGATGTCAATCTACAAAACTTGTAAGCAAATTTAAAACCATCTGTAACTTTACAAAAGAATTTACTAAAATTTTGGTAACTTTACTAAAATTTTATCTATAATGCTCGTTATCGTCACTTAAAAAGTTCTTGGAATACGATTTCCCAAAAAAATTCTTAGTAACCTTAAAATTTGTTTGATTCAAAGTGCAAATCTGTATCTGTTACATGAATTTTTATTGTTGCCGTTACATAAAAACTTCTTGGAATACAATCGTACTAGAAAAATTTTTTGTAACTTTCCCAATTTTTTTTTACAGTGTATATCGTCAAGTCATTTTTTTTCAAAACACAAATAGAACCTTATTATTCCCAGGTGACGATTTTTCATTTATCATAAAAGAACCGTAATTTGAAGAAAGAGAAATCTGTAAAGTTGCTAAAATTTTTCTATGAAACGATTCTTAGAATTTTTTTATGTGACGACACGACAAAAATTTATGTAATAGTACGCGTTCGCACTATATTTCAAAAAAATCTGAAAGGTCAATAATAATTTTTAAAAACTGGGATACCTAGAACTTTTCATGTAACTGGAAGCCTGGATACAGATAAAACAATTATAGTTACATGTTTTAGTTAGTTTACTGTAATTTTAGTACATTATTTATTAAAGCTACAGATTTTTGCAGCTTTACAAAAACTAATTTTGTAGATTTGCATCTTTTCTATACAGTATTCAGATAAAATTTTACGAAGCATACAAATTTTTCTAATTTTAGATCTGTAGAATAACATCTTTTTTTTTAATTATTTGAGAAAATAGTTGTATAATAAATCTGAAGTAAATCGAAACTTTTTATTAGTTGAATTCTGAAACTTATTTTATTTTATTCGTTTTCTGATTGGTCCATGCTTAATGTCTAGAAATGAAATACTCCTGTTTTTTTATTTTATTCGTTTTCTGATTGGTCCACGTTTATTGTCCAAAGATGGAATACTTCTGTTACCACAATGGCAAAAAAAGTATTAAAAACCTCAAAAAACTTAATAACTCAAAAAAAAAAAAAAAAAATTAGATACAGGTCACAAACAAATTTCATTTAAAAGTAATTTTTTTCTACAACGGTGTAAAAATTAAAAATGTGCGATGCTTAGAAGTTTTAAAATTTGCAATACCGAATATTATTAAACTGAAATTTCATTTAATATTTGTTTTTGATTGGTCCAGGAATATTGATGTGTCGTTTTATGTTCAGGCACATTAGTATGACTCTGTTATTACGTAAGCTACGTGTTGATCATCATAAAAATGATGTTATTATTGTTTTTAACTTATAGATACCATTTGTAAGTCTAAAATTATAATCTTTGAAAATATTATTTTCTAAATAGTCGTTGTAATTTGCTAAGTTACAAAATTTTCGATTTTTTTTTTTTTTTTTACTTTACTTTTCATTTTTTTTCCTTTTAAAGGGGAGGATTATATTATATATGAGTTTTCTAATGAAACAAAAATTTTATATGCGAATCAATCAATTTTATCATACAATTAGAATTGAGAAAGTAACTTTTTTAAGATTTTGAACATTAGTTTTTCAATTTTATTTTACAATAGTATAATTTTCAGCTACTTTATGGGAAAATTATAAAGCTTAAATGTTTTTATTTTATTTTATTTTTTAAAATTGAAAATTATACTCAGAATATGAATGTAATCGATTTTAACAAAACATATGTGTTCTGATTTATTATGTCTTCAGGTTAATAAACTTTGCATATAAATCACCACATATATTATAATCAAAGGTTACACTACCAGAAAAATTCGTCCGTGGACATTGGATTATTATTTCTGCTTTCCTTGAAAACATATTTTATCCATGAAATCTTTCTGAAAATTCAAAAATTAGAAGTAATTTCATTCATTCCTAGTGCGTATGAGTATTGGCTCATATAATATAAAAATCCAAATTCATTTTTAAAATCCATTTTAAATTCTATAAATTAAGATTTATAATTTAATTAAAAAATGTAAAGCAAGAAAAGAGTAAAGAAACGTTGTCGATAAAAAAATAAATAACAATTAATTTTCTCATTACTTTAATAACATTTCCAATTTTTTAAAGGATATAAAATTTACTTGCATTTGAAATATATTTTATATAACACATTTAAAATGATTTTTTAATTAAAATATTGTGTGTAAAAAAAATTCATTTTACACAAAAAAGAAAACTTCTCATACAAAAATATAATATTCCTATTTTACTTCTGGTAATCTACATAAAAAATATTTTTAACTCACATTGTTAATCTTATTTTAATAGTTAAGTAAACTTGACACAATTTCATTAAAGACGAAATTTTAACTTCGAAATTCAAATATTTTTAAATAAATTAATCAAACCATGCCTATCTGAGACAAACATATTTTCTTCAAACTGGTTTACAATTTAACAGCTGTAGCTGAGTGGTTAGAATACTGGATTTGATTTTGTTGATACAGCACGAAACGTGAAATTTGGCGAGAACAATCAATTAATTTTTTAAAATATGTTTATTTTCAATTTGAAAAATAAGATTAAATGCTTAAAGTCATCATAATGATATTTTGTAATGGTATAGGAGATTAGTGGAATCAAACTGAAGCAATATCAAAAACGGTAAAGCGTTATAAGCAGAAACTGTTAAATAGAGGTTCCACTGTAGATTCAAAGTACTATGTTTCTTTTTTCATCCTTTTTTTTTTATTTTTTGGTACCGAGTTCCATTAAGTGACATGTCACTTTCTTCAACCAGTATGACCTCGATAACAAATCGAACTTATTGAATTCAGGTAAACTCAGCTAGTAAAAATTCATAAATTTTATATATTTTCTGCATTTTTTGATTTTGCCATTGAATTTGTACTCGATCAAAAATAATATATCGTGCCGTCTTTGCATGCATACCATAATTTATAGTTTCTTATGCTAATGGAACTAAGATGTCCAGGGATAATAAGTAGACAGAGTGGGTAACATTGACAAGCACTAATATTATTCATAATTACGAAAATATCCCTGAAATGGCATCCACGGGCTCTGCGCAGAAGTGTTCTGCGTCATCTTAATCACACTTCACCATTAAAATTTAATTTTCTTGTTTTGTAGACCTGGCCACTGTAAGAAGCACGTGAGTATCAACGCCCGATCCAAAATTTGCGGGATAAGTTCTATGATTGGGAGACTATATATTTATTAAGAAATATTTTGTTTATTATATAAATTTATAGTGTATTTCATGAACGTTCAAAATATTGTGGAAGACTTTAAATGTGTTCGCGGTGTAGTTTGTAGTTTGAAGTTTAACATATACTGCGCAATAAGAATACTGAGATGATAACGACATCTAATTGGTGTTATTACTCCAACTGATTTTTTTCAGAGCTGGAACTACATCCGAAAAGAGTATATTTTTAATTTTATGCAATTAAACACATTATTGTCATTGTTTAAAATAAAGAAAACATACAGAGAAAATTCTATGCCTTAAGTGCTGTTAATTTTTTTCACGTCAAAAGAACAACATATTTATTGATTATTGATTTATTAATTGATTAATATTGATATCTATTGAATAAAATATCTTAGGTGTGTAATAACCCAAATAGCACTGGTCAAGAAATCCCTCTATTACATTTTATGAATACATATCTGTTAAAATATTCTTTCGAGTATACATAGACAATAGGTTGATGTATCTAATCCTTTGTTTGTTTGAAAAAAAAACTAGTTGGATGTGCCAATCCCAAAAATTTCTTATATCTCATACGTTCATTTTAATATTAAAAAAAATAGTTACTCATTTTAATGCTTTAATCATTTTAATTCAATACCATACCAACTTTGATTTTCATCTTAAATTTCTGCTTCAGTCAATTAATCGGGGTAAAAACGAATTTTCGTCTCTGCACGAGCCGATGGACAATAGAATGATAGGCAGATTTTTTTTTCAAATTCAGGGAGGACCTACTTGCCATACCAAAAAATAATCATATACAAAAAACTTAGTTCAGTTCTAGAACTAACTTCATACACTTTTATGTTGTGCAATATTGAAAATGGCATAAAAATCGCTATTACAGTGCCCCCTTCTGGCGGATTTTTTTTCAGATTCAGGGCGATGCAACTAGCCATAGTGATACAAAAAAAATTTCGTTCAATTCGATGCATAACTTCATGTACTTTTGGTCAGTAGAATATTGAAAATGGCACAAAAATCGCGATTGCATCGCCCCCTTCCGACGAATTTTTTCAAATCCAGGGAGGACCAACTAGCCATAGTCATACACATACACAAAAAATTTGGTTTAATTCGGTGTATAACTTCATATACTTTTGGTCGGTACAATATTGAAAATGGCACAAAAATCGCGATTGCAGCCCCCCCTTCCGGCGGATTATTTTCAAATTCAGGGAGGACCAACTAGCCATAGTCATACATTTACACAAAAAGTTTGCTTAAATTCGATGCATAACTTCATATACTTTTGGTCGGTACAATATTGAAAATGGCAGTAAAATCGCGATTGCAGCGCCCCCCTCCGGCGGAATATTTCAAAACTGAAGGAGGACCTGCTTGCCACAGCCAAAAACATTTTTAAAAAATTTGGTTCAATTTTATGCATAACTTCATACACTTTTTGATAGTAGAATGGCGACAAACACACAAACAGACAGACACACAGACACACGGACAGACAGACATTTTGTAAAAACATGTTTCTTTGGAATCTCTGACCCAGAAAACGTGTAAATCCGTCAAAAACCGGAAGTCTAAAAAAATTTCGATTACAATACTTTCTTCTATTGAAGATAGAAGAAAGGAATAAAAAAGCTGAAACTAATGCCTGAAAATTGGTTAAACCATAATGTGGAGTTATTACTTCAGGAACCTTATCTTAAAATTCATGACGGGATAATAAGATGAAGTTTCTTTTTATTTGTTTTCTTAAACATTCGAATTTTCGTTTTAAATTATTGAAATTATCAACATTTTTGCATCATATTTCTGCATTTAGCTACCTTTAACCTTTCTAATTATATTCAGTTTAAAAAATATATCCACAGATTTATTTGTATATAAAAGAACCAAATTTGTGTTAAAAGCATTGAGGATTTTCATTGATATAGAATGTGAGTTGAGCATTTAGAAATGCTCTTAGACCGTTTGAAATATTCAGGAAATTTCCTGATTTTTATTTTTTTATTTTTTTCTTAATTTCTTGTATGATAAATAGATGCCAAAATGTAAAATTGTGCTCTTTTATAATATTTAAAGCAAAATGTTTTTATATTTCAATATAAAACTATAAAAATATTTATAAAATTTTCAAGAATTTTGCATCATATTTCCAGAATTAACTAGTTTTAACGTTCCTATTTATATTTAAGTTAAAATAAACTATGCACAGTTTTATTTATATCTCTAAACCAAACTTGCACAAAAAATATCGGGGATTTAAATTAATACGGAATCCAAATGGTGCATTTTGAAAAAGTCTTCTCAACGCTTAAAACATTCATTAAAATTCTTTATTTTTATGAAAAATAAAGTTTGTTTATTTCTTGTGTGCTAAATATATGCTATAATGCATATAGTGGGTATTTGTACAGTATTTAACGTGAAATATAAAACAAAAATAAATAAAATACTTGAAAGTGAAAAAAAAACTATTTTAAAACACCATAAAATAAATTAAAATGCGCAATGCCTTTTGAAAGAACTTTTCTTTCGAAAGAAGTCTTTCTCAGTCAGGCACGATAAGACGTGCATCTACTATGAATGTAGCGGCATGTTTACTTTATTTTATAGCATTTAAAAGAAATTTTTTCTCTTCAATTAATTAACACCAGTTTCAACTTATTATATTAAATAAAATACGTTTGAAAGCCCCTTATTCCCGTCTAACCGTTAGGGATTCTCTATAAAAAGGGTTACTCTAATCTTCTGAGAAGAAAATACTCCAGAAAATCAGAGTTTCGGTTCTAAAACAGAACTAAAATATAAATAAATTTTTTTATTTTTTTTTTCTGAAAATACAAAAATCAGATAATTTTTGAAATGGTAAGAATTGGAAAGGAGTAATTTCACACGAAGTATTGTAAAAGTTTTATTTTATTTGAAACGTAAAAACCTATCAATGTGAGAAAAGAAAATTGAGTGTATCTTGTTGAAAGATTTCCCAGGGTATACATAAATGTTTTTTTTTTCTTAAAAATGTACATCTAACAAACAATTTTAAATTGTAAACTTATTTCTAAGAATACAAAAATATTTATGCTCAATTTAATTTTGACACTTCACATGTAACGGAATATAACAAAGTAATTTTTTTCATTTATCAACTATGCTTCATTTTTCCTTCACAATAGTAACCTATATGCGTTAATATTTTTTAAACATTGAAATATTTAAAACAATAAATTATCTATTAATTTCTAGGTAATTATATCACATGTATATTAAAATATATTTTTTAAAAGTTACTATTATAATTAAAAAATAATTAATGTAAGCATATTCAAAACTAAATTTCTTCTCCTAATTACTTAACAGACCTGTAAACAAAACATTCAAATAAGGCAATAAAACTTAAATTAGATAGAACAGATAATCAGAACTTGTGAATTGATATTATTTTTTTAAGATTAATTCATCTTAACAATATTTTCCAAGTAAGTTTTGACATTTTATATTGTGCTTCTTTCCCATCGTACTAAACATCCCATGGCACAGATGCTTTCTTTGTTCCATTCTTTCAAAATAGCTGTTCATTTTTTATACAATTACATGTTAAAATGTATTAAATGCTTTCACAGATTACAAATTAAATTTTAACTACATGCAGTGAAAATAAAAATAATTTTTTAATTTGGATAAATGTTTCAAGCGATGTTTATTTTGGCTTTAATATTTAAACTAATTTAAGTTTTTATTACATTTTTTCAATTTCTTATAATTTATTAATTCTTATTATTTTCGTTTTTTAGGTATATCAGGTTTGCATCATAAAGTTATTTTTTATTGTATTTTTGAAATTTGTGATAAATTAGTCATTATATATTCGGTGCAATTATATTTGCGATACGCTGGCTTTTGTAAATAAAAATATAAAAAAAAACTTTCTTGTTTACGATTTTCCATAAGCAGTAAAAATAAAACATTTATGCATTTTTATAAAAATGGATACCCTAATTTTATACTTAGAAAAAAAATACTCCAGAAAACCAAAATAAGTCCTCCAATCCTCAGATTTTCTGTTTTAAAACAAAACAGAAATTTAGATGGGAAATATTTTTTTTTTCTTCAAATACGAAAATCAGATTACTCTGGAAATGGAAAGAATTGGCAAAAAGTAATTTCACGCGAAGTATAGTAAAGTTTTGTTTTATTTGAAACGTAAAAACTCATCAATGTTGAGAAAAGAAAACCGAGTTTTGTGGTAAAAAGATCTTCAAGAGAATATATAAATGAATTTTATTCCCCTAAAAATGTGCAATGATCGATTTTAAATTCTATATTTCATAAGTAATCTAACGTAACACAGTAAAGTTTTGCATTTTCAGTTAAGCTTTATTTTATCTTCACAACTTTTACCTATTTGCTTTAATATATTTTAAACATTGCATTATTAAAAAAAAATGGTTAGCTATTAGTATCCAGCCAGTTATACCGTTTATCAAAGTATATTTTTAAATACTGCTATTAGAATTAAAAAATAATAAATTAATGTAAATATATATTTAAGATTAAAATTATTTTCATAATTAAATAAAAGATCTATAAATAAAACAGTCAAATTTGACAATAATATTTAGATTAGATAAACGATTAATCAGAATTTGTGAATTGATATTGCTTTTTCAAAGCTTTCTTATAACGATATTTTCCGATATTTTACGTATTTGCCATCTTACCAAACATTCCATACAAGCTTTACTTATTCCGTTCTTTGAAAATAGTTATTCGATTTTTATATGTATAACATTACATGTTCAAATGTATTAAAAGCTATATAGTGTTAAAGTTTACAATTTAAATACACAAATTGAAAATATCAGTATAAATGTTTCAAGCTATGTTTATTTTAGTTTTAATATTTAAACTAATTTACTTTTTTCAATACATTTATTGAATTTAAATTAATTTATTATTTTTACTGATTTCAATTTTTTATGGATGTTGGGTTAGCATGTTTTATTGAAACGATTTTCAAAGTTTGTTATATGTTATTCATAACATATACAGTGCAATTCCGTTTATGCTGCACTGGATTTTGTAAAAAAAAAAAAATGTAATTTAAGAAATTACACCAACCATTTGAAAAATGTTTCACTCGAAACAGTCATCTATCATTTTAAGCTAAATACCAGTTGTTTTATTGTATATTAACCGTGCCGCTGCTATAAATGACTTTATACATGCTGCAATTTGAAGATACGGTTCGTTTAAGTTACATCACTCCATTGTCGCCAAGCATAAAGGTTGGCGACGAAAGAAACATTTCAAACTATGTAACATTGTTGGTGCGAAAGTAATCATTATTAAAATACAGCTTTGGCATATACTGTTATATTTGTAAGACTTTGGCATATACTGTTTGATTTTACAGAGCAGAATTTTGGTGATGGAGATTTTAAACCAAAGTCGATCGCAGTACATCATCTGTGAATGGGTCCATCATACATTGAATCAAAAAAAAAAAAAAAAAAAAAAAAAAAAAAAAAAAAAAAAAAAATCCAGTTTTTTCCAAGCCGATTGCTTTTTAGTTTTCCTTTTAGGTGGTGGAAAATCAAGAGTAATAACTATAACATTTTCCGGCTTGTTAGAATCACTATTGGGACTCAAATTTTCCTGGTTAGAACCGACCGATTTTAAAACGCCATGGCTAGTGGATTGGTCGCCCTCGAGACATGATGTTTTACAATTAATCGCTTCGGCATTAAATTGCTTCCTTTTTCGTGATCGCCTTTCAACACGTAATTGGTTTTCAGCAGCTCGATAATCTTTTGATTTTCTCATTTTCTGCATTGAAAGATGTTTTTGCGCCAAACCAAATACAGTACTACTTAGTTATCCCGTAGACCAATTTCGCCAAATGATACGAATCGCCAAACTAATAAGCAACTTATACATGTTGACTAAATTTTTATTTTAAATAACAAAAGAACAAATAAATTAGTAAAACATTAATAAAAAGTCGAAATAAAAATCACTTTATGATTGTTTAAGTACGCGTATTGTGTTAATGTCATTGAATGCGATATTCACGGTCATTCATTTCTTTGGCTTCTTCTTTTTCCATATCTGTTAATTTCCGTCTACCCATTTGTAATTTTTTTAGTTTTCTCCTTCATTACAATGATTTTAAACATTTTAATTTCCTATTCAAATAAAAATTCTTCTAAAAGTAAGTAACGAATTTAATTTAAATTCAAATAAAAATTCTTCTAAAAGTAAAGAATTTAATTTAAATTCAAAAGTGACCACGTCATTTTGTCAATCCTCCAACGAAAACAACAACCATTTTTCAATGGTTAAAAAAATGTCTTTATTACAACTTTCTAAAAGCAGTAAAAAAAAATATTTTTATTTTTATAAAAATTGATACCTTACTTTTATTCGTAGAAGAAAATTCTCCAGAAAACCAAATAAATCCTCTAATTATCAGAATTTCTGTTATAAATCAAAACAGAAAATTAGCTGGGAAATAAAAATTTTCTTCAAATACAAAAATCAAATTATTCTCCAAAGAGGAAGAATTCGCAAAGCACAATTTCACGTGAATTATAGTAGAAATTTTAATTTATTTGAAACATAAAAATCATGAATGCTAACAAAAGAAAATTGAGTTTTTCTGGTTTAAATATCCTTAAGGGAACACATAAATGGATTTATTTTCCTTAAAAATGTACATCTATTAAATAATTTTTAATTGTAAGTTTATTACTAAGACTACCGAAATATTTGTGATCAATTTTAAATTAGATACTTCACGTTTAATAGAACATAATACAGTAAATTTTTACAATTTTCAATTACGTTTTATTTATCGTTCACAGTTTTAAACAATATTTTTAATTACTGAATTATTAAAAAATATTTTAAATTAGCTTTTAGTACCTGGACAGTTATATCACATGTATATCGAAGTATATTATTTAAATGCTACTTTAGAATAAAAAAAAATAATTAATGGAAATATACTTAAGTTTCTTCTCAAAATTACATAAAAGATCTCTGAATAAAACATACAAATTTGATAATAATATTTAAATTAAACAGCATAGATAGTCAATTTTTTTTATTGATACTGCATTTTTTAAAGATTGACACTTATATTCTATGTATTTCCAATTTTACTAAATATTCCATGGCATATGTGCTTTTTTTATTACATTCTTTGAAAACAGTTCTTTAATTTTTTATAGCATTGCATGTTCAATTGCATAAAATGCTATTATGGTGTTAAAGATTACAATTGAAATACACACATTTAAAATAAATTTTTTTATATCTGTATAAATGTTTCAAGCGATGTTTCTTTTTAGTTTTAATATTTAAACATTTTTCAATGCATTCATTGAATTTCTTTTAAAATTTTACTTAATTTTTACTAATTATTTTTTTTATTATATCGGGTTAGCGTGATAAAGTTCTATTTTATTGAAATGTCTTATCGAAATTTATAATAGATTAACAGAAGTAATTAGCCATAATGTATTGATCGCAATTCTATTTTCGATGCACTGGTTTTGTATATATATATATATATATATATTATATCTATAGGGTGAATCATAATTACGTAAACAATAGGCTACCTCCTTAAATATCGCCAATAGCCACATAGTTCCAATCGTAAAGTTTCATAAAAAAGGTGCAAAGAGTGATGACATAAACTGCAACTTCATGGGTTGTCTATTTGAAAAAATACGAAAATTAAATTTTCATACGGCCCTGTAGGGCCAAATTCCCAATTAGGAAATTATTCTTTATCCATTCCTCAAATAAAGAACAACAACAACAACAACAAAAAAAAAACATCTCCATATCTAAAAATCTCAGAGATATCAAAATCCAAACGCTTTAACTTACACTATATGCCTCTAAACGAAGAGTTTTTGTCTTATTTTGATTGCAAAATAGGGGTCATCGAAAAATTGTCCGTCATTAAATGTTAATTTAAGAAAATGCCTCTTTTTCATACAAAAAAAAGCACACAGTTTTAATGCTAATCCTGCTTTTAAAATATACTGGTAGTTTACACTAGTGAATCTGCATTTTCGAAATATCTAAGTCTGGTGCTGAACCGACCAATAGGGAAAAAAGCTCGGCCCTGCCGGGAAAAATGTTAAACTCATAACTCAGCCCAGCCTGAAAAAAATTAACCATAGCCCGGACCAATCTTGAATTTCTACATAATTTTCTACTTTTATGTAGTTAAAAATTTATTTCATATGAAGGAATTCTGATCAAAAATACTTATTATAGTATTTCGTTTTTGGTATTCATTCTCATTATTAAAAAAGCGTCAAAGACTGTTATTTTTTATTTTATCAATGATTTTCTATTTATATGTAGATGTTTCACTTACACTTCAATATCTTTAATCCATATTTCATGTGTTGGAGACTTTGAAAAATTCTATAGAGTAAGGTTTTTCAAGACGGAATACCATAGAAAGAAAAAATATATTATATAAATTATTGTACGGCTCTGCCCGGCCAAACCGAATTTCTACATATTTTTAAATATATGCAGGGTGAGTCATAAATATCGAAACAATAGGCTATCTCCTTAAATATTGCCCTTAGACCCATACTTCCAATTGCAAAAATTCATAAAAAATGTGAAATTTTTGATAAGATAAATTGCGACTCCATGGGCGGTCTAGTTGAAAAGTTACGAAAATTAATTTTTTATACGGCCCCCGTAGGATAAAAATTCCAATTAGAAAAACTTTCCTTATTCAGTCCTGAATAAGACATAAAAAGTTGCATTTTCATATCTCCAAAATTCGCAAAGTTATAGCCGTTTAAAAAATTCATCAGGTTTTAAGGGATTAGACACAAATTTAAATGCGCGCAATTAAAAAAACAATGTTACTTTAACAGTTCTAGAAAACGCGTAAAAAATCTACTTCTTGAGTTAGAATTTTGATTTTTTTTTCTTTTTTTGTGATGGTTAGCCTTATAATTTGCTAAGAAAATCACATTCTAAAATTTCTAATACAATTTATAAAAGTTTCATGTGGTTATTACTGGTTTAAATGGGACAATCAAAAATCGTTATAACGCGTAGCATTATTTATCGGATTTCAATTTCTTTCCATTTAATTAAAGATGAAAATCTGATTTTAGTTTTGTTCCAAGGTTTTTTTAATATTAATTTTAAAACTATTAAAAATGTTTATTGAAAAAAAATATAACTTTTAAAAAAATCATATTTTCAAAAGCAAACATTTTTTCAAAAGCAAACATTTTTTCAAAAGTAAAATTTTTTTCAAATTTGTCGAAACAAAACTAATGTAAAAAAATAAAAAATGACGTGTTCCAAGTTCCTTTTTCTTTTAAAATTTTCAACATTTAATAATTTAAAGACAAGAAATATAAGAAGATAAAAATTTCATTATGCAGAAAAACGAAGTGTATTGATTAAATGTCCGTCAGTTATTTTAAAAAATGCATTTTCTAAGATGCAGATTAAGTCTTTTTTTTTCTTTTTAAATTTACCTCTGACAACTTCAGGCTTCTTATCGTCCTCCAGAGGATGTTAAAAAATCTGTATTCTGGACCCAGGTAGGGCCAGGACCGAGATGTTATTTTTTTCTGAAGACTCGCCAGGCCGGGCCTCATATTTCAGATGTGTATATTGCTGGGACGATTACTGTTTCTAAACCAATAGGAGACGTCATTATCACGGTCAAGTACACGCCCACACAGTTTGATTGACAGGAACTCGTGGACAATTGATCGTGTGTGTTTATTATTTATTTGTACTCGGATTGTTTGAATTTGTACTCGGTAATTAAAAATTAAAGGTACGAAAGAATTTTTTTTTTTTTTTCAAAATGACTGAATTTTATTTACTTCAATTAGAAATTATACTTCCTCTGATCCTGAAATAAATAAATAAATAAATAAAAATTAAAGTAAGAATTTTGCTTATACGGATATTTTCGCAGAATACTTTTTTTCCCATTTGTTTAATATATATATAAATCATTTTGGAACGATATTTAGAATATTAAAAGGGTTTGAAATATTTTTTTCAAAATGTCTTATTTATTAATAAAAGACAGCCTCCAATAATTAAAAAAAAAAAAAATCACCAACGGACTCTCGGCCCGCGATGGACTCGAACCCATATCCTCCGGTTTCAAGCTCGAAGCTCTAACCATTCAGCCAGTCAGCTCACTTTCATCCGCAACAGATTATCGTTATAATTAGCACCGTCAATTGTCCATGAGATCCTGTCAATCAAACTGTGTGGGCGTGTACTTGACCGTGATAATGGCGCTCTCCTATTGGTTTAGAAACAGTAATCGTCCCAGCAATATACACATCTGAAATATGCGTCCGGGCCTAGCTTACTTTTCATAAAAAAGGGGACTACTTCCTTCAACTTAGGGGCACTCTGGATGTAATTTTCAAACCCGGTCTCGAGAAAAACCGTATTAAAATCACTGTCTCTGACTGACTTAATACGAGCATGAAATAAATAAAATTCGGCTCAATCGATTTTTTTACGAAAAACATATAGATTTTAAAATCTTTATTTTACACACACACACGCACAAAAAAAAAACTTTGAAATTCTATTTTTCAAATAGATTATTCAAAAGCTAAAAATTTAAATACAATAAAACCAGTGCCTATGACGGAATTCTGTCTTAAACGGAAAATATGTTGATCCATGCAAAATAAAAGCCTGAAAAGAAAATAAGCTCCAATTGCATCTTCTAGGGAGAGCATCTGTTTATAACGTATTTTTTCTTTTCTATGTGATTCCGTCTTAAAACGTTTTAGTGTATGACACTTTTCAGACTCTTCAACGCATGGGATATGGATTAACGATATTAAAATATAAGTGAAACATTTACAATTCATTGATAAAATAAATATATTACAGCCTTTGGCGCTTCTTTAATAATAAAAAGTATAAATATAAAAAACGAAAAGCTATAAAAGAATTTTTTGGTCAGAACTCCTCCATATGAAACATTTTTTTCCACGCCGAATTGAAAAACTATGTAGAAATTTGCGACTGAACCGAGCTATGATTTAAACTATTTTCGAGACCGGTTCGGGTTATGATGTTGACAATTTTTCAGGCCACGCCGAACTTTTTCCTCTATGAGACTGTTTGGGACCTGACCTAGATATTTTGACTCGGGCAGACGTCTGGTATACCAATTTAGCGTAAAAACTATACGCTGTTATTTTATGTCCAAAGAAAAAACGCTATCTTAAAACCAACATTTATTAAATTGCAATTTGTGAATGTTCCCTAACAAGCGTTGAAATTAAGTAAGGAAATCACAGTTTAGAGGCAGGGAAAAGTGGTGTAAGTGAGGATTTTTTGAAGATTTTGGGATTTAATATATCTGTGGGATTTTTAGATACGGAGATATAATTTGTTTTGTTCAATTTAGGAATGGATAAGGAATAATTTCCTAATTGGGAATTTTGCCCACGGGGGCCGTATAAATATTTAATTTTCGTATTTTTTCAAATAGACCCCCCATGGAGTTGCAAATTATCTTATCAGAAAGATCACCTTTTTTTTTTAATTTTTGCAATTGGAAGTATGGGTCTAGGGGCAATATTTGAGGAGATAGCTTATTGTTTCTATATTTATGACTCACCCTGTATATCGTTAAAAATTGTCTCGCATCTGTGAGTTCTGATCAAAAATATTTATTATAGTACACATTATATATATAGTACACATCAAGACAAACAATATTAAGTCGGAAACTTAGGGTCCCAAACGTCTTCCGAAGGAGATAGGCGCCATTAAAGTTTAGGGTCCAAAAATTCAAATGATTATAAAAAACAGACAAATTGGTCGATTCGTTTGCGGTTTTCACTAAAACTATTCTTTATGTTAGTATTGTCTTGAAAATAAATTATAAAGATAAATTTCAAAAAATGCCAATAGAGGGCGCTTTAGACTTTGGAGTAACGAACAACTACTTTTTTTTTCATCTCATTAAATTTTTTTAGAAGCATTAGAAATATACTTAAATTTTGAGCTCAAAATCTAAATCGTTGGCAGTGGTTAAGTATTGCAAACTGAACTGTGGGGGGACGTTCAAATTTCAAATGATTATAAAAAAACGGAAAAATTGGTCAATTGATTTGCGATTTTCACTAAAATTATTCTTTATGTCAGTATTATCGTAAAAATAAATTATAAAGATAAAATTCAAAAAATGCCGATAGAAGGCGCTTTAGACTTTGGAGTAACGTACAACTATATTTACCGTTTTTTTTCATCTCATAAAAATTTTTTAGAAGCTTAGACATAAACTTAAATTTTGAGATGAAAATCTGAATCTTTGGGAGTGGTTGAGTAGTGCAAACTGAACTGTGTTCAATGGGGATGGGGAGGTTCCAATTTCAAATGATTATAATAATCGGAAAAATTGGTCGGTTCGTTTGCCGTTTTCGATAAAACTATTCTTTAAGTCAATATTTCCTTGAAAATAAATTTTAAAGATTAATTTAAAAAAATACCGCTAGAGGGCGCCTTAAACTTTAGAGTAACCAACAGCTATTTTTAACCGTTATTTTTTGTATCTAATTAAATACTTGCAAATGCTTAGATTTAAATTTTGAGCTCAAATTCTAAATCGATGGTAGGTGTTAAGAAGCGCAAACTTAACTGTGTTCAGGAGTTAAAATGTTACCCTCCCCATCCCTCGAACACATTTCAATTTTCCGCTACTTAATTACTCACAACGATGCAGATTTTGAGCACAAAATTTAAGTTTGAACTTATACAATCATTTAATTAGATACAAAAAATAACGGTTAAAAAAAGTTGATGGTTACTCTAAAGTTTAAGGCGCCCTCTAACGGTATTTTTTGAAATTAATCTTTAAAATTTATTTTCATTCTTTATTTCCTAAATAAAGAATAGTTTTAGCGAAAACAGCAAACGAATCGACCATTTTTTCCGTTTTTTATAATCATTTGAAATTTGAACCTCCTCACCCCCATTGAACACAGCTCAGTTTGCGCTACTTAACCACTCCCAACGATTCAGATTTTCATCTCAAAATTTAAGTTTATGTCTAAGCTTCTAAAAAAATTTTATGAGATGCAAAAAATTACGGTAAAATTTTTTTTTTACGTTACTCCAAAGTCTAAAGCGCCCTCTATCGGCATTTTTTGAATTTTATCTTTATAACTGACATAAAGATATAATACTGACATAAAGAATAATTTCAGTGAAAATCGCAAATCAATTGACCAATTTTTCCGTTTTTTATTATCATTTGGAATTTGAACCTCCCCCCACAGTTCATTTAGGGCTTCTTAACCACTCCCAGCGACTTAGATTTTGAGCTCAAAATTTAAGTTTCTGTCTATGCTTCTAAAAAAAAATTAATGAGATGCAAAAAATAACGGTAAAAAATAGTTGTTCGTGACTCCAAAGTCTAAAGCGCCCTCTATCAGCATTTTTTGAAATTTATTTTTATTATTTATTTTCAAGACAATACTGACATAAAGAATAGTTTTAGTGAAAACCACAAACGAATCGACCAATTTTTCCGTTTTTTATAATCATTTGAATTTTTGGACCCTAAACTTTAATGGCGCCTTTCTCCTTCGGAAGACGTTTGGGACCCTTAGTTTCCCATTTAACATTGTTTGTCTTGATGTGTACTATCACCCCTTAAAGTTTGCACCATGAATATAGAAACACCCTGTATATATAAAGTATTCCTTACAATTTTCAGTAAGCGATAAAAATAAAATATTTACGCATTTTTAGGAAAAGGAATTGCCTAATTTAATTTTTAGAAAAAAATCCCCAGAAAACCAAATAAACCTCTGATCATCAAAATATCTGTTTTGAAACAAAAAGAGTTGGGAAATAAAATTTTTCTTCAAATACAAAAATGAGATTATTCTTGAAATGGAATGAATTTGCAAAGAGTTATTTCACACGAAGCATAGAAAACTTTTATTTTATTTGAAACGTAAAAACCTTTGAATGTTGAGAAAAGAAAATTGAGTTTTTCTGATTGAAAGATCTTCAAGGGTATACAAAAATGGATTTTTCCATTTAAAAATGTAAGTATATTAAATAGTTTTAGAACATAAGCTTATTATTAAATGTATAAATTTATTTATGATCAATTTTATCTAAGATACTTGACATGTAATATAATATAAAGTAGCAAATGTTTGAGGAATTGGTGACATTTACCCTTTTCAATTATGTTTAATTTTTCTTCTAAATTCTAACATAATTGATTAATTTTTTACTAAACATAGAATTGTTATTACAATAAACTTTAAATTTTCTGTCAGAATGCAGAAAGTTATGTCCTTTGTAAATGAAAATTTTTTTTTTAAGATACCATTATTAAAATTGAAAAAATAATTAATGCATGGAAACATATTCAAGTTTTAATTTTCTGTCATAATTACATAAAAGAAACCTAAATAAATTATTCAGAAACTGGCGATAATTTTAAAATTATTATTGCACAAAATAATAAAAATTGAAGATTGTTATTATTTTTTTCAAAGCTTAATTTCTTATAATGACATATTTCAAATTTGATTTTTACATTATACGTACTGTATCACATAGTTTCCTTTTTAAACTATGGTTATTAGTTAATATCAAAATAAACACAAATCTCAGCATTTTATTTCATTTTTTGAAAATGGTTGCTTCTTTTTTTATAACAACAAATTTTCAAATGAATTAAATGCTGTCATAATATTAAAATTTACAATTTAAAGACACACATAAAAAATAAAAAGATGAATTAGATTATTTAAGCGATTTTGTGTAATTTGAATATTTAAGCTAATTTACTATTTTTAATTCATTTATTGAATTTCTGTGATTTATTACTTATTAACTTTGTTTTTTCCACGAGATATCAAGTTTGCATGATAAAGTTTGGTTTTATTAAAATGTCTTTTTAAAATTTGTAATCTGAGGTTTCGGGAACTAAAATGGACCATGTCCACTCTTGACCTACACTCAGAAGAATATTTTCTTGGATTGCTTAAATTCTGTATTTTCAACGCGTATTTCGATAAATATCCATAAGATTGATTATTGCTTTCCTGTAGAAAATTTCGCACGCCTTGCAATTTATATGGAATCCTTCATTATGTGGAATGCAAGGCGGGAGAAATTTTCTACAAGAAAATTACCATGAATTATATAGATTCATTCATTTTCTTCGATGCTGGGTTCCCTGAATTTTCGTTTTTCTGCCCCAGATTCGCTGGTTTACGGAAAAATATTCCACTTTATTCTGCAATTGTAGCCTTGTCCACATACGTCAGGCTGAGTATCATTCTAGGTAGTTCAGTTAGTAGAACGTCCTCGGTTCACAATAGTGATAATCCGGTTTAGAATTTTGACTTAGGTGCTTTTTTACACTGTTGGCTGTGCGTCTTTTAAGCTACTGAAAAACAAATGAAATATTATATTCATTTTTTATGGAAGAGGGTCCATTATAAGGGATAATAATGAAATGATATCTTCAAATCGAATAGGCTGTTTCTGAATGCTATTAATAAAATTCTTAGCAGTTTTTTTTGTTATTACGAGACTATTCACTATCATAAAACAAATATCTAATATAAGGAAGTTCAATCTTCATAAAAAACATAAACATTTGCATTTTTAAATAAAAAAGTCATTTAATAAAATTAAAAAAACACACATAAATATCACAGAATAAAATCGTCGGCAGTATATGTTTAGATCTTTGTACAATTTTCTCGGCAGTACACATATCAATCGATGACCATAGTTATTCTTTACATAACGGATTTACTTTTCGATTAATATGTGTAATGATGAGGAGTAGGGTTAGCGAAAAAAATTATTTTTTAAAAAGCAAAAACGGGTAGGTGCCAAAAGTTGCCTTTATACTAGTACATCAACTGTGTGAAATTTTACCGCTGAAAAAAAAATGGCTTGAGTCTGCGCTTTTGCTCCAAAAATCGAAATTTTGGGTAAAATTCGTCATTTTTTGAGAATTTTTTAAAAAAAATTAAAAAATTCCTACAAAGCTGGTTATTATTTAAAAGTGTTTCTTAAACCTTTATATTTATCAGCTTAACATATTTAAACTATAAAACAATATCTTTATTCCGTATATCTGGAGCAAAATAGACAACTTTTGGTAAGAAAACGGCATTACCACTCTATTGGAACATACAATGAATTGTTGTTTTTAATACAGGTCTTCTTTTCAAAACTATCTTGGACATACGTCGTGGAAATGGCTATATTTCATACACCATCCGTCCCAACTATTCGATCATCTTAGTACAGTGTTTTTTATATATATTATATATTGATTTGTGATTTTGTTTATCAAAATTTGGCATGTTTTCGATGCATTCACCTAGTTTACCTGTTCTTAGTAGCCACATGCTGCTGTGACTATCTTAATGTATATTTTTACAGCTTATACAAAAAAAAATGACAAGCAGAGTAATTTTACGGGAATATTATTAAAGGGATCTATTTGGCCATCTATTATCTTTATCAAACTTACTCCCAGTTGATGAAAGTGATTGGAAGTTCTGTTACAACAACATTTTTTTAGTCAATTATATTTCTTTACATAATGAACTTCTTCAAAGATGATTTCGGGTATTTCAACTATATGTATGCCATCATTTATTCTGCTTTTGCATTTTTATATGTTGAAAAGTGAGCTGTTCAATGTGATTTCTGGTGATCGTCAGAGAGAATCGCAATGGGAATTTGTCTTGCACGTGCAGAGTAACCGTTGTTGTAAAGAACTTTTTTTTTGCATTATTTTTATGCCGTTTTCTAAGTGTTTTCGTAGCCAGGTAATTTCCCATTAACTTTTAGATCCCCATTTTATAAGTGAACAATATTTGAGGGTGAACTGTCCGGGGCATAAACTTATAATGCATAATACTTTTTGAGAAAATGCACTGACTTTAATCGACTATAAGTACTCATTTAAATTTAGCATAATTCTATTTGTCGCTGTGAACCATGTTGCATTGGGTAAGCTTAGAATTGTGTACAATAATGGATCATATGCTACTTCAACTCCAGTGAATTTCCTCTGCGTCAATTATTAGAGAAGTTGATGTAAAACGTTATAATCTACATGGATTCACTGGATCAATAAAAAAATCTTTGTCTACGTACTATTCACTTCTTATTGCAATTTTTTATAAAATAGATAATAATTTTGAAAAACTATTTTCTCAAATTACGTAAAAGATAGTCAGAACAGACTAGAAATTTCTGTCGGAGATTGCAAAGCTAATTCATAAGGCAAGCTATTTCTCAAAAGAAATAGGGAATAGGAATTTAGAAAACATCTCGCACAAAAATAACAGCTCATGAAGCTAATAAAACTTTCCGCTTTATATAAGCACAGATTGGTAATCAGAGTCTATAGATTCACTCACAAAATATATAATCAAAGTTCATACCACAGGATATTTTATACCAAATGTAATACACACCTAAAGAATAGGTCTAAAAACTTTTTAGAAATTACTCGCCTACGAAACAACACAGGAAACGACATAAAACAAATACTAAAACATCTTTCGAAATATTGTTGCTTTACACGGAAATTTTATTTGCATTTCTCTGTGACGATCGTCATAATATTTCACAGTTAGCTTCTCAAGATATATTCAATGTAATAGGTACAGTAAATGATGACATACTAGAAATTGAATTCCTACAATCAATTTTTAGGCATATCATTATGTATGTAATGTAATTGATTGAAAAAGTGTTGTGGTAACAGAACTCCTAATCATAATGTATTAATTGTATGAAAATTTAATGACGATAATTGACTGAATAGATTGAACAGGTTCAATTAACAACATACCTAATTCATTACTGAACTTCCTCTTCTGTTATATAAGATATAAAATTATACGTGCAGCAGGTCACAGCAGTAGCATCCAATGTCAGTGAAAACAAAGAAGAGGTAAACTACTTTGATACATAGAAAACTTATGCCCTTGTTTGGGAAGAAAATAACAATTCAATACATAAATAAAACACTTTGCCTAGATTGTTGGGTGGTTGAGACGAGTGGGATATGAAATGCAGCCACATCTACGAGTTATATACAAAATAGTTTTGAAAGCATATAGGTAAGAAATGCATTCAAAACAACATTTTGTTGTATACTCCAATAGAGAGGTAACGATGGTTTTTACCAAAAGTTGTCAGATTTGCTCCAATTATACAGACTACAGATATTATTTTATAGTTTAAATATGTTAAGCAGATAAATATAAAGGTTTAAGTAACACTTTTAAATAATAACCAGCTCTGTAGGAATTTTTTAATTTTTTTGAAAAAATGTAAAAAAAATGACAAATTTTACCGAAAATTTCGATTTTTGGAGCAAAAGCGCAGACTCAAGCCATTTTTTTCAGCAGTAAAATTTCACGCAGTTGATGTACTAGTATAAAGGCAACTTTTGGCACCTACCCGTTTTTGATTTTTAAAAAATAATTTTTTTCGCTCCACCCTAATGAGGAGCTTGCTTAAAGCTTTAAACTGATTTTCTTTTTTAACATTAATGTGTTGCTTTTTAATTTTGTAATAAGTCTGTCGGATTTTAAATGACTTTTTAATTTTAAAATTCTAATTTAGACGTGACATATTTAGTTATTTCAAATATGTGCAGACAAATTGTTCAGAATTGTCATTTGTATACTTGCACTGCTAGTGTAGTAGATTATAATTGTTTGGAATAAGATAATTACTTTTTTTTGCTGTTCGCCCCCTTTTGTAACTTTAAAGGCAACATAAAAAATTTAAACGGCATGATTCTTACACTTAACGCTTTCATTTTCATTTACTATGTTAACTGAAAATTTATACATACATACGTACATACATACATACATTGATATATATTGCCATTATAGGACATTTTATAACCATAAGGTAGAATTTAAGTCACAGATAATTACTTTGTATTGTGATTACATTTTTTAACGTGTTTTAGACGGAATAATTTTTAAGTAGCTAAAAAAAATCTAAAAATTTGTATTACATTATCAATTATTTTTTCTTTTTTTAAAATTCTGTTAGAACGCAAAATCATATTGAAAATATACAATTATAGTTATGGATAACGTCAGTTGATTGAAACGGAAAAATATTTAAATATAAACATTTGGAAGTAGCGCTTATGAATGAAAATAACATTTAACTAATTATAAATGTAGATGGTATTAAAAAACTCAGAGTCATTCTACTTTATTGAGGTTATGTTCATTCATAGAATGTGCTGGCTAAAAACTTTTTATAAGAGTGTTTATAGTTAAACAGTAACATAAAGAAACAATTAGGAAAAATGTGAATATATCATTCCAAAATATCCTAGAAAAATTATGTCGATTCTCATGTTATAATAGAGTATGTCAGCGTGCAAGGAATCTTAGTACAAAATGGAAGAATTGGAAATAATACTCTTACAAATAGGGATTTAAAACTTCTGCTTCTCCTCTAAATGTTTTGAAATAAACGGATTTCAAGTATATAACTGAGCATATGAAATTCTCATCTTTTAAAAATAACATAAGCCAATTAAATCTACTGTGGTATTTGTTGAAAAACTTTTGTCCATTGAACTACTAAAACATTTAAATTTGATTGATGAAATTCCAATAATAACTAACAAAGTAATGTAAATATTGTTAGATTTTTATTTCACCCAATTAAATTTTTACATGCAGCTTTATAATAATAAAACATATTTTTCTTGTAGCTATAATATCGTTTAATGAAGAGAACTATATAAATGTTTCTCAACTACTGTTATCTATATTTTTTTAAAAAGATTTAATTCTTTCTTTAAAACACTTTTATTAGTATATTTAATGAAAGAAAGACAGTTATATTAAAAAAAAATTTTTTTTTACATCTATAAATCTAAATTTATTGCTATGGTTCTTATTTTTATTTATATCTGTACTTCACTATCTCTTTATGAAATTCAAACTAGAAGCACTAGTAAAATACATTAGTCATTTCAAGTACATATACTATAAACATTAATAAAATTCTTGACTACAAAATGTTTTCAAAGTTAAATATCCTTTTTTCACATTAAAAAATTCATTTCCTTTTGAATTGCTTTGTGCTGAATTTTCGTCTCTTTATAAAAACCTTTTTTCAGATAAAAATAAATCATGATTTCATATATTCATCTTCAAATTTGAAAACGGAACGTTGAGATAAGAAATATGCTAAAAGCATTTTTATACAAACAGGCTTTGAAAAGTATGTCTTCATTATTGTAAAAGTAAGTTAAAGTAAAGAAATCGAAAAGTAATACATCTGTCTCGAGGAAACTTGAAATGCGTTTTAAATTATATTTAACTAAAATACTTAAGTTTCAAATACGTTCAACCTTTTTTCTTTTTTTTTTTTTTTTTTTTTGGAATTTCGGTAATTTACTGTATTTTTGCAGAACACGTTAAGCATCTGTAATTAAATTTTGAGTACAACTATTAATTGAAAAACTTTGACCAGTCTTTTTTTAGTCAAACTCTAATTGTATGTAAATTTGACCAATATTTATGTTTAACTGTTTAAATGTTCTTATATGGTAGATAATTTAAATATAATTGTTGAATTAACCCTTCACTGCACGATTTTTCTTTTCTTTATGAAAAAAAATATTTTGATTACTTTAGGTAGTCACAAATGCAAGAAAAATAATTAAAAATTCTGACTTCATATATATTTTTTTAATATGGAATATTGTGTATGTGCCATATGTGACCCAAAGAACACAATGAGATATTTACATTTTTGTACCAAATGTAGCATGAAGTTCACAATAATGGTGTATTATATACACAAAAAGAGTATAACATGCATTAGCATTTTATTGCAGTTATTTAACTTTTTGCAGGGCAAGAAATTGTTTTCTGTAATGTTGAATTCCCACCGGAATATTCGAAAAAAATTATTTTAATACAAAAAAAATCAATTTAGAAACTTTTTTTCCCTCCAAAGTTAGAAAAATAAAATTTTATCACAAGCTTCTGCTGCGAATCTTGATTCAAATCAGGTGGTATGTCTATCCCTTCATGCCTTGAGAAATTTCTTTAGTACTATCATTAAAATGTGAAAATTGTCGGATTTTTTTTCAAATTCTTTGACAGACATTATCTTTTTAATTGTTTGTTTACATAAAACATCACTCCAGTAATATCCGTAATGGAAAATTGTAAAGGTTGAGAAACATCCTTTTATATGCTATATCTACGTGTCTCTTCTGAAATACGATTCGAAAGCTCAGGGTTCAAAAAAAGGGGAAAATTATAAGGAGTCTCTAGAGCCATAATTTCAGCAATTAATCTAATTCTCTATATTTCATTTGCGCTTCAGGAACTTGTCTTTTTTGTGACTTTTTTCTATCAACACTGGGTTCAGCAGGGATATCTGCAAGAATAAACAATATTTCTATAAATTGATGCTTCTCATTATATATATCCAGTGTTGAATTTATAGTGTTAAAAGGGGGCATTCGTCAAGAACGTACAGCGTTCATACACAAGCATTCGTACTACACAGATAATTTGAAATTTTGCATTATTTACAGATTCAACCCCCCCCTCCCACACACACACACACTCGGCTCATGGCAATGACCTTCCTGCCGAAAAAGTCTGACTCCAATATTGATGTATTCCACTTGTGGATTTTAACTTTTATATAGTACTTTTAGTGAAATTTAAAACTACTTTAATATTTAACATGAATACTTATCTCGTGTTTCAGTTGAATCCAATTCTTGGATTACATCTGTTGTTATCGTGCAGTCAACGTCTGATTCATATAAAGAAATAGCATTTTCAATTCTATTTTTAGCTGGAATGTATGTTGAAAACTCTAGAAATTCCAAAAACTAATCATCATTATCAGATGCAAATAATATTGCATTGATTTAATCTTGCGTTAGCCCTTTGCGCATCATTTTTATTAGAATATTTTTCGAGTTTAATGCTCTATGTTCCATATCTGGCACAAACACAAAAAGAAGATCTCAGGCTGATGTACTGAAATATTTTAGTTTTAAGCAACCTTAATTACAAATATGTGATATACTCGAATGTCAAAAATTTTATATTGCAATATTTTCAATATTTTTTGGGGAAAAAAGTTGAAGCAAACTCAACGGTTGTATACGATTCAGACTGAAAATGTTTTTTTGAAATAAAAATTTAAAAGCTACTGAGGAACTGTCATCAAGTGAGAAAAACTTTTACAAAACTCTTTGTTTAAATGTTTTAGATATGGCAAAAAGCTCCGATAACCTAAATTTAAGATCCTTTGGAAAATAACGGATTTAATCGGTATATTCCATATATGGCATTCCGTGAAGTGAAGGGTTAATTTATTCACCTTCTGGTTGAATTCTCTAATTCCTAGTCAAATCAAATCAAAATCATGTTTTGAAGCATATTATGAAACTAAATTAAAAGTTCTACAAAGCAAAAACCTCCCAAAAAGCTTATTTAGAAAATTTTCAAATGAATGATAGAAGGGAAGAATTTTTTTGCACAAATTATTAAATAAACATGTTAAAAAATAGCCTGAATTGCCCAGTGGTTTTAGATTCAGGGGAATTTTAGAGAGGGAGTATTTAGATAATATATATCGGAAAGCTGACGAAATACGAAGGATATTCATGCTTTACTTGCATTACTTATTTTTAAATTAAGGATTAAGAAGGATTTTTAATGATTAAAAAATCTTTCATGCAAATTCCACTTCCCTACACACAGCTTTAGCATCTTTTGCTTTTTACAGTGGGAGGGATTGCATACAATCGAGATTCAATGATATTTATTAGTTTCAAAAATTATATTCTTCAATAATTTGATCTTTTTTTTCAGTCTGTTTATTTTACTTCAGAACTGTCTTCGAATACTTTGTTTTGATTCCAAAAATTCTGAAATCTCAATTCTAAGGTATTATTGTATTAAAATATCATAGATGGTAATTTAATCATATTTATTTTTAATCACTAATCTTAAGTAGATGGTATACATCAGTAGTAAAGCTAAGAAGCTAAAATAATTATAGAAAAGCACTCAATGTTTAATAAAATAAACGACATACACTAATACAAAGTCAGAATAATTGTAAACGTTTCCGAATGGTGCAAGATGCGTATGCTATAGGTACTGTCTAGATTTATTCTTATTAAATTTAAATAAAATCTCATTATTAAAGCACTTAAATCTATAGAATGGTTATTTTAAGTATGCAAAACTTTGCATACTTAAGTTATGATGCAATAATGACTGACATGTAATCATTGCAAATTTGTAAGAAATGAAATATAAATTGGCAAAGTTGTTTAACATAATGCTTTTTATATTAACAATACATAAAATGTTGCTTTAAACCGTTTTGTAAAATACTGCTAACATTATTAAATTTGAGAAAATATTAAATTTAATTAAATTACAATTGAAAGTACAGAAACGTGTTGTTCTTTATGCATTTGTTGAAATTTGTTTTTATGGAAGTTTCAACACCAAACCAATCACCAACACGGCTGTCTAACTAAAAGTCGTCTATTTCAAAATAATTATAGATATTGGAGCTGACATTATTCCTAATGAAGTTATCTGAAAAGAACAGAATCACAGAATGATATTGTGGCACATATAAATTGCTCACATTTGCCCCAACTAGTTTGTTCATAAGGCCCTCAGGTGGCCACTAGAGTTAAATTGACAAATTATTAAAATTTCTTAATTTTAAAAGGTTTTTTTTACCAAAAATATTTATTAGTATTTATAGTGTATTTTAAAGCATTAAAATTCAAATACACGAATAAAAAAGTTATTAGCTTAGCAAGTTGGAACTGGAAGTTTACTTTTGCGAACTATAAACAGTACTTCTGGAAGGTTTGGCTATTGGGGATGATCAAAATGTAAAGAGTCTCAAAAGATTTTTATCATATGTCTACAGGTGCTCTCATTCTTGGTAGTTTCTTCAAATATAAAAACATATAAGAACTGGTGAAAAATTGTGGCCCTCACATCTACCCAATGTTCACATGTACCCTATTTTAATTAAAATTGTATAGAACACACATTTTGTATAAAATTAACAAGCTTATATGCAGATGAAATTAGTGTATCGATTCGATAAACACAGAAAGTCACTTCGTGGTACTAAATGTTGCTACAAAAATTACTTCGTCACAATCTGTGCTGGTCAATAGGTTAAAACAAAACCATTGCATAAGTTATTCTATAAAAAGAGAAAAAAGAACAATTTCGCCAGTACATTGTAAAAAAAATCTGTAAATTACTAAAATTTTTCTAATAAATCTGTATTTCAAGAACTTTTTATATAACGATAACAGCAAAATTTCATATAACCGAAGAAGAGTACATGAGTTTTTGCTGTTACTGTTACACAAAAAGTTCTTGGAATATAACTCTACTAGAAAAATCTTAGTAAATTTATAGTTTTTATTACAGTGTATTAAAGATATTTTTGTTTTATTTCATAGTTTTGAGCTTAAACTGTGCAATGTAATAAAATAAGGAAAATTTGGACTAATGAATGTAATTATTCCTTTGAAGAATGAGTAAGGATATTAAAGAAATAAAATTGTCATTAACATGTTTTTGAAAATACAAAAACAAAAGTCTTTGGACCAGGTTAATGATATTTTTAACATTAATACTATTTTACGGCTATACTTTAACTGTTGATAACTTATGATATGCTTATTTAAAAAACGGCAATTATCCTTTCTAATTCCTTTAGTGAAGTTAAATTATTAAAAAATGAATTTTCCAAAAATAAACTTGTTTATGACATTTATTCATTTTCGTTTATAATCATCATTGTATTAACTAAAAAGTATGTCACATGAAAATATTACTAAATACAAAATTACTTTTATCTTAGAGTATTTTAATATGTAAATTATATGATTATTTTGTTATATTTCCCTATTTGCGAAAAAAAATTTAAAAGCAATATAATTACATATATGCTAAACTGAATAAATATTATCGGATAAGAAGTAAAAAGTTCATTAAGTTCTCGAAGAAAAATGCAAATGCATTACTTTTGTTATTTTAATCTAGTTTGTGATGATTAAAATTTTAGAAACTCGGGATTACCATTATTTTAATACACGCAATGCGATTAAGTATGGTACGCATGATATCTACTGAAGCTATGCTGTAGAATTCCTAGAAATTTTTTTGTAACGGCAAAATAAATAAATAAATAAATAAATAAATAATAAAATAAATAAACATGTAACACCTGCACATTTGCACTAAAAATAAAAAAAATCCTTAATTTTAGTAAGAACTATTTAGGAAACTGGAATGCCTAGACCTTTTGTGTAACTGACAACCAGGTTCCAAACAAAATTTGAATAAGATTACCGTAATTTTAGTAAATTCTTTTGTAAATTGACAGTTTTTTGTAGCTTTACAAAAACTAGTTTTGTAGATGTACTGCCTTTTCTGCTCAGTGTACAGATAAAATTTTGGTAAACATGCAGATTTCCCTAAGTTTACATTTGTAGAATTACAAATTTTATTGTACAATGTAGGCTACTGTTTAAAAAATTTAATTATTTGATTGCACATTTTTTTTTTTGAAATTGAAGATACACTAAAATTTAATGACAGATGAAATTATGTGAGAATAAAGCGAGTTACATTTTTGAAAAAAAAATGGTAACGACGAAAGAATCTTAATAAAATAAAAGTGGCCTACTTCTGAAAGTCATAGGAAAGACATTGAAGATGTTGAAGAAATAAAACAATAAGAAATCAAAATTTGGTATAAAATTGTTTTAATATCTTATCTTCAAACATAAAAATGTTCATTTTTAAATTACTTCTAAATTTTTTAGTTATTTCTAGTTCTTGATGTTGAATAACTCTACTTTGTCACTTTGAAAATCAGTTAAAATTTACTTATAAAGCTGTATAAAAGCCTTGTTTTGAAATCTTGAAATCCACTGAAATGGAGACTGCTTTGCTTCCTATAGCGTCTATTGCTAACGCCTTGAATTATCCTTATTACACGAAAGCAACAAGAAGTCACGACAATTTTATTATTTTTATCAATTACATATTTACATATAATTACTAAAGAACATAGACAACTACATCCATGTGTTACACAAGGATATCTATTTAGAAGTTCTAGTATATACTTAGTTAGAAATCTGCATAATAATTAAGAACTAGATACCTGGCAATGAGGTATGAAAGGCCAGAAAAAACATAGGATAAGTTAGCTAAAATTACTCAGAACTTTAACTGATAAAAAACTCCGAAACTATTAAATAGAGATACAGAATTTATTCTAAAAAAATTCGCATTTTGATTTAGAGTGCATAAAACTTTCTTAATAAAAAGAGTCAACAATTATTTAACCAAACTGTCAATAATGTCCTTTTTAATTCTTCCTATTTAGCTTTTGCTCAAACATTTACATTTAACGTTTAATTTTGTGAAATGAACCTAAAATATCAACATTTAAATGTTCAAGTGGGAAAAAAGGATTATATTGCAAAAGAAATATGACAATGTTACTGTTACGCTATTTAAAACTTATTTAAAAAGTAAAACTTTGAAAGCATTTTATGAACAGTAGAAATGAAAAAAAAATATACAGCAATAAAAGTCATTAATCTTTAACGTTGTCAATTGTAGATATCTCACATATTATGGCGGACGATCATAATTTGTATGAGTATATTATTAATATTGTCCTTCATATTTTTTGTTAAATTTCATAATAACTTAAACATACCATAGGAAAAATCTGTGTTAGATTGCAAAAACATAACTAATGAAGATCAGAAACAATGTTGTTTTTAAATAATAACTATTTAGATTTCAAATAGTCTTTCTTTAATAGTTTTCTTCTAAATTTGTTCCCCCATCTATTGAAAAAGTAAAATTTATGAAGAAAAACTTTCGAGTAGGTTCCGCAAAAAGATAAAGATAACCGTAAATATAAAAAGTGCTGAATGATCCTTCTTAAATACTTCCAAAAATAACTGAAAATGTCTCTACAAAAATAACCAAGAGAACTTTTATTGCGATATTATTGCATAAAAGCAAATTTATGATCTTTCGTTCCAAATGAGATTTTGATTTCTGGGATTTTTTCTAAGTATATTTTCCTGTTTTGAAAATGTCGTTAAGATTCTTATCGAAGAAAGTACGGAAATATTTTTATACACATATCTGTCATTCTTGTTTCATTATAATTATAAAAAAGAATATGAAACTTTAAATAATGTTATAAAACTTTATTATAAAATAAGTCTTCAACCTCTAAGTAACAATTGGTTTGGTTAAATTGCATAGTTTTAATTTTATGTATCTTTTTATGTATCCAGGCCTATCAGAATCACAAAATTTGCAATTTTAGAAACCTTTTCGTTCTTGCCCGCTGGATAGTGGCATAGTCACAAAATATAATCGATCTTGGAGCAAGAAATAGCGTTATAAAATCACCAACATAACTTTTTTAATCCATTCGATACTTCTTGAGATTGCGTAGAAGTCGCAATTTGGAGCTTTTTAGACCCCTTTTCGTACATTTTCATTCTTATTAAAACTTTATTTTTCATAGTAAATGGTCCTGATATCATCCATATCTAATAAGTAACTACCATTGCAAATTTCATTTTTCTATGACCCTTTAGTAGCACAAAAAGTGCAATTAAAAAAAATTTGTGATTCTACAGTCCTCAGATGATAGTGAACTAACATTAAATAGTACCAATGTTAAAACAAAGGTTGTCACCAACAATTAATTTTGAAATCGATTTGATACTTTTTGCGACTGTCTAGAAATCGTCATTTAGAACTTTTTTAACGCTTTTCGCGCATTATCACTCCTTTCAAATTTTAAATTTTTCAAGAAATATTCCGAGAGATCCTTTATGTCTAATAAATAACTACCATGCCGAATTTCCGATTTCTAGGTCCTTGTGTTACACAAATTTAGCATTTTTAGAGAGCTTTATGCCTTTTCAATCGATTTGATTTGTCGTACAAGAAACATCAGTCGAAACAACGTTTATCACCGTCATTTTGACACCATAATTTTTTAATGAATATATTCTTCGTGAATTTGTGTAGAAATCACCATTTAGAACGTTTTTTAGATTGCATTTTGCTCATTTTCAGCCTTTTTAAGTTTCGAATTTTGTAAGAATTGTTCTTAGAAATCATTTATACCTTGTAAGTAACTAACATGACGAATTTCATGCTTTTAGGCTCTACAGTAATACAAAAATTGCATTTTTAGAATCTGTTTTTCTTCTACTGTTTCCTTTGGGGGAGTCGACATAAAATGTAGCCGATGTAGGAGGAATGGTTATCACTATAATTTTCACACCATTTTTTTTTACGTTTAGGTAAATGGCTTTGCGGTTCACTTCACAGCTCACAACACGGTTAGCTACTTCATGATATTGCGTAGAAGTTTCCAATTAGAAGGTTTTTTAGAACGCTTTTTGCGCATTTTTACCCCTTTTAAATTTCGAATGTTTAAATAAATGCTCTTAGAGTTAATTTTTTTCTTATAAGTAACTACTATTTCAAATATCAACCAGGCTCTTCAGTAGCACAAATTCGTATATTTAGAACGTTTTCTGATACTACACCCTCTTTAAGGTAGTATCATAGGCATAAGCTTTTCCTATGTTAGAACATGAACTAACATAATTATTTTGATACCATTTATTTTGAAATTAATTTGGTAGCTCCATAGATTATTATTTTGAACAAAGGAACAAACTTTACTTTTATAATATTAGTATATATTACGTAGTCTTTCCATGTAGTATTAACTTATTACTAATATAGGTAGAATTTCACGTATAAATGTTAACTTTTAGGGGCAGAAATAGCTTCAATTTCCGCGCTGGGGTCATTCACCATGAAATTATTGGCATATTTCAAACAATGAAAATAATCGTATTATCATTACTGTTTTTTAAAAAAATGCACTGTACATAAATATTTTCACACAAAAATCTATCTCGTGAATTTAATTGAAGGATATTAAAAGAAATCTTACAAAAAAAAAAAAAAATGTATAACTTCAACATCAAGTCGTTTGATAAAACAAAAAATAAAAAAATCGAAATTTGTTTTAGAACAGCAATTCACTTTCTGTACTTAAAAGAAGAAATAACCAGGTTTGTTTATTTTTGGAAATATCTTGCGTTATCAGTTGACATTTTGTTTTTCAAAAAGGATTATGGAAAATTTACATTTAGATTCTTATGTAAAAGGAAGTTTTACGCATAAACTTTTGTGCTCTAAAAAAAAAAAATACTATTTCTTTGTGAAATTCATTTATGCAGCTTTATTTCATGAGGTAAATCTTAAAGATTCAGAATTTTTGTTATATAAAGGTTTTAGAAAAATACATTTGTGCATTTATAAAATAATTTTTATCAAGAAAAAAAATGGAATTGAGATATTTGTTTCTTCTTTTTTATTTTAGAAAGATTAATAATTAAATCTGAGCTTACGAAACCATTTAATGAGATGCAAAAAATAACGACAAAAAATAGTTGTCCATTATTCCAAATTCTAAAGCGCCCTCTATCAGCATTTTTTGTAATTTATCTTTATAATTTATTTTCAAGAAAATACCCACATAAAGAATAGTTTTAGTGAAAACCCGAAATCGATCGACCATTTTTTCTGGTCTTTATGATTATTTGAAATTTTGGACCCTAAAATTTAATGGAGGCTATCTCCTTTGGAAAAAGTTTGGGACCCTTAGTTTCCCATTTATTATTGTTTGTCTTAATGTGTACTATCACCCCTCTTTTATTGTAAAAACAATTTAGAATCACCCTGTATATATACTTAAAAAAGCAATTATTTTAATAAATACTTTGTTCAGTCTTTTTTTTTTTTTTTTTTTTTTTTTTTTTTTTTTTTTTTTTAATAGCGTAAAATTAGAGTTTATAATATTTGGAAAAAATAAAAAGATGATTTACTTCTCTGTAAGTCAATTTAAATAATAATTAAAAAAATTCTCAAAAATTTCGAAATTTTTTAAGTATAATATCAATAAATCATCCTTCATTTTACTACAGTTTTAGCGTTGTATCTTCTAAATTCTGAAAGTTTTACCTGAATAATTTCTTAAGCAATAACTTTATTAACTGAAAATTTTTAAATTCATAATTAAAAACATACATTTGGAGTAAATAGCTTGTAGTTTTTAATTTTAGATATTTTCTCATGTTTATGTAATTAAAAAAAATCGGAAATTTTGTTATTCACGTTTAACAAATATATCACTTTAATTTATCTAATTCAAATTCAAACACCAGTTTAAGTTCTACTTAAGATGAAGAAAAAGAAAAAAAAAAGAAAATTAGGATGATTTTAGAAAATATTAAATTTCTATTACAGTCTTTATCAACTTATTGTAGATAATCTGCACACTTTTAACAGTTTAAGGTTTATTAATTTGTGCAAAACAAATTTATTCTCACCAAGAAACAATGCTCCAGATGTAATTTTGACTTGTGGTTCCTTCGTTTGTTCTTTTAAAAGTGGGGTCTGCTCTGTCTTTGAAACGTGCAAATGAGATAGTAGAGTGGATAGAAGATAAGATCTAGAAGCATATTGGTGTATTTATTTCACGTGATGCACTTCACTGCAGAGGTAAAGTTATCGACGAGGCCAAATGATGATATTACAGGGGCAGCTGAGGTGTAATGCACTTTATCCTGTAGAATGGTTTAATTTCCGTCGATCTCGATGATCGGCCGAAAAAATACTTCGACTTTACGCCAACTAATTTATTTCTAACATTACTTCGATTGTCAGCTGACATTTGCATGCGACATATGTAGGTTAAAAAGGAGAAAGATCACTAACTATTATCGGGATGATATCGTAACAATCTCTCTGCATGACTACCGTGCATTTATCGACAATTAAGACAAATACGGCTACAAAAACTGGACGACTACAAGTGCGTTCGGCATAAAAGAAAAGAAATGTAAAAGTTCGTTTTTCCATTTTTTTAAAATATTGGTTTATTTGACGACTAAACACAAACTATTTATGAACCGTTTTTTTTTTTTTTTTTTTTTCTTGAGCAACTGAAGTTTTAGAATATCAAGTTCTACAGCATATGCATATTCAGCAAATTTACGTACTATATTTATTTAACCCTTTCCGGCGCAGTGTTACCACTTCGGCAACACCTAATTTTAATTCCAAACTTACAAACGGCACCAATAATATTTTAGTAAAATTTTACGTTTACAATGGCAGCTTAAACTCGTGAATTCCTAATTTCTAAAAATGTCTTTTGTAAATTCCGGTGTCAGTCAACAATTTCTCATTTCACGAACAGAATTTGTCCGCGCCGGAAAGGGTTAAAGAAAATATACCAATCAAATATCGATTGCTTTGTTTTTGTTCATTTACATATCTTTCTAGTTTATACAGTTTACGCAACCTCCATTATTATTTTATTCATATTAAAATAGAAACAATCAATTCTTACATGTATAAATTTTCTGTACTTTAAGTTAGTATAAAAAATCAATTATTTTTAATAGAACAATTTTTTTTTGTACTCTCAAAATTATTTTTTTTATACCCCAAAGAAATTATCACATAAATAAGTTAAAAAAAATAGAATTATAAAAGCATAATATATTTTGTACAGATTAAATTTATTTTATGATGAGATCAAACAAGAAGTTTAAGTTGATGCGTGATGAGTCAAAAAGCATATATTTGACTTTTGCGAAAAAACCTTTTGAAGTTTGCTTTTCACTTCTTCAGTAAATATTAAGTGATATTTCTTTATTATTTTTAAAAGTGAATCAGAGCCATGTATTTTCACAGTCAGATGTGCCGACTTGACGGTGGCTAAATAGATAATCATGCATATTATAAAATAAGGTTTTTATACTGTTTAATCCTTTTGATTACTTAAGACAAAAATAACATTCTAAAATCAAAAGTACCCTGATTTAGCTCCATTACGTCAGCGTGTGTGTTCACAATGATAGATTAAAATGCGAAAAGCCACTTATTAAAAAATAAACTGGAAACAAAAAATGTTTAAATAGTGCATATAGAAAACAATATAAGTATTTTATCTTTGATAATATGTTTATTATAATAATATTTAAGTAATATAATTAAAAATGTTTTAAGAAGAATTAATATATTGCTTGAAAATGCGTACAAATATGAGAAATTTTATGGAGTTTGAGCTTATCTTATTAAATAGTTTTTTTTTTTAAGAAACGATTAATTTTTGACAGAAAACAACATATTTTAAATATTTTAAGTTTTCATTTTTTAAGAAAGTGTTTTATCTATTTTAGCATATTTATTTTTAAAAAGCAAAACTTCTTTTTTAATTCAATTTATTTTTTTGAAAAATGTAAAAATTTTTATTTATTGTTTCAATGGGGAATATAAATTAATTAGGCTTTATCGCAACAATTGTTTATGTCTGGTTTGAGCTCGTTGAGCAATGTTATGCGATTTAGACAAAAGTTTTAAAAAAACGGGTTGAAAAAGCATTTTAATCAAATACATTAATTTTTTCTGTGTGTATTTGAAAATGTAATTTTTTTATCGCGCTACTAATAAATACAGTAATATCTGTCAGTAAGAATTACTTTATTTTTCTTAAAAGCTGGATCAACATGTTTGTAAAAACATGGTTTTGAACCTAAAGATTTCATTAAAACTAATACTGATGCCTCTAATTTTGAAAAATACATTCATGTTACAATGAATTTCGAAACGTCTGTGTCACAAAATATTGATATGTCAGCAATAAATTAATTATGTATGACTTATTTTTTTAGTATTTTTAAATGGCAGTTTGATAATATAGCTGAGTGCAAAAACTTAGTAGGATGTCCAACTCCTATAGCTAATTCCTAAAACCGATAATTCTGGACATATAATTCGAATTAGAAAAATGTTTTAAATGAGATAAAGAAATATCTTAAAAAACGATTTTGGCCAGTAAAAATATTTCTTAAAAAATTACGAAATTTAAATTTCTTTACTATTCTTCGGCCCTATAAGTTTTATTTAGCAAAATTTTCCTATTTCACTGACAAGTAAGACAATAAAAGTGGAGTTATTCTGATATAAAAATTGACCGAATAATAGCTGTTTAAATTTAGAACATTTTTTTTCTGCTAATTAGAGATTATTCATAAATTCAGTAGGAATATAATGTCGTGAGATATATTAAACAAATGATTGACAATAAAATTAACATTGTGATGCAAATTTGAAATCTTTATTACATATGAATTTATTACATATTAATGTAAATTATACAATTTGTAATAACCATATAAGGAAAAAAAATAATTTTTGTTAAATAAAATGATGAAAATTAACCGTCGATAAAATTATTCATATTTAAAAATGTTACTAGATAACACTATCCTGCAAATGTTGGGTTACATCTTGTTTTTGATCTTGAGTTTTACGGATTCTGTAAAGTTGATTCCGAAACTGACCTTCATTTTGTACCTTCATGAAAAGATTTTTTGCAAATCATAAATTTTATAATAAAAAAAAAAAAAAACTAACGAAAATTCGACATTACATATTAGATGTATTTTTAACTGTTGATAATTTTTTTAATATATTTTTTACAGCTGAAACCAAAGCTGATGTTTTTAACCATCGCGTCATCATTTTTCGCAAATTGTAAATTTCAATGTTAAAAATTAAACCTCTACTCTTCCATTTTTCTTCGATCCCCTCAACTGTTCAGCTGTAAGAATTTCAGTATTAGCCAAAAGTTGGAATAAATTGTTGAATTATACAAAAATAAATGAAATAAAAAGTTTTTACATTTTTTATAGTATTAAGTTTTTGCTATAATTTAACTTTCACATTTATGACTTACAAAAAAATTCTAATGTGATGGTTAAATATGAAGTTTCTTTTCAGATTTAGTGCTAAAAATTATATGAAAATAAACTATCAAAAGTTAAAATACGCAGCCATTTCTGGTATTTCATAATATCCGATTTTTGTTATTTTTTATTTTTTAACTTTGACAATTTATGATTTAGAAAAAGTACTGACATGATGGTTTTTCGGTTTCAGCGATAAAAATACATAAAAGTTAAAAAGCACAAACATCGTCATCTTTTGTTATCTAATCTATAACTTTTTCTTAATTTCCTTGGCGGTAATCTGTCCGAAATTTTTTGTGCTATTCTGTAACATAAGTATAAATGGTAATCACTGAAAATCATAATAAAATTAGATTATCATCGAATTTACGTCTGTGTGTAAAATTCAATCTAGATCAGTTATTTGAAAGTTATTTAAAGTTCGATTACAATTTTGAGCAGAAGAACATACATATGAACGATGAAGTGTAATAAAAATAACATAATGAATGTTAAAGGAAAGCATGAACAGAAACAGTCTTATATTCTTACAAAATACAACATAAGTTAAAATACAATTATTTTGGACAATCTGAAACTTAACACTTAATTCAATCGTAATATTTGTAGGATTTTTTTCAAACCGCAGATGCAAATTAAATAAGTCCTTAGAATTCTGTAAGCACTTAGTATATGATCTCTCAAATCGTTGTCGAACTCATTTCTTTTCAATACAGGAAAGTGATATAAGTTATGATTTTTTAAATTCTCATAATTCGATCAATGTTAGTGCTGTAGGAATGGGAGGTTTTTTATCTTAATTGTTAGTGTAATTGAAAAAAATTACTAAATATAATCTATAGGACCGGGAGAACGTATGAAATTTAAAATTTCGTAATTTTTATAGAAATGTGTTTAATGACCCAAATTGCTTCTAAAAACTTTCTTTACTTCAGTTAAAAGATTTTCGTTATTTGAATTACAGCTAACTGTTTGGAAATTAGCCATTGTCCCACGGTTGAAATTGGACACAATATATTATTGAAAACTATCAATATTTCTTTTATAACGAAATCTTAACTCAAAAATTTCGGTTTCTGTGAGTCAAGTTTTAACTTTTAAATATATATGGTTTAAATATATATGGTTACCCGAATTTACTGAAAACTAATACAGTTGTAACATTAATACGTCTTATTTAATAATGAAATTCATTGCCAGAAATTAAAATTTTTATCACTAAACTTACTACTGTACAAAATGAGTCATTTTTATTTAAGACTTTAACACTGCAAAAGAAAAATTAAGTAGAAACGTAGGTTATGTTTCTTCAAGCTAATATGCAACAGAAATATTATTTTAATTTTTCATAAATTATATAACATTAAAAATTTATTAATCACAATGTTTTTTATTATTACTGTTGGTTTCTTACATTTTAAGAATTCTACATTTTTTGAGATATTTTTTAATAAAAAATATATGCCTTAATGCAATATTTAAACAAAAGTATCTAAAAACATACTATTCAAAATTAGTAAGAACAATTTCATATGTTTCCAACAACTTTGGAAAATAAGCGTATCGCTGAAAGTTAACGAGGTTTGGATGTAGCATAAAACATTAAAGTTTTATTAAGCAATTGAGGTAATTAATATTAATTAGATAGTTAAACAAAATATGGATAATTACAGAAGTACTGATAATAGTATGTTTGCATGGGAAAATAGTGCGATTGTAGAATAATTAAAAATGCATTGAAAAAAATACCTTAAGAGCTATTTATGTGCAAAGTTAATTAAGATATTTGTTATACAAAACAGATATTAATTGCAAATTCAAAAGAAATCTGTAAAAACATTAATAAAGGATAAAAAAACAGGTGAAAAGCTAATTGCACTACTTTCAGAAATTTCCTACATTTTTTTTTTTTTTTTTACTTAGATCAGTTAGTTCAGAAACAAGAACTAATTTAAACAAAAGTGTTTAATGTGACATTATAGTAATTATAATACACTTTCTCTAAACACTTTAAAATATAAATTCCAAATATTTTGCGAATTCATAATATTGTGGCAATTCATAATAGTGTTCAAATTTATAATATTGCACAAATTTATAAAATTGTGCATTTAGTATATTGTATATTTTATGCAAAGTACACGACAACTGTTCTATTTTGTTATTTTACGGAGATATGTGTCAGGCTATTTTGAAAGTTTCAAAATTAATTTTTTTTACACACATGGATTGATAAAAATCCATTAGTACATTTCAATTTTCAAATTATCTTTATTTTTTGAATTTAGCAAATTATTTTTTTTAATTTCTTTTGTGTAAGTCTACATTATTATTATTAATATTCATATAAATTTCATGATTTATACGGCAATTATTTAATGTTGAGAGTTAAACTCTTGCCAGACGTTGATGTATCATATGTGTGGATTTTATATTTTTCAGCTAATCATAAATAAACACATTTTATTTTCCTTTATTTATGGTGACAAAAATTAACATTACCATATATTTAAACAGTATTTGATAGGCCATAAAACTTATTAATAATTTTGAGTAATTTTTTTAATCGGTTGCCTGAAAGACTAAAACGTTTTACAAAAATAAAAAAACTTAAATAGATTGAATATCTAAGAGCAAAATCTCAAAATTCAATAAGTAGTAATTAATTCAAAAGTGGAAAAAACATACTTTATTATTTTAAGACGTAGTTCAAAGTAATTTGAAGCATACTTTCAAGAATTAAAAAAAAAAGTTTTTGCACTTATAGTAAATGAGGAAGTGTTTTAAATATTTCATAAATTTTAAAACTCCAAAAGATCATCAAAGAGTTCATATTTAAATTCATGAATAAATTCAGTTTATAATTAAAATAAAATTTAATTTCTTCCTTCGTCAATTCACTTGAAAAATAGGGAAAAAACATTAGCTGAAGAAGTTTAATATTACCATTAAAACTTTAATTAAATCTACTATTACACTGTTAAAAAAATTCTGAAATTCACGAACATTTTTTTCCTGAATTTCACAGAAAAGCTCCCTTTTAACAACTAAAGGGTATTTTCCGTTACAAATCACAAAGTTCCATCATATTTCCTGAAAAAAAAACGAAACGGATGGAAATAAAAACAAAAAACGGAGACACTCTGTTGTGTGGGGAGCTCCATGGCCGAGCGGTCAAGGCACCAAACCGCTAATCGCCTGCGAGCGCAGATTGTGGGTTCGAGTCCCATTGGCACCATGGAATAATGAAACATGAAAATTCCTTTTAAATTAAATTTTTCTGTTTATTTTTCTCTTTTTTTCTTATTAAAAATCTTTTAATCTATTAGCCGAAAAATAAATAAAAAAATAAATAGTGTACGACAATTTCAGTATATATATATATATATATATATATATATATTTATATATATATATATATATATATATATATATATATATATATATATATATATATATATATATATATATATATATATATATAAATACTTTTATAAATACATCCAAAGTTATTCAGACAATACCAATAAAAGAACCAATGAAACCAGTATTTTTACATTCATATTATTAAAAACAGTTGAAGTTTGAAGAGAAATAGAAGGCAGATTACCAAATTACTAAGAAATATGTGGATAAATGGACATTATATAACCAGAGTAATTCATATATTACCATACAATAAACCAATGAAACCAATATTTTTACAATCATCTTATTGAAAACAGTTGAAGTTTGAAGTGAAATAGAAGGCATATTACTAAAATAATGAAAAATAAATGGATAAAAAGGCAGTAGAAGGCTTTTCCATTAAACTACGTCATCAGGGGTGTATAGTTTAACAAAAAAGCAAAAACATCCAGCCAGTTTCTGTTATGAGTCGTGCTGAAAGCTAAGAATTCGACTCACAATACACCCGACTGGCTGGAAGCTATTCAGATGACAAATTAGTAGAAAGATACACATAGAAGAAAATAAAATCAATATGACAAAATAACAATAATAAATTATTCCATAAAAAAAAGGATATATATACTAAGATATTTACCATTACCCATATCCTAGCAAGATTTGTAGTGCAATCATATACAAACTACATGTGACTTACTAACAGTCATATGTCATAGTATAAATCACATAGATAATAAAATAAAGTTGTAACAATAATTATGAAAATTAGTAAAACATATATTATACTATATAATTAATAATATTTTTAGAAAAAATATAGATGCTACTATTAGAAATATTATATTTTTATTTTTAATCAATTATTAATATTACTATATTAATTAATTAACCAGAATATATTACTGCAACTTCTAGCGGAAAATTATTTTAGTGCTGCCATCTAAAGGATTAATATATTAATTAAATTATATGCTTATGGTGCTGCCCTCTATTATAGGAAAAAATAAATTATTTATTAGCTAAGAATTTCCAAGAATAATTTCTATTCTAATATTTTACAAATAATTTCTTTAAGACAAATACAATAGACAACCACAGCTTATCTCAATAACTTGATCATTTTTAAGTTATGCATATTAGTTTTTAGGTAAACATAAACTTTAATACTATGTGTAAAGTTTTTTTTTTATTAAATATATAATAATTAACCATTGCGTATTATCCAGACAACACCGCCCTCCTCCGTAATCTAACATCTAACCCACCCAACCATCCTATAATTCATATTTTTTTATTTTTTGTATTTTTTATTTTTTTGTATTATTTTTATTTTTTATATAATTTTTTAAACATTTTTTTACGCAATGTGTTAATTATTTTTAAGATCATGTAATAACTTATTATATATTAAAGACTATAGGATGAAGAGAAAAATAGACAGTTAATATTAAATAAATGTTTATACAGATAATATTTTTTTAAACAGATAATATTTTTTTAACCAAATGTAAAGGATAACCATATCTTATAGCAGTTTCTTGTACAGTTTTTAAATTATGCATTTTAAAATTATGTGAACAAATATTTTTAATTCTATGGGCAAAATTAAGTAATATATTGACATAGACAGATTTATGTAGGCAAGAATTATAATGAGTAAAGAGGTTTACTTTAAAAGGAAAGTCATTACGTTTGTCATAAATATCAAATAGAATTTTATTATCAGAAAGCGTAATATTAAGATCAAGAAAGTTAATTGTATTATTATGCATATCATTATAACTGTATTTTAAATTTTTGTGGTATTTGATAGGTAGCGAATAGTTAGATGACTTTTTAGAATATAAAATTATTATATCATCAAGATACCTGTATAGAAAACAATTAACAATAGAAGTATTACGTTCATAATAATGTAAGTAGAGATCAGCACAGATGGATGATACAATCCCACCTTGTGGAAGACCGACTATTTGTTTGAATATTGTATTATTAAATAATATATAATTATGATAAAGAATAAATTTGGTTAAAGATTTGAAGTAAGATAAAGATACATGTATGTTTAGAGAATTCCTATATTCCTTGAATAATAAATTTATGATCCTGAACATATCTGCAATATCAATTGTATTAAATAAATCATTAAAGTCATATGTTTTGATGTACTTAATGTTTTGTAAATTTTTGATATTATTTACAAGATGTAAACTATTTTTTATACTATAGAATTTATTATTAGTTTTTGCAATATCTAGCATTTTTGTAAGTATTGTTAATAATTCTTTACCTGCATTATTGTTATAAGTATTACACCCAATAGTTATAGTACGAAACTTTATAGGAATTTTATGGAATTTTGGAATAACCACAATGTAAGGATAGTTATAATTATGATTTTTTAATTTTAGTAATTTATAATATTGATCTATATGTCTATTTTTAATAATAGTATCAATATCTGTTTTAATGAAATTTGAACTAGAATTTATTGCTTGATTTAATAATGTAGAGTAATAATGTTTACATATGAAAGCATAGTTGTTAGGAGATTTATCGACATATGTTATGATAAATTTATTTTGTAAGTTTTTTATTTCATCATTTAATTGTTTAAAATTTAAATTGAAGGTATCGATATTCCTATAAAGTTCAATATTTAATTTATCTAAAACATTAAGTTTCCATTCAGTGAAGTATTCCAGAGGCTTATTGTAGTCTATCGAAATTTTATAAATAAAAAGATCTAAATCTAAATTAAACTGTTTAATGATTGATTTGATATTAGTACATGAAGGAACACGATATTTAGTACCATTAGCCATTAAATTTCTTAAAGAATCATTTTCAACGATATTAATATCTCCAGTAATAATGTGACCATAATCTTGATTTACGAAGTTACTATAACATGGATCATTACAATAACATGGATAATTAGTATTATTGGTTAAAAATTTAGAAAATTTATTGTAGTTAAATATCTTACGTCCAAGTGTAACATTATATTTGAAGGATTTATGTATAGAAAATTTTTTTATAGGGAAATTATTATTTTTATCATTAATAATGTTGTGTAGATTAATTTTATTAAGTACATTATTGGTAAAAGTAATTATGAGTTGAGTATTATTAGTTTTTTTATATGTATTTTTAGAAATTTTAACATTAAGAAAATTAATTCTATAGTACAATAAATCAAAGTAAATATCACTAAAATGTGAAGTTAAATCAACTGATAGAAATACTTTATAATATAAATTTAGATGTTTCTTTTTTATTGAAAAAATGTGTTTCCTAATATCCATCCATTGATACGAGTTATTATATTCAGATTCCAACTTAATTATTTGTTGTTTGATCTCATTTCTAGAAATATATAGATTATTAGTCTTATTTTTACCTCTAGTTGTACGTGTAGTTTTTTTAATAGCAGAACGATTTAATTTTGCATACGTACTACTATAATGTTCATAATTATTAGTATTAGTAAAGACAATGTTAGTACGATTGAATAATTTAGAATTTAGACCATAAGGGTATAAAGAATTACGAGATTTAATATAAATTGATTCATAAAGTAATCTATCATTTAGATTTTTATGCATACTTAAGATTTTGATGGTTATATTTTGAAAGTCATGGTGCCTGAAATGTATATGTTCAACATTAATAGAGTTGTTTTTTAAAATATCCTGTCTATGTTGATTGATTCTTCTATGCAAAGGATTACATGTTTGACCTATATATTCTAACTTACAGATGTTGCAATTAATTGAGTATATTACATTGTATGCCTTACAAAATAGCACATTGTATTTAGAACTGGAATCATTATCAATTTGTTGTGTATCTGCATGAGGGCAAGTTAAGCATTTGGGAGATAAGCACTTTTTAAATTTAAGTTTAATCGAGGGACAATATGACAGGTAACTGTTTGACGATCCAAAGAAATCCCTATCTATTTCTTTGTACCGAGCATTAGACATCTTACATTTTGAAGAGCCTAAATTGCCAGTCGCTAAATTTGTTTTGTAACTATTCATCATAAGAAAGATTATTTATATCCAATAGGACAAAATATATTACATAAAAATTAGTATAAGAACAATTTATAATACTATATAATTTTTAAGCTAAAAAAAGAAATTGACATAATATATATATCAGTTGAAATCTTGGCTATTTGATTAAAAATGATAATTGACAAAATATATCTTGAATAAAAATAATACATATATCATTTAATTCCCTAAATAATTTATATCTCTAATAAAGATAAAATAAAGGTAATTAAATTAAAAAATAATTTCCAATAATAATAAAGTGAAAGTACTTGATTACATAAATAATAATTATATATACAATAATTACAAGAAAAGAAAAAATCCCAAACTTAAATCCAAAAGTAGTCTCATAGTAAATAAATTATGCAGTACACATAAACATAATATCCTATAAATAAAGCCCCCATGTTTAATTACATTTCAACTAAATTCCAATATGGTAAAATCCGAAGTTATAACAATGGTAGATATTTCCAAAAAGTATTAAAGAAGCAGCAAGAATAACAAATTGAAGAAATACATCATTTCATGCGCTGTGCATCATCAAAGTAATGTATTTTAAAATTTTTAAAAATAGGTTAATTTATGCCAAAATGGGCCTAAAGTGAAATAATCCACTAAAAGCTGCAAGAATCCATGTTATCTTATGATAACATAAATGACATAAAAGACTATATATATATATATATTGTAAAAAAATTATTAATAAAAAATTTTTTATTAAAAAAACAGTGGTTTCAAACACTGATTTTGTTTTAATTTAAACTATTTAAAAAATTAAAAATGATTTAAAAAAATAATTATTATGCATCTGCCTAAAATAATCCGTTTACAAACATTCTAAGGAATATATTTGAAAGGAAATCTTTAAAAAGCACAACAGATTTTCCCACTAACTCATAAAAGACATACTTTGTAGCGTTTAGCATCAGCAACTTTGGCTCAGTTCGTAAGAATTTGTTCCGCAATCTGAAGGTCCCGAGTTCGATCCTGAGGACGGCGTGAACTAAATTATCCAAAATAACAATTAAGTAAAATAACATAGCAGCTTAAAATCCCTCGGTGATTTTGAATTCTTTGAAGATTACTCGGTAAATCATTTTTAAAAATTATATTAAATTATTACTATTATAAATCAAACTTTGTAACGGAAAGTTACTGATTCTTACACCGGAGTTTTCCCTTCTTGTATTCCCCACAACGGAAAATCTACTAATGGAACGGTAAAAGTTCGGCTACATTGCTGCCGGTAGTTTCACCTGGAATTCACAGATTTATTTTTAACAGTGTATAACGTGAAGTTACGTGGAGTCATTTAACTCAGAAATTATTGACATGTTGAATGATGGTGCCATCTTTCTGCATGAATGTGCTAGTATCATACTGTTTAAAAAACTCAAGAAAGCTAAATAAACGCTCCTAGCTACAAAATTGCTAGGAGATGATCTCTAGACATCTCTTTGTTCACGCACACAGCTCAAATTTTGCACCAAATGCACATTTTTTGTCACGGCAATCAAACACTTATTTGAAACAAAGCTATCTTCAGAAAACTGTATGAAAACAGCTGCTAAGAACTGGCTAAAAAGGTATGGATGCATTTTCTACCAAGCTATGATAAAGATATCTGTACTGTCCTGAAGTAAATGTCAAAATAGATTTTGTGATTATGTAGAAAATCCATCGACAAATATTTTTCTCAAATCTGTTTGGTATTTTTCGCCTATTGTTACAGAATAATTTTGTAAAACATCAATTTTAGATCCATGCTTGTAACGTTCAGTTTGAATTCGACCAAAGTTTGACTAAATGCATTATTAGTCTAGTTATTATTTGAAAACATAAATGTATAGAATATAGTTAAGATGTGTAATTAAGTTAGTTTCTTGCCTTTTTTTTAAATTGTGCTAAATCTAATTTAACGGTATATTTATAAAAGAAACAAAATTAATTTCAGAATAGAATGGAAACTAAAATGTAACAGTAAAACGGTAGAGTAATGAAAAATATTGAAAGATATGCTTCAAATGAGGTTTGTTTTTTGTTACAATTATCTTCTTTATGCTATATCCTTTTACATGACAACAGTCTTTTCAAGTAATCCCATATATGTATTTAAAGTAGTAATAAAAACGTAAGTGTTTATTATGTTAAATGTTCTTTAAACTAATGACAAAATTTAAATAAAGGATTTCAATATATATTTTATACATTTCTTGTGTTATGTAATTATTAAGCTGTAATTAAAAGAATCAACAGGCTCTTTTTATGAAATAAACCTTTAAACTTCTATAATTACTACAAACAGCAATTTACGACAGTGCAAACTTTAATTGTTAAACTGACATCTGGATTTCTTCTCTGAACGCAATATTTATCTTTATTTAATAGTATATTTAAATTATGCCCCCACTGAACTCTAATTAATTCTGTATTCCAATCATCTTTATTTCCAAACATCTTTATCTAAAAAGCTTTTTTTATAAGATAAATAACAACAAATGAAAAAAATAATTAAATAAAATTGTGAAACAGAAAGAAAAAAAAACAGTTTCATAAGAAATGCTTATTAGTGTTGTTGAGTTTCATTATTCATACATTTAAGCTATTTGACGAAACGTAATTTGATTACATAATGGATATTAATGATTACTACACTGTTAAAAATAAATCTGTGAATTCCAGGTGAAACTACCGGCAGCAATGTAGCCGAGCTGTTACCGTTCCGTAAGTAGATTTTCCGTTGTGGGACATACAAGAAAGGAAAACTCCGTTTGAAGAAGCGGTAACTTTCTGTTACAAAGTCTGATTTTTAATGATAATAATTTAATATAATTTTTAAAATTAATAAATCGATTAATCGTCAAAGAATTCGAAATTACCGAGTGATTTTAAGCTGCTATGTTATTTTACTTATTATTATTATTGCACAATTTAGTTCACGCCGTCCTCGGGATCGAACTCGGGACCTTTTGATAGCGGAATAAATCCTTACTAACCGAGCCAAAGCTGCTAATGCCGGGTTGTACAAAATATATCTTTTATGAGTTAGTGGGAAAATCTGTTGTGCTTTTTAAAGATTTCCTTTCAAATACATTCTTTATAATATTTGTAAACGGTTTATTTTATTTTATTTTAGAATGATGCATAATGCTTATTATTTTTTAAATAGTTTAAATTAAAAAAATCACTGTTTAAAACCACTTTTTTTTCTTTTGAATGATTGAATGAATGAATGAATGAATGAAAACAACTTTTTATTAACAACCTTTTTTTTTTAGAAATATAATGTTATAGACAATTTTTTGAAATTGTTATTACACTATTTATTTATTTATTAGCTAATTAATTAAAAGATTTTTTTATAAGAAATAAGAGAAAAATAAACAGAAAAAATGTAATTTAAAAGGGACTTTTATGTTTTCATTATTTCTTGTCGCCAGTGGGATACGAACCCACTGCGAATATGCGCTACCAGGCACTTAGCGGCATGGTGCCTTGACCACTTGGCCACGGAGCCCCTTACGCAACGGAGTGTCTCCGTTTTTTGTTTTTATTTCCACCCGTTTCGTTATTTTCAGGAAATATGGTGGGAATTACTGATTTGTAACGGACAATGCCCTTTTGTTGTGAAAACGGACTTTTTCTGTGAAATTCAGGAAAAAAATATTCGTGAATTTCAGAATTTTTTAACAGTGTAGAGATATAATTCAGATCTTTTATTTCTGGGTCATTTTTTTTATCATACCGTAAGAAAACACAATTATTAACTTAAATAAGGATTTTCGTACACTCGATTATTTCATAAAATATCATAATAGATAAAGGTAGAAAACCAACGTTTAGAAATGTACAAATAATGCATGAAAAAATAGCAAACATCCCTTTTAAATTTACTATCGATAATCTTCATCAGTGCAAGATGCAGTGTGCTAGGCTGGCCACAGCGACAAAGAAGCACAGGCTTATATACCCTATACGGGAGCAAACGCTCTAGAAACAACCAATGAGAAGAAATGAGCATGAACAACTGAATGGACCAGTACAGACATCTGCTGGAGAACGAAGAAAACTAAATCGAAAAAAAAAAAAAGTTTACCAAATGCATAGAAAATAACGAGTATATAATTAAATCATTGACTGAGGAGTGAGATTTTTTAATGATGTGGTAAGCTTCAAAAATATACAAAATGAAGATTATTAGAACACTTTTGAGTAATGTTGGCTGAGGAAAAATTGAACCTATATCATGCAGACTAACAATTTTGAGCAATAGAGGAAACAATAATTTGCTCTTTTATCGTTTTCTAAACTTGTTAAAGAAGACACATTAAATGAACCACATAAAATAAAATTGTCAAATAAAAGAAATTAGGCATCATTTTTAAAAGTTTCTTCACAGAGCAAAATTGCATATGGCTCTGTTACCATGTTCTTGATTTAGTTCAAATAAATTTATATGAGCTAACATTAAACGGTAATCTGAGGAAATCTACTGGCCAATGAAACTTTTATGGTTTGAAGCGTTGTACAATAGTATATACTTTCAAAAAATAAATTAAAATAAATACAATATAAAACGAAGGAAAAGAAATAATCTAAATTGTGGGGAGAAATGTAAACAAAAACAAACGAAAATGAAGAAGATAAATATTTATTAGTTATTTTGCAACTTTTTCAATTTATTTATATTGATTTAGCACTATGAATTTATCTCCAGAGATTTAGAGTTTTATTCTTATCAAATCATTATCTTAAAATTGAAGTTGCAGAAAACATTGTCTTAAAGTTAACAGATGCTCTTATACGATAGATATTTAATTTACTGAACGTGAAGTAAAAAAAAAGAAAATATTTTTAAACATTAAAAAATTTCTACAAAATTAAAATCTTGAATTAAAGTAAAAATAATCTGTTTCCATGACCGGACTTATTATAACATAATAATTATTAATTGACATTTTATTTTTTTAAATTGTTTTCCTAACAACGCGTAGTATTGAAAGCTATAAATTAATACATTCATATAAATGTATGGATAGAATCACATACGCACAATTAAAAATTGTTTATACACTGCTACCCCTTAAAAAATTAAAAAGCACTGGAAGTAAAATGCATGCGACAAAGCAATTTAATATTTCTTTATTATCTTTGTAACGATTTTTAATAAAATTTTCTTTAATGCTACATTTAGTAATAATATAAAAATTATAAACATCACTCTTATGAAAAAATACTAATTTAATTATAATTAATGTAACACGGTTAGTTTGTGATAACATAAATGGCGAATGATATAATACATACCTCAACATCTTTATAATATCCATATATCAGCTTTCATGATATAGCTCTTTGATATAAAATCGATTAGTATTAAATATCATGATAACAAACCAATTATAATAAATATCAATTTTATTTAAAAATTAATAAGAAAGAAACAGTAATAAATTTACAAAAACACAGGTGTGGCATATCCCGTAACAAAAATAGTCATTTAGTAATAAAACCAACAAAAACGAAATTCGAACATCTACTTTAATAATCGTGAAATACCAAAGGTACATTGAAAAGAGAAGCAGTCAAGTTCTCGTTTTTCATGTAATTGCTTTGGAATTTTGTGGTTGCTTTTACATTGAGTTGTACACTCAGCATTCCATCTGTGTTTTTATACGATAAAACTTAGTTATAATAAAGTAAGAGTTTTTCCCTCTTTCAAACAAAATTTTTCTGTTATAAATGATGAATTCAGTAGGTTGCGAAAACATTCTGGTGATTTGGTACTTTACGTGAAGATGTAAAATTAAAAACTCACCACATCAAGAAAAAAAATTGAAACATAAAAAAAAAATTCCATTGCATCTTTTAGTTTTTATTGTAAGCCAAGATTTTACCGTGGCAGAAATACAAGATAAAAATATTTCTTTTGGATGATGTAGTTGCAACTGAATTAAACAAACTACAAATTCGTTATTTAACAATACTTGAGAACGTTCTTCATAGTTAAATATGTTTTTAGATGCAAAAAAGGACATTTCATAAAAATTATGTGTTTCGCTTTGCTTTGCATACAAACTTATTATTTAAATTGAAAGATTTTCAAGAAAAAAAGTTATGATTTTATGTATTTAATTTTAATTTTGGAAGCGAGATAAAGTGAGAAGATATAAGTTAAGAATATTTTATGAAGATTAGTTTTTATAGTGTCAGTGAACAAAGGAAATTCTTAAAGAAGTTATAAAGAGAACTAAAATCTCACTAGAAAATTTAAGACAGATACTTTTTTTAAATTTTACTAAGATTCTAAATTTTAACTTGAATTCGAATATGTGCTGCATATAATGTTAAAAGTCCTTCGAAAGCAAACATTCATTAATAAAAATATTCACAAATGCAAACATTAGAAAATCATTGAATAAAATAATATTCCTTATAACAGCTCGTAAAAGTCAAATTAGTATAACATATTAGATGTAATCTATAAGGTCACTATGAGGAAAAGTGATAATTTCTAAATGTGATAATGTTCATTTACTTTATATCTTAATACAATAATCATAAATAAGTGCTATATGCTGAGACATTTGAGTTTCAGGAGCAAATCAGAAACATTTCTCTGGATTTATTATTATTATTATTATTATTACATTTCTCATTAAAATGCATATCGTTCATTATAAAACGCTTCTCATATTCCTCAAAGGAGTCAAAAAATTTCGAAAGTAGAACATGTGTTTTCTTAATAACAAGTGTCACTTTATAAATGTGAAGGATTAAGGCATAAGTTTCATTTACCTGAAAAATAGTATTAGGTGCAATATCAAGAAAAAGCCAACAAATTTTAAAATTAGGGTGTGTTTAAATGTTGAAATTTTGAGTTTACACAAAGAATTACATAATAAGTAAAAATCTATTAAACAATTGCAAGTTACAATTTATATTTATTTTCGAATATTAATCTTATATTTCAAATCATATATAGTTTTAAATTACAAATTTAATATATTTTTGTTTGGGGTTTTTATTATTATAACTACACAAACAGCTAACACATTAGGATTATAATTTAACAAACTGTAATTACTTACCCATCATACGTAGTATAGGATAAGTCTTGCAATCGTTTTGAAAATCAAAAAAAAAAAAAAAAATTTTGACGGATTTATACGTTTCAGATATTGGAGATTCCGAAAAAGATATTTTTTTGAAAAAAAAAAATTGCCGTCCGTCCGTCTGTCTGTCTGTCTGTAAACGCTCTATCCCCCGAACAAAATGAGATAGAGACTTGAAATTTTGTATGTACTTAGTATGTAAGAATGGGACGAAGCCTATTTAATATCAGTAACTATTACGTTATCTTTTATGCAACGATAACTCTATTACGCTAGCAGCGTATTAGCCCAGTCATTTTAGCAAAAATAGGGGAAAAAATTAGAACAAAGCTGGATTTTTGCATAGGTGCTAGTTAGGTTATGTAGTTAAACATACTAAAAGTCCCCATCGATCCGATGTGAGCTTTTGCCACCAAGGGGCGCTAAAGAGCTTGAAAATCAGTTTTTTGTGAATATCTCACGAACAATGGCATTTAGAGAAAAAAGTTGAATTACAAAGTTGTAGATAATTTAATTTCCTATAAAAGGTGTTATTAACATTTGTTTGTCACATTAACCCTTCCCTGTCAAAAATGTAAAAAAGTGAACATATTTGAAAGTAAAATTAAAAAAATAAAAAAATCTGCTGCTACGCTTAACAAAAATTATGTAAACAGATCTATAATTCTCACCTTTGAATTGGGAAAGTGAATATATAATATACATTTATGCTTATTTCCACACCAACCTTGAGGTAAATCACTTAGTGCATTTTTTTTTTTTTTTTTTTTTTTTTTTTTTTTTATTGTGGCTTCCCCCGTATGCATATTCCAGTTATAGTGACTGGCTTAATCCAATTTCAGTCGTTTAACTGCTTTAGTAATTCTTTGCACAACTTCAATTTCTACACTCGATTCAGATTCGTCATTATCTGTACTTATTTATTTCGTTGTTGTGCTGCTTTCAGTATTTTTTGTTTGCCTTTCGATATCATCACTGAATTCAAAAACAGCGCTTCCCTCCTCCCTTGCAATGGGCAGGATACTGTCAATATTTTCCTCGTCTTCAAATTCAATTTTACTTGTATTATGAAATGAAACTCAGCAGGAATTTATGCAAATATCAGAACATTTCAATCCAATTTTTCGGCATCCACATGCTTTTCCACATCCTTTGGAGTAAATGCAAAAAATAGATTCAATAATATTTTTTGGTGCGGGCGGTAAGGTAGCAGGAATTGGAACCAAATTAGGTGCATTTTGCCAGCCCCATTTCTCAGGAAGTAAGTTTATTGCTCAATCAGTATTGTACTTGATGATAAATACGTAAATTATACAATCTAGCTGCATCTTTGGTAAACGGCAACAATAAAAGGCTTTTTTTTACCAACAGAAAATTTTTTCTTGAAAGATACATAACGGTACTTGTTCAGAGAAATTTCTGTTTTACTACCGTATAAAGCTAGAAAAATAGCTTTTCCTACCTTCAAATTAAGATACTTGATCACTTTTAGGTAGCTTTCATTACAAAAAGTAAAAAGCTACCTATTGCAGCCGTCCGGAGGAAAGCACTTCCGGAAAATTTTGGTATATTTTCACCGATCATGACCCCCAGACCCCAAAACCACCCTCCGTTCAAATGTTGACATATATATATATATATATATATATATAACCATATATATATATATATATATATATATCTGATTTTTGTCATGCGATAACTAACGTATTTATGAACCGATTTGAATGAAACTTGGTATGTAGATAGTACATACAAATGTCTCGACCGAGTTCGTTGGTCAGCATCATCCGCCATTTTGTTTCAAAATGGCGGCCATTTTAAATTTTTTAAAAAATTTAAAATTTAAAATTAAATGCGAAAAAAATTAAAAGTTGAAAAATATTTTTCTTTTGCGTGTTAGAACTTAAAACAAAGATTCCAGAACACTTTTTATTTTGTCTGTATCTTAAAAAATGATTGAGTTATAGCTCTTTGAATTTTTCTTATGGCTGACATTTTGAAACGATCTGATTTTTGACATGCTATAACTAACGTATTTATAAACCGATTTGAATGAAATTTGGTATGTACATAGTACATACAAATATCTCGACCGAGTTTGTTTGCCAGCATCATATGCCATCTTGTTTCAAAATGGCGGCCATTTTAAATTTTAAAAAAATTTTTAAATTTAAAATTAAATGCAAAAAAATTAAAAGTTGAAAAATATTTTTCTTTTACGTGTTAGAACTTAAAACAAAAATTCCAGAACACTTTTTATTTTGTCTATATCTTAAAAAATGATTGAGTTATAGCACTTTGAATTTTTCTTATGGCTGACATTTTGAAACGATCTGATTTTTGTCAGGTAATAACACGCGTATTTATGAATCGATTTCATCGAAACTTGGCATGTACATAGTACATACAAATGTCTCAACCGAGTTCGTTGGCCAGCATCATCCGCCATTTTGTTTCAAAATGGTGGTCATTTTAAATTTTTTAAAAAATTTAAAATTTAAAATTAAATGCGAAAAAATCAAAATTTGAAAAATATTTTTCTTTTGCGTATTAGAACTTAAAACAACAATTCCAGAACACTTACTATTTTATCTATATCTTACAAAATGATTGAGTTATAGCACTTTGAATTTTTCTTATGGCTGACATTTTGAAATGATCTGATTTTTGTCACGTGATAAAACGCGTATTTATGAACCGCTTTCAATGAAACTTGGTATGTACATAGTACATACAAATGTCTCGATCGAGTTCGTTGGCCAGCATCATCCACCATTTTGTTTCAAAATGGTAGCCCTTTTAAATTTTTTAAAAAATTTAAAATTTAAAATTAAATGCGAAAAAATTAAATGTTGAAAAATATTTTTCTTTTACGTGTTAAAACTTGAAACAACGATTCCAGAACACTTTTTATTATGTCTATATCTTAAAAAATGATTGCGTTATAGCACTTTGAATTTTGCTTATGGCTGACATTTTGAAACGGTCTGATCTGAACGATCCATCATGTTGCTTTAAAATGGCATACATTTTATGATATCGTGGGATTTGGTGACTCTCTAAATTGCTTAAAATAAAACCAGGTTGAATAAAAGATGACTAATTTCTAAAAATTTCTATTAATATTCAGTCTTGACAAAAACTAGTATTCAATCTTATAAAATCACTAATTTTATAAGATTATTTCCACTAATTTGAGCTTAGTATTTTTGAACAATGTAACTTACTTTAAAATAAATAAATAAATATATAAGTATATGAAAGCTACCTCTTCCTCCCGGCATTGCCGGAAGGACTTTTTTTTAAATGCTGGCAGCTTGTATGTTATGATCTTCCTTTTTCAAAAATTTTGGTAACGATATTTTACCTTTCCTTAACATTGCTGATGTTGAGTTACAACCTGAAAAAGTCAGAACAAGGAAAAACAATATATGATCTTTCAGAACAGCATCATTTTTAAGAATGTGCGATGAATAGAGGGTGGTTACAATTCGTCCTCTTCCAGGCTTAATAAAAAATACCTCTATCTCTGGAGGTGCTAAAGCAGTCAACAATATGAACAAGTCAACATCATCGCCAACAACAGCAGTAAGCGTTTCAGACTTTGCTACTTCAATAGTGCTAACAATTAGTGTGTCTGCATCATCTTCTGCTTGTTTCGCTTCGAAACCATTCTCCATAAATTTCTCCATAAGCATAGATATGAGACATGTCTTATGTTAATGATTAGATTTAAAAAAACGCAATACTTTAGAGCTTTCTTTTTTTCCTTCTGTAAAAAATCTTCGTCTAATGTATCAGAATATAACAAACATTTTCCCTTAAATTCAAACAACGGACTGTCATTTCTCAATTTTTCCTTCAATGGATGATTAATTTGTGCGGACGTTGATCTTTTTTTCTGCAATAGATTTATTGTATGATTTAATAGAATCCTTTCGTGAATAATTTTTCTTACTCTTTGAATGAACTGTAAATTCATTATTGTTTTAACCATTTCTTCAAATATTTTCCACTTATGGTCATCTCTTTCCGAACTTGCTGTCACAATGGACTTCAGTCGCTTTTTTTTCTATTTTTGCATAATCTTTCGAAACGCAGTCCTCATCTCATGCAAGATGAACTATTTTATCACTCTCCATTTTTCGCTCAGAATCTGCAATTAAGAAAGAGTCATTTTAAACTGTCATAACTAATTTAAAACTTTCTACAACATGCGTTGAAAATAAAATTATTTTCTTCCTAAAATCTCACAAAGAATAAATACTTCGTTCAATAAATTAGGGTGATTTCATACTAGCGAAATGAGCACCAAATGAAAATAAAACATTGGTAAGTACTTGTACGTGGCACATTTCGACAAATGCAAAGAGAGATAGCGTATTAGCCGATGACTATTCGTCAACTGAGAATAATACAGTTCTATCTGTATTTTTGAAAATATTGACTTATCTATATAGAAAGGCTCTATTTGTATCTATGAAGGCATTTTTGCATCAAAATGATGTTATATATAATTTACATATAACCTTACAATTATATTACGACATTATTTTAATCGAGAGATACAAATATATACAAATAGAACATTTCTATATCGATAAGCCGATTTTTTTTTCAAAAACACAGCTAGAACCTTATTATTTTCAGGTGACGTATTGCACAAGCGCGCGAAAACGCCATACAGACAATGGGGGAGAATTGGGGGGGTGGGAAATCGAAAGTTGTTTAGTATTTGTTTTGCCTCTTCGCCGCGTTATGATTGTTCTTGCACATTTTTTTCAATACTGTTTACTTTATCTTAATTTTTGGCAGGGAAGGGTTGGTGTGACAAAAAAATGTTAATGACACTTTTTGTAGAAAATTAAATTATCTACATCTTTGCAACTGAACTTTTTTGTCTAAATGCCATTGTTCGTGAGATATTCACATAAAACCGATTTTCAAGCTCTTTAGCGCCCCCTGGAGGCGGAAGCTCACATCGGATCGATGGGGACTTTTAGTATGTTAAACTACATACCTTAACTAGCACCTATGCAAAAATCCAGCTTTGTTCTAATTTTTTCCGCTATTTGCAAAAAAAGGTGCTAAAATGACTGGACTATATCTGGATCACCAGTAATTGAATAAGGCTTAAAATAGATTTAAGAAATCATAACATTAAAAAAATTCTGGAGTCTGCAAAACGAAAAACATCCAGTCGTTTAAAAAATCAAAAACACATTGATTTTCACACAAACAAGAACTCTCAAAAAATTTAACTAAAAAAAAGAACGAAATTGCCAAAATACAAAAACAAAACTTTTGCTTAATATTTACATTGAGTTAGAGTTACAGTGCGCGGGTGTAGATGCCATGAAGTAAACAAACAAAATCTCTGAAGACATGACATCCTCCCACCTTAAGTTGTTGAAAGACAACTTAACTTACCAAACATTTAAAAATTTCAAAAATAAATTTGTTTACAAGTCCAGCTTTTGTGGTTTTTTAACAATTCTCCCACTTTTAGTCTTTAAAACATCATCTCTGAAAGTTTCATTGGAAATTTCAAGTGGGAAGATTCTTTGGACTGTTCGTAGAAGTTCTCCTTTTGTTGTTGTCAAACGCACTAATCTGTTAATACCATCCTTTCCAGGTAATAATTTAATAACAACACCTAAAGGCCAGTCATTACATTTTACATTATCACTTCCAATCAACACAACTTCTCCTAGCTTAATATCTCTTTCTTGTTTCTTGTTTTCATTTCTTTGAATTAAAAATCCCAAATATTCCGATCTAAATCTTTTCCGAATATCAGTTGTCAACTGTTGACGATATTTTATTCTTTTGTTGAGAACAACTTCATCCACTTGATCTAAATCCGGAACACCAATTTGCCTGAAATCTTGCAAAAATGAGTTAGGTGATAAAGGTATCAGTTCAGAATCCGTTTCTGATATATGACTCAGCGGTCGAGAATTTATAACAGACTCTGCATCACATAAAACGGTGACCATTTCTTCATAAGATAAAAAAGCCTTTCCGAGAACTTTTCTTAGGATCTGTTTCATTACTCCAACTAATCTTTCCCAGAAACCATCCCACCAGGAGGCAGTGGGAGGTTTGAAAAGCCATTGTATTCTTCGTATACTACTAAACTGTGCAATCTCAGCCCAATTCACGGTTTTCAAATAATTTGATGCACCGGCAAAATTGCTTCCATTATCACAATACACAACTGATGGCCTTCCTCTTCTTGAGATGAATCTACGAAAACTTTGAAGAAAAACTTCAGTAGTTAATGATAACAGAAGTTCAAGATGCACAGCTCTGAAAACCGCACAGGTAAATATGCAATTCCAAGCTTTACTCCACTCCTTTAAATACAGCGGTCCAGCTAAGTCAAAACCGATTATTTCAAAAACTGCAGCATCTTTTATTCTGTTTTCTGGAAGTGATGCAGAGGGGGTAATCACATTTCTTTTGGCGTGTCTTAAGCAAATAACACATTTTGATAATACTGCTCGAACAGTTTTTATCGCATTTTGAATCCAATAATGTTCACGTAGAATATTTAAAATCATTTGCAATCCTGCATGTGAATTCTTTTTGTGTTCAGTCATTATCAGTCTCTCAACGACTGGATGATGGGATGGCAAAATGATAGGGTTCTTGAAATCTTCTGAATCCTTCCTATACGTTAATATTGTCTTCACTCTAAGTATTCCTTTTTCATCTTTGTATGTTGTTAAAGAATTAATTCTCTTTCTGTTGACTTCATGACTAAAATATTCCTCTTGTATCATCTTTACAATCTTTATTTCTGCTTCTTTTAGTTCCGCATAAGATAATTCACGCGTGATTCGAGAAGCGGAATTCCTACAGTTGAAAATGAATCTATTCATCCAAGCTGTCATTCGTAGCATTCGATCATAGCTTGAAAAATAATAGTAGTACCAACCTGAATCTTCGTTATAGTTTTTACTACTACTTTTATTTTCACATTGATTTAAAGAACACACAACTGGAAGATTCTTATAAATTGGATTTGTTTTTCTTTTTTCTTTTAAAATAGATGGCTCGTCAAAAACAGGTTTAATAACTGGCCAGTTTTCTTCAGTTTGTAGAAGCCATTTGGGCCCCTCCCACCATCTACTGCATAAAAGTTGGTGAGCAGAACACCCTCTTGAAGGTAGGTCAGCAGGATTATGTACTCCTGGAAGATGCTTCCACGAAGTTGGATCAGTCAGTTCTCTTATCTCTCGAACTCTATTATTTACAAATACTGACCAAATTTCTTCTCGCTGAATCCAACTTAATACTGTAGTGGAATCAGTCCAGTAGTGTTGCTTCACATTGTCCCACTGGAGTGCACTGAGTACAGATCTGCACAGTCGAGCTCCCACCGTTGCAGCCAGCAACTCAAGACGAGGAATAGTGATGGATTTTACTGGAGCAACTCTCGATTTGGCAGCCAAAAGATTTATATGAACAACACCAGAATATTCTATGCGAACGAAAACAGCTGCTGCGTATGCAAATTGGCTGGCATCACAAAATGTATGAATACTTAGATTATGTTGATCACTTATAACAGGAGAAAAACAGCGGCTTACAGACAAATTTTTTAAGGAACTTAAATCTTCAAACCATTTTAGAAATTCACGTTTCAAATTATCTTCAACTTCTCTAACCCACGGGATGTTGTCTCTCCACATCTTCTGTAACATTATTTTGGGAATTAACAGAAAAGGGCATAAAAATCCAATAGGATCAAAAACCCTATGTGTAATGGAAAGAATCACTCTCTTCGATACAATTTCGAGTTTGTATGTTTTCATCCAATCCAAATTAATTTTCAGTTCATCTTTACGATTCCAAATTAATCCTAGAACCGAAGTAACTTGTTCTGGGTCATCATCTCCTGTGTACTTCCATCCTCTCAAGTTGAATTTTCTTTCAGCCAAGATATGATGACTCTCCTCGATAAAAGGGAATATTTCTGCTTCATTGTCCAAACTTGTAATTAAATCATCTACGTAAAAACTTCGCAGAAGTATGTCAACTGTTCTCTGACTATATTTCAAATTCTTTCGATATTTTTTCAAATGATGTTCAAGCACAGCTCCTAAGAGAAAAGGGCTGCTTTTCACACCAAACACCACACGTGTATGCCGCATTATCCTTGGAACTACATTTTCTTTTCCATTCCACCAAAAAAATTTTAGAAAATTCCTATCTTCCAGTTGCACACTTATTTGTAAAAAAGCTTTCTCTATATCGGCAACTATGCCATATTTATGTTCTCTAAACCTGAGAAGAAGATTAGGGATTAGTTCCAATAAATTTGGTCCGGACTCTAAACACTGGTTGAGCGATGGAGAATCTCTAAGTCTAGCAGAGGCATCAAAAACAGGGCGTACTTTAGTTGTTCCATGTTGTTTTACAACAGGTCTGTGTGGCAAATAGTGTTCTTGCAGGGAAGATGGAGAGTCAACTGGATCATCTTCAATTATACCTAGCGATTCCCATTCTTTGAACACATCATCATAAGCTGTAAACAAGTTTTCTTGATGCAATTTTTTCGTCGATGATTCTAATCGTTTCATAGCAATCTCTTTATTAGTCGGTAAAGGCAAATGATTCTCTTTCCAAGGTAGTGAAACTTCGTATCTCCCATCTGTATTGATTCGAACAGTTTCTTCGAAATGCAATTTAGTAAGATTTTCTTTTTCCTTTTTGTTTTTCATTTCAACTGGATCACTTATCCCTAAAACCTCTAAACTAAAAAGATCGGAAATAGTAGCTTCTCGTACAAACATCGAAATTACCATCATAGCTGTATCTTCTTTTTCAGAACGCAATTCAGTTTTCCCCATGAGAGTCCATCCTAGATAGGTTTCCATGGCTACTAATCCACTGGATAGAACTCTTCTCTTTCCAGTAAACAGTCTACCAGCAACATCTGCTCCAACAAGAATATCAATTGGCCCAGAATTATTTTCGATGTCAAACATTTGTATATTCATAGATTGCAATTCTTCAATCCACGGTCCGTACGAAACAGAAGGAACATCATTGCAAATAATATCCTGATCAACTACGTCAAAATTACAATTAAAACTTCCATCTAAGTTTCCTAATTCAATTTTGTATACATTATGAAACTTCTCGTTGATCTTTTCTCCTCCAAAAAGTGCATGCGACAAATGTTGCTGCCGTAAAGGTGCTAATCCTAAAACGGATACTATTTCTTTTCTAATATAAGACTCTTGCGATCCCGAATCATACATAGCTCTTACGATTAAATTACAATTTTTACCTTTTATTTTAACTTTCAAAGTCTGCAGCAAAACTTGTGGCGCTTTCGAAATACTCGCCAAATTTAGTGATTTATCCTGCTCTTTAACCTCTTTTTCCACATTATTTGATGCAGGTTTATTTACCTTTTTATTTGACTCGGTGCACATAACTGCATAATGCTTCTTATTGCAGATCATGCATTTCACAAAGCACCTACATTTTCCTACCCTATGTCCGACTTTTAAACATTTGAAACAATAACCTTTATCTTTTAAAATCTTTAATTTTTCATTATAAGACATTTTTTGAACCTTAAAGCAATTAGTCGGTTCATGTTTTCCGTTACAGAAAACGCAAAGTTTCTCTGCACCATCTGAAGAGCTCATCAAACTAGCCGACGTAAATATTTTGTCTTTCTTTAATTTGCTTCCACTTTTATATGACGTTGCATCCGTCAAACCGAAACCTGTCATAGCTAAATTAATCCGCTCTTCTGATTCAACTTCAGTTTTCAAAAATTTTAATAAAGCATCTAATCTGTTTTTGGAATCATCGCCAGAATCAAAATTCAAACCGCGCTGAAAAGCTCTAAGCAAATCCTCTGGCATGCAAGACTCAACTAAAGGATAAAGTAAACATGCACATTCGGCAGTTGTAACACCAAGCGTTTCAAGTGCACGAATTTGGGTTTCTAGATTATCATACAATGCACACAAATTATTCGAGGAAAAATTTGAATTGGCATTTTTTAAAACTAATTTCAATAATTCTCTGACATAAACCTCTACTTGTAAATCGGTGTGACCAAAACGACTTTTCAAACAGTCAATTGCCTTTGGATAGTTCTCGCCAATTGGCGGAAAGCTTTCAATCACTTCTCTAGCACGAGACCCTTCAACTGTAGACTGTAACAAATATTGAAATTTATGTGAATCTTCAATACTAGAATCAACATGAATTTTTTCAAATTGGCTCCAAAAATAAAGCCATTCTTTAATATCGCCATCAAATTTTCGTAATTTTAATTTAGGCAATTTAAACTTACTTTTATCAACAGTAATATTTTCGACAGTATTAATTACAACAGTGTCATCATTAGTTGAATTTAAAACACTACTCACGTTTTGTTGACCGTTGATTATTTTTCTTGCTTTCGTTTGAATTCGTATAGCTCTATCCCGAAAATCTTCTACAACTTCAAATTCTGCATTAAATTCTTTATCGGGCAGAAGTTCAAGACTATTTGAATGGGTTTTTTCGAAGCGATCAGCTTTCCTTTTAAAAACATTCAGTTCTGCTTCCATTTCGCAAATATCAACACTTTCTAAGGCTATCAGCTCTTCTACTTTATTATAAGCTTTCGTAAAAGCGGCTCTTTCACCTTTTCTCAATTTCTTAAGATCTTCAATATTAGCTATTTTTACAATCACCGGTATTCGCCGAAAGTACCAAAAAATATATCACGTTATCTTTTATGCAACGATAACTCTATTACGCTAGCAGCGTATCTGGATCACCAGTAATTGAATAAGGCTTAAAATAGATTTAAGAAATCATAACATTAAAAAAATTCTGGAGTCTGCAAAACGAAAAACATCCAGTCGTTTAAAAAATCAAAAACACATTTATTTTCACACAAACAAGAACTCTCAAAAAATTTAACTAAAAAAAAAAACCGAAATTGCCAAAATACAAAAACAAAACTTTTGCTTAATATTTACATTGAGTTACAGTTACAGTGCGCGGGTGTAGATGCCATGAAGTAAACAAACAAAACCTCTGAAGACATGACAGTAACCTCGATTATCCGGAACTATTCTTTTCGGCATCTCGAAAAATTCGTTCTGATAAAAGGTATATAAAAATTATCGATTTTTTTTATTTGAAAGAGTGGATGTAAACGGCAATAAAATAACACAAATTTTGCATAAAGAACAAAGTCGGTCAAATTATTAGTTGCCGAGATATGTGTAATCCTGTTTTCCGCATTCTTTGATTTTTCATGACCCTGTATTTCAATCAAATTTCAATTCATATATATACTTTAAGTGGAAATGAGACGCTTCATCCGACGCAGTAAATTGTTAGTTAATATGATTATTATTTTTAGAGTTATAAGGATGTTTCTTTTACGCAATCCGGTATTACTTGAGTATTTTGGCGTTTTATAAATTTGTCGAATTTGGCTCATCAGCAATTCATTAATAAAGCTTGACTATATACATTAAAACTATTTAAATATGCGTTTAAATTTTATTTTGGAATTGCAGTGCATTTTATAAATATTTTACACATGTTTTTTTTTCATATTTTATATTATGCATATCCATGATGGGTAAGTATTACGGTGGCCCCCAATGACTAGTTTTAGTTTCGTATTAGTTTCACATGCTGTAGTGTTTTAATGTTTTTAATACAAAAAAGTATCATCTTAATCACTTAAAATTTCATATCTGTGCATAGTTTGAACATAAGATTAAAAAGAATATTGAAAAAGTTCGTTATTACCATTGAAAACACAAAGCTTGATCTTATTATATTTTGTAGATGACCTCTAAACAAATTTAATGTATAGAATATCATTCAAAAATATTCTCTATTCCTATCTGTTTGATACCAGTAACTTTCCTCTACTATAATTTGTTGCAGAGGTGGTAGGGACGTTTACTTTTGTTCCCTGATGGCTGTACGCTAAAAATATTTGAAACAGGAAAAAGTCCTGTGATTATAAAAGAAATATTGATGACGATTAATATTTTGTAATTAATTAAAATTAATGTTGAAAATATTTATTTTAAGAAAAATACAAAATGAGAATATCCAATCTTTATTTAGTTGAATTATGCCTTATAAAAATATCTGTTTCGCCAGAAAATTTCTTTACACAAGAATGAAGTAGCTTTCTTCTATATTAAAAGTTCAGTAAGCAGAAAAATTCGGAGAAATTTCTTTTATAAATTTATAGTGGTTGGGTTGTATTATTTTTTTATTGCAGCCTATGAATTTCCCAGTGCTCTGTTCATATTATTACATGTATTTCTTCATTTGTCGTATCTTCAATAAAATATTTTAAAACAGTTACATTTTGAATTTCTAACAGCTTTTTCAGAGAAGAAATCGGTAAAAAAATACGATAATGCATTAGGAAATTGATATCCTTAATTTTGCCACTCGAACATGATATATTGAAATTCGAAATAATACTACCGTATGCCCATTTTTTTCTCCAATTTAATGAGCTGGAACATAAACAGGTATAAAACCTTGTTGTACTTCGATATAAAAATTTACCAAAAAATGTCAGTCCATGCCTACTATTTGAATCCGTTTTGTCATGCTTATCCTTCTAGATCTTCGGTTGGTAATTTTGTAGCATAATTTTTAAAACTTCCACTGTTTCGTTTAAAATCTACTGATTTTAATACATATCATTCAATAAAAGGAACAGTTAATAAAACACTGCGTAATTTGCGTGAGAACGCAATAATCAGTAATTGCAATTATGAGGATTTTATTCTAAATTCCTTTTTCTAATTAACTTATTTATTAATTTATTTTAATCATAAGGAAAATAAACACAAAAACTCATAAAATCTGGTTATATTTTGATAAAACAGTGTACCAAAATCGTCAGTCTTAATACTATTTGGATACATTTTGTCGTGTTTATCCTTCTAGGCCCTATAATGTAAATTTTGTAGCATAGTTTTTAAATTTTCTACTTTTCGCTTTAAATTTACACATTTTAACATATATTATTCAATAAGAGGAACAGTTATTAAAATACTGCTTAATTTATGTAAATATACATTAAGCTGCTATTCTAATTTTGGGGTTGTTATATTAAATTCATTCTTCTAATTAACTAAAGAACAGAACATAAACATGACTGGAATGTGGTCATATTTTAATTTATTAACGTGCCAAAAATGTCAGTACAGATAAAATCAAAATGTGTTTAGAAATGGTTATTTTTTTACACCTTCTGTTGTAAATTTTGTAACAGTTTAAAATTTCTATTTTTTTCTAATTTACACATAGCTGTCAACTTCTTCGGATTTTTTCTACCACAAAAACTTAATAGAAAATTTTACCTAAAGTAATCACCTAAATCTAACGATTTTCAACGATGAAAGAAGATAAAAGTTTCTTTTTAATTTTATTGGTGGTAAAAATCCGTACAAGTTGGCAGCTATGTTTACATACTTTAATATGTAGTCAAACCTCATTAAAACTACAACGCTTAACACAAAATTTTATTTATGAAGGAAAGTATTTTCTGAACACGTTACCTTGAATAATATAAGAATTGCATCGTTTTATATGAACATGAAGACAATCTTCTTGCGTTTAAGACGAAGTAATCATTCCATTACAAAAAAAAAAAAAAAAAAAAAAAAAAAAAAAAAAAAAAATGTGAGCTGAGACCTTTTACCTTAAAACAAATTTATCGCTTTTCTTGTACTGAATGTGGAGGCTATTAGTTTGTTCGTCGAAATGAGGAGAGTGAATAGGGTGTGGTGTATTTTTGTCGGCCGATTATCTACGCTACGGGATATAGGCCCTATGGGGTGGGTTGCCCTCCGTGGGGGGTCTTTCTAAGGGAACCTAACCCGTATTTACACAAGGTTCGAAGAAAACCACGGAAAACTTCGAACGGCTAGGCCGACGGTCGCGATTGGGTTCGAACCCAGCACCTACCGTCTACCAGTTTGGAGGTCAGAACCTCGCGGCCACTGGTGGGGCGAGAGTGAATAGGGATAGATGTATTGGGGACCGTATGAGAAGAGCAAATAGTTTCACTCTCTATGCTGAATTTGCAATTTTTTGTGAACAATGCATTTTTTTTCTTTCACGTCATTAATCATTTGGTATGAATAAAGTTCTTTGCTAGAAGTATTTTGTTTCTTGAATATTAGTTGTATTGGAGCTCTATTTGTGAAAATTAGCAGGAGAAAAAGGCTGTTAGTTTGGAAAATAAGCAAAATATTTTATATTTTTATAATGATAGAATAAAAAATACAGACATTCCCGCATACTAGCCAATACTTTTTCGATATTTATTAAGAACCGAGAAAAATCTGAAATGGCTTGTGTTATCAATTAAAACGAGCCTGCATGATAGCGATTAAAAGATGCTAAGAATGAAGAATTTGAAGTTGTTTTGTTAAGATGGGTAAGTATAGCTAGGAACTAAAATATCTTTTAACTGGTGCTGTTTTAAAAGAGAAAGTAAAGTATTTTGCAGAAGCTCCTGGTACAAATGATTTTATATGCCAAATGGATGGTTATCAAAATTTAATGAAAGTCTTCATATTGTTTCCAAAAGGCTGTGTGGTGAAGAGTCTAAAGTAAATGAGATAAGTGTAGATTTCTTTTACTCTAAAAAAATGGTCGGCTGTCAAGAGATTGTGCGCGTAGCGAAATATTCAATGCATATGAAAGTGCACTTTTTTTGTAAAACACAGCCTTCATCTACATTAATTTAAAAAAAAGAAATGCTGGCGGAAATTGTAATAAAGATTGAGTCACAGTACTTGTAGCCTGCAATATAGGTAGTACGGAAAAATTATCTATCTATGTAATCGAAACAGTTCTCAAAATCACATTGCTTTAAGTATATAAAGACGCTACATGTTCAGTGTACATGTACTAAAAATGTTTGGATAAATATAGATTTTTTTTCAAAATGGTTATTAGAATTATACCTAAGAATTGTCATTCAAAAGAGAATGATATGCATTTTGTTGGATAATTGTAGAGGCCACAAAGACGTAACACGTATAAAATTAAAAAAATGGGTTTCTCTTACTACACCAAAGCTTTAGCTATGCATCCAAGACATTATTCAGTGGTGAAAATGCACTATGAAAAGAATTAATGAAAAAATTTGAAAAACAAACTTTGCTTTGACTAACAGACACCATTTTCTATCAATCTCTTAGAAGATATGTGTTTCCTAAGAAGCACGTGGAACTCGGGTACTTACAATGTTATAAAATATAGTTTCAGGCGTAGAACAAATGAAACAAAATTGTTTGATAATATAAGAAGCTGAAAAGTATGTAATAATTTCTACCCTGTCATTTGAGTATTGTATTTCATTTGATGAAAAAAGTTATTCTGGCCGATTTAACTGAAAAAAGGTATTAAAAGAAAGAGCTGAATAAAATAGAATTAATGAAGACTATACCAGTTGTTCTTTGGGCAATTTTAAAAACTTTTTATTTATAAACAAATGTAGGATGCAAAAATAAAAACAAAAGTCAAAAAAGGACGTGTTCAAGTTATACTATACATTTTATTTCTCCTTACTAATTTATTTTTATATGAATATTACAGTATATACAATACTACGCATATAATACTAATATATGTGTAAAGTATCATATGTCTAAGTACATATAATGTGCATACATGTGTATCTGTGTGAGTAAGGGTTTATTGTTTGTATGGTGGTATTAGAAATGTACCCTTTTGTTAAAAAACATTGATTGCTATAAAATGACTATAAAATATTACTCTGCAGATATCATTTGTATTCTTATCTTTTCTTAGTGAATTATTTTATTAAATCATTCTAAATGCTTTTAGCTGTTTTAATGGACATCTTCGATGTCTTCTAACAAGGTTCAAATGTATATCACTCAATCGCAGAATATTTATTAAAACATTGAGGAATTTGCGTAAAAATGCAATAAGCAGTTATTTCAATTATAGGAATGCTATTTTAAATTCATTCTTCTAATTAACTAAACTGTTAAATAAAGCCACTTCGTCCAATTATTCCTTAACTGAATGTGCCACAAAAGTCATCTAATTTTCCTGTTATAAATAGAACTAATTTGATTCAAAGATAATGATTTATTTAAAGAAGCTTTCAAACAGATTTCATTGTCTATTTACGAAACATAAATAATTGAATCTTCAGAAATACACGCTAAGTAATCGATAATGAAGTTGTATACTCCCATCAAAAGAATAAAAATCACATCGTTACGGCGAAGTCTTATCTTTTCTTTCAGGTTGTATTTCGAAGGATGTTTGTAGTTTACATTAAAAAAATGTGACGCATGTGTTTTTTTTAAATAATATGTATAAGTTTCTGTTGTACATTAGCATGTTGTAGGATAAATAGAATAATACAAGCTTGGTTTTTTTCATGGTGTTATGTTAAGAGAGCAGAACATTTTAATGTAAACTTCCACTGAACGGACGGGCATTCGTTTCCAAATAACATTTACACCATAATATACAAAACTTTTAAATAAAACTCGTTCGAAACTATATCTAATTGTTTTACTTTTTTACAATAGCCTTAAAAATACATCACTAAATTTTATGGCTTTGTAAATAATTTCAAACAAGATTTTTAAAAATCTGTTACAACAATGAGTATTTTCTTGGTACAATTACGTCAAATAGTAAAGGAAAATTTACCACATTTAACAATTAAAAACAAAAAAAAACTTTTTTCCCCTTTGTTTTAAAAACAATGGATCAACCTTCCGTAATTGGATCCACTAACGAAGGTTTTATAATTTCAATCTTCGGTGAAATTATTCTTGTACAAATAAGTCATTTAACTACATTGCTGTCAATTTTCAAAAAATCTTCTGTAATATTTGGATTAGTTTGATCCAGGCTAATCTTATTTTGAACAAAAAAATTATTTCTTAAATCTTTATATATTTAATTTCTCGTTTCTAAATTTAATATACTTAATTTCATTTTTTTATTAAATCTTGGTTCGAAATTCATTAAATCAGGGTCAAATTAACGCACGTAGTACGGAAGATTAATGTCAGGTTGGCACCTATGTAAATATGAAACATGATTAAATTATAAGATCTGATTAATCGTAAGATACAGAACTTTCCTGAAAATTGATGGCTCTCATACGAAAAAAGCTAAATTTTTATATCATGTTAAAAATAAAATTAACATCAACTATAAATGAATCGGATGAAACATATACGAATTTTTTTTAAAATATGGTTGATACATTACATGGCTAAACATGACCGTCCACTTGCGATTTTAGACATTTTGTTAAATATATAGAAAAGTACAAGAGAACTATCCTGAAACTGTAAGTGTATAAATATAATAGAACAAGTCATACATTTCCGTGAAGATCTTTTCCCGAAACTCCAATAGGGGACCGTCCAAAAATTAAAAAAGAATAAATATCTTTTGGATAACAATATCAAAACTAATGTAGGAAACGCACTCAAAATGTAGATTATGATTCACTGGCTTATTGTAATAAACTGTGGTCATTTTTATGTAGATAGCACGTATACTCGAAGATAAATTAAGGTTTTTATAAAAACAGTCCCTAATTTTTCAAAGATTTTTGCTGATAATTTGCAGAGTTCTTTATATAAAGTAACATTCTTTTCTGAAAATCTAACAAACAACATTGCACATAATATCCTATAATCAGAATTAAAAAAATAAAAACTGTATGAAAAATGAGTAGGTTTACTAAATATTTTTTACTACGCATGCGTAAACTATATCAAAATTTAATTTGAATATTATGTTAGCTAAATGTATAAAGTAACTTTTGTAAAAGTCTCAAAATCATAGTTTAAAAATTCTGAAAATGATAGTCAATATAATAAGTTACAAATCTGTTATTCCCAAAATGAAGCAAAAATAAGAAGGGTTCTATCCATCTATTCATTGATTAATATCAATATAGAATACACTATACGGGACGTACTACTACATTTTGATAAAACCCCTCATTTATTTGCTCCATTTTGGGAATAACGAATTTTCAACATTTTCTATTGACGATTATTTTACATAATTTTCAAGCTATGATTTGGGACTTTCACAAAAGTTCCTCTATACATTTAGCTAACATAATATGCAAATGAAATTTTTATATCGTTGATGCATGCATAGTAAAAACTTATTTAGTAAACCAATTCATTTTTCATACAATTTTTATTATTTTTTAATTCTGACTATAGGATATTGTGTGTAATGTTGTTTGTATTATTTTAAAAAAAGAATGTTATTTTATATTAAGAACTCTTTAAATTATAAGCAAAAATCTTGGAAAAAATTGGGACTGTTTTTATAAAAACCGTAATTTTTCTGCGAGTATACATGCTTTCGACATAAAAATGAACACAGTTTATTATAATGAGCCACTTAATTATAATCTATAGTTTGAGTGCTTTTGCTACATTATTTTTGGCAGGAATATCTAAAAGATATTCATTATTTTTTAATTTGTTGATGGTCGCCAATGGATTTTCGCGAAAAATTTTTCACGGAAATGTATGACTTGTACTACTATATTTATACACTTAGAGTTTGAGAATATTTCCTCATGTATATTTCTAGATATTTAAAAAAATGTCTAAAATCGCAAGTGAACGGTGTTCTTTGGCCATGTAGTGTATTACTTTTTTCTTTAATCTGTGACGAATTTTAACAAACTGTCAATGTAATCTAAGCGCAAATTTTATCAGACATGTTGATATTTTAATATTGAATTGAATATTATTTGAATGAAATTGTCAGCAGGAATCAATCTTGACATTCATCTTACATTCATCCCTTTAGAGAATTTCGATAATTGATAACTGTAGAGAAGATAAACAGACACTACGAATATGCTAAGTAGAAAGCTTTTAAATGTAGAATTCGTATTATAGGTAGACAATTTTTGAGTTGATACCACTTTAAGTATATTTTAAACTATATTAAGTATCTGTTCATTAAAATATTGTGGCGTGTGCTATAAACATTTAAAAATGTATAGATTTATTATATTCTATTCAATTTAAATTTATGCTATAAAATGTATTTTTTTTTATTTAGCATCTAAACTTATAGAAATTATTTGTTTTTCATTAACACAAATCAGTATACAAATATTTTTTTTTTAACTGAAGTAATATTAAAACATATATTTTTATCATCACCTTATTTTATCCTTTCTTATGAATTTAAAGTTTTGATACTGACGAATTTTAAATACTATATACGTAGATATTTCACAATGTTTAATGAAAAATAAAATATGCTTTCGAAAATACAGTCGAGGAAAAATATGTCTAAAAATCAATTAAAATACATGGAAAAAATGTGTGTACCTAAATTTATTTAATTTTAAATGAACAAAGACTAATAATTTAGCATACATTTTTTTGCATATTTTCGCATTTCATTTATATTTTGCCCGCAAAAACCTGTATCAAAAGTTTACATAAAAAACTCTGGATTTCCATCAACAGTATATCTTAGACAAAAGAAAATGTATAAATGCAAATATTTTTTTTTAATTTTCAAAAAAATTAACATCATTTTTTGGGAATGGAACGGCATTATTTTCATATCATAAATGCAATTTTCAAAACTAATTTCTAAACAAAAAACCTTTATAATAGATTTAATTTTTAAAGATTATTTTATCCAATCAAATAGTCTTATAAAGACAATCTTAGAAAGGTATAAAAAGTAAACAAAACTTAATTCTAACAAATATTATGGCAAATTCTTTGATTATACGAACTGTGGAACTTCGACCAAAGGAGAAAATTATTCGACCGTGATTATTGCATTACTGAATATGTTCCGAAAGTCTTCAAGGTTCATTAAAAGTGTGTTTCAAAATTTATTAGCGTAATAATACGAATTTCTTCTAACAGAAATAAAATTTCTAAATAATAAGTTTTGCTTAGGAGTTTTTGTTATAATTTGTTTAGAATTGTGCAATGTAATTTAATAACGCAGAATTTAAGAATATTTTGATAGTCTGTTCTTCAAATTATGTCTCGAAAATAGATTGTGGAATAGATTATGGACAGAAAGCAATAAATTTTCTTTTCTTTCTATATAATAAATGAAAAAAGACATGATTGTGTTTGTAATAATGCTGTATATTTCTGATGAGGGGACACGTATCATAAAGTGTCCTGGGGGTAATAAAACCACGTAGAAGTTCTACCAATTTTCACGCCTTAGTTTTAGATTTTTTTTCAAAACAAATATATTATTTGATGCTGCAATTTATTCACTACATATGCAAGAAATAATTTTTTATTCTTTATATGAATTTTTAACCACACAACTATTCTATATTTTTCAAAAAACTTTTAAATAATGCCTATTTTTCACGTCTTTTGCAGAATTTCTATTCGTTTACGACCGCTTTTTAATGCAGAAATTACTGCCTAATTTTTTTAATACAAAAGACAATAATTTTTTTGTCTTTTGCAAGCTATTGCTTTTAATCGTATCGACCTTCTTTGTTAATACGATGCTAGAATTTACAGCGTTTTACTCTCTTGTTAATTTCGTACTGAATGAATCAGAATTTTTTTTTTGAATTAAATAATATGTAATTTACAATAAAAATTATCTGGTGAGAATAATAAATCATGAATGAAATGTGGATGCCCGTACCACATACTGGAAAATCATGAGTGAGAAAAACACGTTGACGTACGAGCAAATCAGGGAAGCGTTTAAATCTAGTGGCAATATTTTTGACAATGCCATAAAAATGTCATACAAATAAAACTATAAAATAAGATGGAATAATAATGTGTAAATTGTCCAATCCAAAACATAAAATCTATACAATGCTTGAAATAGAGAAATTGTTTTTAACATACCATTAACTTTGATATCATGACAAAGTTTTAATCATTTTATATTTTATTCTTCTGACATGAAAAAATTAGAAACAGATACGATATACAAATTTCTCTTTATCTTTTTTAGTTTCCAACAATGACAATAATGGTCACTCGTCAACCAAACAAAGACAAAAAACTAACTAACTAAATAAATAATGTAGTTCCGCTACTGAAAAGAATAATAGAAGATCATGGTGTTATTATAGCTATTAAATACTGAGATGGAGCTTGGTGCAATAGAATAGAACTGTAAAAGTAGCAATGTTAAAAGCAAAATAATATAAGTGGTGCTTCTAACATTGCTATTTTTACATTTCTAATATATATCTGCTATGATATATAATCACATGCACCGCTACAGGTGCTCTACAATGAAATCTTCATACTGTTAATGGGAGTTGTTTATGGAATCTCGTTGCAAGGTATTCCACTAATCTAAATGCATTAATTTGATTTTAGAATTAATTGAGAGTGATAGGACAGCATGCCTTAGTACCATCAAATATATTAAATCAGAGTAGTATAGAAAGAAGTATCAGTTTAAACGTCGAGTAGATTTCATGCTAGAGGAATGTTTTATGAGTTCAATAACACCATAAACTATTGTAAATATTGCAATATACTAAATTACGTTTTGTGTATACTTCGCAATTTTTTTTCGTAAAAACAAAAACCACACGCCTTCATCGGTATACAGATAAATCATCGTAACATGAAAATACAATCTCAGCTAGTGACTTGCATCAAGTTTTCCTGAAACATCAAATTGAAAAACGCCGTTAATGCAATTAATCGTAACTAGCAGTAATTAATAGCTATGGTAGACTGTAGAACATTTTTTAAATTATAATATTTGTGGAAATGACGACATTAAAAAAAAAACCATTTAGCATCATAAAATATTCAGAAAAAAAACTGAAGTATAAAAACTAAAAAAATCCTAGTTAATGCAACAGAGATTTCAATTGGGAGACTTTACATTAGTAGTTAATGGTATCAGTGAGTGGCTCTTGAAAAATTTACGCCCTTAAAAAATGCCTTTTAAAAGTAAAGTTTAATATTCTAAACACTAAAAGCTATCAGAACAATAATCAATTTGACATTTAAAATTTTTTAAACGAGCCTCATCCTGTATCCTCTTCCTAACTGAGTATTAATAAAGTATTGTATATTATTACTGAATTATTTCTTCTCCACTTCAGAAGAAGAGTTTTATTTTATTTGGATCTTTTTGTATCACGAACCAACATATTTCTTCTGAAGATATCTTCGCACTCTAATAGTACATATGCAGAAAAATTATCCGAAAAAAATATTGTTAATGCATCTTGGGACGGAGAGATCCGAAAGTTGATATTTTTTTAACTTATACTGCAAAAAAATTTGCAAAATTACTAAATATTTTCTAGAAAATTGGGGTATCTAGAACTTTTAACGTAACTGCAACAGCAAAAATACATGTAACAGATATTGTAGCAGATATTCATTTGCACCGTAACTCAAAAGATTTAATAGATTATTAAAATTAAGTTTTTTTTTATGAAATTGGGATATTCGGAACTTGACTATGTAGTTGCAACCCGACTGACGAATAAAATTTACAAGATCACTGTAAGTTTAGTAGACACTTTTGTAAATCTACAGATTTCTGTAACTTTAAAGAATATTTTTGTATACTTATATCTTCTTTTGCACAATGTACTGATACAACTTTAGTAAGAATACAGATTTCCATAACTTTACATCTGTAGAATTACAGATATTTTCTCTTTAACTACATGGAAAAATAGTTGTTCTCTTCGATAGAGAACCGGGAAATCTGAAGTATATCTGAATCTTTTTATTGGTTGAATTTCGTTACTTATTCGTTTTCTGATTGATCCATGCTTAAAGTCTAGAAATGGAATAATTTTATTGCCACGATGACAAAAAAAAAAAAAAAAAAAAAAAAATTAGATACATATTTCAAATAAGTTGCATTTAAAAGTAATTTTTTTTTCTTTATACGACTGTGTAAAATTTTAAAATGTGCGATGTTTAGAAGTTTAAAAATTTACAGTACCTAAAATTGTTAAAGTAAAATTTCAGTTAATATTTGTTTATGGTTGGTACAGGAATTTTAGCGGGACTCGGCATATTAATATTACTCTGTTATTTCATAAGCCACGTTTTGACCATCATAAGAATGATGTTATTGTTTTTAAAATATTGAAATCATTTATGAGTTTAAAATTATAGACTTTGAAAATATTATTTTCCAAATATGCTTTGTAATTTGATAAATTACATTTTTTTCTTTTTTTTTTCTTTTTTTCTTTTTTTTTATGACAGTGTAACATACCATCAACATGAATGAATATCGAACTTGTTTGATATTTTATATTTTGATTCAAACACATCGCACATTCTTTTCAGCTGAGATACGCTAAGATTTTTTAAAATATAAACTTTAAAATGTATTTATTCTGCACGTGCACATTTGGGACATTTTTAATAGAAAATTTCACACTTTATTTCTTGAAACGGACTGTTTTACCATCAATGTGATAAAGACAATTCTATCCATTCAACGACATTTTGATAAATTGTGTAATTAATTTATGTTGGCCATTTTTTACAATATTGTAAAAAAAATATCTGAAGATATCTTCGTAGAACATTCGTTAAAAAAAATCGAATATATATTTGTTTAAAATTCTGTGTTAAATAATACGTAATTTGATTTTTATAAAGTCGTAGATATTTTTTTTATCATTTGATATAATCTTATCAAAACCCATTTATACATAACATATACTAGAAGGAGTAACCGAGCTTAGCTCGGTCAAAATTAATTTTGTGTTCAACTCGATAGTATATTCACATTATCAGTCTCTCTATATTATTACTACTATAAAATATGTTATTTTTAATATAATTATTTACAAAAACAATCAATAAGAAAACTATGTATGCATGCACATGTTCAAAAATTTTACGTTATTTTGAAATTTACAAAGAAAGGACATCGATCCAAATCACTTTTTTAGTTTGACTCTGATTGGCTTAACATGCATGTCGAATCCTATTAAGAATGTATAAAGAATTTCATCACATTCTGAAAGACAATATTTTCTGCCAGATATAGCCAAATTTGGCAATATTTTTTCATTTGGCGTCAAATACGTAATTTGGCTTTCTTTAGTTGTCAGTTTTTCCGCCAAATGTCGCCAATATTTTGTTAAATATCACCAACTTTTTGGCTGTTGTCATGTGCTCTTGAACCTGACATGGTATTACGCAAAATGACTCACTAATGCAATTTGATCAAACATATGACTCAGTTCAATGGACTTCAAATCAAAATTAAAATGGTAATCAAAAATAGTGAAATATAATGTTGAATAAAAGCCATTTCTTAGGTAAAATTAGCTTGAATGAAATGACCCCCTAATATATTTTTTTTAACATGCGACTAAGCTCAATAGTCTTCTCGTTACAAAAAAGTTTCGTTACAAAATTTAGGTATAATTGATTGAGTCATTGTTACATATAATTATACTGACCCTGACCAAAAATGACCTACTAATCGAATTTTCGCGAGCATATGTCCTAGCCCAATGGTTTTTTCTTGCCCAAAAACGATATAATAAAAAGTATAGTCAAAATGGTGAGAGCCATTTGCTAATTAAAATTAGCATGACCCATCATGACCCACAAATGGCCCTTATAATCGAAATCCTTTGAACATGTGGCCTAGCCCATTAGTTTTTGCGTGCCGAAAAATGTTTAGAAACACAATTTAGATAAAACCAATTGAGCCGCTTTTTATATATAATTAGTTTGATCCTGACCCGTTATGACCCATTAATCAAATTTTCTCAATAATATGACCTAATCCAATGATTTTCTAGTGTCCGAAACGATATAATATGAAATTTAATCAAAACTTTGCGATACATTGTCTAGATAAAATTAGCATGTCCCACAATGACCCAAAAACAACCCAATAATCGAATTGTCTCTAACATATGACTTAACCCAATAATCTTCTTGTAATCCGAAATGTCAGTTTACGAAACTGGTCAAAGTCGTTAAGGCCAAATTATATAAAATTAGCTTGACTCAAAATGTCCAAAAAGTGACCCACTAATCAACATTTCTTGAACCATGTGACCTAGCTCAGTAGTTTTCTCCTGCCAAGAAAATGTTGTATTTCTTTTAAATCCACCCGTTCTTTAGCTATAGCTTGAACATGATCCACTATTACCCATCATTACTCACAAATGACCCTTATAATCAAAATCTCTTGTACATATGACTTAGCCCATTTTTTTCTCATGTATAAAAGCTGTTACATTCAAAATTTCGTTCAAATCGATCCTGCCGTTCTTTAAATATAAATAGCTTGAAAGAGACCCTTTATGACTAAATTTGACCCAGTAATCGAAATTTCTCGAACATGAGACCTAGCCCAAAATTTTTTTCGTGCCAAAAAATGTTGTATACAAACTTTCGTTAAACTCGATCCACCTGTTCTTTAGATATAGCTTGACCATGAGCCATTATGACCCATCATGACCCACAAATGACTCTTATGAGTCTACACTAGTCACGCGGTAAAAGCCGAGCGCTAATGTAAAGTCTATGGGGCCGTTCTTTTCTAATATCTCGTTCAAATTTTAATATTTCTACATGCTTATTTTGCATAGGATAGCTTAGGACGATCTACAACCGGCCTAGTTTTTACTTTTTCGATTTTGCTCATATATTTTTTATATTATGATAGTTTCAATTTCAGAACCGGTTTAAACCGGTGTTGAAAGTTAAAATAATAAAAAAAAATCTAAAACCAAAATTGAAAAAATAAAAACTAAGCCGGTTGTGGATCGTCCTCAAGTATCCTATGGAAAAAAATCATGTTAAAATATTAAAATTTGAACGAGATATTAGAAAAGAATGCTCCCATAGACTTTACATTATCATCCGGGTCTTTTTGTGTACTTTTTCTGTGACTATTGTGGGCTCTTATGATCGAAATCTCTCGATCGTGTGACTTAGCCTATTAGCTTTCTCGTGTCAAAAAACTGTTACAGGCAAAATTTCGGTGAAATTGATTCTGCCGTTCTTTAAAAATAAATAGCTTGAACCAGACCCTTAATAACCCAATATAACGCATTAAATTTTTTTCTGGAACATGTAACCTAGCCCAATGTTTTTCTCGTGCCCGAAAACCATAGAATGTAATTTTTAGTGAAAATTGCGTCAGAAAATCTCTAGATAAAAATAGCATGAACCACAATGACCCCAAAAATGACCCACTAACCGAATTTTCTCGAACACGTTACCTAACCCAATGGTCTTCTTGTAATCCAAAACGATAAAATATAAAATTTGGTCAAAATCGTTTGAGCCATTTTTCAGTTAAAAATGGCTTGATCCATAATGACTTAAAAATTACCCACTAATCGACATTTTTCGAACATGTGACCCAACACAATAGTTTTCTCGTGCCAAAAAACGATTGGACACAAAATTTCTTTAAAATCGATCCAGCCCTTCTCTAGATGTAAATAGCTTGATCCTGACCCATTATGACCCAAAATGACCCAATAATCGAATTTTCTTGAACATGTGACCTAGTCCAATGGTCTTTTCGTGCCCTAAAATTCTAAAATCCAATTTTTTACGAAAATCGTTAGAGCCGTGTTTGAGATAAAATTTACACACACACACAGACACATACAATTTTTGCTCGCATTATAGTATAAGAAAAATGACCCAATAATCGAATTTTCTCGAACATGTGACCTAGCCCAATGGTCTTCTGGTGCCAGAAATGGTAAAATACAAATTTTTGCGAAAATCGTTAGAGCCGTGTTTGAGATAAAATTTACACACACACACAGACACACACAATTTTTGCTAGCATTATAGTATAAGATATTATCATTATTTAAGATGATTTAAGTGGGAGAATTAAATTCTCTTTACAAATTCTTAACTTTTGGTGGCAAGGCATTATTTACAAAGCAATGTTTAACTGAAAAATGCAAAGAAATACACTTTACTTAAAGATATTGAAAAAAATTAGAATTTTGTCTATTTTAGAAATTTACTTGCAATAAAAGAATGCAAAATTTATGTTGACACACTGTAAAACATCTGAGTAAACGTTACTCCATAAAATTGGTGGCAGCCAAGCTACCACCAATTTTATTCTGGCATAACCGATGTAACATGTTTAACCGATATAACAGGTATAACATTACACTAATATGCAATGTGACACCAGTAACATATGTTTAAAGTACACCATTATGTAAGTGAAAAAAAATCACTCCATAAAATTAGAGGCAGCAAAACTGCCACTAATTTTATGGAGTAATGTTACACAAATGTTTCACAGTTTAGTACTGATAAAATGTACACTGAAATGTTCTATTCTATTATTTTTATACTTTAATATTTTAGGAAACACAAAACAATTTGGAAGTCTAAATAAAATAAGGCAAATATGTGTACATTCCTGAATCATAGTTTATTGAATATGGAATTCTGATTTAGTATTTGGTTTAAACATCTAAATAGCTTGAAAATCGATTACATCATTGATAGTAGTTACATGTTTGAAATTAGGAAGGAATATAGACATTCATTATATCGAACCAATATAGTTCTCGATGGATAATGAATGTAATCGAATGTGAAATACCCTCTTAAAGCTACAATATAGCGCAAAGTACCTTACACGAATTCAATTCGAAACAATATGTAAATATTATCACACTCGTACACTGTAAAAAAAATTCTGTGAGGTTACTAAGTATTTTCTAGGAAACTGGGATGCCTAGAAGTTTTTATGTAACCGCAACAGAAGAAAATCCTGTAATATTACAGAAGTTGCTTTAGTAACTGTTACTAAATATTGTTTAGGAAACATACTAACCTTTTTTTAGCGAGTTTCCCAAAGAATCGCCTGCAAATTTACTAAATATTACTTAGTAATCTTACTAATGATTGTTCAGGGAGTTTACTAAATAATTTTTAGCTAATTTACTAATGATTTTTAAGGGAGTTTCTCATATTAGTTTTTTATAAAAGTACTAAATATAGTTTAGTAAGCTTACTAGCGATATTTTAGGGCGATTACTAAATATATTTTGGTAAATTTCCTAAGACTTATTTAGTAAACGTACAAATGATTTTTTAGGGAGTTTTCTAAACAATATTTTGTGAGTTTTCTATTGATTTTTAGTATTCTTACAAAGGATTTTGCGGTAAATTTATTGAGAATTTTCTTGTACATTTGCAAGGGACTTCATGGCACATTTACTTAGAATTTTTTTTTAATTGCAAACTAAACTTTTAATGTACTTTTAATGGAAATTTATTAAGGTACCGTCAGAAAAATTACCTTTTTTTTTGTTTTATATGTTGTTGAGTCAGTCTTTGTATTCTCGCCAGAAAGTTCTTTGCAGCAGTACAAGAATTAATACAGTAAAAATGCTAATGTTTTTTTAGTATTGTATTTAAATATTTTATTTGCACTTCCAAAATATATTTGTAACTGTAAAATATTTTTGCATTCATATTACCAGTGGTTTACCAGCAATATTCCGAAAAGATTTTACGTGTATATAAATATATTGTATACTAATACTTCTATTAATTGGAGTTGTTACGAATGCTTTCAATATGAAGTTGATTTTTAGAGTTTTAGATATCCAGAGTGAAGTTTTCCTCATGTATCAAAATACTTCGAAACAAAATAAACAATATGGTCTGACATGTGTTTCAGTATTACCACAGCAATTGAAATAAATATTTGTATGTTACGCACTAAAGTTTAACTTTAGACATTTCAATAGGTACAAAATCATATTTTATATTAAATGGCCATTATAACAACAGCACTAAATGAGCAGATAAGCTGAAACAGATCTTACGGTTTTTAGTTAAATTTAAAAAAAGCCAATAAAAACAAAGTAAGGTACATAATTGAGTTTTAAAATATGCCTAAAAATTGTTATTGGTATAATTGTGACAAACGAAATATACAAATTGTAAGAACTATATTATCTCTCTCTCTCTATCTATCTATATATATATACATAATTAAGCACTGTGCCTCATCTAATCCAATACATGATTTAAAAACTTTTATATTGTGAGAAAATACTATCTGTTCATTTTATGTAAATATGCTACTAAACTAAAGTAGAAATAAAAAAAATATATAGTCTTATATATTTTTTAAAGAAGTTTTGTTCAGTTCTATGGTTGTAAGAACTTCATTAACTCCTGGTACATATATTTGAACACTACATAATAACCGATTCAATGGCACAAAAACAGATAGGAAATCTGCAAAAAAATTAATGTATTTACCTGAATGTCGCATTTAAGATTTTTTTACATCTTATTCTTATTTCAGGTGAATATGCAGTGAAGTTATAACTAAATATTAGAATCTTTCTCCCCCCCCTTTTTTGTGAGGGGGGGTGATCTTTTCCACGACTTATTCTTTATATATTTATTGCACCGCCTACACTTAATACATTACATATTTTATATATGTCTTTAATACTTTATTTGCTTGAGAGTTTTGTTTCAAATTGAAATATTAAAGAGGAAAAATTTAATTATTGACAATACCACGAATTTAAAACTAACCTAGCTTAAAGATCCGGAAGAATGGATCAAATATCTATGAATTTGGTAAAATTCTTATGTGGTTAACATTCCTTTGGAATTAGAATCTTTAACTCAAATAGTTACATATATGAGAGTTGATATAAACCTTAACATATGTATGGAAAAAATACATCTTTGATACATCAACAGTAATTGTGGGCAGGTTTCGAACTTTTTAGTGTTTATCAGTATGTTATAATCAGTATAACTAAGCAATTTTATAAAAGTAGAAAGCTTATGAAAACTAAAATGGAAACAAAAAGAAATGTATATTGCTTTGGAAAATATTATAAGTTGTCGTTTGATATAAATATAATATCCATATCTGTACAACCAATAAATGCAATATGAATAAATAACAAAATACAATGAAATATATGAGTAAATTTATTAAATAACTATTTATTAAATTCATTGCAATAAAAAAGCATATTTTTTCTACAACTCACATTTTGCAAGTATTACATAATTAGTATTTATATAAATGCCTATGGATTTCATACTTTATATTTTTGAAATCATGTTTTGTCTAAATAACAATAATCAAACTCATATGTATATATATGTTAAAACACTATTAGAAAATGATTGTCAAAATGTCATTACAATAAAACTACTATAAAACTTCAGTGCTGCAGAATATAATTAAGCTCAAGAATGATGTTCACGATATTTTTCTGATCGATAATAGAGCTTTTTCCTCAAATTTCGCCGTCAAGCAGGCTCACATTGTTTTTAAGATGTACTTCAGTTTCTTCATGCATCTAAAAAGAAAAGATAAATGTTAACATAAATTAAATAAAATTAAATAAAATTTATAATGAATATTATTATAGAAAAACCAATATTCATCTTAGTATCGAAATGTTACAACTATTTCAAAATTAGCTGATAGAATCCGTCAAAACTTGGAAAAGTTAAGACTGTTTTTATAAAAACCTTAATTTTTCTACGAGTATATACATGCTATCCACATAAAATAAAGCACAGTTTATTAGAATAACCCACTTAATCATAATATACAGTTCGAACGCTTTTGCTACATTAGTTTTGACAGGGTTATCTAAAACATTATTTTTTTAATTTGTTGATGGCCCCCTTTGGAGTTTCGGGAAAAAATCTTCATGGAAATTTATGACTTTTCTATTATATTTACATATTTAGAGTTTCAAGATAATTCCTCATGTATTTTTCTAGATATTTATCAAAATGTGTAAATTCGCAAGTGACCGGTCATCTTTGGCCATGTCGTGTACATACAAATCTATAGATCATATACAGTGTTCTACAAAATAATTCGGATATTTTCCGATAACTGATAGTAATTTTTAAAATTAAGTTTTCAAATGCGTTACGTGTTTTATGAAATGCTTACTTAGCCATCATACTTAACCTTTTTAAGTGGTGGAAATTTTAGATACAATTCTGAATGTGTTGGAAAATGTTTTACAATCTATGGTTTTAAATTGATTTTTAGTGCTTGCTTAAAAATACTTGTATTAAGTAAAAATACACACAGATTTAAAAGATGCTTCAGGAGCAAATAGTATAAAAAGTGATTAGCTGCTTTTTGCATCTATTTGTACATAAGTATCTGCTATACATTTATCTTTTAAAATTGGCAATTTTTCTATTCCCATACAGTATAAGATAGTTATCGCAATATATCATCAGTACCAATTTTAACATGTTTATATATTCTGATATTAAATTTCTGCTATCTACAAGCCCCCACAGTAAGCCGTTTGAAAAAAAAATCTCAAAATATTTCTCCAAAACTCCCTAAGCAACTTACTACAAGATGCTATTTTTAAAGTTCCGATAAACAAAATATATGCTTTAAAAGTTGAAATGCTATAATTGATAGTGCAGTTGATTTATTAAAAATATGAATTTTAACTCCTTCAAATACACTGGTGAACACAGATCACTTCGCAACAATAATAATGAACTGTTGTACTTGCACCGAACAGAGAAGGGTGAGGGGCAAATAGAAATTCATATCAGCAAAAAAAGGACAACATTCTTTTTATTTATTAGTAAACACAGCTTCATTTCAAGTACATTTTAAATACGGATTCTCGAACTGTGATTATATATGCATACACATATGAAGAAAAATAGAAATATTAAACGTTCGGGTATACATTATTTTAGAATTAAATACATTTATAATAATTCAGTTATTTTAATAACTTTGTATTTTCATAAAAATAAATAACAGGCTAAAAAGATAACATGCTATTTTGTACCAAAGACCTGTGATTATATATGCATACACATATGAAGAAAAATAGAAATATTAAACGTTCGGGTATACATTATTTTAGAATTAAATACATTTATAATAATTCAGTTATTTTAATAACTTTGTATTTTCATAAAAATAAATAACAGGCTAAAAAGATAACATGCTATTTTGTACCAAAGACCATGTTTCAAATAAAAAGAGAAAAAATTGATGATCAGAAACGACATCGATGTCAAATGACAACCCCCCCCCCCCACCAAAAAAAGAAAAATGATAACATTATATTTGTTTAGCCTCAAAGATTAATTTGTTTGCTCTTGAAACATAAATAGTTCTTTTTTTCTAATTTTACATAAAAATAAAACTTTTTCTATAAATAATTAAATTAACAGACATGCAACTAACAAACTCGCTTAAAGCTCTGAAATATAAAAAAAAAATAAGGGAGAGTGAGGAGGAATGAGACAATTTTCAAATATGAGAAAATCAAATTTGACACAAAAACCAAAATTTCGATTTACAGTTGGCAAAAGAATTATTTGTACACTCTAATATGTTCAATTTTTTACTAAATAAAAACAGATATTTATACACGAATGGTTTTAATAGAGTGTTTTTACTGTGCTTTTTAAATTAACGACAGAAATTTTCGATCAAGGTGTAAAATAAATTTTATAACTGGAAAAGTTTAAAATTTTCTTGCAAAAAAAGTATTTGTACATTTCTACAGCAAGATTCGCACTGTATTTATAATGTCTGTGGTTCAAAGTTGTAACATAATTTGGTAGTTTTTAATAATTATTAACTTCATACTATGTTTGTCTGGCATTTAATTTAATTTGCTCTTGAAGTAATTGAGAATGGTACTTAAAACTAGAGAGGTACCTTTGAACATAAGAAATCATATCTTTGAGCTTAATAAAAATAAAAATCAGGCCAAGAAATAAAAAAAAGCTATTAAATTACCATTTACAACTATTGAATACATGATAAGAAAATATGAAGAAATTGGAGGCATCGAAATTCAATGAAAACCAGGACTTCTCAACAAATTAATAGTGAGGGAAAAAAGGAGTGTTGTTAAAACAGTTTTAAAAAATCCTATGGGTTCAGTTCAAAAATTTGCTGGAGACCTTGCAACATCTTCTTACATCAGAGTATTACCTCAAACAATAAGAAATATTCTTCTCAATGCAGATTTAAAAAGAGGAACCTCAAGGTAAAATCCATTCATCAGTGAAACAAAGAGTCGAAAATGCATAGAATTCGTTTTCGCATACAGAAGCAAATCATTGGATTTTTGGAAAACAGTATTTTTTTTTTTCTGATGAGAGAAAATTCGGAATTTTCTTACCACCAAGCATTCGAAATGTTTGGCGTAAAAATAAAATTGTTCTAGATCCAAAACATATACTCCAAACTGTCAAGCATGGTGGGAGGAATATTATGGTTTTAGGGTGTATAACTTCTAATGGAGCAGGACATTTGGAATTTATTGACTTTGGAATGACAGCTTTAACATACATTGATGTGTCGCGGTATAGTTTATTAAACAGTGCTAAGAAATTACGTGTAGAGGAAGCTTTTCACTTTCTGCAGGATAACAACCAAAGCATACTGCTGTGATCACCAGCACATGGTTACTCTACAATGGTCGAAGGCGACTGGTAACTCCTCTGCAATCTCTAAACTTGAGTCCAATAGAAAATTTGTAGATGCTATTGGATGCAAAAATCCGAAAAAAATATGTATCAGCGAAAATCAGTTTTAAAGAAGCTCTTATTGAATCATGGAATAAAATAAACTAGACCACTACAAAAAAGTTGGTGGAATCTATGTCACACCATCTAGAAATAGTCATAAACGCTAAAGGAATTCACACAAAATATTTTGTATCATTTAACTAAATTTTTATTAATTATAGTACATTAATGTAGTGTACAAATACTTTTTTTGCATTATATTTTTGTATATTTGTTTATTTTAATGTAAAAAATCAATTCGTTTTATTTTGTTTTTGCTTCTATATTATTAAAATGCATTACATTAATGTATTACAGTATTTTTTGCTTAAATCTTATTTAATTTCATTATAATTTTAAAAAAATGGAGTGTACAAATACTTTTTTTGCCAACTGTATACAATACAAAATGAAACATTTTTAATGTTTTTGAACATTATAGAAACAATTTTCAAAACGATTTTATAATTATAATGAAATTGTAACTAAGAGGAAAAAAAAGCAAAGAAATTGGACTTGTCCTAATTCTTCATTTGCTGGCATGTCCCATTCCTCCCTATACTCTACGTTAAACTTCTTGTATAGACAGAAATGCTGCTTTTAGACATAGTTTAATTATGGATGATATATAATATAATGCTCTATAAATAGGGAAACAATTACATATATACATAAACAAGTCATTAATATACAGAAAGCATAAAAAATTAAAAAGCAAATTTACTTTTGGTTCTTGAAATAATCTTTTTCGTTTTACAATTGCAAGTTTGTGCAATTTAGCTACTTTATTCAACTAAACATTGGGGATGTTTTCCCTTAATCTAATACGTGACTGGTGAAATATTTATAAATGAAACAAACAGAAAAATCTCCTGTCCCATTCCACTCCACTCTCCTTTACTCCCACTCTCCCTTACTATGTAATAAAATCTTAGGTTGAGAGACTTAGGGAAGATTTCAGGTGGTTAATTGCTGTCATAATAAAGTAACAAATACAGCAGGAAGAAAATAGACGTTTAAAGATTTATAATTTTAAAAGTAAGCATGGCGACAAAGATAACCATACTTTCTTTTTTTTATTATTGAAGGAGGGGAGGGAGAAATTTCCAAACAGTTGACAATTTAACTTACTGAAGACTTACAAATTGTGCAAAAAATGAAAATTAATCACTGTAAAAAACTAAACTTTGTACGCTTTTAAGGAGAGACGGGAAGAGATAACGTCATTAACATATCAGGATTTTTTTTTTTTTTTTTTAGAAAGGGGGAGTATTAGATGACTTATTTACATTAGTTAAAAATTAGAAATAAGTAAAATAAGAATATCCTAGTGATTAGTTTGTAGAGCTCATTATTAGGGGAAAGTCGGAAATTGATTTAATCTCTTCAGCTTAGATCTACAATGAATATATCTAATTTTCCTCCCCTACTAGGGAAGAATTAGAAAAAAGAACAGGTGTACAGTAAAATTGTATTTTTTAATATCATAAAAAGATCTCAAAAGAATTAACTTTAAATGACATTACCAATACAGATGTTGTAAAGTTTAAAATTCTGAGTAAAATGACCACCTACATTTAATATTTTTGCTGAACATTAATGCCACAGTTCTCTTTCAAAGTTTAACCGCAGTGGTCAGGAGGTTTAACTCAAAATTAATTAGGGGAAACTGGAAATTGTTTTAATCCCTCCAGTTTAGATCTAGAATTAACACAGATCCTCCCCCCCCCTCCCCCCAATGTTCTAAATTTGCGTTAGAAAATACCTTTTTTTTATTTATCTTAATATCTCAAAACGAGTAATACTGTAAAAATCATTGACAGTTCAAATGTCAGAGTTTGAAATTTGCAATACACATTGTTGTTCACTCTATATGCATCATATTAAATGCTATACATATTTTAAATACAATATCGGAAGTAATAAGCAATATTTCCCATCATTTACGAGTCATTTTTGAAATATTCTAAAAATTATGAAAATATGCACTTTTTAAAGTTAATTTATTTGTAGTGGCTAAAGCTCACCTGCAAAAGGAGGAAACTTGGTACATTAATTTCTAATCTATGTCGATAGGATTAAAACAATTTCCAGATTTCTTGCAATTAAACCAGACTTTTGGCCTTTGTATACCCCACCACTGGGCTATAATCCGCAATGAAGAGATTAAGCCATAATTCTCAAATCCATTCTAAATAATGCATTAATAACTAAAAAAAAGTTGCATGTACATAATAACAAGCACGGTAAACTGATAACCTTGTCTTTTCGTGTTTCAAGTTCATGTTTAGCGATTTAGCCAATACTTTGAAGTAAAATTGTGGAAAATTCAACAAAATGTAAAATATCGGTTATCATTTTTTTTTAAATATAATTTTAAGTTCTACAACATTTGCATTGACAGTGTTTTTCATTAGGTTTTTTTAATAGATATTTTTATGGTAATTAAAAAAATTGTATTTTCCAATTTGTGCATATTTGTTAACGCAACCTAGCAAGAGGGTGGAAAACTTAATACGTTCATCCTAGCTAAACGAAATGAATTTAAATAATTTCCAGCTTTCCTCTAAATAATTCCGATTTAGGCTTTTTCCTCTCTTACCACTGGGGTTTAAAAGAGTTTTAGACTTTCTGTGTGTAATTCTATGCGTTCTTTTAGTTGAAGAAGGGATGGGGGAAGAACAGGAAATACTTACTTGATATTTCATTACGACAATAAATTAACACATAGAGCACAGATTGTACTTTTATGTTATTTTAAATTAAGCAGTTTTGAAGAGTTTTTGAAGAAAATTCGAAGGCAAAATTTTAAAAGCGAAATACATATGAAGTTTTAATGAAATGAATGTGATGTAAGAATGATTAATGAAATTTATTCACTATGAAGAAACAGTTGAGTATTTTTTTAAAGCAAGTTTTAAACACTTTAAATTTTGGTATTGGGGAGAAGAGAGCAATAAAGGGAAGTGAAATTTTAAAAAAAGAGCAGATAAATTTGATTTATTACATAAAACATTAGAAATTTCACATGTATTAAACACAGATGTAAAGAATAGTTATTTCACCGAAAGATAAATATGTAATAAACAGAACATAATTGGCAGATTAGCTTGCCAATAACTAAAATTCAAATAGTCTTTTCTGAGTATTGATTTTTACTTATTATGAATCAAACAGAAAGAAAATGTAATAAAATGTAACTCATACAGAATAAAACTTTACTTACTCAGTAACTAGAAATGTTTATCAATACCGGATTCAAGATGGATGCATTTCACGCCTCTGTGGCTTCGTAAATAGTGATTACGTCACTACTGAAGCTCTTTCTGATTGGCTGACAGGTGAAACTAAGGCATTTCATGTATTTGAACTATGCGGGTGGTAAATATTATACCTGGTTACAGATAAAATTTTAGTAAACTTGCAGATTTCTGCAGCTTTACAAAAACTAGTTTTGTAGTCTTACAGATTTTTTTTTACAGTGTATTTATGAGGGATTTGAATCCTGGATTTTTCTCTCAGTACAAATTTTAGTTTGAAAGCGATAAAAAGGGCACCTGTAACCAAACAAAACTTTTAATTCAGAATTTCTGGTTTGAAAAATTTTTGTAACAAATACATTTTAAAGTAATTTAATATTTTCTTAAAGAGATAAAAATACTTTTAAATGGCGAAAAATATCTTTGTTCACACATTTCATAAATACATTTTAGCTAAATTTTTCTGTAAGTTTTACTTCAAATATAATAAAATATAATAAGTATAAATAAAAAAAAATATTAAATATTTTACAACGAAATATACCGGAATATACAACTTAGAAGAAGAATATATTATTCATAAAATAAATTAATTTATCTATGTTTTACTTTTCTATAAACTTATAAACAAACTTTATATTGTTTGTGATTCATCGTGAGGATAAAAATTTGCTGTAAACTCAAAAATTACTTTTTAAAAAGTAACTGAATTTGCAGCAGGGAATTATAAAGGAGATAGAATAGAGAACTTATAAACATTTATCTTTAGCACTGCATATTGGTTTTAAAACCATCCAGAACCGAACATGGAACGTATTCAACTCTAAGAGGATTTCATCAAGATCTTCGGAAAAAAAGATCCAAATGAGGATCGAGAAATATCTGGGTTAGGTTTATTTTGTGACGGCCAAATATAAACTTGAGGGATATAGGCCCTAAGGGAATGCCCTTCGTGGGAATCTTTCTAAAAGAACCTGACCCACATTTACGAAAGGTTTCCCAAGTTTCGAAGAAAACCACTAAAAATCCGAACAGTTAAGCCGACAGCCGCAATTGGGTTCGAACACAGCACCTGCTATCTACCAGTTTCCAAAGCAGAACCCCTTAACCACTGATGTGGCAGAAACATCTGAGAATCAGCACCTTTGAATCCAACTGTTTAGAAGACATAGAATTATTCTTTCCATGGCATTTAATGAAGATTGAACGAAATTTAGATCCGATTCTGTTAAAAAAAAGGCGTCGTTGGAAATTTTTTGCAATAAAGAGCAAAAAAAAAAAAAAAAAAAAAATATTCTAACTACTGATCAGAATAAAATAGTTCAGAACTCGAGTCCATTTCTTCTAGTGAAGTTATACATGAAAAAAATGCCGGTAAAAGAAAAAAAAAGAGTGCTGAAAATTTCTCGCAAAAGCATAGCACTATACATCTAAATTTTTTCGTCAGGTATGTTCGTCTTAATATGATATAAAATCAATGATTACATTTCTATTATATAATGCACAATCTTTTGCTAAATAATAGACATAGCTTTCTTTATTATAAGGATAAATATTTTTTGTTTTCTGTACAGTTCATTTATTTAGAAAGAATGCAAATATCCATTGATTTTGAGTTGCAAATGATAAAACATGTTATTTTTGTCTAAAATATGAAAATAAAACCGACTTCGATGAAAATATTTGAATTATTCTTATTCATTTTGAGAAATTATTACACTTTGATAATTTATTGCCCGAATTAGAGGTTTGTTTTCAACAAGAGGAGAGTATTAATTATACAAATAAAGATACAAACGCAGAAAAAATGAGTAATTTTGAACACTTTTTATAGTCGTATGGTACTAAATATACGAATGAATAGGTAATAATGTTTTTTAGTAATTAAAATCAAGGAAATGCGATTTTGTGGCTCGTTTACATGAGTGCTGTAAAACTGGCGCAGAGGTGGAGCCTATTGTCACCAATAAATTTTAGTAGTAATTTTCGGATTATTTAATGACGACTTCTCTGAGGTTTTTTTCAATAGATAGTACCAAAAAAAGTGGTGTCAATAGATTTTACCTCTGCATCAATTTTACGCTACTTTTTACATTTAAACCATAGTTAAAGTTACAATAACACCACCAAAATCATGTTAGTAGCATTTATGTTTTATGCATGTGTAATAAATTTTGATTATAATTATTTTTGTAAGATTTCAGATTTACACTTATATTTTTGGTTTCATCAAGTATTAAGTTTATTAATCTGTAATTTTCTGATAATATATATTGCATATTTTTATGAAATTCAATTTAATAGGTACATTAGGTAGGTAGTATAAAACTTTTAGCCTGGGAACGATGCTATCAAAAGCCCCTGCTTGTGGAATAGTAAATTTTTATATAAATCGACAATGAAAAGTCATACAAAAAATAATGAGATAGTTGTGGCTAAGTTTCACAAGTTAAAAATATATTAAATTAAATTAACTATTATATTATAAAGGTCTGAAGATTTTATCTGTTAAAAGCTATGACTCTCAATTTTTTTTCTTAATCTTTGTAATTTTAATTACATAAGACTTGGGAGAATGCATTTACGGTAGATTATCTGTGTTTTTATAGAAAAAAAGTTAACAGTATTGTAAAAATTCAAAGCATAATGATTTTGAAATTTCATCACCGACCACCTCAGATAAATTGGCAGAACAGGACAGACTTTTTAGGCAGAATAAAGTTCCTCATGCCAATTTTGCCTAAAGAGCAAAATATTTACTTTAACACTAAAAATACGGGAAATTTTACTCAAACTTTATTTTAAAAAAAACCCGCTTGTTTTCAAATTCTAGTCATACATAGATTTTTATGCGTATGACTTTGTGCTTTTGATTTGCATATAAAATTTTCAATTTCGCGCGCTTTCGATGTCACTTTTCACTGTAACAAAATAACCAGTGGCGATGTCACTGGTTATTTTATTATTTCAAATTTCTTTAGATATGTTTCACAATATTTTTGCATAAAAATGTAATTTGAGAAATGAGAGAAGGAAATTGTTGGAACTGTTTTTAATATGAGTAAATGTAAAATTTCATTCTGTCTATTAGGTAAAATACATTTTAAATACTCTTCTGTTAGTATATAGTTTTGCGGAGTTATCCACGGTTGGGATTCAAACCAGTTTGTTACTCACTACACCACTGAGACATTTCTTCTTGAGAATTTCTTCTTGATATCTTCTCTATTCCGGGGAGTGGATGTTCCTTAGATATTTTATGTTTGTTTATAAAAGGAATTTTCTTTGTCTTCTTAAAAAAAGACTATCGTAAAAATACCTTAGAATGACAAATGAAAAAAGTAAGTTTCGAGCAGAACGAGTGAAGCCGAAACAAACCGAAGTTTCGAACATAAAAAATGCTAGGTAATTCTAAATATATCTCTTTCTTGATACACAGTATTTATAAAAACGTATTTCCGGGTCTTCGTTTCGAAAAATCAACTACGAGAACTTTTATTCTGTAGAGAATGAAAGTAACATATCCTTTTTTCTTTTATTTTTTATTTTCCAAATGTGTTTTTGATTGCATTCATATAAAATTATTATATTTTTTAAAACCATAACTTTGCTATTTTCATAAAGTTGATATTTTTTTTCTTTGTGCTACTTTTGTGGGTTTTTTATGTATGATTAACTATATTTACATAAGAAAATATAAGTTTTAAGTATCATTCTAAAGGAAAAAAAATTAAGGAATTTTTTAAAAAGTACATATGTATAATTATTCTATTCCAATAAAATAGAGCTAAACTAAACTGAGCTGAAACGCTATTTTCTTTTCATCCTTTGATATTCTTTAAAACATTTTTAAAGTAAAATTATTTTTAACGTTTCAACAATTTTTAACGTTTTCCACCACAAATCTAAACAAAAAAAAAGAAAAACACTACATATGAAACACCGTATTAAACCTTATTTAAGCACTTTAAAATAAATTTATAATGAAATATTTATAAAACAAAAACAATTATATATTTTATCTTTCTTGATTGTAAGAACCACATTTTATGTCAAAATTTGTTTTAAAATTTGTAAATATTTTAATATAGTAATATTATTTTATACAATACGTGGATTTGTTTTTAATGACATTTATTCTAAGATGTATTTGAAGCAGTTATTAATTATGGAAATGAATTTTATTAGTTAATATCAAAACTTTACACAAATGTTAAAAAAAATTATCATAATGAAGCAATTTTTTGGTTTTACTCCAATTTTTTTTCTCACGCGAAATTCAAATTAATTCAATTTCTACATTTGTGAATTCTAAATGCTCACGCATTCATAAGTATATGAATGAGTAAAAACTACTTTCTGTTCAAAAAGAACAATTTTTTAAATACTTTTTGGAATATAGTTTTGTGAAGGTTTATACATACAGAATCGCATTCATAACAATTTGTTAGCAATTACAATGCTATATTTTACAATCTCATCATTATATACATGTACTGTATCCTCACGAAGGGCCCACTTCTTAAAAAGTATACCATAAGAATATCTGAGAATAACTAATGAAGAATAAGACAATAATCATAATCCTTTCACAGAGCAAAATCTTAAACAATAGTAAATATTTTACTTTCTTTATAAAAAGTCTTTGTAAAAATGCAATTCCAGATACTTTTAACCAATTAACTCTGAGAAATTATGTTATATTGTTATAGAAAAAGATTGCATTTAGAGTTTTCACTTCTAAATTCGTTTTTGATTGCTGTGATTTTTTGTAACGTTCTTATCTTTCTTTAAAATCTCAATTTTAGTGTTTTTTCTGAAAAATATTTTGACGTATATTTTTCTGCTACCATTATGGGTTCTTTGTTTCCTACCGATTACAGTGACACATAAAAATATAAATAATAATAAAAAAAAACATATAAAAATTCGATAAAAAAATTATTTTACATAAAATCAACACAAATTTTGAAAGACATATATAGATTTAAATTTAATGCAATTAACCTCCTGACCCCGCCGAGTAAAAGGGCAAAATTGTAACGTTGTTTTCTCATTAATTTATTTTTAAATGTTAATAAAAGTTGGATTTCCTAACACGGCATTATTTTTTGTAACGTATATGCTTATAAGCCTTGTATGCGTATAAGCCTATGCTTATCATTCATAACTTAATTTCTTAAAATTTGATTATATTTGTAGAATTATTTAATTTAAATAAAGGTACAATTGCAGTAAAACATGCAGCCTAGTGAACGGATATATTAGGTCGCGGCAGTGAGAAGGTTAAATTAAAAACTAAAGCTGTATATAACTTACACAGTATTTTTATATTCTTTAAGACATTTTGAAAGTGAAAAACAATTATTAATATTTTCCAAAAATGTTTTCAGGACAAAGTTTTAACACTAACAATGGAAGTTAATTTACAAATTTTAATTATTTTTAATTATTTTCAGTTGTTCGAAAAAGTGGAAAATTTTAATAATTTTTAAATATTTCTTCATAATACTTTAATGCAATTTGATCTTTAATGATATAAACTACAAATCAATTTACAATATACTTTCTTAAACTGTATTTTTAAACAAACTTCTTAAATTCATTAAAAGTTAAAACCTGTTATCAATAATTAGTTGCTTGATCTAATTTCAGTTATAGAAATATGACGTTAATTTTAAAAATTAAGTAATTTTTCTCTGTTTATCTTTCAGTTTTACGTTTCTCTGTTTTTATTAAGGGTTAATAACAATTCTTATCAAAATTACTTAATAAGAATCTTCTCTATTAAAACAACATTGAACTATTTTCAACAGGTAAAAAAAATAAATTAATCATATTTCTCATTAAACTTATTTTCATATTATTTGATGTTTTCAAACTTTTATTCCTATTTTCTTTAAATATTTAAAAGTATTAAAAACATACAACAATATTATATTTCAACTATTTAATCAAATAAATATTGTTTAAAAATAATTTAGAGGAGAATGTGATATTTTTTTCAAAGACATTTTTACCTTATATATCAAATAATTTTTACATTTAAAAACAAATTCAAAACATTATAGTCTTATGGTATTTTCACAATAATTTTATATTTGTATTATTGAATTTCTTTATAAAATAGGCATGTATATTTTTAATCAGCAATATCGAATATTTATATAAAAGTAGTAGTAATGTAAATATATATATATATATTATTATAAGTGAATTTTAATGTTTGTTAACGTTTTCTAGACTTATGACACCATACGCAGTAGGTATTTCTCATAACAACTTCAAAAGTGACAATTCTTTTTTTATAATTATTTTAAAAGCTTTTTAAAAGACATTATTTTTAAATTTTAGCATGTGAGCTTAAATATTCATGTTTTTTTTAAAGTTGCTTTTATTACTGTCTTTTAAGTTATAAGTATACGTTATGTTTTGAAATAAATGAATTAATTTGCATCTGTTTACCAAGATTTTTGGCCTGTTTTCAGATTCTAAACATTGAAGGGAAATTTATAGAGTAGAAACCCGCTATTGTAGAAAGCAGACAATTTTATTTTTTAATAATGTATATTATGATTGTACGGGTCGAATCAAAAGGATATCTTAAAACTGTAATGTTGTTCATGTATGAATAAATAAGTGATTTCATATGTTTTGAAAAGTTTCCAACTTATTGTGAACATGGATATTTAAATGTTCAGTTTCATATTCAAAATTATTAAACAGAAAGGATGAAAATGGAAAGTCAAAGTTGATATCATACTTCAGCTGAATAGACCGATTAAGAAAAGTTTCCACTGGACTAAAGCAGATTACTCTTGTTATTTATAATTTCTAAACTTCTCCATTTTTACCAGTTTTCAGATGCAAAAAGATGGTCACAATTCGTCTATTCATGTTACGGGCTTATAAAATATGATTAATCGGTGTATTTTGCATGGAAAATCATGAGTCTTCAACTTTTCATCGGAGGCTAATAAAAATCAATAGACCACAACATAGCTTTATTTGTTGGGGAGACTTGAATAGAATAACGAATGCTTACATTATCATCATCATTATCATCGTGATGATTTAAGGCAATTTTTCTTTTTTCAAGAAAACTATATATTAAATAACGTGCTATAAATTTACCTCGGCGCTTATTTCACGATTACCTCCGGCAAATATTCTTGAAACTTCGCCTAGATCTCCATCAAGTTTCTCTTTATTAAAAATTGAAAGTATATAAATAAATTGGAAGAGAAGCCGAGCTATTTCATTAAAAATTATATCACTGTAAACCGAAATCTCTTTTGGAAAGCATAAAAGTTTCTTACTTGGATAATGTCTTTCAGTGTCTAAATAATGTCTCTTAAATGATTGATCTTGTTTGCAAGGATTATCAAAAGAAAAGGTGCACTTTCTAGATTAAACGAAACATTTTAATTTATATAAGATGGATACTAAACGAAAATAAATGTATTCATTATTATTATTATTATTATTATTATTATTATTATTATTATTATTATTATTATTACAGACCACCATTTTCTGTACGTTATCATTGTGCGTTCGAATTTCTCATATTAAAAAAAGCCTTAGAATAATTTATAATATTTTTCAATTCAATTTACAGATTTATTGACTGTACACCATAGTGTATGTCTCTACGGTAGTGTTTTGTAGATAACCACCACATCCGCAAGTATAGATTTATCTTTATGTTTGTCAAATTCCTGTGGTATAAGTGTTGCAGTTCTCTCCGAATAAAATTTTCAGCTGCATGTCTTAAAGTATAGGTAACGACTGTACAATCCCTATGACGATGAATTTTTGTAACAATGGCCAGTTTCCATAACAGTCTGTTTTTTTTAATTTAAACAACTTTTCTCTTTTATTGCTTGCATATTTCCAAAGTTATCTCAACAATGAGCTGATTCTATGTCGATATATATCATTTTAAGATGTTCCCTAGTGCCTATAGTTATATTTAGTTAAAGTTTAGACACATCATAACAGATGTAATACAAAAAAAACTTGATTTATTTACCATAAAAATTAACACAGTTGATGAATTCAAACTTTGAGATTTTTTTTCGTAAATTTGTATTCTATTTAAAAAACAGTTAAAAATACATTAAAGTATATCGAGATCGAAGAAAAAGTTCAATGGGCTTTATTTACATCGAATGACCTTTAGCCGGTATCTCTAAATCGGTTATCTAGAAAAAGGATTATTTTATCTAAAAATCTGAGATAGCTTTATGGATCACCATTTAAAAGTCGATGTAGTAATTCAAAACAAAACTTTCAGCCATTTCCTCTTGCGCATGCTTTTTTCCTCCTGCGCGACTCCTGCGCATGCGTCTGGTAGGAGCTCATTTTATCAAAATATCAGTGAATCGATTTTGTTTAGCCGCGTTTTGCTAACTGCCAATTTTAGTGAAAGCGTACAAGAGAACGACGAAATGGAGCTTTGAAAAATACCTATTTCAGCGTAACATCGCTTTAGATAGTAAAATCATCCCAGGGTGTTTGACAAGGATTTCGAAAACGAACAGTAGAATCGAGATCAGGAATATAAAACATGCTCCCTATAAAGTAGGCAAATGGCAGCGGAATGTGTAAAATCAATCGAGCTGTAACGATCGAGATAATGCATATTGCAGTACTAACTCAGCGCCACACGTTTTTGCTAAAACACAAACTACTAGCAGTGTATATACTAGCCAGCGTTCAGGTCGTGATGGCACGCTTCAGATACATACAAATACTAAAATGGTACTTATTTATGGCAAATGTCAAATAAATGCCAGAGATGCTGCGAGGGTTTATTCAGAGCATTTCCAAGAGAACAACATTTAACACATCAAACTACAGTTGATGCTTTGGAAAATCTAAGAACAACAGCTCGGTTGCACCATGATTCGAAACAAGTACACGGGCAAGGTGTAATGTTCGGGTGACACAAAAGGTGGTGCTTTCATTTGCCCTTTTAAATTCGTATCCGATCACGGCAGAAATAAGCGAGGCATGTAGATACAGCAGTCAGCATGTCTAATATTTGCAACATGTACATGGTATGCATCCATACTATCCAATAATGGTTCTAAAATTAATGCTGGGTGACCGATCTCGGTCGACAATTTGATCATTGTAATTTCATGGTCAGCACCTTAGATAAAAATCCATTATTTCTTTGTGATATTCTGTGGCCAGATGAGTCAACATTTACAGATCAGCATTGTGCAAGTTCACAATGTGCATTTTAGGTGTCTGGAAAGATTCCCGTATCATCTGCACAGTACGACATCAGATACGCTGGTCAATGAAAGTGTTTCACGATATATGGGGAAGTCAGATTGTTAAACTTTTCTACCATGGTAAGTTAACAGGCAATAGTTCCTGAACCTGCTACAGAACACAGTACGTGAATGATATGAGGAACCGATACTCTGAAATGCATGTCGGGTGTGGTTTCAACATGATCGGACTCCTCTGCCTTAAGCATCAAATGTTCATGTGTATCTGGCCAAGAAATTGAGTGAACATATCTTTGTATATGCAGTTCAGTAGAGTGGCCACCGCGGTCACCAGACTTGATTCCAATGGATGTCTACTTCTGGGCACAGGTCTATGTGACTGAGCGAAATATTTTGATTGACCTTAATCAACGCATTTTCCTTGCTTATTGCGCAGTTGCACCTTTATTATCCAACTTGTCCAAGACGCAGTATTGTCACGTATTCGATTGGGCCTTGCCACCAATGGAGAAAACTTAGAAAATATCTATAGAGAATTCCGGTATTTGATGCAGTTAATTATTATAGTAGACCGTTTACTGATATGATAATAAATTGATATTTATTTATTTAATGCTTAATTTCAATATTTCATTTTCGCTTTGTATACGATCCCGAAAATTTAACTAAAATTTTTATCTTAAGTAACCCTCTTTTGTTATAACCTAAATCGTGGACCAGCTTTAAGTGGTTGCGTGTAAAAAGCACATTGTACCATGATTTCTGCCTCCAACCACTTTAATTTACTTTTAACTGACCTTTTAAACGAAAGATAAAATCATGGTTAAAAACCTCATATTTTCAGATTTAACAACTAAATCATTTTTGAAGTACAAATGCTAAATGTTTTGTATTATATCTGCTATGATAACTGAAACATTTGTAACGGGTGTGTGCTCGTACTGGGTGTTGAATGCAGACATAACTCAGAATATAAGCTAAAACCAGTTTATTTAAAATGGTTAGGGCTCAAAGGCAGTGGAGCAGTTCTTTAATTTTAATAACTGGTAACAATACTAAAAGATTAAACTCCTACTCACAGCTCCAGCACTAACTCAATCGGGGCACTTCAGATTACTTCTCACGTAAACTTCAGCTAGACTGCTAGATAAAACTTTATTAAACAGCCCGTGGCTGTGATACACTCTTTATTAACTTTGAACTACTCAACGTAAATAATTACTGTCTCTTACCAACGGCAAACTTCCCAAGTCGCTCTCCTCTGAATGAAGTAACTGCTGGCGGCTCACTGTAAAACTCCTGGCAGACACAATTAGCTGTTTTTTGCTGCTAGACACCACTAGCTGGCTAACGCCGCTAGACACCACACACACTCAAATACCAAGCTTTTATATGCTGAAAACTGAGATACTACAAATTTACATATTACTTCTAACCGCGACATAACTGTAAAATCCGAGAAAGACACACACGCTCTAGAAAGTTAAAGTAAAAGAAAGGATAAATGTCGCTTTCACGCTTACGCATGTTAAATCATTGACGTCACGATCTCAAAAATGCTAGAGTGCCTTTATTACAAAGGTCACTTCCTCACACATTTACTAAATATAACTAAAGACATTAGGGACAATATAAAAAGTTAGATTTCGTAATTTTTATAAATTTGATTTTTCTTTAAATAATGTCATAACTTCACCTCATTTGAAGTGTTTTTATAATTGGAAATATAGACCTACTACCAACTTTTGAGAAATTAAAGATCCATGACAGTAACATATTGCGCCCTGTATATATTAAACACCCATAGACGTTTTGTTTATTAAAACTTTTATTTTTTTCAGTTAAAAAATTTAATATAATATCAAATTCAGAACATGCATCATTTTAAACAACATACCGTCTAATGGTACTACTGATAAACTATGTTTCATGAAATTGTTATTTGAAAAAAAGTTAACACTTGCTAAATGATGTTTTATTTATAAAATTACATTTTTCATGATATTATCTTTAAATAAATATAAAGTAATTTTTGTTAAAGAAACAAAATCAGAAATTGCTTCTTCTCGTCTCTGTCTAGGAGGAATATATTATGCGTTGGACTGTACAACTTTGTGCAAAATGTATAACATTTTGTGTAATTTAATTTTTTAACGCTTTTTTAAAACTGAATAATCATTAACTGCAAAAGATTGCTAATCATAACTTTTTCAGTTTATTCGTATATGGAAGTTGTCAAGAAATTTCGTTATATCGCAACAAATACTTTTATTACAAATAAATATTGAAAAATGTATTTTATACTCTACGTTTTTTGAAGTACAAACGCATCTAAAAATGCTGATTTGTCTGTGAGATAAGACGAAGAAGAAGAAAATGAAATTTCGTTATTATTTCTAGTTGAGTTGGCATTCTATTTCAAAATTCTGAAAATAGGAATAACAGAAATGCAGTTACTATATTTTTATAAATATCAATTTTGTATTTGCGAAATATTTTACGAACACTTAAAATTTATGTACATTAATTTTTGTGTCTGTCAGCTTTATAATGTATTATTGCACCTGATTTTTGTGTTAATTATTAATTAAACTCTAAATTATATACTACTCATCATATACAAGAAAAAATAATTCCTTACTCCTCTCAGTGACAAGTCTTTGTTTGTTTTCTTCTCTTAGATCCAGGTTTCACTGCAATATAAGCAATATTTAAACTAATATAATCCAATTGACTTAATGGATTTTTAATACATTGAACAATGATTAATACACTCAAGGATTACTTTCATATTCGTAATTAAGATATTTTGGAAAAAAAAATTTTCGCGCTTAAAACAAAATGCAGAGGTAACAACATTACAATTTTACCATTTTTCAAGAGTTTCGGAAGGTTGAAAGCAAATACAGGGTCTGTAAGAGAGAGATGAACCAAAGGTAAAGTGAGCAAGGCACATATTTCGGTAAGGCATGTGGTAAGGCATCCCCACAGAAAGTGGAAATATCTCTGTCAGCCATTAACATATAATTTGTAAGGCATTTAACTTTTTGTTTCTCAAAATCATAATATTTTTTTAGCAGAATGTGATTAATTCTTTTGAAAAAAGTAGTATTTTTTTCGTAAGGCTATAGATATATATTTAAAGGTATTCTTTTGTATGCAATCTGTCTGATTCTAAGGATGTAGTCTCGAGGAACATTAAAATGGCGAGGTATTATCTATATTGTAAAGTCGATGTATGTTACGTATCTCACTTATGTGATTGAAAGAAATCGCCCTTCGTGTAAACGGGAGAGATAGACCAGGTTTTCTGTCGGGAAGGTTGGATTTCAAATCTATTTAATTTCGAATATAATTTAAATTTTTATATTTAGCTAAAAAAAAGAGTGGAATTTAAAATATTAGATGATTATATTTTTCTGTTTTCAGAAAATGCGAACTACCTTTGTTAGAAATATTCGTACACACGCCGGAATAAACTGAAGATGTTTGAAAAAATTCCACAAAAGAATATGTGTGCCATTTAAGCAGAAAAATCTTTTAGGATTTATAAAAATAACTTAAAGAGAATAATTAAAATATTTAACTTCACCAAGCGTTTTGTACCAAAGGGTACATCATTCATCCACACCAGACTCTAACATGGATACAAACATTCAGGAAATGTGCCGTGACGAGGATGATTATTTAAAAGACCTAAACGAAAACAAATGCGTGCGACGCGAAAGAAATTAGAATGAGGCAAAATCAGATTTTTTTACAGAAATTAGATTGAATACAGCATATATCTTAATTAAAATTCGCTAAAACCACAGGCAATACAAATAACTGCATTAAAAACATAAAAGCATTACACCTCCTCCTACCAACACACGAGATCAAGTAAATTCGCAAGTATTCCGTACTATAAAAATATCTCAGAAACGATCTCATTTATTTTGAAGCCTAATGGTATTTATACTTTTTTTGTACCGCAAAACCACTTAAGAATCTGTTATGTAACTACAAGCACAGATATTAAACCTTGCAATTTAAAGATATAGTTTATGGAATCCCATACAAGCAATGTATTACAATCTACATAGCTGAAATTAGCAGGGCATTTGATATTAGATTAAAGGAACACAAACGGGTTTTCAGGAATATAAGTATTTAAATTCCAAGATAGTTAACCACTCCATAAAGGCAGACCTTTTTCCTGATTTTGAAAATTACTTCTTAATTTGATCCAACTGTAACAATTACATGAGCCGTATCTTTTAGGAAGCCTGGTTCTCGAAAACAAATGCATTAACAATTAATGATGCTGCATCGATACCAATTGAGAATTCCCTTGTCATTTAACTATACTGTTTTTTTCTTTTTTGGCAACTTGTTATAATTTTTTCTATTTGTTGGTTTTTAAAATCTGTTTGATTTATACGTTGAAATAACTGATGAGGGATTTAGAAAGAATCCGAAACGTTTTATAAAATTATTTTAATGCTTTTATGTTTTTAATTTAATTATTTGTACTGTCAGTGTTTTTGCGAATTTTAATTAAAATGAATATTATCAAACTAATCCATTTGCTCAAATCAAAGCATATGTATCTTGTTTGCATTGGCTTCATGAAGTATGTTTACTTTATGAAGTAACGTGAAATAATTTTGGGAATTACACAGCAGAAAAGAAATTAGTGCAAAACAATCTTAATTCATAGTATATAAAACACTTTCAAAAAAGATGTTTAAATTTGTTACGATATTAAGATTTTAAGAAACAAATTTAATTTATATATATATAATAAATGGTGAAATATTCATTTAATAATAAATAGATGAAATAATAATTCATGTGTCTGTCGTATACGACCAAAATGGAGAAAAGAAAAACCGGTTTGGAACGCTATCACTTCCGAAAAAACCACTTGACAAATTTTGTCCGGATTTTCAACATAATTCACTTTTTCGGTCTATAAAAAATTAACTTTTAACAACGTGGGTAAAAACAACAAAAATGGTAAATTGTTTTTGTCCTATATAGTAAAAAATAAAACTTTTATAATGTGTTTCACTGTAGAACTTCAAATTACGTAATTACAGCAAATTAGAATGATGTTCTCTCATTTAAATCTTTTCAAATCTTTCTATTATTTTTATTATTATTTTGGAATCCTCATACTTCATACAATCATAGTCGTATATTCTTTTTCTAAATCACAGACGTGCAGTTTATGTCTTTTCAACCACATAAAGTAGCTTCACTATATTATATATACATCTACGTGAAGCATAACGTTTCTGGTAAAAATTTGGTAAATTTGCAAAATTTTCAGACATTAACTACTGAATAATTCATTTATGCTCTCAATTAAAATGTTTTGAAAGTATTATTAATGTTACAAAACTGTTTTTAAGCAACATAAACTATGTAGAAATTCTAAAAAATTTGCTTTTAAACATTTTCCTTTCACGCACAACCCTTTTCTAATTTTCAAAATTTCATTTACCATGAATAAATAATCATGTATAAATTGTCACTTATACCATAGAATGTATCTAAAGATTTTTAAGTATAAACATTTAAAAATTAATGCAATAACTCTAGAGAAAATTTGTTTTGAATGGCTAATGAGAAATTCTTTTAAAAAGTTAAAAGGAAAAATGACTAACGTATTATTTTTTTTATAAACTTCTTATATGTGACTTCATGCATATTATATAAACTAAACAAATGGTTTAAATATATATAGATGCGCTGTGTAGTTTGTATTTTCAAAATCCTTAAAACATGTATAATGTACTATGAATAATAAATAAATGTGTGTATTTGTTATGAAAAATAAATAACATGTATATTGTATTTTGATTAGTAATTTATAAATTTATTTATATTACAAAGACATTTAACATATTTTAAATTATTTGTATATAGTGTTATATGTTCTGTGTGCATTTTATATGTAAACACATTTTGCTTATATCCATGTACGTAGTATAAACTGAATTTTTTTTTTTTTTTGGGGGGGGGGTTGATTGATTTCGACTCCATCTGTTAAATTTATTTGAATTCCAAAATGAGATTTTTTTTCTGTTTGCGTTCTAGTTTAAAAAATTTCCGTTGACCAAGATTTATATGAGTAAAATTAGTATATGTACTATAGACATGTAGATACTCTGCATATAAAATAGCAACTGTGTTATTTCATACACTTTTATTTAAAATTAGTATAATCCAGAAATTTATCTTTCTTCATACCGTATACATTTTAGACGCAGTCTTAATTATATTAATAAGTAGCAACTACACTCGCCGTTTGGTTCTTCCATCTGTCTATCAACATACAATAGCGCAAAAACTACAAAATCGACAGCTTTGCAGAATTTTAACTAATCATTCAATTTTATGAAAATCGGAAATGCTGTTATAGTAAAGGGACAGTCAAATGTATTCTGTTACGTTATTGCTAGTGGGGAAAATTTGCTCTAAATGTTTATTAATGATGTTAAATATTTTTGAATATAATAACATTGATATGCCTTGAAGCGCACTCAAATATACATTCTGAAAAATATTCGGCGCGAAGGACATTTATTAATCATTCACAGAGTCACAGAAAAAATTCTGTTACATATTGAAACAGGGGGAAACATTAAAAGAGACGCATTTTAACTACGTTGAACTTTTTTACATATAATGAAATTAATATGTTGCGCGATATACTTTCCAGTATATAGTGCACAAGTGAAAATTACTTTTAAGTATTTCTAAAAAAAATAAAAAGGAATTTGATGAATATAAATAAAAATTTGTCTGAAAATTCACGAAGTTGTTATATTGAAAATTATTAAAATAATACTTGCAAGAATACGCACTTACTTGTTGCCACATTCAGTTAAGTAATAAGCCATAATAAAACCAAATTTAAATGATAATTGACAGTTATCATAATTGGTAACTATATATATATATATATATACAAACGTCCATGTAGTTCTAAATCTAAGATCAATATTTCTTTACACTGGAGAATAAAAGATAAATTTTCAAACATTGTACGTACAGGGTGCCAAAACGTAACTTTACGTTTTTGAAAATTAACAAACAATAATAAGCACTTACGGTTTTTTACGTTCTAAAGAATAAATCATTTTTTTTACAATATTTTATTCCGTTATCACAACGTGCGCAAAGTTAGTCGAGCGCTGGACATCGAGTCTATGCAAGATTTCTTGCGCAATCTATGGATCGCGGCAGAATCAACAGTTTGGATTAGTGATGAGCGACAGAAGATGTTTTTATTGTTTTTTTTTCATTTTTCTATTGTATAAAAGGTTTCTTGGAGACTCCAGTTTACCAATTGCTTTTATATGATATTCGATTCGATCTGATCAAGAATCGTTTACGGTTGAATTGGAATGAGTCAACGTTAATAAGGATTTTGAGGACTTAGCGATCCATAAAACAGGATGATAATTTTGTATCTAACTGAGTGGTGTATGTCGCCTAGGAATATGCTTTTCGGTTATTCAGTCGGATGCGTTGTATGATGTGCAAGAGAACCGTTTCAGTTTCTTCTCCAAATACTGTAGGGAGCGTTCTATTCTTAATAAAACTTCATTCAAACGAAAGTTTGTTATAAAATCAATGAGTAGATATGTTATTCGAGGAGATTGAGCCCAAAGAATCAGAGATAAAAAAAAGTGCCTACTATCGAAAAAATAGCAATAAAAATGTAGGCGTATAGTGCATAATATGAAAAAATAGTTAAACGGTTGTCCAATGGTTTATCAAATGAGCTGTGTCGAAAAAAATAGAAAGGTGCATTTGGGAAAATTTTCTGGAGGGGGGGATACAGGAGACACATAATGTGGAAGAGTGATCACAGGGCCTTCCAATGATGTATTACTTGAGGGAAGTTTGAAACATATAGAAAAGAGCGTCTGGGAGGCAAGTAGTAGGAGAGGAGTGCGAGGATATGAAAAAGTGGTTACAGGGCTTTCCATTAATATATAACAGGAGATGTGTCAGCAAAAGTTAGATAAAGGGCCCACCAGATGGTACAAACAATGCAAGAGTCACGAGAAGAGCATAACATAAAATTGTGGTCAAAAGGCTTTGATTGATATACCACATGAGGAGTTCGGAATATATTTATTTACTTTTACCTATCGAATTGCTTAGTTTTGTGCTTTTAAAATACACCTTCCCACCTCCCCTCTTAAAAATGTTTATTTTATAAATAACATTTATCGGTGGGAAAAAACGCTCTAAAATTACATTTATTGTCAAAAACGCTACAATTTAAAAAAAAACATAAAAAAATGTGGAAATTGGAGGGAAGGAGAAAGGTTGTTCATAATATGAAAGAGGTGTCAAAGGCCTTTAGACGATCACATGAGAGTTCGTCAAAAAATATTTGAACACCCTCCCCCATGGATCCACGCTTGCGTTAAAGAAATACACACGGAATTTACACCCCAATATTTGAAATAACTTTATTTAAAAAATTTTATTCATCGCAGGGCTCCGTGAAAAAGAGGCATCTAGAATTATAGTTATCTTAGCAATCGCTATGTTTTTAAAAAATCCATCTTGCTCACCTCCCCCCCCCCCATGGAAATTCAAGTTGAGGAGAATATTCCATAATATGAAATAGTGATTGAAGGGATTTCAGGAGATATATCACAATTGCGAACATGAAAACTGCCACTCCCGAGAGTCCTATCTCTCGCTACTGCTATGCTCTCGGGACTCATAGCTTACTCTTTGAAGATTTTACATTTACCAATAATATTTATTGGAGACTTTATTAAGACAAAGGTAGAAAAATTTAAATTTAGATCTTAATTTCATAACTCATTGTTATGCCTCTTTCTCTATAGCTCACCTTTTAACGACCCTTCTTGTCCAAAAACAAAGAACTTAAAAAGAAGTTTAAGACAATGGTAACGATATCAGATATCATTAAGGAGATATGTAGATTTAAGGAATCATAACGTATGTTACCGTAAATTGCGAAAAGGAGTTCAAAATTACAAATATATGTATATAAAGTTTTACATGAAGCGGCATTGAGAACTTTAAGTTTTGCTTTTATTACGAAATGCAATCTGTGTCAGAATAAACTTTTCTACCAAAAATTGAACCGACTTCAAAAACTACTGCAAAGTGAAAAATAATTTTTTTACATAATAGTAATAAGAAATTAAATTAAGAGCATAGTATTTACCATGCGTATTACTATATTTATGTACATTAATTTGATTTTTTGGAGTCGGTGCCAGCCAAGCCTTTATTCTTTTAGGAATTGAATTGGATATTTAATTTTAATTTTGAAATTGGCTTGGCTGGCACCGACTCCAAAAGATCAAATTAATGTACATAAATATAATAATACGCATGGTAAATACTATGCTCTTAATTTAATTTCTTATTACTATTATGTAAAAAAATTATTTTTCCCTTTGCAGTAGTTTTTGAAGTCGGTTCAATTTTTGGTAGAAAAGTTTATTTTTCTCCTTTTAGTTAAAAGTTAACGATTTTTTGAAGTCAGTTAATAAAAATTATAATACGTAAAAAAATATTGTAAATTATACATGGATGCAAATTTTGTCAGAAATAGGGTTCGAACGCACGGTCGCTTTCCAGCATCAGAGCTTAAATCTGGCTCCTTAAACCGCTGGGTCATCCTGACTGCGCTCCAATCGGCGAGTTTATTCAAAGTCCATGTTGTTTTTAATTTGCGAAAAATCACCAATTTTATTAAATTTTGCCTAATTACTAAAAGAGTACTGAACCAATTTCCATGAAATGGAAGTGGTACTAATTCGAGAGTAGCCTCTTTTATTTAACACAAAACAAAATTAATCGGTTGGATAGTTTCGGAGTAATCGGTGAACACACATAGAAAAAAATACATACGTTTCGAAGTGATAACTTCCTCTTCCTTTTCTGAAGTCAGTTAATAATAAATATTATAATAAGGATAAAATATTATAAATTATACATGGATGTACGTTATGTCAGGAGTGGAGTTTGAACCCTTGCTTTGTTCCGAGAACAAGTGCTTAAGTCTGGCGCCTTAGACCGCTCGGCCACCCTGATAACGCTACAGCCGGCTAGCTTATTCAAAGTCCAGGTTACTTTTAATTTGCGAGAAATTACAATTTTTTTTTAATTTTGCCTAATTACTAAAAAAGTACTGAATCAATTTCAATGAAATGCAAGTTGTACCAATTGGAAAGTAGCCTCTTTTATTAAATACAAAAACCAAATTAATCGGTTGGATAGTTTCAGAGTAATTGGTGAACATACATAGAAAAAAAATACATACGCGTCGAATTGATAACTTCCTCTTCCTTTTCTGAAGCCGGTTAAAAATAAAAATTGTAATACGGAAAAAAATTGTGGATTTTACATAGATGTAAATAATGTCAGGAACGGGGTTCGAACCCACGCTCTCTTTCGCAAAACAGAGCTTCAATCTAGCGCCTTAGACCACTCGGCCATACTGTCTGCAGTCCATTCAGCGAACGTATTCAACACTTTTAATTAGCGAAAAATCACTAATTTTATTAGTTTTTGCCTAATTACTAAAAAAATACTGAACCAATTTCGATGAAACTGAAGTGGTACCAGTTCGAGAGCATCGTCTTTCATTTAACACCAAAACCAAGTTAATCGGTTGCATGGTTTCGGAGTAATCGGTGAACATATATAAAAAAAAAATCTAGAATTCCTTGATCGATTGATTTCCAATTTGATGTCCTCATTTTGGGGGTTAAAGTTAACGAATAATCTAAATATGATGTAAAATTTAAATATTCTTATTGAGAATTTCAGATTTTGGTTTAAATAAAAATAAAAAATTTAAAGCATCTAAAAAAGTCAATATTCTATTTTGGCTTTTGTTGCATACATTGATGATTAAAATGTATGAATTATTGTCTTTCTTTCTTTTAAATGAATATAAAAATATATAGCTCTATAAAATTAATTTTATTTTAAAAACATCTTAAAAAGATGTTTTTTAAATTAACTATTAACATCTATATTTGATTATTTTAATCGCCCTTTAAGTAAACCTGAACATTTTAAAGTTCATATCATGTATTTTCTTTTCGGTTTTATTTCTTTTTTCTTTTTTGAACGACCGTACAATTAATTCCAGGATATTTAAAAATATGTAAAAGCATTTAAATATACGAATATGAAATTAAATAATCCTTACTACATTTATTTTGATATTTCTTTTATAATCTATCACAGAAAAACGTGTACGTTTAAGAATATTGATCCGAGAAGATTGCAAAAATGATGACTAAGTGCAAAAGTGATGAATAAAAAGAGAAACACATTTCCGAATTACATTAAATAAACCATATTCTGACTTCCAATGATATCTACTTTTATGACTTTTTAGTTAAAATTTATGAATCCATAATGATTTTGGGAAATGACTATAAACTGCAACTGAATGCGTTGTCAGGACAATTATTTTTATTTTTGAAAGTAATATCAGTATCATAAAAAAATCATTAGACAGCTTATGCATGTATGTAAGAGGAATTTAACAAACATATCTATGAGTTAAAGTAGGTGGGTCAATAAGGGCTATTTTTTGCCCATCCTATACCCGGAAAAAAAGTTTCGAATTCAGATGATTGTTTTGTGGCTTTGTATAGTTAAAGATATGTGTTTTTGTTTAATATAATCTTTACGTGATAAATAAAATAGTAAGTCGCGGAAATTATAGCCCGAAAGTAGAATGTTTTGGCTTTTCTTTGCATTTTTGACGTTTTTTGTGTCTTTGAATAAATTTTTTACTACGAGGCGCTCGATGAACCCAATTAATTTTAACACGCAATGATTCTGCTCTTTATAAGCTTTTATATGAGCATTATTTTATTTGGGTTCATTGTGCGCTTCTACCTGTAAAAGAAAAAAATGTATCATGTGAGAGAATCAAATGCACTACTATCGGAGCGCGTTCAGACTTCTTTTGCCGTACTTAAAAAATATTAACCTTGTTCAGACGTCAATGTAGTTTTCTAAAATTGTTTTCGTAAATATTTATTAAAGAAATTACTAATAAATAATGCTTGGATAACAATGTCATTGTTGTAAAGTCTCACAGAAAACTTTTCGTATCTGTTGTAATAGTAAAGTTATGTTGATATTTAGATGTTCGAAAAACTGAGATTTACAGAGTGGTTCTAAGTAGTGCTCTAAATGCAAATAATATGTATTTCGTGTTCTCCAGACTCTAAATACTTCTATTTCTTCTTCTAATGTAACAATAAGAGATTATGCATCAACGATTACTGTCGATGAGACCACAAATAAGAAACCTAATATACATTTAATCAGTATCTCATTTTCACAATTCTAACACTTGTTGCATAATATGTAAAGGTAAGAACTGCCTCGTTATTGTAGCAAAAGCTATTAAACCAAGCCTTTATAGAAACTAATATCTATATTTTGTCTTTATTTTGTATAATCTATATTTTGTAAAACTCATATTATTTGATCAGTAAATTGACTCTGCAAGATTTAAGTCCTGAGCAATTCCATCTCAATTCAGGTAGACAGTACTGTTAAGCGTCAAATGACCATCACAGATTTTTTTTTAAAAAAATCAGTAGTTAGAACTAAGTGGTTTATAAAGTTTCCTAAAAGGATTTTTCCCTAAAAAATTTATTTCTCCGATTACATCACTTTAAAGTTCATGATAAAATCGACAGTTTTCAGAAAAACTGAAAAACGCGTCATTTTGAAATGAACATAATAACAAACATAATCAACATATTCAGTCAATTTATTTTTTATAAACAGTTATTAAACTGAATTTTACTTTAGTATAGCTTTAAAAAATGTAGTGACATTTGTACTTAATTAAAAAAAATAGTTTTTAACTACAAAAAATATAATTATTACTGAATTAAAGTTTTTTTTCAGAATGAAAAAAAAAGTATTTTAAAACTAAACATTGATGGCAATCCAAAGACCTTTAATGGGAGTTTTACAGCAAATTTTATTTTAACTCTAAGGTGCTTACAACTTTTGTAATTCAATTTTAAATTATGCAAAATGTTGTAAAATCACTACTTTTGAACTGCAATTTCTCAAAAACAAAATTTTTTAAAAATCTGATAATATACTCAATTGATACCTTGTTAGTCTCTAATAAATACCTTACAATCAAATCGTGTGTTTTTGCTTAGAAAATTTTATATGATTTTTTGAAAATAACATGTTGTGTGTATTTTTCAACAGACCACAAAGTCAAGCTTTTCCTTATTTAACCGAACTTGTAATGTAATTAATATTTCAAACTAAAAAATACAACACTAGTACATAATTATTACTGTTAAATTATAGCTAATCATTTGCTTAAGTTTAAAATTGTGTACAATACAGCCACTAATAGAATTAGCATTGATCATATGTCATTCCATACTCATAAATGTGCTAAATTCATCTATAGTGTGTTAAATATTTTGTTATATAGTATGGATATAATATACTATATCCATACTATATAACAATGCAAATACATACGTTACAGCTGAATTCGGTATTGAAGATTTCTTAAATTAACTTAAACTTCATATCATTGAAAGTATGAAGTCGCTCAGATTGTCCTATTGTAACTGGTTTTTTTCCTAGAAGCACATTTTCCAATGGTAATGCACATTCATATTTTTTCTTTCCAGATTCTTTTGGCCACTAGAATGCTTTAGCTATGGACCATGCTGGGTACATGAATGATACTTTAATGTCATTTAGTTCTTGTGATTGATATACCATTGATTTGTCCTATCCATCAATTATTTTCATAAATGCATCCAATGAAATCACCGATTTGGAAACCATGTATTGAATAAACCATGTCTTTTCATTTGGCTGAAGGTTTCAACTTTTGTCAATTCATTTTTACTTGCTCGTCCCATATAACCTTTATTATTTACTATCACCCTATAATGTTTAGATCTTATACCAACAATAGATTTTATATTAGAATGTTCTTTCTCATTATTAGTTCAATAGGATTGAATAATATTTCTGTCTGGAGGGACTAGAATGATATTTTTTAACAGAGAAGATTGTTCAGCAACAAATGAGACAGAATCTCGAATAGCTTTTATTGGCTCCTTTTAGAGATTAAATTTTGTTGCATAGTGCTTGTCGCACTCTCCAATAGCATCACATGTATTTTTAAAATGGCCAGTACCTGAAAATATCCATTACTTCAGTACGATTTTATTTTTGTGCAATTCATAAAACTGATACTTGTTTTTAAAATATGCTCCAGCTCCATCTGACATATACACAGTGGGAAATGCCCCACAACAACATCCTAAAACGCTTTTGGCATAAACTGTTAGTATAACCCTACTTGCTTATTAAAATGTATTTGTTTCCATGGGGCATTGTTACATTACATTATTATGTTGCCACAAAGTATAGTCAAAATAACTTTTTTGTCCATTTTCCGCACCTAATATCTTATTTAAGCAACAGTATCCCAAACTTTTTCTTATAGAATATGAAAGTACACTATTAGGACAAACTAAATAATATAGACCTGCACGTATATATTGTTGCTGTTAGTAGATATAATCTGTTAAATATGCTAATTTTTCAAAATATTCAACATTTCAGTTTGCATTATCTAAAAAAAGCGCCACGTTTGAATAAAACAAATTATCTCTCACAATAGTTGAACATACGTACAAAAACATGGAAAAGAAAAATAAGTGGGGCCTCGTGATATTTTTAGGCAAAAAAATGACGAAATTTTCAACTAAACCACGTCGATGGTAAAATTTCTTCCCTATCAGAAAATGAAAAATCCTAGTTCTCTTTCCTCTATCTGTGTTTTTTCCCTATGACATAATGAAATATCCCTTTTTTGCCCGTGGATGCAGCAAAGCTGCCACCAGTGTTATGGTGTGATTTTTTTTAAACTTATATAATGGTGTAATTTAAACATATGTTACTGGTGTAACATTACATATTAGTGTTATGTTACACTGGTAATCTTGGTTTATCGTTATTCCACCATGAACTTGGTGGAAGCTTGGCTGCCACCAACTTTATGGAGTAACGTTACACAAATGTTTTATAGTGTAGATAATGTCAAACTTCAAGGTTGTGAAGGCCATTTTTCATGAAAAGTGAAATGCTGGTATATTTGGAGCACTATATCTCTCTCAAGCAACAACATCCTAAAACTCTTTTGGCATAAACTGTTAGTATAACCTACCTGCTTATTAAAATCTACTTGTTTCCTTGGGGCATTGTTACTTTACATTTTTATGTTGCTACAGAGTACAGTCAAAATGACGTTTTTGTCCATTTTCAAGTCTTAATGTCTTATTTAAGCAATAGTACCCCAAACTTTTTCTTATAGAATATGAAAGTACTCTATTAGGACAAACTAAATAATATAGAACTGCACGGAGATATTGTTGCTGTTAGTAGATATAACCTGTTAAATATGCAAAATTTTCAAAATATTCAACATTTCAGTTTGCATTATCTAAAAAAGCGCCACGTTTGAATAAAACAAAATATCTCACATAATAGTTAAGTATATGTACAAAAACATGGAAAAGAGAAAGAAGTGGGGCCTCGCGATGCTTTCAGGCAAAAAAAAAATGACAAAAATCAGATGAAAAGCAATGTCCATTATCGCATTTTTCCCCTAAAAGAAAATGAAAAATCCTGTTTCGCTTTCGGAAAAGCTGCGGCAAAAAAGGGATATTTCATTATGTCATAGGGAAAAAACACAGATAGAGCAAAGAGAACTAGGATTTTTCATTTTCTGATAGGGAAGAAATTTTACCATCGACGTGGTTTAGTTGAAAATTTCGTCATTTTTTTGCCTAAAAATATCACGAGGCCCCACTTATTTTTCTTTTCCATGTTTTTGTACGTATGTTCAACTATTGTGAGAGATAATTTGTTTTATTCAAACGTGGCGCTTTTTTTAGATAATGCAAACTGAAATGTTGTATATTTTGAAAAATTTGCATATTTAACAGATTATATCTACTAACAGCAACAATATATACGTACAGGTCTATATTATTTAGTTTGTCCTAATAGTGTACTTTCATATTCTATAAGAAAAAGTTTGGGGTACTGTTGCTTAAATAAGATATTAGGTGCGGAAAATGGACAAAAAAGTTATTTTGACTATACTTTGTGGCATCATAATAATGTAATGTAACAATGCCCCATGGAAACAAATACATTTTAATAAGCAAGTAGGGTTATACTAACAGTTTATGCCAAAAGCGTTTTAGGATGTTGTTGCTTGCGAGAGATATAGTGCTCCAAATATACCAGCATTTCTCTTTTCATGAAAAATGGCCCTCACAACCTTGAACTTTGACATTTTCTATAGAAAAGAGGAATTTTTTTCAGGGCTTCAAAATTGCCCTTTATTCATTAAATATGATCTACTTCAACATATAAAAAAATCTAGCGAATCAAAAAATACAACTATCACACATTGTCTGATTTTCAAAATGTCTTTTAAAGTCTTTATTTAATGATATATTTATCTTTGTTAAAAATTGTAATTAAAAATAGACACATTTGAAATTCTTTTGCGATTTTATGAGACATATTAACAAAGAATATTCTGTTTAAAAATTATTTTTTTTCGCTTAGTGTAATTCAGAAAGCAAAATAATAATCCATGAGACCCGTAAGGCATGATGACGTCACTGCGACGTTGTTGTGAAGTCACATTGTGACTTTGTGACCATCGATTGTCGATGTGACGTTACGTGACGTCGATGTGAAGTCACAGTGACTAAAATGTGAAGTCGTTATGGCCGTTTTAGAGCTCGTTTGTGACGTTTCACAAAGTGGTCACAATGTGACAAATTTGTAAAAACATGTCCTTTGTGACTAATTTGACATAAACATTGTGACGAAACTGTGACAAAAGCAACGATATTTAAATTGCCAGAAACATGTTTTTAAAAAGTAAATAACATGTTTTGAAGGATATTTATAATTTTCTAAAAATTTTTAATAAAGTCACATTTGAGTCGCAATGTGACGTCACTAAGTGCTGGCATTTTGGTTACAGATGTTATGTGACCAAAGTGACTCACAGTGACGTCATTGTGACGTCACTGTGACTGTGCATGCTATGAGGGGAGTTAGTGGGGAATTATCCCCGCTGAATAATAAAAAACATACTTTGTACTCAATGGCAACAGCTCCTATAGCTCAGTCAGTAAAGTGTTCTTTCACCGTCAAGAGGTCTTGTATTCAAACCCCGGCACGGCCAGAAATAAATTGCGTTAGACTTTAATGATGCTAAATTTCAAATTTACTGGGAAAATCAAATCCTTTGATGCGCATTAAAGATTGCGTGATTCATTAATTTTAAAAACTAAATTAAATTATTATCATTAAAAGTAAATTTTCAGAGTCTAGTTTATTTTTGTCGATGCTAATGTACAGAGTCTATTTTTTCTAACTGTACAGAGTCGAAATTTACCAAATAACTTATCTGTAATTAGAGAGACTCTTGGTTTTTCTAACCTCTGTAATTTTATAAAAGACTTAAGATCATGGATTCGTAGATTCTCTATAATTTCACAGAAAAAATGTAACAGTGTAATGTTAAAATGCTAACGTTATAAATTCTATATGTTTTAGTTATGCATATTTGCTGAACCAGAAAATATTTACTTGAGGCCTCACAGCATCCGAAAAAACCGGTTTTCTGGGTAGAGAGAATTTATTAATGCGGTGCAAAAGCTACCTGGAAACGTTTTCGAAAACTACCGGGAGCTAATATATATATATATATATATATATATATATTAATTCTTCATTAAATTTTAAATATAAATTATTTATCAGTTTTCTAAAGGAAATGAAATGGTTTTCAGAATCCTGGGTAACTCAAATTCGTGTGCTATGAGGTCACAAGTAAATATTTTCTGGTCCAGAAAATATGTTTAACTAAGATATATATAATTGATAACATTTTAACACTACACTGTTAAAATTATTGTATATTTCCGTTCGTTCATGATTATAGTATTTTTTTTATAAATTAAGAAACATATGTTTTTATTTTCTATGTGTAAATGAACAATAAATGGTACGCACGTTATTTTCGATAAAAAATATGTTGTAGTACACATTGACATTCTATACAAATTGAAGTATCAGAATATCATTAAAATACAGATCAAATACTTTTGTCTAATGATCATACTGTATTAAACTTTCTTCATTGTCCCTGTAGTCGGAGGATAAATATTATAAATATCATTTTCAAGGAGATAAAACATGGTAATCCAGGTTGACATACATCAAATGCGAGAAATTACAAGTACATTTAAGAAGGTTAGAGAACAAATGAACAGACAAACTAATAAACATCATGAGAAACATTTTTCATCAATACTGGAAAGTTTAAAAAAAAAGAATATTCTTCGACGATATTATTTCAAATGCCCTCAAATATAATTTCTCATGTAATGACGATGCATCAAATATACTGTCAGAAATCTCATCTTGTGAAATGCTAAAAGCTATTCCCTTCGGCGAGGTTCTCTGGATGGAATATGAGATTTAATAGAACTAATACTTTGATTATATAAAGAGACTTGCACAATTTGATATGTATATTCTAGAGCTCAGTATACATTCAAATATTAACGTTTAAATTTCTCATTCTGTTCATGTAATTCACAGATAGTGCATTTGTACTGAAACAAAAATTGATTGATTTTTTCATATTATCTATTGTAATTAGTTTTAAAGTGACTGTGACATATGAAAGTGAATCCTAATAATTTACGATCCAGATTTATAAAGGATGGAATTACCACTAGCATTTTACGATGTTTAAAACAAAAATATAGCATATGCGGGCTTTATCAGTAGCTATCGTTCAAATTTAGCTTTGAGGTAGAAAAATGCAAAGGAAGACAATCTGACATAGTAAAGCATGTGTGAAAATGAACGCATGAAGTTGTAGATGGCGCTGTAAGCACACAATTTCTGACCAAATGTAAATATTTCTGACATGTCCAACAGGTCTTTATTTGTCAAAGGGGACGTTTAAAAAATAACATGAGCAACGTAAAAAATGAATAAGCAGATATGCATGTAAATCATTCTGTGATAGAGAAAATGATTGGAAATCTCCATAAATGTATGCTGAACAAAACCCAACCGACTCACACTTTAGAATCAAACGTTCGCACGCATTCATCCGCAAAATGAATCGGAATGAAAAAGTTCCTCCTTCAATATCCAGTGCACTGTAAGTACGAAGCAACAAATCGGTGAGCTTAATTTCGTGTGTTGAAACTTTGTTTTCCCCGAGAGAGTCTATGATAGCTTCTTCGAACGGAACTGTCCGTGTCCATATGTTACCTTCTCTAACATGGAAGGCATCGTTAACTTAATTACTTTTGCATAGTTGTAGATAAGCTCTTGCAAATATTGTACGCTGAGTTTTACATCAATTTGAATAGCGTTCTCCATACATTTGCAAAACTCTTCGATTGCTTTACAAATATAGCATATGTGTATATTCATTTAATGTATAATAATTCATGTTACTTCTGAAGAGTCACTTTGTCGAATGACGACCAGCGGGACTTATTTCAGAGCTATGCTTAGGATTGCAAGTAGCGGACATATAACGCCTACTAAAACGTTATTTTGTGTCCATACTTTACATGCGAGCTATTTTTTACCCCTTTCCACCTCATCAAATTTGAACTATTACTCCTGATATCCCTGTATACTGAATTATTATCTAGTATAATACCAAAATCTAATATTTGCAACAAATTATTATCACATATAAAAATATGAAAACATAATGTATATGTTATATTATTAATTTCTTCTTCGCGATATCCTTAAATTAATTATTATCTTACTTAATTTGCTTAAATGTAAAGCGTTTAAATTATTCCTAAATTGAAAAATTCTCTCTACCCAGAAAACCTTTTTTCTTCGGATGCTGTGAGGCCTCAAGTAAATATTTTCTGGTTCAGCAAATATGTTTAACTAAAACATATAGAATTAATAAAATTAACATTTTAACATTACACTGTTAAATTTTTTGACCAATTTCTGTCATGTGGTGTGAATTTGAATGTTTTTTAAAGGGCTACTTAATTTCTTTTTCTTTTTACTTAGTTTTATCCCAAGATCTTACCTCATTGGAATATTTGTTTACTCCTCATATTTTTTAGCTCATTACGCATTTTTAGCTGATCTCTTTGTAGAATTATTCTCATTGGATCTTTTCGCGTGACGTTTTTGTTCATTACTAATAAGATGCGCGTGACGTCATTATATGTATCATTCCGAATTTTATCAAAAGCAGCAGTATTCAGTGAATCTAATAGCCACTATGGTTTGTCACAGCAAGACCTGAGCTTTAACATTAAAGTGGGAACTATTTTAGCTGGGATGTTGTTAATCAAGATTAAAAGCTTCGCAGATGCGTAATATATATGATGGAAAAAATCCGAGACGAAATTATTCTATTGCCTGTTCGACCACTTCACAATCTGTAGTAATGACCACTAAGGTAGCAGTGTTCATCGAAATAAGTTTATGCATCACTAAACATAATTACAAGGCATTCATACTGCAAGATTTTCTATAATACTACCAATATATAACAAATTATTCTCAAATACTTTACTGTAAAATCTCATCATGCAGGACATAAGATCAGGAGGGTAATTATGACCACTTTGTATATTTTCAACATTGTTAATATTTTTCTTTTTTTTCTGCATGGAAAAGTGTTGTTGCTAGAACATAGGAATTAACTTTGATCCTTTAGGAACACCCGTTATTTTTTTTTAAAATTCTAATCGCTGCTTTTAAAAGTGTGGTTATAATTACTTCTTCAAACTATCACAATGACAAATGTTGGGGTAACTAGGGCTACTAATTCGGAAATCATGACCACAATATTTCTTATTTATACTGCCCTATAAGTATTTTTTTCGGTAATTTTTACTATTAGGACCTCAAACTGACAAATTTATTTAATTTTTAATACACTTTGTTTCAAATTGCTAATCGATGTCAAAAAATGTTTCAGTCTAGTTGTAAAGAATATCAAAAATGAAAAATACATTATGAAGTCAATATCTAAGCATGAAACAAAATTTTATCGTACATGGTTTTCTCCAATATGGAGATGGTCACAATTATCCCTTGATCATAATTACCGAACCTGACACTACAACCGTTGCATATTTTTTGACAAATAAAATTTAGCGTGGTAATTTTTATCGTACAAAAAATCATTCCACATTCTGTTATTCTTCATAATATTATGAAAGCATCAAATATGTATATTGCCGAATAAAAATATCAAAATGTCAAATTTTTTATCAAATCTTTTGATTTGATAAAAGCGCTGAAAGATTACACCGGATGGGATAATGCATTTAGCAAAATTAATACCTCGCCAGAGTATATAATGAGATTTATGCATCTACGTACATAACATAATGAAGCTTAGAGTACACCTGATACTTTGGATCTAAATATCGAACGGTTCATGTAAATCACAGATAGTGCATTTGTATTGAAACCATAAAATTAACTAATTTGAACACATATTCTACACACACATACATATATTCTATATGTATTCTAGGTAAATACATATAGAATTGAGTACACAATGTATATCTGAATATTTAGGTATAAATATTGAATAATCAATTTAATTAAAAAAAACATTAGTTAATTAGTGCATTTTAATGAAAACATAAAATTAATTCTGACACATGTTAAGTTATTGTACGTAAACAGAAATGGACTAGGAAATACTTCAAAATATATATTATTTTCAGAATATACTTCATGAACTTTAAATGATACGTAGCGTATCAAGATACATAAAAAAATTATTCTTAAGCACAATGTTTAAGCAATTAGAAATATAAAAATTAGAGAAAAGAATTATCAAAATATCATTATAATAGTAATGCTACGCAAAATATATAAAAATAATTAATTAAAAAATATTTCAAATAAGTTGAATGGGCTAAGAATTAAAGAAGTAAACCCGAGTAATTGCGTTTAGGGTTGCAAATGATGGAAATGGTATTCAAAATTAACGATACGGAGTACTGTGAAATGCATTTAACTTTTGTTCTCAAGTACAGTATTTTGAATCATTTGAAATTTACAACTTTTTTGCTTTTATTAAAGACAAAACATGTTTCAAGTTGTTAAACTATTTATTGAATATAAAAGAAATAATTAAGAAATAAATAAGAAATATAAAAATAATTCCAATGTTTCAACGCATTTAATTATCACATTAAAAAAACATCAAAGAGCACCCTTCCTGATATTTTTTTTAATTGTCACAGATCATTATTTTGTGAAATGGTAAAAAAAAATTCCTGGTTCTGAATAATATGATTAGGATTTTGGATTAATCAGAATTAATACTTTATTTGACTATATCTTAAAACTTATACAAGATGACATATTATATTTTGAAGCTAAATTTACATTCAAGTAATTGTATCTAAACAACTCATGCTTCATGCAACAGATAACGAATTTGTACAGAATAGGTAAAGTGAACTAATTAAAAACATATGTAACATTTTAAAAATAAATAAAGACTAACCAACACAAGTTTCTCACAAATCGTCATTTTGTGAAATGGTAAAAGATATATTCCTGTTTTTGATATTATGAATACTAGCAAGCTATACCCGCTGCGCTGGTCAATTTTCCCGAATAAACTTTGGATGAAAGAAAATGGTAAATTTTAACTCGTATTTTTAATGATATGGACCTACAGTTGAACCTTTCTTGAAAACAATGCTAACGGGATTGCGATATTAAATCATCCTAAGAATTAGACACAATTTAGCTTATATAATGAAACTCTTTTAGTTGACAATTAATAGTGCAGTTTTGGTAGGGAAATGATGCCGTTATGACAACAGTGATTAAAATGTTCTCTGATCTTACACTACTAAATTAGAGCAAGTTACAAAAGTTGCTCAGATCGACTATCGAACATGAATAACGTTTAGGTGATTATTTTCGTTTGTCCATTCTTGAACTCCTGGCCTCTCACTTATATCACATATTTTTATAGTCTGGTTTTTATCATGTATCAATACGTTTTAACAAATTCATATAAAATTATATATTCACCTGCTTTTCGTCCATTATTTTCCAATATGACGTAATATTTGCTTAAAAAAACATGTTAAGCTATTTCTTTTATTTTTAGTTTTCACATGGAAATATTGCTATAGAAAAATTATGACATAATACTCAATTTTTCTTAAATTCGTCCAGACTTTTTAATTTTTTTCCACGTGCAAATCTTGCAACAGTAAAGTAAGTGGTTCAGTAAGAATTTTTATTGTTTTTTTTATTTTTGACAACTACTATAACGAAAAATGTTTATTTTTACCTGCCATTGTTCTGTAAGACCTGATTTTGTCAAAGCCATGTTAACCCATTAACGCCCGAATTATTTTCTTCGCTAAAATTTAAATTTTGTATTTCCCACCACTTTTAAAAGCAAATTAACTTTTATCTAAATTTATCAAGGATTCTGTCTCGTGAAATAAGGTATACATTTTTCTTCTTCTTTATTGGTGGGAAAACCGCTTTCTTGCTGTTTTTGTAACCGTCCTCAAACGAGGACGCTGGGCGTTAATGGGTTAAGCCGGTATTATAATTTTTGAACCTGTTCCATTTTCAACCAATTGGGCCGAATTTTCCCATTTGCAATCCCTGCTGAGATAATAACCATCTAAATGTATACTTTCTCTAAATGTGTATGGCAAGTTTGGACACAATTCGTGTATAATTGTGACTTTTACTGTGCGGTCGAAATTTAGTACATTCTTATGGCTAATTCCATGAAAAATTGTCATGTTTGTCATATACAATGGTTTTTGGCTACCAGTATTTTAGATCGGAAAAATGTGACTAATTTTATCGGAGATATTTCATCAGTTGAACAGGACAAAGGAAACTTTTAAAAAATAACGGTGGCGATCAAGCTTAATGATTTTTAGCTGTGTGACAGACATTGCAAATTTTCTTGGAATTAACCATACATATACATTTATGCAAACTTTTTGGATAAGGGTGGTTTTGGGGTGATATAGTGATAAGTTATGAAGAAATTTTGGTACTACTCTGTTATCCCGTAGACCGATTTCGCCAAATTATATAAATCGCCAAACTAATAGCCAAATTATACATATTGACGTAATTTTTATTTTGAATAATTTAAAAAACCAAATAATTAGTAGAATATTAATAAAAATACAAATAAAAAGTCGAAATAAAAATCAGTTGATTACGTTTTAAACACGTGTATCGCATTTAATTTAATTGAATTAACATTCACGATCATTCATTATTGGCATTTAATCTTACAATTTGGCGATAATTTTTTGGTCGACGGGATAACCTAGTAGTACCGAAATTTTTCAAATGTCATACCATGATAACGATTGCAATAGGTAGTATTTCTTACAAAATCTATCTAAAAGAGGGAGGAGGAGAACATAGTTGTGAACATTGCTCCAGTTTATGCCTTTTATTGCTTAAAACCGCATTGTTTGGTGAAATCTAATACTCAATTAAACAAATAACGAACAAACAAATAACTCAATTAAACAAAGTTTGCATCTTGATCGAGAAATAATATTTCTAATAAATTAAAATCTAAAGATCTAATATCTAAAGATCTAATCTAAATCTAAAATCTTTAGATTTTAATTTATTAGAAATATTATCTCTCGATCAAGATGCAAACTTAGTCCTTCAGTTATCATATGTTCCTGAAGACGCCCGCAGAAGACGGCGCAAAACGTTGATAGTTTTATTTCATTTTAATTGTACAAATGTATATTAAAATTCTTGTTTTGTGCACCACTGAGCAATGTGTTGTATTTTAATAAATACATTCTTATTAGTTAAATTTTATGTTGCAACTGTCCTGTATATATTTATGTCATTAACAGTTACAGCCATTTTAAAAATTAATTCTGCAAGTTTCGGCATAGATGTCATACACGCACCACATATGCGCGACTGTAACAAAATGGTGATTTTATGCCTCAAATGGTAATCTGGCGGTCGTTAATTATTTAATATAAAAAATATGTATATTTATTTATTTTTCTTTTTTTAAAGGTTTCAAATAGTTTTGTTCTATGATTATTAAGTAAACTTTTTTTATTTATTATTATTTCCTTTATAAAATAATCAAAAATAATTAAAAAATATATATACAACTGGTACTTGAAAACGATGTTTTCGCTGAATTTGCGTGAGAAAAAAATCGCGCCAATGTGGTGCATATATGAAATCTGTGTTCGAGTTTCTTCTGCAAGACATATAATGGAAGAATCACATAAAAATATATGTTGAAAAAAAGTAAAAGAGAGATAGAAAAGAATAAAATTTATTTACGCTTTATCTTTTGAAGTTTTTGAGATGTTTTTTTTCTTTATACCTGGCGCGAAAAAGATGAAGAGCCAAATATTGAATCAGTTCAAAACTTTCTTTCACACTGAATAAGTTTTTAACATTAACAATATTAATTTTATGCTTAAATTAAATGTTTTCATTTCATAGTATTATTTCTCCTTAAACTGATTTTTGTTTTTTATCTATTTATTTATTTTAAATTAAGTAAGTTTTCAGTTTTTTTCGAGATGTTTATGTTATTTTTTATCAGAGACAGTCATTTCGATTTTTTTATTAACGATAATTATCGCCAAAAATTAGTTGTTGCAACCCTTTCGTAAAAAATATCAATAAAATCTGAAATTTATTACCAAAAACCATAGTTATTCCTGTATATTTGACTCATAAACCATCGCGAAAATATTCTCTACCAAATGATGATACAATTTGCAAAAAGATTAATCGGGTATTTTTTACGATATGTACTTAAAGAATAGAGAGAGCACATATTTACTGCGAACCTTGCTCCAGCGTATCCCTTTTTGGCCTAAAACCGCATTGTTTGGCGACAAAAGTAAATTCTAACACCCAATTAAACAAATACCACACAATTAACAGTTACAGCCATTTTTAAAATTAATTCTGCGAGTTTCTTCGGTAATACATATAATGGAAGAACTACATGCAAAAAAGAACGAAAGAATGAAATGAAAAAAAAGGTATCTATGTTTTATCTAATGAAATTTTTGAGATTCTTTTTTTTTTTACTTGGTGCGAAAGAGATAAACAGCCAAATATTGCGTCAATTTAAAACTTTCTTTTACACTGAATTAATTTTTAACCATTACAAATACTATTTTTATATTTAATTTAAATATTTTCATTTCATATTAATATTTCTCAGCAAACTAATTTTTGTTCCTTGTTTATTTCTTTATTTTAAATAAATAAGTTATCAGGTTTTTTTTTTATATGTTTATATTATTTTTTATCAGGGTTAGCCATTTTGATTATTTTAGTAGCGATAATTTTTGCCAAAAAATAACTTCTGGCAAGCCTATCATCAAAAATAACAGAAAACTACGAAATTTACTACCAAAAATCAGACTTTTCCCTGTATATTTGAATCACAAACCTCAGCAAAAATAGTTTCTATCCAATGATGCAATCTGAAAAAAAATCCATCGGGTAGTTTTTGAAAACACTCGAGCCGAAGTTTCAGAGCTTACTGCTTTATAATTTATATGATAATATTGGATTAATCATAACTAATACTTGATTTGACAATGTAAAAAAGTTTTGTAACGTGATATATTGTATTTTGAAGTTTATTATACATATTCCAATATTTGTGTCTATATTTGACATTCTTCATGTTGCAGACAAGAAACTTGTACATAAATGGGAAAGTGAATTAGTTAAAAACACATGTAATATTTCTTAAATAAATAAATAGTGACTAATGCCAGTTAATGTAAATTACCTTCTATATGAAATTAAGAATTGTGCCATTTAAAAAAAAAAAAAAACATATATTGTTTCATAATGAATATAGAGAATTGCTTAATATAATAAGAATATGTATTACGTCATATCCAATATTGAGGATCGTCTCATATTTTAAGAATATATACTATGTCTTATTCAATATTGAAAACTGACTCATATTTTAAGATTTATAATTCAGGCAATGAGTATCCAAAGCATTTTATAAAAAAATTTCGAAAAAATTTCACTTTTATTGAATTTCTATTTTTGGGAATTGCATAATAATTAATGAGTATAAAACATTGATTGAATAAAGTAGATTTAAAATATGTAATACATTTTTTCAATGCGTTTTCATATAACAGTAAATAGAAGTGGATGAGCATACTCGGCATTAATAAGTTTGATATCGCATTTACTGTATTCCAAGAAGTGAAGTCTCTTATGCATAAATATTTTAAAAAGCACAAAGATATAATTTATTATATAAAGTTGCCATCGAATCCATTTTAATAAATCTGGATCTGGTGAAATGCTAAAAATATTCCCTAAGGCGTGATACTCTAAATGGGAGACGATATTACAGAATTAATACTTTGTCTGACTACATAATGAGACTTATGCAAATACGCTGTTACATTATGAAGCTTAGTTATATTGAGGAATTTAGGATTAAATACTGCATGCTCCTGTGATTCACAGATAGTATATTTCTACTAAAAACGGAAAATATTTAATCAAAATACATATCACGTATAGTAAATATGTGAACCGAAAATTGAATAAGGGAATCAATGTCAATTATATGGCAGATTGAAATTACAGAATTGTCATAAGCATTAAATATTTGGTAAACAGACAATGCATATAAATTTTGGTAAAATATTAATTTTTGTAAAACAAATTAACGCGTGCGTTTTACATAAATGTGCATGAATTATTTGATCAGATTTTGAAATTATGGAGCTTTAAAACATGAAATGTGAGTTTACAAGAAAAAAATATGAATAACGTTTGTAAATTTCTCTAATATGGAAAAAGATTTTATTTAAAAAATAATTGTACAATTCCATTTTATTCGGATTATGTATTGGTATTTACATAACGGATAGTAGTATATCATAAAGCTTAGCATGTATTCGAATATGTAGGTCTAATTATTGCATATTCTCTGACAGACAGTGAATGCATTTGTAATGAAAACTGAAGATATATTAGTTAAAACATATACCAACTATTGTAAGTAAACGGATATAAATTGAAAGTTAAACAAATGAATTAATGTAAATCATAGTGGATATGTAAATTAACAGAATAGTTATCACTGATAAAAATTTAGTTACAAACCATGTACAGAATTTAAAAACAGTATTTGGCGTTTTGAAAAATTAACGTTTATTAAGTAAGCCCGCCTTCTTAAGTAAGATTATTTATTACAAGTGATTACGCAAGAAAAATGTTTAAAATATATGATGGAACATTTTGATTTTTTTTAAATTCAGTAATTTATTGTTTTGTAGATGTTTGCTATAGTATTAAATGTAGAATCATTTAATAATTATTCTTATGTTTTATACGATGCGATGTCTGAAATGAAAAAGAAAATTTCAGTTTAAATAGAAAGTTAGCGATGAATGTCATACACAGTTTATACAAATGTGCAAGGAGTAATAATAGGTATGTAATAATAATGAATCGTATGAATTGTAAAAAATAGTGCTGTTAATATAACATTATAATATACAGGGTGATTCTAAATTGTTCTTACAATAAAAGAGGGGTGAAAGTACGCATTAAGAAATACAATATTGAATAGGACACCAAGGGTCCCAAACCTTTTCCAAAGGAGATAGCCGCCATTAAAGTTTAGGGTGCAAAATTTCAAATAAGCAAAAAAAAAAAAAAAAAAAAAAAAAAAAAAAAAAAAAAAAAACCGGAAAAATTGGTCGATTAATTTGCGGTTTTCACTAAAACTATTCTTTATGTCGGTGTTTTCTTGAAAATAAATTATAAAAATAAATTTCGAAAAATGCCGATAGAGGGCGCTTAAGACTTTGGAAAAAAAACAACTTTTTTTTTTGCCGTTCACTTTTGCAACCTATTAAATGGTTTCGTAAGCTTAGAATTAAACTTCAATTTTGAGATCAAAATCTGAATAGCTAGGAATGGTTAAGTAGCACAAAGTGAACTGTGTTCAGGGGGTTCAAATTTCAAATGATTATAAAAAAACCGGAAAAATAAATCGATTCGTTTGCGGTTTAAAATAAACATATTCTTTAAGTCAGTATCTTCTTGAATATTAATTTTAAAGATGAATTAAAAAAATAATAATAAAAGGTCGCCTTAAACTTCAGAGTAACCAACAACTAATTTTAACCGTTATATTTTGTATCTAATTAAATGTTTGCAAAAGCTTATTAAATGTTTTCGAAATATTGGGTTTAAACCTAAGCATTGAACTCAAATTCTGAATCGTTGGAAGCGGTTACCCCCTCCCTCCGAACACCGTTCAAATTTGCGCTACTTAAATACCCCAGACGATTCAAAATTTGAGCTCAAAATTTAAGTCTAAGCATTTGAAAGCATTTAATGACTTAAAAAAAAACGATTAAAAATAGTTGTATGCTATTCCAAAGTCTAAGGTGTCCTCTCTCAGCATTTTGTGAAATTTGTCTTTAAAATTTATTTTCAAGAAAAAACTGATTTAAAGAGTAGTTTTAGCGAAAGCAGCAAACGAATCGACCAATTTTTCTATTTTTTATAATCATTCGAAATTTGAACTCTCTGACACAGTTCTGTTTTTGCTAATCCCATTTTTGCACTCCCAACTATTCAGATTTTGAGCTCAAAATTTAAACCTAAAATTACGAAAACAAATTAATCAGATGCAAAAAATAACGGTAAAAAATTTTTGTTCGTTGCTCCAAAGTCTTAAGCGCCCTCTATCGGCATATTTTGAAATTTATCTTTGTAATTTATTTTCGATAAAGTATTGACATATAGAATAGTTTTAGTGAAAATTGCAAATCAATCAACCATTTTTTTCCGTTTTTTTATCATCATTTGAAGTTTGAACCCCGTGAACATAGTTCAGTTTGTGCAACTTAACCACTCCCAAATATTCAGAATTTGAGCTCTAAATTTAAGTTTAAGTCTAAGCTTACGAAACCATTTAAAGAGATGCAAAAAATAACGGCAAAAAATAGTTGTTCGTCACTCCAAAGTATAAAGCACCTTCTATCGGCATTTTTCGAAATTTATCTTTATAATTTATTTTCAAGAAAATACCGACATAAAGAATAGTTTTAGTGAAAACTGAAAATTAATCGGCCAATTTTTACGTTGTTTATGTTTATTTGAAATTTTGGACTTTAATGGCGGCTACCTGCTTTAGAAAACTGTTTTCTTATTTAATATTGTTTGTCTTGATGTATATTATCACCCCTCTTTTACTATAAAAATAATTTAGAATCAATCTGTAGATATGTATGTTTCAGTAACTTCAAAATAAGTAAATTGCATTTATACTCTAATGTTTTGAGAGCTAAAGAAATGCATTTTTTAAAAAGGAAACAAAACATTTTGGTTCTTGAACGAATAAAGGAATTAACAAATTAAATTGCATGAAAATAATTCATATAGAGCAGACTGGGATTGGTTGACTAAGAAGGGCATGAGTCGTCATTCAGTTTTCAGAGTTTTGGGAGTAAATGGCAATCAAAGCTACTGAATTCTAAATCAACACTTTTTCTTTCAGGCAGATAATTGAAACAGAGGTGGAAAAATCATTCCAGAAAAGTTTTAGTCTTAAACAGTATAATGCATCTGACACCGCCATCTGTTTGTGGATATTTTAAGTATATTTACCTTGTGTGAAAGAAACTTTGTGTTATAAAAAAAAGACTTTAGGCTGGCCTTACTGCGCTCATCACACGACGATGCTCCCAATTTACTTGCATTTATGATTTTTTCAAACATATCTAAATACATGAAACATGCAGTTAAATACATTTAAATACTATGTTAGATCGTATAACTTTAAGCCACTAAATACTTTAAAATCATTATATTTTCAAATATTTCATAAACATCTTAAAATATTATGGGTGCTTTAAATCTTTTTTTCTGAAAGTCATTTACTAGAACAAATTCCGAAAGTAATCTAGTGTTTCTCTCAAAGTTCCTTTTATTAAACAAGACATTATATATTCTAAAACAGTGAAAGCTTCGCAGTAGCGCATTTTTCGTACTTATATTTTTTGATAATTGCGTCAATGTAACAATAGTGAATTATGGGTTAATAAAACGGCACGGGAAAAAAATATTTTCGAAATTTTAAAAGAATTTTCTGTGGAATTGTTACTGTCCTAATTCAATGTACTCCTTTCCTAAATGTTTGCTTTAGAATTTAAGTAAATAAATCTCAAAATATTAAAAAGCAACTGAGATTCATTTTAATAAAATTTTTAGTTGATTGCTAAATACCTTATGAAGCTCATTTTGAAAGAAATATCTATAATTATTTAATATACATACACACTGGTGTGCAAAATTTAAGGACAATTCCCAAAATGCTAATATTCAAGAGATTTTCAAGCGCTAATTTTCACGCGAATATTCAAAAGGAAGTAATATTATTCGAATAATTACTATTCCTACATAACAGATAGTTCATATAACATCTCATTCAAGTCACACATTGTCACAAGACTCACAATCACTATGGCGAAACAAAAAAATGGGAAATTCCATGAGTCTTTTTTGTAAGTCTCAAATGAATACTATATGCGACTCCACTGACAGATCAATGCGACTGCCGTTTTGTGTCGGGTTACCAGGTGTCTTTACGATGTCGTGTTATTGAAATTCTCATGTGACTGTCATTTGGAGACTGAATTTCAAAGTCATTGTGAATGTTGCATTATGATGAATCACCAAATAACGTCACATTAAAGATACATGGTGACTTTTTGTCACAAGAATTGGTCAAATGGTGACAGAGACCCTACTGTGAAGTAACCACTGTGGAAAGTGGTGAAAAGTCACCATCTGACTTCAATGGGACATTTTTTGGTAATTTACCATAACGTAACGTTCACAATGACTTTGAAATTAAGTCTCCAGATAAAAGATTACATGATAGTCTCAATGAAACGTCATTGTAAAGTCACCTGGTGACTCGCCACAAAGCAGCAGTCACAATGACCTGTCACTGTAGTCACTTATATTAGTCATTTGAGACTCATAAAAAAGACTTATGGAATTTCCTATTTTTTGCTTTGCCGTAGTGATTGTGACACTTGTGACCATTGTGTGACCTGAATGAGATGTTATATGTACCATTTGTTATGCTAGGATAATAATTATTCGAATTATATTACTTCCTTTTGAATATTCGCGTGAAAATTATCGCTTGAAAATCCCTTGAAAATTGGCATTTTGTTACTCGTCCTTAAATTTTGCACACACGTGTATATATCGTTACCTTAGTATAATAAATTTCTATCTGTGTTTTTGAAAATATTAACTTATCGATATAGATAGGTTCTACTTGTATTTATGGAGGCGTTTTTGCATTTAAAACGTGTTATATATATAATTAACATATGACCTTAAAATCATAATATGGCATTATTTTAATCCAGAAATACCTTCATAGCTACAAATAGAACCTTTTTATATCAGTAAGTGAATTTTTCAAAAACACGCATAGAACCTTATTATTATTCTCGGGTGACGATATGTGTATAATTTAAATGGAAAAAATAATTTTTTTAAAACATTGCTTCTATTTTCTAGTAAATGGAATTAAATATTTCTTTTATTACGTTTTTGATAGGAGTATCAATACTGATTTAAGACGTGTTTTTAAATGAAAATTATCAATGTAATTAATGAAGCATTCTGAAAAAATTTCTTTGTTTCACGTTACAGTTCACAATCTACATTTTCCTCTTAGTATTGGTTTGGTAACATAGTAATGTTTTAAGAAAAGTAATAGTTTACAATGTTCTATTCTCTATATTGTTTTCTACATGTGGCTATACCTAGATCAATAATCACTTCAAATTTGTATTTTTTTTTAAATGTGAGCGATACACTGAACTGCTAAATGAATACAAACGCATACAATTTTTAAATATTTAAATACAGGGACATATTTGATTATTTACTTTTAAATATTATTGTTTTTTATTATATTTGTATCAAGAAATGCTTGATGAATAATTAAATCGTATTTTTAGTCAAATTTACAAATGATTAATCGATATTTTTTCTTTTTGTAATTTTATATGATTTGCCATGTAAAATATAATTTGTAAAAAATGTAGTGATTTTTAGTATTTTGTGTAAAATTTTAAAGTTGCTGGGACAAAAATAACGTAATGTTTACGAAAGTATGTAGAATTTTTTTTTACTTAATTAAAATAAATGTTTTATTATATTAAAATAAGAATTATGTTTATTTTAACTGTAAAATTTTTCCCCGTGTCTCATTGAAATGTCCCAATGAAACACTCAAATTGTAACTAGTAAAAAATAGTTAACTGAATGTAATAGATGTTTTTACTTTACTTTCAGATCTTGTAACTACCTGAATAACTATTGCCCAGATAACTAAAAATATATTAACTCTTTCATTATCTTTAAATGTAAAATTTAAAAAAAAATTACGGTATAACGCTATTCTATTTAATACATTTCTTAAAAATAAAGGCTTTCCGATGCAGAAATGTCTGTTTTTCGACTGTCGCAAATTAGACAAAATATCCATTTTGAAAAAATCAGCTCACAACTTCTTACACTGTAAAACATTTATGTAACGTTAATCCATAAAATTGGTGGCAGCCTTTCTGCCTCAAATTTTATCGAGTACTTTCAAAGGATATAACCGGTGGAATATTGTTATGTTATCTCCGTAATGTATACATCATTATATAAGATAAAAGAGTACTTCATAAGATTGGTGGCAGCTTCTGCCTCCAATCTTATCTAGTAACGTTATATATATTTTTTACAATGTGCAAACCAAAAACATAGAGATCAGAAACAACTGTTATATTTTTAGACTGATGTATTACAGTCTTGCTAGCGAGTATGAATACAACATACTGTATTCATTCTTTTTCTTTTTATTATTTTGTGAGTTCGCGATTAAAGATAAACCTTTTCAGAAACTTTATCTTATTTAAATATAATATAAAGTTTAGAATAATTGCATTTTAATGCCTAGTGTAAGATTCAACTTTTTCATTTAAATAATGAAAAGAGAAACTAATATTGAACTTTACTAAAGATGTGTAAAAGGGAACTCAAACATCGGATATTGAAGAGATATTTAAATGTTATTAAAAAAATAGAACACATATGATGTGTTTTATGTTTCATCAATTCTAACCAATGCTCTTAAATTAATGAATAATAATTTATGAACAAATTTATTAATTTTGTTATGCGTAGTTTTCTTCAAAATTTTCCGTTGAACATTACATTAGAAAATTTAATGCAAAACATCAGATATATATTTTGAATGATACGTTTTCCTATATTTTTACTTTAACAACAAACTTTGTGTACTTTGTATGCATTAAGTATCTAAATTTAAAGATTTTCTCTAGTTTAGATGCTAAAGTTTGTTTGAATTTTAACTATTGTAGCCAAAAACGATTTTTAGTTAGTGTGAACGGTCTTGGAAATAGCTTGATTAAAAGATGAATAAAAATCTTATTTAAATTCTAAGATACGATGCATGTACTAAACTTTTAAAAGAAAAAATTTATTATCTAAAATCAATTACTTAGAAGTCTTTTACGTTAATTATAAGCAAGGATGTAGTTAAAAGTACACGGGGGTATAAGTCGTATACCTACTGTTTTTTAAAAGAGCACTGTATACTCTCTGTTTCTTAAAAAGGCTTATAGTATACACACTCTGTTGTATACTCTCTGCCATGAGCGTATACCCTCTGTTATTTTTACGAATACACCCCTGATTATAAGGGCCCCAAAAGAAATAATATTTAACTAGTGTTTGTTGTTAAACTAAAGTTATATATTGCACTCTAAAAATAAAAATAGACATAAGTACATAAGACTGATTAAGAGCACTTATACTGTTAAGATCACTCCCGTTAAGGGATAAATAAAGAAAGAACGAGAAACGGCCACTGAAAAAATATCTTTCATGTAATACTTTATATGCACATTATATACACTAACTAGAATCGCCGGAAATAAATAATTCTCAATTTAAAAGTTGCACTTAATAATTTTATTTTTCACTATATAATTTACTTTTAAATAAATTCATTAAAGTGCAAAGTTCTCTTAAAATGAGTCCATAATAAATCACTTTGCATAAATAAATGCATTTAAAACCAGACACATGTAGTCATTTGGGGAGTTTATACTTCAGGAGTAGAATGTTGCCTCCCCCCCCCCCAACAAATTTCTGTTACAATTTATAGCGTATAACAAAAGTTTTAGCGCAGCCCAAAGAATATATTAATTTCTCTCTTTATTACTATTATATATATATATATATATTATAATTACCTTACACTTTCTAACCTCCCTGTTTTTGTAAAAAGTAATTTGAGTGGGAATTGTAAATTAGACACATCACACGCAATTGAATAAATATGAGGCAATAATACTAAAATTTAATATATGTACGTTTTATAAAAATTTTACTTTACAGTATTCATTTACATTATCTTAAGTTAATGGCATATTCGTATTTTTCCAATTTTTTTATAATATCTGTTATTTATACATGCATAATTTCTTAAATTTCAAAACGTGTACATTAATAATTATCTTATTCAAAATCTCAATCTAAAATTTTTAATCCCTTCATAAATTTTTATCAACTACCAAAGCTATAATATTCTGAGAGAAGCTAGATTTTATTTTCAAATGTTAGTAAAAGCCATTTTTCTATTTTATTCCTAATTTATTCTATAAATTCAGTTTCTCCATCTTTATCTGATGCTAGACTTTTTATACCGAAATCCTTAAATTATAAAATCTGGGTTTTTTTCTCACAAACCTCACCCATTCGCGCGATTTTAAATTAGCTCTCGCTGTTCGATGATTGCCGTTCACCGATTGGTTTGTCCATGTATTACCTTCAAATTATTCTTCTTACACGTCTTGTAACAAAACCGATATGTCGTGACTTCAGAAGCCATGATTTATGTCTTTTTCAATGCTTCCAACTAAGTTACCAAGTGTCTAATTCTAGTAGAATATTTAAATTTCTTGTTTAAGATCTTTTTAGTACAATGTAGAGAGTTATAATCAATCCTGGTGTCTCTACGAATGTTCTCATAATGTTTGGATTTTTTTTTTCATATTTTTCATATTTTTCTGAATAAACATCTTTAGAACGACATTTCGGCTGAGTTTTCCAGGAGAAACTTTCCGGAAAGAAAAACAGTATTTTAATTCTTTGCCTTGCCACACATATGCCTAGACCATCGGATTATAATACGACTGCAAATCCAAATACTTGTTTTCCAGTTGGACTTAGTCGATTTCAATAATTTTGAACAAATGCATGTAGTTGATTGAATCTGTCAACTGGCTTTAACACAACATATTCCCATCCGTCATTTTTCTACTCATATCATGAATTCAACTACAACCATGACTCAACTACAAGATTTTTTTTTTAACGTAGCATGTATAAATATCATAATAAAGCATCAAAGTTGCATTGCAATCTAATATTAATCATTCAATGAGTGCAATGGATTACCATTTTTGTTTATCCTTGAGAAGGAACTATGTGAGCAACATAATTTAAAAGATCATACCAGTTACTTACGATATAAAAATTCTCAATAAATTTACACTAAATTTGTTCAATATTTCATTGTCGTCAAATTAACGTGGTTAAAAGATTAGCCTTATTTTCCAATGTGTACCCTTCTAAATGAATTATAAAACCTGCAAAATTAATTAGGTAACTGATGCAATGTATTTTTAATATTTTACAAGATTATTCAATACCACAATTGCATTAGAAGTGTTTCAGTATTTAGGACCAAATCTTAATTTGCTCTGGAACTCAACGAAGCTCAACTCCGATACTTGTTTGTTTTTCAGTGAATACTTAAATACACGTCAGAATTCACTGAAGAAAATAAAAACTCCGGAGTCTAGCAGATCGGAGCTACTGAAGCCTAATTTTTATTTTCCTTTCCGTCCATCTGTGCCAATTGGCTATTTATTACCATGAAGCTTACATAATACACATGTAACTTAGAATGTTATATACAAAGGAGTATCTCTAACCTTCACTAGCTCAAAAGTTACAGAACATCAGCGAGGAATATACCAGAATCAAAAATAATAATTTACCGTTTTCATTTATTATTCTTAAGCACGAAGTTAAATAAATAGACATACATATAATACACTAGGAAATAATTTGAATATTAAGTTTCATGAAACTTCAATAATAATTATTATTTGATTACAATCATTATTTGATTAATAGGAGTTCCAGTTTTAACTTTATCCATATGCATCTTACTTTTTGATGTTTTAAAATATTTTTGAGTACGACTTTACAAAACTAAAATAACTTTCGTCGTATATGGGAATATGCTCATAAGGTATATGCAATACCCGGATCTCCATTCATCCTTTTTTATATCACACCCCTATTTTATTAAATAGATGTAGTTGAAAGATAAGTGATCCTGTGTAGCTTAAAGATAAGTGTATCTCTTGAAAGAAAAAGAAAAAATTAGGGAAATTCCAAAATTAGTTTTTTTGCAGCTGTATTCAGTCGTAGTGAGAAATACATATGACTTCTCGAGTCAGTCTATCATTACATGTTGATTTCAATGTTAATTTTCTTTAAAGCTAACAAGGAAGGTTTTGCATACGGGCATACTCGGAAAAATCTGAAAAAATAGTATTGAGTATTATCTGAGTGTTCTTCTCATGAGGTATATACGTTTATAAAACAATTCGGGAAACCTCCATAAGCGTCCGTGAAAAACATTAAAAATTTCGTTATTTGGCTATTTTTCATCTGTAGGCAATGGAATGCAATTTCAAAAAACGATTTTTTTTATGTCGAATACACTTTAAGGAGATAAAGTTTCATGTTGAAATTGTTTTGATAAAATTAATTTAAATAACTTTAGTTTTGCCAGTTTTAGATTGTTTTTGCAATAATTTTATTATATCGATATTTATATGTATCTATATTGAAAGTTAACTATGGAAATTTGCGATTTAAAACCAAATTTATAATTTAAATTAACTAAACTTGCTTCAAGTCTAATTGAACATTGTCGATTCGTTTTTGTTGCTATGGAAACATCTGATTTTTATTTTTTGAATACGCTTAGATATAGGAAAATAATTTTTCCCAATATGAATTTTTTATGTATGAAAATATTATTTCCAGTGATAAACAACTACAGCAGTAAGCGGTATATGTATGTAATACAATATATATATTTACATACATAATACATTAAACTATTTTATTGTTTGCTTTTGGCGAGAAAAGTGCTGTTCGTCATAACGCGTAACACTTTCGTTTTTTCACGCCAAATATTCGAAAATAATTTATTTTTTAAACACCTTCTACTATAATTCCGCCGCTAATTTTGACTGATCCTTTATTACATATGTAAGTAGTTAATTACTATTTTTTCAAAAAATTCTGAGAATGCCGAAATGGTGAACTTCCTTGTAAAACAGTGAAATTTCTAAACTATAACGAAGATCAAGTGCAGAAAAACTAAATGCTCATGCCAAGAATAGGACAAATGCATATGCACAAATCATCACATGTGTCAATTTGTAGAGAAATGTGTTATAAGAATATAATGGATTTTTATCCGAATAAAAAAGTGTTTCGTTGTCAGATATTATGGACTGAGTTTCTCTTGTTTATTTATTTGTTATAGAAAAATCGTAACTTGCGTTTAATAATATTTAAAATTTAAAACACCCGTCAGCGAGACTGACCGTGCGCAATTTCTTGGTGTGGCTTCTCACGGGTTAAATCAAAAGTTGTAACATTAAAAAAAATCCCGACAATAATATCTGGACACTCTGCATATCATCATTTATATCTGCCATTTTTAGAAAAAACTAATCAGAACAACAAAATATGCGAATGTAATTTTTATTCTGATTCATAAAAATGCAGTGGAACACATAAAGATACACCGAAAAATTGTGAAATATAAAAGTTAATAGTATTTTAAATATTGAAATTCAATCCGCTATAAAGAAAGTGTAAATATAAATAAATGCAGGGCATTCTTCATTGGAAATATTTTGTTCTTTTTTTCCTTTGAAAGGAACAGATGCAAGTTGGAATTTCCGCAGGAATCGAGTTTTCACATCCATTTTCTAGAAAAAAAAAATTATGATGGTTTTTATTCGATCGAATATGCATGGAATGTTTTCAAAATGCTTTTAGGACAGCTATATTAAAGAGAGTGTCAAAACATGTACATTTCTGAACAAGGAATTGTGAAAAATGAGTTCATAAATTCGTGTGCAGAAAGAGAGAAAAAAAATGTACTCATTATTTATTTTTTATTTAATATATATATATGAAATGTACTTATGTTTGTTAAATATTAATCCTTTGTAATTTAACTGTAATCAAGGCTCAAAAACGTAAGTTAATAAATTTGATAAAGTATGAGACTCATGTAGGATTACTGTAAATAAAATTGAGGTCTTTAAGATGATTCTGAGGAAAAAAATATATATATAAAGCACATAAGTATTTTGTGTAATTACTTATCACGAAGAATGTATTTCATGGACATAATTTTTTATATTTTAAAGTTAAGGTCAAAATTTATGCTCAAAAGCATAATAATTATAATAGATATTTTCGTTGTAATCAATAATCCAAGAATAGTACAGATATACAAATTACATTGATACTAATTGTAATGATCGTTAGAAAAATGTATATTAGGTATTTATATAAGTAAAGGTAGTGTATGTAAACAAATATTGCTGTATAATATTTATATCAGTAAATGTAACATATGTACATGGATATAATTGTATTAATATTTATATATTGTACGAGTTACATACATTATAGTTACATGCCGTTTTGTGGAAAATATATGTATATGTACAGTGGTTAAATCGTAAAAAGAGAATCACAGGGTGTAAGAAATAGGAAAAGTATGTACGCTAGGTATTATCCGCTGTTAATGATATTAAACATTTAATCAAAACCTTTATTGTGAGTAAGAAAATTTAGAATTTTTTTATACTATTAAATTGAATAAATAACGTACAACAATAGAAATCTCAAATTTCAAAAATTAATAAAATGAATAACTATTAGCTATTAATTGTCCAAAATAAAAAATGTACATTTGTTTGTTCCCGCAATGGTCTATAGATTATTAAAAATATATTATGCTCTTTGATCAAAATCTTGGAAATCAAATAGATGCATATAAGTTAAAAAACTACAACGTTATAACGCACAAATTTCATAAAAGCACAACCCCCCACCAAAGAATTTCATACGCCGCGCCGTTTCAAGGATGCCTTGTCCTTGTTCCCCTTCCCCAGTGAAAAAAAATGAAATGGGTCCTAAAAACCCGGCTCAGTTATAGCCCCGAGAATATGTAAATAATTCGCACAAAGTGTTACAATGTTACTTAATTCAAATAGAAATTTAAGAGTTCGGAAATAAAAGAAGTAAGTATATTCGTGTTAAATTTGTAATGTTTATATTAATTTAATATAGGAGGACCAATTACACTGTTTGATAATATAACAAATAATAAATTCAGCTCATCAGTGTATACTAGATGTTAAATTTTTTAATTAAAATTCATGTACTACTTACAACTAAAGTAGAGTTGATTTCCTACAGTTTCGAACAATAAAACTTGTTCATCATCAGGGAAACATTAGAAGATAAAAACTAACACGTTACACAGCTTACATAATACAATATTAAAAGCAAAAAACCCGCCTTTCTTCTGAAGGAAATCCAAATTCGCATGTGAATACAGCCGTGGCGCCATCTACAGTCTAGAGATCAAATTAAAGTTCATTCGGACTTTATTTCTGTTTTTAGAAAGTCTATCCAAGCACTAGGCATAAAATAGGATAAATTATCGTTACATAGTTGGTTATTCCGTGTTATAATTTCTATTGATTCACGAATTTTAGACTTATGGGGGTTCGTTTGCCGAGAAATAGTTCTTGCGTTGTTATAATCAATTGATTGTACTTCATTTATGGAACAGAGTCTTGATATGGATGTGCTTGGTTTATTATACTTAATATCTCTTTTATGTTCTTTAAGTTCTATTTCCCTCCATCAATGTAAAAGACGTTATACAAACTATTAATGATGAAATAGATAAACAGGTGAACATGAATGAAAATATGAAGGTTTCTTTAAAAACAGGTTTAAATCTAATAAATAACAGTAATGTGTTTATATTTAACAACAAGTATTACAAACAGACAAAAGGAGCACCTATGGGTTCACCTATATCTGGCCTCCTGGCTGAATTTAAATTAAGACCTTTAGAAAACTACATTTTAGATAACATACAACCTGCTCCTATCATATGGATAAGATATGTAGATGACATATTTGCAGTTTGGGATCATGGTTTGGGATCCTTGAAGGATTTCCTTGAAAAAATCAATAGAGTTGATAAAGACATCCAATTTACTATGGAAATAGAAAATAATAATACTCTTCCATTCTTCGATATTCTACTGATAAAAGAAAATAACAAAATCAATAGAAAAGTATACAGAAAGAAAGTAAAGCTAGACCGTATTATACCTAAGGATGCAATAGCCCCATGGACTTATAAACTCAGTGCCATAAAATCTTACATCCATAGAGCATTCAAAGTATGTTCAGAGCAATACCTAACAGATGAAATTAGTTATATAATTCAAATTGCAATCAATCATGGTTTCCGGCCAAAAACAATATATAAGATTTTTGATAATTTTAATAAACCAAATCTTAATCAAGAAGTAACCACCAAACCATCTTACAGAAAAATTATATGCATTCCAATCATCTTTGAAAGGCTAAAGCATTTATTCAAGAAATATAATATCCAACTAATAGCATCAACTCCTCCTAATCTTATGAAAGTAATAAGCAAGAAACTAGACCCAATAGACCCCATTAATTATGCAGGTGTATATGAAATACCTTTTTTGCTTAACAACAATCAACTCAAATATTACATAGGAATGACTGGTCGAAAATTCAGCAAAAGGCTTAAAGAACATAAAAGAGATATTAAGTATAATAAACCAAGCACATCCATATCAAGACTCTGTTCCATAAATGAAGTACAATCAATTGATTATAACAACGCAAGAATTATTTCCCGGCAAACGAACCCCCATAAGTCTAAAATTCGTGAATCAATAGAAATTATAACACGGAATAACCAACTATGTAACGATAATTTATCCTATTTTATGCCTAGTGCTTGGATAGACTTTCTAAAAACAGAAATAAAGTTCGAATGAACTTTAATTTGATCTCTACACTGTAGATGGCGCCACGGTTGTATTCACATGCGAATTTGGATTTCCTTCAGAAGAAAGGCATGTTTTTTGCTTTTAATATTGTATTATGTGAACTGTGTAACGGGTTAGTTTTTATCTTCTAATGTTTCCCTGATGATGAACAAGTTTTATTGTTCGAAACTGTAGGAAACAAACTCTACTTTAGTTGTAAGTAGTACATGAATTTTAATTAAAAAATTTAACATCTAGTATACACTGATGAGCTGAATTTATTATTTGCTTATATTAATGTTTAACGCTATTTATGGAGATAATAAGACAATTACATCTCCACTACCATTTTTTCTTCTATTGGTATAACAGACATCGAAATATCATCTGCTATTTTATTGATTACTTGTACATTTTTTACAGCACAGCGCTGCTAATAAATATCGCCCTTTTTATGAAGTTATGGAAATAGAAATATGTGTATTAAATCAACAGTTTTACGCTGATAAAAGGAAATGTTCAATATGGAAATTTAATTCAAATTCACAAACCAAATAGTTATTTTTATTAAAAATTTGGATATTCAGGTTTAACTAAAGCAATGGGAAATTTTAGATATGCCAAATTTAAGGGTATACTTAAAAATATATATATAGATATTTAGAATTTTTCAGTTTTTATGCTCATTTTCATATATTTGAAATATCTTACAAGATGCATTCAATTTGTTGATTTTGCTGACCTATATTTTAAAAAGTTTAAGAAAATGGATTACTTTTATAGCTAGAAAGTGCCATTTAATAATTATATTTCAAAAAATATCAGCACCATGTAATTTTCTACAGTGTTTAATGTCCGTTATATGATTTAAAAAAATACATATATGTATTTCTATAAAGATAAACCAAAAGGAAATAACTTGCACATCTCAAAAGTAAATAGTAGGAGTATACAACACTGTTACAAGTTTCTGTAAAAGAGTATTTCCTTAAGAAAATACACGAATAGTGATAAATATATTTTTCACTATTTATACTAACATGATCATTCCGCAATTTTTCATATGTATATTAAAATAGTTGGAATTTATTTCTCTGATTAAAGAAAAACTTTATAATATGATTATACAGGGTGTTTAATAAAAGATGAACAAAACTTTTAGAGGTGATAGAATACATTTAACCAAACAATTTCCATCAAAATATACATGGTTGGAAACAAAACGTAAAGTTTCTGTCGAATTTTAAAAGTTGGTCCATGGAAACGTTAAGGTAACCGACTACGTTGGGTTTTTTTAACTGTACTTTTGACAATTTTTTTTTGTCATTTTTCAGTATAATTTAACACTGAATAAAGAAAATTATAAAAAAATGTGTAATATCTATTCAACGTTTTAAAATTTTGAAGAGCATTATTATTAAAATTTTGATTTAGCATTTTTTAAAAATAAAAATGGCTCTAACTCAAGAAAAAATGCATATAACACATATCTTATTACAACATATGCATATTATGCATTCTTAAAAATAAAGCATTAAAAACTAGTCAGTATTTGGAAATCTAAAAGAGACACAGCTGATTATATTCAATTACATAGAAAATTTCAGTAATTTTACGAGTAATTCTTGACAAAAATAGCTATATATTAAAAAAATATATTAAATAATCAGAGCTAATTCTTTAATTCATTAATTATTCTCTAACCATTATCGCAAAGCTACATTTCATGGTTCTAGGATAATAAAATTTCAAGTTATCGCAGTATTCACCTTTCAGATGAAAATCTAATGTTTTAGAAAACGCATTTAAAGTTTTCAACCTCGGTTTAAATTAACGTCGTCTGCTTTTTTTAAGTGATTTAATTTCGTTTTTAACAAGAGTACAGGAAAAATAGATACAGATTGAAAAACAGAAATGTTAAATCTGTAAGAAAATTAAATAAAAAATTGCGAATTTTCAACGAAACTGGCGTTTTAAACGTAGGCGGATACAGAAATCCTCATTTCTGCTGCGAGTTACCGGGAGAAGAACGACACTAATTGTATGCTAATTTTACATAGAGAAGAAGATGACGCATAAACAAAGTTTTGCTTTATTAATACATAAAAGTCTCTGATCCGTATGTGTAATTGTCAATCGCAGTACACAGTAAAAAAACTGTAAATTACTAAAAGTTTTCTAGGAAACTGGGATTCTTAGAAAGTTCTATGTAATGGCACAAAGTCATGTAACAGATACAGATTTTCACTCAAAATCAAAAAATCTGTATGGTTACTAAGAATTTTTTTTTATAGGAAACTGGGATTCCTAATTTTTTATGAAACAGAAAACGAGGTTACAGATAAAATTTTAGTAAAATAACTCTAATTTTAGTAGACTTATTTGTAAAGTTACAGATTTCTGAAGCTATACAAAATTATTTTTGTATATTTACATATTTTATTGTACAGTGCACAGACAGAATGTTAGTAAGCGCACAGATTTCGGCAACTTTATATGCGTAGAATTACAGATTTTTATTTTTTTTACAGTGTAGGAACATATGGGAAGCTATTGCATCTCACTAATAAGAAATAGGCTCATATGCGTCTTATCTACGGACTTACAAATTGAAATTACACAGAGGCTCAACGATTGCCTAGAGAGCGTTTTCTCATCAGGCCGTTATCAACTAATCGGGTTTTTTTTGTATAACAAAAGTAAAATAAATCCCTTCAAGTCTTTTTTGTCCTTTAAAGTCTCTAGCACTCTTGTATTTTACTTTCGATCATACATTCATCGATGAATATTGGCTGTTCGGATGTGTTCTGCCACTTCATAAAGTTTCGTCAACATTTTATGAAACATCCTGTATAATTCTTAGCTATAAATATAGTTTTCTAAAATCTTGTGATATATACAGGGTGTTCCAAATATAACGATCCATTTCAATGAAAACACTCATCTGTTGATTACTCTCACAAGTATTATAAGAAATGTTCTCTTTAGAAGAAAGAATAGCCATCGTTTCCTGAAAACTGGGTGATAAAACATATGAATAGATGAGTCAGCTGTACCATTGAAATTACAGAAAACAGCCACTAAAAAGGGCCAATATTATACTACTTGTGTGCGTGGTCTCCTTTTAGACCAAGAGCTGACAACACAAAAACCTATGTCATTGAGCACAAGACAAAATCCTTTATTTTATCGAAGAGTAGTAATAGAGCAATGTAATGATGCATGTCTACCGGAAGTGAAGTGCTGCATAAACCAAAAATTGATACCGTAAGTGGTTCACTCGTAGGTTTAGCATTGTGTTTGTCCTACAATCAAAATTATGAAAACCTGGAAAACTGGGTGCAGGAAAAGATAATGCTAAGCGTGCGAGTCAACCACTGGTGGTATTTATTTTTGGTCTATGCACTACTTCGCTTCCAGGAGACATGGATCATTAGATTCCTCTACTGCAACTCTTCCATAAAATGAAGGGTTTTTTTCTTGTACTCGATAACATAGGGTTTTGTGTTGTCGGCTCTTGGACTTATTCGACTGCATAAAAATGCTTTTCACGGTATGGTCGATGATGTCGATGTCGATGGTCGATGGTCAGATGTCGATGGTTGTTCAGGACGTTTTTAATCCCCGATTTATTCACAAGGAGCCTGATATGAGCCCTTTTTTGAACTGTTTTCCGCGTTTTCGATTGTATACACTGTAAAAAAAATCTGCAAAGGTACTAAACATTTTCTAGGAAACTGGGATTCCAACAACTTTTCCTGTAACGGTAACAGCAAAAATTCAAGTTTCAGAATCGATTACATGAATTTTTCCTGTTATCGTTACATGAAAATTTCTTGGAATCCCAGTTTCCTAGAAAATGTTTAGTACCTTTCCAGATTTTTTTTACAGTGTATTTGACGCACCCCTTTCTTTATTATATCACAAAGTTT